>CM076576.1:795170907-795770907 GCA_034641835.2 Pinus albicaulis | reverse complement strand
CATCATGTCTCGATAAATGTGATTTTCCACTCCTCCAACGACAAGTTTCCCTTTTAACAGTCATATTCTTTCAACGAACATCCACGCACCTAATACTGTGGTAAGAAACCCTTCTTACGTCGTGGCTCCTACAAACTCCAACATAATCCAGACTGTAGTGAAGCAACTTCCTTTGTCGAAGCTCTTTTCCTACAAAGTTGTTTATAGTCCAGTGACAACTTCCAACTGTAGGTGGAACTATGAATTTCTTACTTTTTCTTCTTCAGTGCGAAGCTGTAGGGGCAGGGTCGCCCTTGTACAACTTCAACCTACTTCCATTTACCCTTCCCCGAATAAATTTTCCACTTAACTTTTCCAATTAAATTGCATTGTTGATGCCAGGATTCTGCTATAAAACAGATCCTTGCATATTGTTTAGTATGAAAATTCTCATCTAATTCTTCATTAAAACTACATTTGATTCAGATCAAAATATACATAAAGAAAATAAAGCCAACACAAACCAATACTGGCATACAAGAATAACCAGAAAATTATAGATACAAACTAATTGCCCGAATATTACATTTGTGGGCCTCTCGGCTCTTGGCCTTTTCAAAACTCTCACACCATTCCACTCTCTCTCTCTATGTAGTCTTCACTCTCTCAAGCTTCATATTTATGCACAATTATGAATTAACTCCAATCCATTATTTTCTCCTCACAAATCTCAACCAAAATCTAAAATAGATTTATCCCTTATTTGACTCAACTGAGTTCTATTGAAGGAATTCCTGATCCCTAAATTATCTACCTAACTCAAATCCACTCATATCCTCCATTTATTAAAAAAATATTTACAATAATCCTCACACTTACATTTTCTCTCTTAATTTTATTAAAATGAGCATAATAATTTATAAAATAATTAAAAAGACATCACCCCCTATTTACACAATATTTTAATGAAAAAATCAAGCAGGATGCTCCTGCATCAGACTCCCTATGTAGAGAAGTTTCCATAGACTCATGTCTATGAGGTCTGTCACTTTTCTATAATAATGTGACAACCACAAGTATCAATGACTTGCTCCCTCCAGGATTCCAAACTCTGTTCTGCTGCTAGTCCTTTAAAGTATCAACTCCAATTTGTAATTCATCACATGATTCCCAAAATAGTATTTTTAGAATCCCATCGAATGTAAATCTCGTTTTTTCATACCACATCATCTTTATTTCGGGAATTACATACTCATGTAGAAACACTGATACCCATTCTTTTGGTCTCCAAACTCTGAAAGTATCTCGAACTGGCTGTACATCAGCATCACTCATTCTATCAACCGGATTCCATCAGCCTCTCCAACAATTTCTTTTGTCAATTCCTCGGAGTAATTCCTCTTTGTTTGATGATTCCGTCTCCAATTGCACTGAACACTCAACTTTTTGAAGTGAAGAATAATTAAGAATTTCTTCTTGATCAGAACTATAGTCATTGATTTCTTTTACAGTATCAAATTTCTCATCCAGTGTTGTACCTGCATTCATCAACAAATTGTTAGCTTTAAAAAGATAAGACCTTTCGGCCTCTTTTGATGCTTCAAGCACCAATCTCCCATCATAGACTTCCTGGATTTCAACAGATCATGTTTTGAATTGCTGGTTGCTTTCATCTTTATCCTGCTGGTTTAATATTTTTGTTTCCTTTATGTCTCTATGGACATAACTTCCTTGCTTCTCTTTATCTTTCATCTCATCTCCAAATACATTCTGCACAATTTCCCTGATTTCAACACTATATTTATTAATGTTTCCCTCTGTACCTACAACAACAATATTATTTGAAAAGTTATAACATTCACTCAACTCTATAAATGTTAGAAACATTTCATCCCTATTATGCATACTAACTGCAATCTCTTCTGGATCAGGTTCTGCAAGCTTCACTTCTCCCTCAGGTTCCTTAAGTCATCATTCCAAGAACTCTATTTCCATGTGAAATCTTTCCAACATTTTATCACAACCATCATTCCTAGCTTCATTCTTCTTATGGAAATCTTCCTGAGTTATCCTGGATTATGTATCATCACATTGAAAAATTCTATCAGCAATTTCATTAAACAAATTTATTTGTTTACCTCCTTGGAATATCACTTCGGCATTTTCATTATCCTTCTGCTCCATAACAGCTTCAACTGGTTGTCTTACACCAAACAAGAATTCATTTTTGATTTCTTCCTACTGTAACAAATTAGTACCTTCCCCCTCTGAAAGGTATTCTCCTTCATACTTCACCTTAAGAGTTTCATTCATCTCTATGACAGTTTCACCAGACTGTCCACCATCTTCCACACATCCTGCAAACATACACAAACTATGAGATTTAAAAATACAAGGCTTCATAGCCTCATCTACTTCTCTTGTAAACAATTCTTCTGAACTATTCCAATAGTCCATGAGATCTTTCTCATTGATCTCATCACCCAGAATTTCACCCTGTTCTGGGCCACAAATGGAAACTTCCATTTTCAACTCAGCCACTCTGAGTTCTCCACGTCTCATTTACACACTCATCATTTGCTCGAGCTTCCTCATCTCCTCTCTCAATTGTATGTTTACCTGTTGTTCCCTCTTTGCGTGTAGCCTCTGCCACTTCACTTTCTTCTTCATGGTCCAACCATGTCTCTGGTCTTTATTTCTCTGCAACAATTCCATCAATAACTCAAGGTGAACTGTTATCTCATCTTTCTCCTTTCATACTTTTCATCAGTTAACTGCTTACATATGCCATTTGCCTTGGCATTTTCCTTCTTCTTCCTTCTGTTGCGGTCTTCCTCAGAACCTCTAAAATGAATGACACCAGTCATCTTCTCCTCCTTTGTGAACTTCATCTGTTCACGTGTGGATTTCATTCAATCACCTTTTCAACAAGCCTCCATACTTTCCATTCAGCAATACAAACCCTCTTCCTGCACTTGACCTCTTTCAGTTCTCTGTCTTGGAATCATCTCTGGCAACTCTCTTGCTCCTCTTTGCTACAAACAACAACTTCAATAATTTTTTTGTTACAATGATCAACTCTTTGGGTGTCAGGCTCTGTCGATCATGCACCCAATTACATTCAAACTTTTGACTTGGTTTAAGACTCTTTGCCTCCAGACTTTACATCAACTCTTCATCTTGGATGAAAATACACCCTCTTGTACGATAATTCAATGGTTTAACTTGACTCAAGCTATCCAAATTTTAATTTTACCTTAACCTCTGATTTAACTTCAAGGCTTGAACCAATAATTACAATAGTGGATATTTTTTACTCTAATTCAAGTTATACAACGTACTAATGAACATCCAACCTTAATACATTTTTCATGATGTAAAAACTTCACTCTCTCTCATACTCCATTCTTATGAAAATATCACAAGTCACCAACTATCTCATCTCCCTTTATCACTTCACATGATACTTTAGCCTTTAAATCAAAATGAAATCCATTTTCCCAAGATTTATTTTATGGTGAAAATAAATAAACCATTCAATTTTTAACATTCAAAAATACCTCTTTGAAATGAATGATCATACCTTCAAGGTTATTAATAAACCTTCTCTTTGCAATTTCAACTCTTTGGATTTCATTTGCATGCCATTCATACCATAACCTCTTCAACAAGCTCATCATCTTAGCGCAGACATTTTTCCTGCACTTCCATGCAGCTCATTTTTGGTAGTGACGGTTCTCATGCAACACCATCTCTTCTCAATGCACAAAACAATTCATTCACAAGAATTTCCCAAAACTTTATTTTAACATGGTGGCATCACCATATTTCTCCGCAGCAACAAACACAAACCATACTCGAACCATATTTGCACATTAATTTCTGAGATGGACTCCAATTCTATTCCCTAAACTTGTGGATTGATTTCATTCTTCCATAAATTTTTCAAAAAGATCAACTTCTCGAGTATGGTAAGGGAAATTTAATCATCCAAATTTTAAAATACCTTTATTGAATGAATATTTATCCATTCAATGACCACTTACCTTGAATCTTCTTGTGGTTGAAATGATCTAACCCCTCTCTTTCGTATTCCTGGAAGAATTTGGCTCAATTATATGCTGGCATTCAGCATTTACAAGAATAGTATTGCACATTTCATTTCACGAGGAATAAAATGTGCAAATTACTGGATAATTCTGTTATGATCACTGGTGCTGGTGACATAAAATTCAATACGAATATTTTGCTAATAAAAAAAAATAATTTCCAAAAATCGCTTTGCACTAGAGAAATACTCCACATTTAAGAATATATTCAGGCTTCTACAGACTTTGTCTCCACTAAATCTTTCTCATTGATTTTTCCAAGTCTTCACATGCTCATCAGATATATCCTCTCCAACTCATGTTTAGAAAAATTGCATATTTCTCAAAATTTGTAGATCTGTGGGTTATGGCACATGATCTGAACAAAAAAATTCATTACACAGTAATAAAATTCATCAGTGTTTTCCTTCTCAATTAGGGCCAATTCATTTGACACATTTCTATTTTCTGCGGCGATGAAATCCCCACATGAGTAGTTGAGATCTCTGGTTTCGCATACACTCCAAGCGCATTAACAGTCTCCTCCGGTTTCATAGACACTAGGGAATTAACAGACTCATTTAACAATCTCGGCCCAATCTCTAAGCCATGAGACCCCACCTTGAGTCCTTGATTCTCCCCATCGCGACCAACAGAACTAGTCTTGTCATTCCCAAGTGGAAAGCGCGTAGTGCTGGCCGAAACACAATACATATTCAAGCGATGACCGAAAGATAGACATGGGGAACCAGCAATAGGCTTGTCATAATCCAAAAACATATACCAAGCATAAAAAATAATCAACTCCGACAAACGACGTTGACATGCAACTCGTGTTTTTATGTTCTACGCAGTCTTACAACCCCGCATCAAATTTCCGCAGGAAACTTACATTTATATAGACAACAAGAAGTTTTAATATAACCTGTAGAAATCCACAACGACCTCGGCTCACATGTTCAATCGTTTCTTCTTTAGGGTTACCACCAATTACACCATATTCACCTACAGTAGGATCTAAATCAGACTAGGATTCCGCTATGCAATTGCCTTTGTCAAGCACTCTAATAGCTTCTACGCAACACGCGTCTCCTCACGATCAGTGAACTTCTTGCAAGGCATGGTTCTTAGCACTAGAGTGGATTTTCCACCTAGGTGCAGGCTCCACTGAGACAATGCTACAAAGACTCGGCTCCACGGGACTTTCAACTCAGGCCTCCCACCGATATGTGGCTTACTTCAACAGACTCACGAAAAACGTTCATCACAACCCAATCTCTGTTAAATTAACATGGATGACCACATTTTAACAATATGTTCATGGCTTCACAACTCCACGATACCAGTATCAAGGATTTAACACAATCACCGTAGCTAGGTCTGCACATTGATCCGATTTGCGATCTTCAGCACTCATTCTACCTTACGGCATTATCTCCATCAAGAACGTTGTTATGACTACTGATAACAAAAGTGAATGGAACCCTGCTAACACATATGCTGAATACTAAACACTGGTTGCACACCGTGATCCCTCGAGAACATTGTTTAATTTTTCATGCAGTCTCTCAATAAACTAAATCCGCACATACCAAAATGCAGTATCATGCTAATCGCCTCCACGATTCCACAGAGACTGTGCTATATCGAATTCAATTTGTGTTGGCCACACAACCCATTTCCACAGTCTTCAACTCCTCTGTCGCTTGCATCCACACACCTGCGATCTTTGGAATTTGACAACCATGCCACTTACCATGACATCTTCACTTACGTGCTGTCTTCAATCATGCATATACAGGGACTGCGTCTTAAACAATCTACGATGCAAAAAAAGTTGTGCTTTGATTCTTTGGCGCACTCCACTACAAGGTTAAAACTGCTAACACCATTACAACTGTTAACACCGGCTCACGTAATGTGTTGAGGCTACACACCTTAGGTTAAAAAATCGAACCATATATTTCAAATACTACGCAGTATTGAATCTAATGCATGCTCACAAAAGATCTTCACAAGGTTGAATCTTAAGGAGAATATACATTTGGCAACTAATCAAATCACACACATTCTTCTCCAACCTTAGGCTCTGATACCAAATGATGCCAAGATTCTACTATAAAATAGATCCTTTCATATAATAGAGTGTGTATTTTGTTCAGTATGAAAATTCTCATCTAATTCTTCATTAAAACTACATTTGATTCAGCTCAAAATATACATAAAGAAAAGAAAGCCAACACAAACCAATACTGGCATACAAGAATAACCAGAAAATTATAGATACAAACTAATTGCTCGAATATTACATTTGTGGGCCTCTCGGCTCTTGTCCTTTTCAAAACTCTCACACCATTCCACTCTCTCTCTCTCTCTCTCTCTCTCTCTTTGTATTCCTCACTCTCTCAAGCTTCATATTTATACACAATTTTGAATTAAATCCAATCCATTATTTTCTCCACACAAATCTCAACCAAAATCTAAAATAGATTTATCCCTTATTTGACTCAACTGAGTTCTATTGAAGGAATTCTTGATCCCTAAATTATCTACCTAACTCAACTCCACTCATATCCTCCATTTATTAAAAGAATATTTACAATAATCCTCACACTCACATTTTCTCTCTTAATTTTATTAAAATGAGCATAATAATTTATAAAATAATTAAAAATACATCACCCCCTAGTTACACAATATTTTAATGAAAAAATCAAGCAGGATGCTCCTGCATCAATTGCCATCAGTAATATGCTTTATAATATATGGGCCTAACCAATGTGTTTTTAATTTTCCTAGAAATTTTACAAACTTACTGTTATATAGGAGAAAAAGGTATCCTACCTTGAAATTCTTATGTTTGACATGTCTATCATGCCAAGCCTTCTCTCTTTCTTTCTACACCCGCTGAAGGAATCCTGCTATAAATATGTCTTCTTCCAAAGTAACCAGCTATGATATTTTTTCCTCCATTGTTTCAGGGCCTTCCATATCTGTGAAGGCTGTAATTCTCAAGCTAGGCACAATATTCTCCATGGGAATCATAGCTTCTGGTCCATATACCAACCTGAAGGGTGTCTGAATTTTCAGCTTCTTACATGTGGTCCTGTAATCCCATAATATAGTTGGAATTCCGAGGTCCCAATCATCTCTACTCACATTGCATACTTTGGTGAGTGCAGTCTCCAAAATCTTGTTAAATGCTTCCACTATCCCATTAGCTTAAGGGTGATAAGGAATACTCTTCTGGTGATAGACTTAAAATTCCTTGGTCAATGCTTCCATAGTCTTATTTAGGAAGTGTGATCCTTGATCACTCATCAATATCTTTGGACACCTAAATCTAGACAAGATATATTCAAAATTAAACTTCGCTACAATGTCTATGCTGCAGTTCCTTACTGGTTGTGCTTCATCCCATATTCTCATCTAATCAATTGTATTTATTATGTAACTTGCAATAGTCTTATTTCCAGGTGGGTTGATAGGTCCAACAAAATCAATATCCCATTTGACAAAAGCCTGCAATGTCACTTGTGGAACTAATGGCATCTCATCTCTTCTAGAAGGCTTCCCTGTTCTTTGACATACATCGAATGATATGCAATACTCCTTTGCATCCTTATGTAGTGTGGGCCACCATAATCATGCTATAAATATATTTTACGCAATATCATTTCTTTCATAATGTCCACCATCTGCATCTCCATGAGCTTCTGCTAGAATCATCAATTTGGTCCCATCTTATATAGTTGTCTTGCTATCAATGAAAAATCAGCTGCCTTAACCACCAATTCTTACTTTTGTTGTGTAGTGTACTTTGAAGGAGCCATCCTTGTGGTCAAAAACTGAATAATGTCTGCAGAGTGGTCATCTTCTATTCTAATTGAAAATAATTGTGCATCAGGGAGATTATATTCTATGTTAGTTGGCTCTTCTCCTGTTTCTATCTTGACAAATGGTCAGGTCCTACATTCAGCCTTCTTGGTTTAAAAATAGATTCAAATTCATACTCTTGGAATAACAATAACCATCTGCAGATCTTCCCTCCAAACACAGGCTTATTGACAAAATACTTCAATCCAGAATGATCTATAAACTTCTTAAAATGTGATCCCATAAAATAATGTCTAATTTCTGCAAAGCATACACCATAGCTAGACCTTCTCTCTCCATGGTAGTATAGTTCTTCTCGGTTGTAGACAACTTCCTACTTGCAAAATATATAGGATGGTCAATTTCTCCTTCACCAAGTTGTGCCAATACCACTCCTATAGTTATTCAAGAAGCATTGACATGGACATGGAATTCCTTATTCCAATCAGGGAATACTAGAATAGGCACAATTACCATCTTCTCTTTTACTACTTGAAGGGTTGAATCTGTGCCCAGACATTCATACTCAAAGTTGAATGTTAAAATAAAACCATCAACCATTTTTTCCCAATTCATAGTACCATGTCACAGTTTTGTTTCTAGGTACGAATTCTTAGTAATTGTCTCCAATGTGTGAATAAATCCATGTAACCATTCATGTTGTGGAATCTCCTTTCATGTTGTAATGCATAGATAGATATGTTCTCTAGGGTCATTTTCAGCATAATGTTTCTTCTTCATTTCTATTTCCACTTGTCCAAAGCTGTTCGTGTCTGAGTTCTTCATCCCTCCATTAGTGATCAAATTCTCCTGTTGCATTGCATATTAGGTGTCTCGCTCAGTCAGTTGCATTCCATTAGGAGCATGGATCATCTGATGGTAGTGGTTTGTTGTACATTTTCCCTCATGTCCTTTACCGGCTGGCCAATTTCCATTCATCAAGATCATCTGCAGTCACTTTTTGTCTTTAAATTTGCAAAAGTCATTTCTAGGGTTTCAGTTTCATTAGGTCTAGGGTTTCATCAAAAAGGTCTTCAAAATTTCCAATAACGGTCAGCAGGCGCATGAGGAGGTTGAATAAAGTTCCAGTACCAATAAATTTCATAATCGCATGCTCAAAGACTTATTTTTCCTCAAAACCCGGTTTTGAGGAAAAATAGAGTATTTTATGTTTTGATGTATAAAATTTGATGTAATTTCAGTTTTTTCCATGTAAGAAACTTCATTGGAAACCCTGGTCACCTTACGAAGCTTTAGCAACTACATCCCCTGCAAGGCAAACCAAAAAATCAAATCATTCATTTCATCAAAGGTAAAAATGAAGCAAACTGCCCAAAACAGAGTTGAAAGAGTAAGTCACAATGCAAACATTATAAAAGTGGGTTTTATGAGTGAAAAAATAAAATCTCTTGTATATAAACCCTTTGATCATCTTCAAAGAGCTCATTGGAATTCAAAGAAGAAAAATTGAACAAGATAAATTCGTGTTGGAGAAAGGGAGCGAGTTTGAGGGAAAATTGTGCAAATTTCAAGGGCGCGACGCGTTGGGCTTGAGGCGCGGTGCATTGGAGAGCGCCCTCCATAGTGAAAAAAACATACGGGCGCGGCGCATAGGGCATGGCGCAAGCTTCAAAGCCCAATTTCACCATAAACTTCCCTGAATTTTCCAAATTTGCTCAAAAGAAGTGGTGTGCAAGTAAGTTAAGATCCCTTCCATTGCTAGTGAAGAATTTTTCTTAAGATTTATGGTGGTTTAGTGTGATAAAATTCAAACCCTACCTCCTTCCAGATTTTCTCAAAAACAATTTCCTAGGGTTTGTCTTTGTGTTTTTGCTACCAAATCCACTCCATCACTCCCTCACTTTTTGACTCCTCCATTCATTTTTCACTTTCATCCATTCATTCCCTAATTCCCGTATTCCTTAAATCCCACTATCCTAAACCCTAATTGTTGTCCCTAAGCCTACATACTATTCCCTAAACCCCCATTCCTAAAACTTGTCTATATTATTTCCAAAATCCCTCATACCCTTTCCCTCCACAATCCCTCATACATTCTCATCCTTGGTAGCAGAAAACTAAAAACACCATAAACCTCTCCATACTCATCAAGAAAATTCACACAGTAGAAAACATGGAGTCAAATTCCTCCTATGACCGAGATGAAGAGACACATAGTGATTCTCCTATAGAAATGCATGCACCAAGGAGACCTCACAAGGGTGGTAAACATGTACGAGAGGAGCCTACTTCACTTGCTGAGCTGCAGGCCTGCCCTCTTGCTATCACATGCTTCCAACACCAATCCTGTTATCAGTTCTATGGGATGGTTGCTAGAGTCCAGTACCATCATGAGTTGGCTAGGTTGTTTGTGCTTCATCTACATATTGGCCAAGTCACTCTAGCAGGTGTAACATTCACCTTGACACTGGAGTCTATTTCTCTAGCAACCAGCATTCCAAATGTCGGAGAGCAGTGGAATAAAAGGCAGCAGATTGATAGAGAACAATATGAGCCATACATCAAGCCTGGTTATTTGAGACAACTCAGCAGATTTTTTCCCTTTCGGTACCTGAAAGACTCATATGCTCCCTTGATGAAACTCATAATTAAGTATTTCACCTGTGAGGGTCGACTTTCTCACCTATATGCTTATCACATCAGATTGTTGATGCACTTTACTAGGGTGAGACTGATGAATCTTCCATACTTCATGTGCTGAAATATTGAGAAGATGACCACCCTAGTGCAAAAGAAAACTCCTCAGCAGCAATATAATAGTATATATCATTTTGCACTCATCAAGATTGTGGTCATGCATCAGCTTGGTTTACACAACATCTCATGGGAGGATTTCATTTCACATGAGGTATTCACTACTCCTCAAGTACCTCTAGCACTTTTTCATGAGACAGGTGAGCCTTCACATCAACACGAGCTTCATGAGGCACAAACTGCTAGCGTGCCAGTATTTGTTACCTACCAAAAGGGCACTAGAAGGTTGTTTGCAACAGCAAAGCGAGTATTATCTCCACCCGGGGTGGAAGGGGTCTTTCTTCCTCCATCAGCAGAAGAGGTATAGGACAAGGGAAAGCGGCCATTATATGATGAGGGGCCTTCAGGAGGGCAAGAGACATATTTCATTCTTATTCAGGATGGTGACACCGATTTGGGCTCACAAGGCTCAAAGTTTAAAGAGATCATTCGGAAGCAACAGGCGGACATTAATGCTTTGTCCCTCAACCTACAAAGAGCCAAGTGGATAATCAAATACCTTGAACAAAGAAACAAGTAGCTAGAGGATCAACAAACCATTATGGAGCGGCAAAACATACGAGAGAACCGGCAAGCCGCCAAAAGGAGAAAACCCAAGTTGACATCACTTGAGCAAGAAATTGAAGTTGATCGTGAAACTTGGCTTGAAAGGATAAATATGCATTTGGAAAAGCTGTTGGAGAAGGCCAACAAAGAGAAAAATATGTTGAGGCACAAGGCCAACCATTACTGGGCGAGAAACCATGTGTGCAAAGCAAGAACCAAGATCTTGAAGGCCAAGTTGAAGAAGGTATCAAAGAGGTGAAAAAAGCATGATAGACTTTAGATCTTGGCTGAGGCTTCCTTGGCCAAACACAGTTCTTAAGGGAGGACACTCAACCCAAATTTCAAAAAATTTGGGACACTTTTTGCATTTTTGGAATTTTTGGGCCAAAACACAGGTTTTTCTGCCCAATGCGCCGCGCCACCTGGCGCTCGCTTTTGATGGAGGCATAATTTTGATGAAAAATTAGCATTTTTGGATTTGTCATGAAAAAATACGCATGCTCACAAATGTTCAAGAAATTTTGACAGGTTTTGGGCTTCCAAAAAGGTCAAAAACACCCCAAAAATGACCTTTCTGCCCCTTTTTTGACACACAGGAAGCAGTCTTGGGAGAACTAATATTTGGAGGGGAAAATGGAGACCAAATTCAAAAATTCCACTTGTGCTGGAAAGTAGACAGGAAAAAATTTCCAACAAGCCCACTTGGAGCAAATTTTGACACCAGGAAGGCCTCCAAAATTAGCTTCAAACAGGCACTACGCATAGGGAAATGAGGTGCGGCGCATTGGAGGAATTTTGCTCATTTTTGGTCAAAAACTCTATTTTTCGCCTAGTTTTTTCACAGTTTGAATTTTTTCCTTCTAGTTGTCAAACTCATGATGTAATTTAATGTGAAATGATGGATTTTGATTTAATTTTGCTAAATTTTCACTCATAGAGGTAGATTCATCCATCAAAAGGTAGTTTGCAATTGAATGAATCAATTTCCTAGTTTTTAGAGGCAAGCTGTTCCACTGCCTACTTTTTAGTTCTTAGTTTAGAATTTGTTGGAACATCTCCTAAACTCATGAGCTCGACCCCTAGAGGGTAGGATGAGTTGTTGTTTGCCTATATCTTATGTTTTCTCAGTCATTAGCATGGTTGGACTTTTGGGAATTCTTTAAAGCATTATTGTACATTCATCTCTGCAGTTTGGCAAAGGAATAGACCAGGGTTTGCAACACTTTATGGGATTATTGTGGCATCTTGATTTGGTATTATGTTTCTCTCTGTAAATGTAAGTTTACTTGTGTTTTTTGTATGCCATTCTCTCTCTTATTTCTTCTTAACTAAAACAAACAAAGTTATAGGTAGAATACATTGAAAGTGCAATGCTCTACCTTGGGTTTGTTTAGTTATTCATGTTTTCAGTTGTTTGAAGAGGATCCCTGAGACTTTCATGCCCTCTCAACTCCTTTCCGAGTCTAAAATCTCTCCATCTCATTCAATTTGAAGTATACAACCATTTCTACCTCGTATAGGAGAGTACGCAAAAATGAACCCCATTCCCCGGACCCAGTCTGCCTTTCCACATTGAGCCACCAAAACACCATTAAATTCAATCAAACTCTTTTGCACACTTACCTAGCCTGAACAGTCTTCACATCAAGTCATCTCCAAGCCTCATTGATCATTTTTTGCACAAGTTGACAGGAAAGTACTCTCCCCATCAGTGGAGACTCTACCTACCGGGTTAAGCATGGTTTGATGTTACCCTAGATTCTGCCTTTTTCAGCTTGAGGTAGATTTAGGCTATAACATAGTGGCGACCATAATGGGGAAAAACAAAATGGTTTGCTTGTTAGTGTTATTCGTTTTATAAACTATAGATAGACTTGAAGTTATGCCAGGTAGCCTTCGAAACGCTCTTGCTTTGCATTAGCGAAAGTAGATAAACGTTGCTTCAGTCAATCTCTGGTCTAGTCTTATAAACATAATACCTGACTTGCAAACTACCCCAGTACATCAAATAATTCTAGACTTTTGGGTGATGAGTTTATAATCTGATAGGTTGAACAAGTTGATTTTTTCCGTTTGATTTTTGGGAATAATTCAACACACTGGCTTCCAGACGACACACCAGGGCAAATCCGGATCCTGATCCACCTCCTGTGTATGAAAATCAAAATCTTATTCTCAGAATCCTTCATCGAGAAAGTCCTGTGATTCATGTGTTCAAATCTCATTCATTTCCTATTGTTTTTTAGTATCTTGAAGATCTTGAGTTTGACGAACAATTTGAGCTATCATTGTTTGAGACTAAGTCCGAAAGTGCTGTTGATTCTACTGTCCTAAGTGCAGAGTTTGTCAAAGATCTTGAAATTGAAAATGCCAATAGATCAATTGACAATTATATCTTGAATCTTCAGACTTCCATTGTGGCAACAAACATTCCTGAATTCATAGAGTCTGCATTTGCAACTCTTGGGTCATCCGCAATTGCATCTAGTTCAGAAATTCCTACCGAGTTTCCTTTCATTCCCACCATTCCCATGCAGCCTTCTATCTCTGATCAAAAATCTGCAGTGGTGTCACCTCCATCCACACCACATACACCTCATACATTAGCTACTCTGACTCCTCCTATATCCCCAAGACCAGTTGTAAATCCACCTAGAGCAATGGCTCCCAACTTGCACCCCTTGTGTTGCCTCAAAATTTGGATAGCATGCCCGCTGATTATCAAAGAAAAATTCCATTGTTTGATGGCACTCCTCAAAGTGTTACAGCTCAGCAACATGTGGATAGGATGACAGATTTCTTTGACCTTCATGAGATTGATGCAGAAAATGTGACAATGAGACTATTTGTACAAACCTTTGGAGGTGAAGTGAGGAAGTGGTTCAGAGCTTTGCTAGCTGCAAGTATTATTACATTGACTAATATTCAGAGACAATTCTTGGATCGATGGGAAGTGAAGAAAAACCCTCTTCAAATCCTTTCTGAATATGAGAATATTAAGCGGAATGTTGGTGAGTCTGTTCAAGATTATTGTATTAGATTCAATTCTGTTTACAATGCAATTCCTGCTGATATAAAGCCACCTATGGGGTTGGATTTGATTAAGTTTCTGGATGGTTTCGATCCTGATATGGCCTATCAATTAAGAGAAAGAGATCCAACCACTTTGGAAGACATGCAGAAAATTGCAGTCAGCGTTGAAGCCAATTTTCTTGCCAAGAGAGCTAGAACGAAAGCTGAAAAGAAAGTAACAATAAAGGAAGAGGTTCCCACTTCAAATAAAGTGCTCCGTAATATGGAAAATATGTTTGACAGATTAAAAATTGACAAGTCTGAACTGCAAGTCAGAAATCCAAATTTTTGTGGCCAGCAACAACCACAATTTAGAATCAAGCAAAGAGAGCAACGAGCACAAGACCAAGCAGTACAGTAGCAAGTGAAGACACCCTTACAGTAGAATTTTGTACATGGTCCAGAACCAGATGACGAGGATAATTTAATTGGAGAAGAGAATCATTTCTTTACACCCGATGATATGCCAATTTTTATCACTGAAGACGAGGAGTATTCCGAGAATTCAGTTGTACAAAGGGACGAGAATTTCATCTTGGCGAATGAAATAGTTCTTGAAAAAGAGTCTGATGAATATCAGAGGGGGTACATGAATTCTTTGACAGCCCAGCATCGACAATATTTACTCAGAATTAGAGATGTACCCATTAATCCAATTCAAAAAAGAAAGGAGGCAACATCACCAAAGAATGATCCACTCGTTATGCAGAAAAAGGGAAAAGAGACAGCTGATCCCACCACTAGCAAACCACCATCAGCAAATGAAAGATCCAATCAGCCAAATATATCAAAGAAGAAAACTGAAAAGAAGGATGTCCCAGCTAAAGAGGTAGAGAAAACTTCAGTTTTTAACTTAGAAAATGAAATTGCTAAGTTAAAAGTATCCATTCCTTTGACTGAATTGATGAAGAATAGTAGCTATAAGGGTCAGGTGTCTAAGATTTTGAGTTTAGATCCATTATCTGATATGGTAAATGTGGAGGATGATCGACTTGAATTGATTTTTGGTCCAGCATTGGATGGTCAGTCTCAAGATAGTGATGTACCTCCTTTTTACATCAACCTTAGGTTGCACGACTATGTGTTACACAATGCTATGTTTGATTCCGGAGCCTCTCATAATCTCATGCCTAAGGAAATCATGGAGAAATTGGGATTGGATATCACCAGAAAGTATCATGACCTTTATTCTTTCGATTCTGGTAGAGTAAGATGCATTGGTCTTATCAAATATTTGGTGGTCAGTTTGGATCAGATTCCGACTAAAAATGTTTTGATGGATGTGGTTGTGGCGGATATTCCTCCTAGATTTGGCATGCTTCTTTCCAGATCTTGGGGAGCGAAACTTAAAGGGACATTGCAGCTTGATTTCTCCTATGCTAATATTCCCATGTTTGGTCAAATGAGGAAATTATACCAGGAGAAAAAGATGAAATACATGATCACTAGCAAGGAGAAACCAGTAAATCATCCAATCAACTATGTACATACTGATTTAGAATCATTTGTTTTATATTCAGATAGCTTTAATGATGTAAATAGCCAAGTAATTGAAGCAGAAGACATTCCAGAAATCACTAAAAATTTCAGAGAGGTCTTAAAAAAAGAAAGACAAAGACTCGATAGTATCGCTGAGCAATCATCCTTCCGACAGCAGCAAAATGTGGATAGACAGCAAGGAAAAGTAAAAGAGCAAACAGAATTTCAACATTTGGAAGAGGACGAAGTTGGTTTGTGGACCATGGATTTTGATGGCGCAGTAGGAAGGGAAGGTGTTGGAATTTTCATTTGGATACGCAGCCCTATTTTCTCCCCAAACAAAGTACCAAGTAATGTAAGGGTCTATTCTTATAAATTGGCTTTTGACTATTCAAATAATAAGGCTGAATATGAGGCTTTAATTCCTAGTTTGAAAATTCTTAGAAAGTTAAATGCCAAAAGGATTGCAGTGTATGGAGACTCCGAGTTATTTATCAAGTAGGTGAAAGGTTAATATCAAGCTAAACATCCTCGAATGCAGGCCTATCGCAATGCGGTATTAGATATCTTGAGATTGTTTTCAGATTATACTTTGACATGTGTCCCTCATATTCAGAATGTCATTGCAGATTCACTTGCAACAACAGCAAGTAATTTGAAAATTCCGATGAATTAAAACAACAAGTTTGAAATTCATGTGAAGCATCACCTGGCTATCCCTGACAATCAAATGTATTGGCAAGTGTTTCAAGATGATAAAGAAATTGATGAATTTCTGCAAAATGAAGGTAAATTCAAAGACACTTCTATTGATGGGGAGCATGATGATGGCGAGGCGGATATAGAAGTCAATTAGATGGAAGTTTTGCAACCGAAGGAAAATGTTATTCCTAAAGGTCTAATACCTTTAGAGGAGCTTTTCAACCAAGATGATGTAGCTAGAAAACCGAGCTTGCTGCCAACCGAGAAAGGAGTTGAGGATGTGAACATTGGATCAGCAGAAAATCCTAAAATGGTGAAATTTTCTAAGGAATTTCCCCCATACGTAAAAGCAAAGTATATCAGTTTATTATCTTCCTTTGTTGATGTATTTGCTTGGGACTATTCAGATTTGAAGACATATGACACAAACATAATTCAGCATACCATCTCGATCAAGCCAAATCAAAAGCCCTTTCAACAGAAGTTGAGAAGAATAAATCCAAAGCTGCTGCCCTCAATAGAGAAGGAAGTGAATCGGTTATACAAAGCTGGTATCATCGTCCCCATAAGATTTTCAAATACGATTTCTAATTTGGTGCCCGTGCGCAAGAAAACAGGTGAGATTCGCTTATGTATTTATTTTAGGAATCTGAATAAAGTATATTTGAAAGAAAACTATCCATTGCCCAAAATGGATCACATACTTCAACGAGTAGTTGGAGCATCCCGCATGTCGTTGCTCGATGGTTATTCCGATTATAACCAAATTCTAGTCCATGAGGATGATAAAGATAAAACAGCGTTCACCACTCCGTGGGGAACTTTTCATTACGCTAAAATGCCTTTCGGATTGAAGAATGTTGGTGCGACCTTTCAACGAGAAATGGATATGGCGTTTGCAAATGAAAAGGATGTCTTTCTAGTTATTTATCTTGATGACTTGACAGTGTTTTCTAATACAGATGAAGAGCACCTTTATCATTTGAAGATTATATTTCAGCAATGTAGAAAATATGGTGTGTCTCTCAATCCAAAGAAGAGTTTGTTTGCCATGGATGAAGGCAAGCTTCTCGGTCATATTATATCAAAGGATGGCATCCGCATTGATCCAGCCCGAGTGGAAGCCATCCAGCAAATTGATCTTCCCCAAAACAAAAAGGAGATCCAATCATTCAATGGTAAGATGAATTTCTTACGTTGCTTTGTGCCCAATATTGCAGAACATTTAAGGGAAATCACAAACATGCTCAAGAAAGATAGTGTAGTGAAGTGGACTGAGGAAGCAGTAAAGTCTTTCAATTTGGTGAAATTAGCCCTTTCTTCAGCTCCAGTTTTGATCAGCCCGGATTATACTCAGGATTTCATTTTGTTTTCATTTGCCTCGGATCATACTATGGCAGCAGTCTTCATACAGAAAAGAGACCAGCTTGAGAGACCAATTGCATTTTTCAGCAGAACCATAAGAGATGCAGCTTTAAAGTATAATATTATTGAAAAGAAATCTCTTGCCTTGATAAAAGCATTGAAATATTTTTGAGTTTATATTCTGCATTCTCACATCCTTGCTTATGTTCCTAATGCTGTTGTTAAAGATGTCTTAGTGCAAACAGATCCAGAAGGGAGACGAGGAAAATGGATTGCTGCCTTGTTGGAATATGACATCGAGATCAAACCTACAAAGCTCATCAAAGGACAGGGGCTGGCTAAACTAATGGCTGAGTCAAATTTTCATGGCTTGGAAATTAATCTCATTGCTGCTATGTCCGAGGAAAATGAAGAAAGTTCACCTGCTCAGGTATCAGAAATTTTTGTTCTTTCTCCTTGGTATTTGGACATTGCTTATGTACTCCAAAATCTGTCACCACCACCAAGAATGGCTAAGAACAAAAGTAGGACACTGAAATTGAAGGCTGCCAAGTTTTGTATCATGAATAATGTGCTCTATTGGAAATATCCTGGTGGTGTCTTGCTCAATTGTTTGGTTGAAGAAGAGGAAAAACAGGTTATGGAAGAATTTCACAAGGGAGATTATGGAGGTCATCTTTTCTAGAAGACAACTACCAACAAAATTTTGAGAGTAGCATATTATTGGCCAACTCTCTTTGCTGATGTGTAAAAAATTGTTACAAGCTTCCAAGAATGTCAGATTTTTCAAGGTAGGAGAAAATTGTAGCCTTTACCGCTCAAACCCATTGAAGTAAGTGCTCCATTTTAGTAGTGGGGTTTGGAATTCATTGGAAAAATCCATCCTACTTCTTCATCACAGCATAAATGGATCCTTACAGCGACGGACTATTTTACCAAATGGATTGAGGTGATTCCCACTAGGCAGGCCACTGATTCAGTAATCATTTCATTTCTTGAAAACAATATTTTGTCTCGTTTTGGCTGTCCAAACAAGCTGATTACTGATAATGCAGCAGCCTTTAAATCTAAAAGAATGATTGAATTTTGTAATAAGTATCAAATTAATTTGGAGCACTCAACTGCATATTATCCACAAGGCAATGGATTGGCCGAATCCTCAAATAAATCCTTGGTCAATATTATCAAAAACCTGCTGGAAATGAACAAGAAGAGTTCGCACAAGAAACTTGTTAATGCACTTTCGGCAGACAGAGTAATTCAAAATAAATCTATAGGTATGTCCCCTTTTTAGCTCGTGTATGGTGTTGACACTGTATTCCCAACATCTCTCGCATTTCCAGTGGTTAAAATTCTGCAGGAAGTTGGTAGCGAGGATGATCATTTGCAATGAAGAATCAATCAAATGATCCATTTATATCAGACTAGAGAGGAGGTTTTTCAGAACACTTTCAGCCTACAAGAGAGAATCAAGAATATATATGATCAAAAGGCAAAGGCAAACAAGTTTCAAATAGAAGATGTAGTGCTAACATGGGACGCAAGAAACGAAGATAAAGGTAAGCATGGCAAGTTTGAGAATATTTGGAAAGGACCTTTCAGAATTGCTGCATATCAAGGCCAAAATGCTTTCCTTTTGAAAGAAATGAATGGAGAAGATTGTCTAGGTGGGTCGGTCAATGGTCGGCTACTCAAACGGTACTATTTTTGAAATGTTTTCTGTTGTCATATGTATCACTGTACATACTGGTTTGTTTAAATTCCATTGCAAGTGTGTATTGTTTTCATTCTTTCAGTTTGGGGCCCAAGGTGAAGGCTATAAAACTGAGGTTTGATTTCAGTTTTGGTTTGGTTTGTTTGAGTCAGGTCTTTCAGTCGATTTCAGTCTTGAGTCAGATTTCAGTCCTGAAATTGAGTCAAGAGTCTGGTTTTTGTTTGTCGAAGTTATTGAATCCATAGCCCAATGGAAAAATGCACTTCCTGCTTTCCCAGAGAACTGTAGTTCTTGGAACCTCCAAGTAGCTACCATCCCCATTGGAGCCAATGTTAGTGTCAGTATCTTCATCCCTCCATCAGTGATCAAATTCTCTTGTTGCATTGCATATTAGGTGTCTCACTCAGTCAGATGCATTCCATTAGGAGCATGGATCATCTTACGGTAGTGGCTTGTTGTACATTTTCCCTCATGTCCTTTACCGGTTGGCCAATTTCCATTCATCAAGATCATTTCCAGTCACTTTTTGTCTTTAAATTTTCTAAAGTCATTTCTAGGGTTTCAGTTTCATTAGGTATAGGGTTTCATCAAAAAGGTCTTCAAAATGTCCAATTACGGTCAACAAGCACATGACGAGGTTGAATAAAGTTCCAGTACCAATAAATTTCATAATCACATGCTCAGAGATATTTTTCCTCAAAACTCTATTTTGAGGAAAAACAGAGTATTTTATCTTTTTATGTATAAATTTGATGTAATTTCAAGTTCTCTCATATGTAAATAGCTTCAATGGAAACCCTGGTCACCTTGTCAAGCTTCAACAACTCCATCCCCTTCAAGGCAAACAAAAAATCAAGTCATTCAGTTAATCAGAGGCAAAATAAAGCAAACTGCCCAAAACAGAGTTGAAAGAATAAGTCACGATGCAAACATTATAAAAGTGGGTTTTATGAGTGAAAAATTAAAAGATCTTGTATATAAACCCTTTGATCATCTTCAAAGAGCTCATTGGCATTCAAAGAAGAAAAATTGAACAAGAGAGATTCGTGTTGAAGAAGGGAGTGAGTTTGAGGGAAAATTGTGCAAATTTCAAGGGCCCGACGCGTTGGGCTTGAGGCACGGCGCATTGGAGCGCCCTCCACAGTGCAAGAAACACACAGGAATGACACATCAGGGAGGTGCGACGCACTGGGTTTGAGGCATGGCACACAGAGCTTCAAAGCCCGATTTCACCTTAAACTTCCTGAATTTTCCAAATTTTCTCAAAATACGTGGTGTGCAAGTAAGTTAAGATCCTCTCCATTGCTAGTGAAGAATTTTTCTTAAGATTTATGGTGGTTTAGTGTGATAAAATTCAAACCCTACCTCCTTCCAAATTTTCTCAAAAACAATTTCCTAGGGTTTGTCTTTGTGTTTTTGCTACCAAATCCACTCCATCACTCCCTCACTTTTTGACTCCTCCATTCATTTTTTCACTTTCATCCGTTCATTCCCTAATTCCCCATAGTCCTTAAATCCACTATCCTAAGCCCTAATTGCTGTCCTAAGCCTACATGCTATTCCTAAACCCCCATTTCCTAAAACTTGTGTATTATTTCCAAAATCCCTCATACCCCTTGCCCTCCACAATCCCTCATACATTCCTCATCCTTGGTAGCAAAAAAATAAAAATAAAATAAACCTCTCCATACTCATCGAGAAAAATCACACAATAGCAAACGTGAGTCATATTCACTCCTATGAATGAGATGAAAGACACATAATGATTCTCTCTGATTGTCACCAAGGAGACCTCACAAGAGTGGCAGACATGTGAGGGAGGAACCTACTTCACTTTCTGAGCTGCAGGCCTGTCCTCTTGCTATTACATGTTTTCAACAACAGTCTTGTTACCAGTTTTGTGAGATGGTTGCTAGAGTCCAATACCATCATGAGTTGGCCAGATTGTTTGTGCTTCATTTACATAATGGCCAAGTCACTCTTGCGGGTGTGACATTCACCTTGACACCTGAATCTATCTCTCTAGCAATGACATTTCAAATGTCGAAAGCGAGTGGAATAAAAGCTGACAAGTGTGGTAGAGCAGTATGAGCCATACATCAAGCCTGATTATTAGAGACAGATCTAAAATCTCTCCATCTCATTCATTTTGAAATTACCAGTATATTCCTACCTCGCCCATAGAGATCTCTGCAAAACTGAGCCTCATTCCCCAGACCCAAAATCTGCCTTTCCATTTGAGCCCAAAAAACATCCTTAAATTCAATCAAACTCTTTTGCACACATACCTAGCCTAAAATCAGCCTTCATTCAAGTCATCTCAAGCCTCATTGATCATTTTTTGCTAAGATTGACAAGGAGAGAGCCCTCTCCCGATATGGTAGGGCTAGCTACCAGGTTAAGCGTTGTTTGATGTTACCCTAGATTGTAACTTCATTTTGAGGCAGATTTAGGCTAACACCCTAACACAACCCATTCAAATGATTAATCTTTGACATACCTGCCAATCTCCTATATTTTTCTTGTGTGTGCCCCACCATCTAGAAGATGTAGATCTTAGAGTTGTATCCAAAGCTAACAATATTTGATCTTCTGTTACCAGCTCTTCGTAATCATTGAGAAAATATTCTACATTACCTAAACCATCATAATAAGGCAGGTTACATACCTCATATTTCATACAATGAACTACCTTCATTATTATTTAACAACTCTTTGTGGATATTTCATGCAATATGTTATGTCAATTCTCTAGTTCTTATTCTGAATATGATGTGCATGTACTATCAAGATCCCAACTAAAATTTCCATCTGTAGTAGTATTAATATAGTATTCTTCCCTAATTGGCAATTGATAGATGTTATCAATGTCTACTACGTTGTATTCTTCTCTGATTGGCTTTGTATATCTTACTCCTTCGGATGGATATAAAGGAAAAATAACCCTCATATTGTTTCCTTCAAATATCATTTACCTCTTCTTTAGAATGATTATGGCCATATTTTCCATTGCCCAATAATATCCAAGCAAAGAAGGATAAGGATTACTATCATCAACAATTTCTATTACTTCAAAATCAACAACAGTGCGAACTCCATAAATATATATTGTGACACCTGATAATATTCCCATAGGAAAGATATTTTGCTGATTTTAAAATCTTAACTAAATATTTGACCATTGTAGCTTCGGCTTACCCATTATTTCCCATGTTTCATTTTTCAAAACATTAGCATCAAAGCCGAAATACAAAGTAACTTGATCCATTTCATATTCTCCTATTTTCACACTAAGTCTCATTTCTTTGTCAGTTCTCTTCTATCGATGTACATTATTAACTCCGTGCATCTCACTTCACGGTGCTTCTTTTGATGGGCAGGAATTTATTAATTCCGAAAGACCTTCCATAGCCTTTTCATCTCTTAACAACTTCATACAAGTTTTCTAAAGATATCTCAGCATACCTACTTAATCTGCTAAACTTTATGTCAGAGATCGATCCTACGTTGTAGCTGGGTTCTATGTCATAACTATTGTCATGTCGCAGTTACTAGGCCCTTGTTGTGCAGTAGAAGTCAAAGCTCCTGCATCCATAAAACTATGCTTCACTTCCATAAACTATTTCTTTTCTCTCTGAACATAAAAAACTGGAACTTTCTCCAGATTCTTCTTAACCCATGCACCTAGATTTTCAAATTCCTTCTTTCCATCATATTTATCACTTCTAGTCACAGCTCCACTTCTAGTGACAATATTAACACAAGGTTCATCGGTCCTTCTTTCATCCTTCATCATTTGGATGTTATGTGTGGGCTATTGGTTCCTTTTCTCTTGCATTTTGGCCATAAGTACAGGACAATCTTCAATTACATGATCAAAATATTTTAGTACTTACATGTCGTAGTAGGATTCTAGAAATCTCTTGCAAAATGACCTTCCTGGCTGCATTTATATAAAATGATCTATCCTCATCCTCAACCTGCTCCTTGATAACCTCCTCGACCACTGCAATTTTCATTGGCCTCGTGTGCACGCTCCTCTGCCTGCATTCTATAATTATCAACAATGTGCTCCATCATTAGATCATAGCTTCGGAAAATATTCTCATCATGTCCTACTGACTTACAAAATTTGAAAAATAGCTTCCATGGGGTTTGCACATATTTATGCAAAAAATAACATTATTTATAGCAATGTTGGATTCTCGTCCTTCATATCTCACACCACAAGCTAGATCTTGTATTCAAAGGATTAGGTGCTCCACTAGCCATGTAATCCCTGAAAACATGGCATTGTTCCTTAGAATGGCCCTCTGATTTTCACTCTGTACACCACACTTCTTCTCTAACTTATTTACCCTTATTGATATCTTGCAATTGCAAGGTCAATTTGGCCATATAACTCTAAATCTATTGCATACCTACATTAGTGTCTCCTATAGGTGAAGCTTCCAACTTCATTGCAATTTCTAAATATTCGGCTTGAGTTGATATGCTCTATTGCATTAATGGAAACCTGATATGTGGCAGCAACAGAACTATAAACCATTATTTATGCTACTTTGGGGGTATGTTGAAGCTCACTTGATCATATAACACCTTAAACCTTTGATAAACCTCCCAAACAAACTCATTG
Source organism: Pinus albicaulis (assembly GCA_034641835.2). Classification (NCBI taxonomy): domain Eukaryota; kingdom Viridiplantae; phylum Streptophyta; class Pinopsida; order Pinales; family Pinaceae; genus Pinus; species Pinus albicaulis. Next base: position 795,746,675 of record CM076576.1, on the reverse strand, counting down.
ACTTTTTTGTTGATCTCCTTTAACTTAGTAATGCACTGTGATTGAGACTTTGGCTTCTTAAACCCCTGTATCAATGGTTGCTTAATACATGAAAATGTACCATTGTGAGTATTTGAATATGTCATATACCATGTCAACACTCTATCTCATAGAATCGTAATGACTTTCACCTTATTTATATATTTTTCAGTAATCTACCTTATTGTCCATACAGCTTCAGCTAGATACCAAAATTGTTATGGTTCCTCTGATCTAGTTCCTCTGAAAACATGTAGCTTAATGTCATCGACCATACCTCTTTTTGGGGTATAAGGGGGAGGGGGAGGGGGAGAGGGGGTAGGTGGGCTAGGGGTAGTAGGGAGACCACCAACACCCCAACTACTACTGGATTCTGGCTTCAGCAAACTCTCAGGCTAGAAATTTGTATACTGCGAAGTTTCCAAGGAGTTCTCTGGGTATTTTTCTTCTTTTTCGCCTTTAGATTCACTGAGCAGAGGACTTTAATCAGTCTCTATGAAGGTCTTCGGGTCTGCTTTGCAATATCACTTTCTGGTATCTAATCTATACCTTTTTCCACTTCATGTTGTACCAAATTCTTGCTCAGATTTACTTCTTCCTCCAAACATAAGTAAATTAGAAATCTGATTGCATCCGAAAAACTCTTTTTTCACACAAAAGCATCTTAATATATAGTTTCAAATAATTCAGATACTTACCTCATGGTCCTTAGAAGAATATTCACTTTTCTTTGTTGTAGGACACATTCGAGTCTATAGTGAACTCAGTAATGAATCTTCCCAAGATGCTATCAATCCAGAAATTAACATCCCTTAAAATATTATTGTTAGTGCTCTTGAGTCGATGTATCAACTCAAGAGTCCATGTTGTAGGTTCTTCATTCTTAAAGCAATCCTTCCTTTTAGTCAACCTCGACACCCACTCATATAATTCACTAACGAATGATCTGAAGAAAATTTTATACTGCTCTGTGAAAATATACCTTTGCAACCACGCTTCGGATGTCAAATGAGGGTTTCTTTTCTCTTGTTCTGTAAATTATCACTCCTTCTGAACTATCCAGTCTTGAATTTCCTTCTTTGACAGATGCCACATCCACATATCCCTCAAACAGATCTCGATCTTGATAACATAACCATTTGTTAGCTTGTTTGGGCTTGACCCAAATTCGATCTATGTTGTGCACCAAAAAAACCCTTGATGACCAGCCCTTTCGGTAATGACCTGCAAGCAGATCGCAGACTCACTCGAAGTGAATATGGGTGGTTGCAGAACTAGGTTTCTGCAGCCTTGAGGGACTACGTGAGGTGGCTAATATATTTTGTTTCTATTATATTTTAACATACATAAACTTATTGTGTTGTATAAAACCCTTCACTTACTAAATAGAATACATTATACAACATCATAAATTTCATTGTTCTAACACAGAATTGTAACACTACTTCGCAATAACTGATATTAAGCAAATAGAAAATAAACACATAATAACACATAATAGCATCTCAAGGCTTCTTCTTCTTTATTATGATGGATCTTTTAAGTACATTTAACTCTTCGACCCGCCTACACAGCTGCAGGTGGTCTGCACAATAAGTTGCAAACTATTCCAAGGTCTCTGCGCACTTAGCTGCAGAGCCTTTCCTTCGCTACAAACGATAAATAAAAAAATAACCCTTAACCATAGAACTTACATTGATGTGTTTGAATGACTTCTAACATATCATTACATCCCTTTATATAACATTACATCAACACATTCCATAGTCCAAATACCATGGGCTAAGAAAAATACAACCCAAACCTGTTACAAAAAGGAGGGGCTTTGACCCACCCCAAAGCACCTAAGATATCACATGGTATATCCAAAATGCTTTGTTGCATGGTATACTTCATGCTCTACTCCTCAAACTGCTGAGACTTAGCCAAAATCAAGGCCAAGTTGGGTTGCACCCACCATTCAACTGTGTAGGTGCGACAACATGAGTGCATTTATTTCGTCATTTAAAAGAATAAAAACCAAGGAAATGACCATTAAAATAAAAAAATGAAGTTGTGAATGTGAAGAACAGGGAAAGATCTCTTACATGGAGAAGACGACACTCAAAATAGTACACTGGATCGATCAAAATCCACTCTTGAAGATTTGGGGGAAAACGCACTATTCAGAGCTGCAATGGTAAAACACACACAATGGTAAAAAAGATTTACTTTTTGACTTTTTATAATCAAAATGGGTTTATTAAAATAATATTTTTTACCCTTTTGGGTCAAATGTCAAATTTTTTAGTCCTTTATTCATTTTTTTTTAGTAGATATGGTAATTTTGTATTTGAATATACAGATTACACGTTAGTTAAAAAAAAAACGAATCATTTCGGTGATGAGTACACTTTTATCACTTTTTTGGGATCTTTAAATTTGCAAAAAAAGCGACACATTACAATTACCTTTAGGCTCTATTTTAACTCTCAAAATATGAAAATATGGTCAAGTACACTTTTTTTTAACTCATTAAAGTATATGAAAATGATGTCTACTTAGTATAAGTTTACACCTTTTACAAATTACGTATACTATTTATGAAAAATGTATCCCTTGATTGGTCATGTTCAAAAGAGTTCTCCCTTGTATTATTTTACACTTTTTTAGGCTTGCAGACTAAATTTACAAAAAAGAACACTATTGAGTTTTATTTTTATCTCTTTCAAACTCTCTAAATATGAAAAAGGATTCGATTTATTCGTCCACTGGACTCATAAAATGAAAACAATGTAGGACTCATCAAGCATTATGAGAGTGAGCAAATCCTTCCCAGGGTTCGTTAAAAAAACTTTGAAGGAATTATCTAAAGGATGAGCTTATACTACAAGCATATGTTATCCTCTTCAAGCTTGATAAAAATAAAGAGGTGCTTGCCAAAAATGGTGGCGGGAAATTGGGAAAAAACAATGTACAAAATTTGTATTTGGAGGTAAGTCGTTCTTGAACATGACACTCTTCCACTTTCATGTCTGATTGGGTTGGAAAATCCACCTACCTATTTGTTGATCACACCTCCTTTAAATTCCCGAAACTAGTTTTTTATCCCATATTGAGTGAGTGTTGCTAACTCTGTTTAGTGTCACCAATATGTTTGTTGGGTATGTGCTATATTATTTCAACAACTAGTCACGTGTGAAAAGGGTGTTGCTAGTAAAGGTGGACACTTTGAAGAATGTTGTAGATGCATTGAAGAAGTCTGTGAGCACTCAAAATTTCTCTTGGTGTAGAGAAACAATGGGTGTTGCAGAGATGGGATAATGACTAAGCTCTCCTATGGCCCCTTGTGGAAAGAAAACAACAAGTGGGAGAATGTTGGGTATGTGTTATATTCTTTCCATGAATAGTCACGTGCAGGGGGGGCACAGGGGGGGCGATAGCCCCACTTGTACGTTGTGTCGGGCGCAATAGGGGGTCACAGGGGGGGCGACAACCCCCCCTATTCAGGGTACGAGGCAACGCCTGGGGAAACAAATTTTGGACCCTATTTTTCAGTGGACAGACCTGCCCATGGTTTTGTGCATGGGTTTGCTCATGGTTTTGGGGCATGATGGTTTTTGGCCCTAGTATTTTGTAGATCCGGTCAAGGGAACTACGATTATGTTCTAATCCAGGGTTAATGGATTGGGGTTTATGTATACTTCGACATGTATATCTATGTGTTGTAACACTAAAAGGAATATAATGAAAAATCAAGCTAGTTGTCCCGATTTGGGATCCAGGGGAAAATCTCTATGTATATTTGTTTTATGTTTTATGCTCTCGCTATTGTTTATTTTATGTTTTTAAGATTCGTTTGCAGATAATTTTTGTACAGGGTTAAAACCTACATTTGCTATCGAAGTTGTTTCAGCTTCAAGGGGACACCTTTGCTGCTGAGGGGTTTTTGCTCAAGCTTGCGGTAAACCCTATTCAAAGGGGGAGATATGTGGGATTGATTCTTGCGATGAAAGAAGATGGCGAGCAAAGTGGAAAGATAGAGATTGAGAAATTTAATGGTCACAGCTTTGAGTTGTGGAAGCTCAAGGTGGAGTGACCTTCGGTCGGAAGATCAATGGATCATGGTAGATCCAGTACTAAACCAATGGCAATGTCGATGAAGATCGGAAAATTTGGATCTAAGGCTAAGAGCACAATATGGTTGTGTGTCTCAGATTCAGTATTGTTGAATGTATCTGGGGAAGCTATGGTGAAGAATCTGTGGGAAAAAATTGGGACTTTGTACCAATCTAAGTCTCTGGTGAATAAATTATTCCTGCAGAAAAAGCTGTATAACCTGAGGATGAAGCATGGAGACTCAGTGACAAAGCATCTGAATGCCTTCAATACTGTGGCAAGTCAGCTGTCATCTGTTGATACTAAAATCTCAGATGAAGATAAGTGCATTAGTTTTTTTTGTTCTCTACCAGACTCGTGGGACAGCCTGATTATTGCAATAGGTAGCAATATAACTACTTTGAATTTTGATAACATTGTCTCAGCCTTATTGTCAGAGGAAATGAGATGGAGAAATATGGAGGGTCAAAATGGAGATGCCTTATCTATACGAGGAAGGTCCTAGAACTGAAACAAGAATAAGGTTTCGAGTGGGAGATCTAAATCTCCTAGAAAGTTTGTAAAGATGTGCTAGAAATGCAGAAAGGAAGGGCACTACAAAAAGGATTGCAGATCTAAAGCTCCTGAGAAAGGAAAGGGATCTGATGATTCTCCTTCTGCAGAGGAAAAAACCACCTCGAATGAAGGTGGGGATGTGTATTTGGCTTCTTCTTCAAATACACATGTAGATCATGAGTCATGGTTGATTGACTCGGGTGCATTCTTCACTTCACTCCCCATAGGGAGTGGTTTTGCGAGTATGAGAAATATGATGGCGGTGATGTCTTCTTAGGTGATGATAGGAAGGCCAGAATCGTCGGACATGGAAAATTCAAGTTGAAGCTACAAGGTGGAAGGATTAGAACACTTCCTGGTGTTCTGCACATTCCTGCATTGACCAAAAATCTGATTTCTGTAAGCACGATGGATGATGCAGGTGTAAAAATAGTGTTTGAGAAAGATACCTGTAAGATGGTTCGGGGAGCACTGGTATTATTGCAGGTATTTCGGATTGGAACTCTGTACAAGCTTTAGGGCAGCACTGTTATTGATGGGTGCAATAGTTTTGTGGTTCCTGAAAGTGGAGCGGAAAGCCGAGCGGTCTCTAGAGAAAATACCATGCTATGGCATCAAAGGCTTGGACATATTGGAGAGAAGGGCCTTTGGATACTTCATGGAAATGGTATGGTAGAAGGTATGTCTAATAGCTCTCTGCATTTCGATTTCTATGAACATTTTGTATATGGGAAGCAGAATCGGGTGATTTTTCCTTCTAGTGCTAAGAGGGCGAATAAGATATTAGAGTTTGTGCACAGTGATGTGTTTGGACTTGTGTCGGTTCCATCACTGGGTAAGTCTATGTACTATGATTCATTCATAGATTACTTCTCAAGGAATACATGGATATATTTCTTAAGGAGGAAATCTAAAGTCTTTGACAGATTTAAAGAATTTAAGGCTCTGATGGAAAACTAGACAGAGAAGAAGATAAAGGTGTTGAGGACAAATAATGGTGGGGAGTTCTACAAGAAGGAATTTGAAGAGTTTTGTAAGAAGTGTGGTATAGCATGACAGAAGACTACTCCATACACACATCAGTAAAATGGAGTTGCAGAAAGAATGAACAGAACGCTGATGGAAAAGGCAAGAAGCATGCTCAGTGGTACCGGGTTAGGACAATAATTTTGGGCAGAGGCAGTGGAGACTGCATGTTACTCGGTTAACAAATCACCTTCATCAGCTTTGGAGGATAAGACTCCACATGAGGTATGGACTGGTAAGAAACCCTCTCCTTCACATATGAGGGTATTTGGATGTGATTCATATGTACATGTTCCAAAGGAGAAAAGGACCAAGCTGGATAATAAATCTGAAAGGTGCATCTTTATTGGGTATAAGGATGGTTTAAAGGGTTACAAGCTTTGGAACTCAGAAACAAGGAAGGTTGTGTACAGCCGAGATGTGGTGTTTAGAGAGGTGAAAGATGTTGTTAAACATGAGTCCTACCAAAGAACCTAAGAAGATAGAGTTTGAGCTAAAGGAGGATAGATGGACTCTGAGGAAGAAGACTCGAGAAGAGGAAGAAATACAAACTCTAGGCACAGCAGGAAGATCGATTGGGAAAAGAAGACAACCAGAAAGGTATAGTCCATCTGCTTTCTGTTCAAATTTTGTTTTAACTATAATTGATGATGATCCCGGAACTGTCAAGGAGGCAGTAGATTCAGAGGATGGAAAACTCTGGAAGGAGGCCATGGTTGATGCAATGGCATCCTTGCATAAAACTGATGCATGGGATCTGGTGGAGTTGCCTGCTGGAAAGAAGCCCATCGGGAGAAAATGGGTGTTTAATAAGAAGATGAATATAGAAGGCAAGGTGGAGAAATACAAAGCTCGGTTGGTAGCAAAAGGTTATTCCCAGGTGCCGGGAATTGATTTTGGTGATATTTTTTCTCCTATTGCCAAAGTTACTTCTATTAGATTACTTTTATCTATTGTTTTTGCATTTGATTTTGAGGTAGAACAGATGGATATGAAGACATCATTTCTTCACGGGGATCTGGAAAGGGAGATCTACATGAAACAACCCGAATGCTTTATGGTGAAGGGGAAGAAAGAACTGGTATGTAGGTTAAAGAAGTCTCTGTATGGGTTAAAACAGTCACCAAGGATGTGGCATCAGAAATTTGATACCTATATACGGGGACTTGGCTTCACCAGAAGCAAGGAGGATCACTGTGTCTATTTTAAACTAATTGGTGACCGTGTTATTTATTTGGTCTTGTATGTGGATGATATGTTTTTGATTGGAAATGAAAAAGAAATTATCTAAGATTTGAAGACCCAACTATTCTCTGAATTCGACATGAAGGATCTTAGTGCTGCAAACTATATTTTGGGCATGGAAATTAAGAGAGATCAGGCAAAGAGGAAGCTTTGGTTAAACCAAAGGAAGTATGTCGAGACTATATTGCAGAGGTTAAATATGCAGGATAGTAAACCGGTGAATGTTTCGATCAAGGAAAATTTTAAGGATGAAAATTTATCTTAAAGTTTAGAAAACTTGGCGAATTTCACTAGTTTGTAATATGCAAACTATAAAGTGTTTGTTGATATATTTGTAAAAATATTCAAAAATATTTTAAAATATAGTCTGTATATAATTTTGGTGATTTTAAATTAAAATAATTTTATAATGTAAAATTTGGGCGAATCATTTTTAGAAAAAAAGGGAAATTGGCGAATCTTTTTTTTGGAAAAACCACAGAAAATTAGCCCACCTGCGAATATTAACCCCTAAAATTTTCCATGGTTCTGATTCCTGTAGGTGTAAAGCTGTCTATTGAATAGTGTCCCAAGACACAAGAAGAAGAGGAGGATATGTCCCATGTTCCATATGCAAGTGCAGTGAGTAGCCTGATGTATGCAATGGTCTGTACTAGACCAGAAATTACACATGTAGTGGGAGTATTGATCAGGTTTATGTCAAACCCAGGGAAGGAGCATTGGACAGCAGTGAAGCGGGTTTTCAAATATTTGCGTGGAACTAGTGATTATGGCTTGTGCTACCAGGGAAGACCAGGATTGGAAAGAATGTTGGACATTCGCGGTTTTGTTGATGTGGACTGGGCTAGAGATCTGGACCAAAGAAGATCTACAAGTGGGTATGTGTTTAGCCTATTTGGAGGTGCAGTCATTTGGATGAGTAAAAGACACTCTATAGTGGATCTAACAACTACAAAGGCAGAATACATGGCAACCACTCATGCAAGCAAGGAATCAATTTGGTTGCAGAGATTGTGTTCAAGTATGGGGTTGGTGCAGCAAGCTATAAGGATAGATTGTGATAGCCAAAGTGCAATTTTATTGGCTAAGAACCCTGCTTATCATTCAAAGATAGAGCACATTTATTTTCAATATCACTTTGTGAGATATATGGTTGAGGCTAAAAGGGTGTTGTTGGTAAAGGTGGACACTTTTAAGAATGTTGCAGATGCATTGACGAAGTCTGTGAGCACTCAAAATTTCTCTTGGTATAGAGAAACAATGGGTGTTGCAGAGCTGGGCTAATGACTAAGCTCTCCTGTGGCCCCCTACGGAAAGAAAATAACAAGTGGGAGAATGTTGTGTATGTGTTATATTCTTTCCACGACTAGTCACGCATGAGGGGGGCCACAGGGGGGACGATAGCCCCACTTGTACGTTGCGCCGAGCGCAACAGGGGGGTCACAGGGGGCGCGGCAGCCCCCCCTGTTCGGGGTACGGGGTAGTGCCCAGGGAAAAAAAAATTGGACCCTATTTTTCGGTGGGCGGACCCACCCATGGTTTTGTGCATGGGTTTGCACATGGTTTTGGCACATGATGGTTTTTGGCCCCTGGTATTTTGTAGATCCTCTCAAGGGAACCACGGTTATGTTCTAATTCAGAGTTAACGGATTGGGGTTTATGTATGCTTCGACATGTATATATATGTATTGTAACACTAAAAGGAATATAATGAAAAATCAATCTGGTCGTCACGATTTGGGATCCAGGGGAAAATCTCTATGTATATCTGTTTTATGTTTTATGCTCTGCTATTTTTTATTTTCTATTTTTAAGATTCGTTTGCAGATAATTTTCGTACAGGGTTAAAACCTACATTTCGAATAGGGGGGAATTGTTGGAAATTGGGTTCAACACTCCCCATGTGTTTTGTGACATGGACTAACCGCCTCTCGTGGATCCTAACTCTGGAAATTGTAGTGGATACTAATTCCTACGGGCTTTGGTCTAACGAAAATCGTGATTCCAACAAGTGGTATCAAAGCGACAGGTCTCGAGTTCGAAACTCACCCAGCTCGCATTGGGGGGGAGATTGTTGGACATTGGGTTCAATGCTCCCCGTTTGTTTTGCGACAAGGACTAACTGCCTCTCATGGATCCTAACTCTGGCGTTTTGAGATTCAACAAGATGATGAGCTTAGTGAAAAGAGTCGCCTTCACTAAGTGGGCCCGCGGGCTATTTTTGGTGCAAGTCTATTTTTAGACTATGTCTATTTTAAGACAAGATGATCATATTTCAGAAGTTGCAGGATGCTATTTGTGGATGGTTGATCAAGTTGGAAAAATAGATGAAATTCTATTTTTAGAATATTGGGCAAATTCTATTTATAGATCGTCAATCTAAAAATAGATGCATGTCGATTATTATTAGCTCTTAATAATAATCGGACTCTAAACAACAACTTATTCTCTTGGAGCACTTCAGTTCAGTGCACAGATGTGGCACAGCAGCTGACAGAAGGAATTACGCTATTCCTAAGGGTTTACTAGAGCTAATGCATGGAGGACTCAGTTAGAACTCAAGTGGCAGAGTTATGACACAGTTGGAAGAAGTAGTTATGGAGTTGTATTCAGTTTAACTCAGTTAGACTCGGTTGAGCTAGTTTTATCTAGTCTAACTGATTGATACACTAGTGAGAGTGGAGTGAATTAATTAGTTAATTAATTCACAAATAATAACTCATTAATCAACTGAACAATACAGCAATTAACTACGATTATGGCCGATTTCGGTAGAACCAGTGGAGGAATAGGTGGAAGGCAAGATAGACTATCGGTCTTGGTATAGTGATGCATTGATTGCATCACACACTCAGTGGAGATTCCAATGAGGATTGCGCAGTCAAGGATGGAGTAATTCGAATTCATTCAGAGCTATTCTTTAGCAGAGATTGTGCAGTGGAGGCAAGCTAGCAGGTGGCAAAGATCGGTGCATGGATTTGCAAGATTGGTCCTGATTAGAGTATGACGATTGTACTGTACTGAGAGCTTGTGATAAGCTTTATATGTTTGTATGATATTTTCATATGATCTCCATGTTACATAATATATATTTTTGGTTTTCAGCTTCAGGCTTTCCCGGTTAAAAACTGTGTTATGTGTGATTGATAATTTTTGTTTATGCTTCACATGTGTGTGCAATTAATTTTTCCGCAAAAGATTAACAAGTGGAATAGATTCAGTATCTTGCATAAAGTTAAATAGTGTGAGATCAGGTGGATCTTGGACATATGCATGCTTAGTGCATATAATTTCTACATGGTATCAGAGCATTGTTGATTGAATATTTCAATTGTGAAGTGAGTTTGTGCTGGTGGACAATTCGAATTTGCTACAGAAGATTCTTGGTGCAGAAATCGAGTATACATTGAAATTTATTTCAACGGGTTGGGATTGGAGTATGCCCTTGATGGGAGCTCGAATTACATATCCTAGAAGGACAGGATGGAGGCAATGCTGGAGGATAATGGGCTGAAGGAGTTCATCGATAGCGATTTTCCTAAGCCAGGATCTAGCGATGCTGCATTACTTGATGCATGGAAAAAGAAGAATGCAAAGACGAGGAGGATTCTATTGGAAGCTTTGAAGGACCATATTGTGTCCAGCCTTCACGGGAAAGCCACTCCATTCTTAATGTGGAAGGCTTTGATAGAATTTTTCCAAAGCAGAAGTGACCAAAGGAATTTGGTGCTTAAAGACAAGCTCAGAAAAATAAAAGTGGAGAAAGGCAACAGTATTCCAAAATACCTCACGAAGTTTGTCCACTGAAAGGATGAGCTAGGAAGTGTGGGGGTTACTGTTGATGAAGAAGACTTGGTGAGCTTGGCTCTCCTTGGGCTTCCGAAGAGTTGGCATAGCTACAAAGACTTTGTCAATGGATGGGAGAAACTACCAAGATCGGAGCGACTTTGGTCGGATCTTGTGCAGGAGGAGGTAAGGCGGGGTACCAAGGATGGATCTTCATCGAAGAATTAAGATGAAGAGAATTGTGCTTTGGCTGCCAAACCAAGGAAGGGGAAGGGGAAGAAAAATCCTTCTAAATCCGGTGCGAAAGGCAAGAAGCAGGACTTGTCCAGAGTGAAGTGTTTTCACTGTCATGAGCATGGACATTTCGCCACTAACTATCCACAGAAGAAGAAGAACAAGCAGGCTGCTAGATATGTAGCTAGAGAGGCCTTAGCCTCACAATTTGACCTGGATTTTTCCTTAATCGCATGCTTGGTTTCAAGTTGCATGGGATCGGTGTCGTATCTTGACAGTCGTGTGTCTTTTCATATGACGGGAGACAAAGAGTTGTTTAGTGACTTGGAGGAGAAGGACCTCCAGATGCATATAGAGATGGGTGATGATTTTCGGTACAGTGCGACAGGTATTGGGACCATTACCTTTGAGAGTGAGTCCGGTAATCCATTCTTGTTGATGAATGTCATGCATGTTCCAGGTCTGAAGAAGAACTTGGTCTCAGTCACAATGCTGGAAGACAGGGGTTATGATGTTGTTTTCAGTGAGGGAAAAGCCTTCCTTCGACATAAAACAACGAGTCAAACCAAGAAGATAGGGGTTCGAATTAAGAATCTCTACAAGCTGGAGGTAGATGGTTGTGCTGCAATGGTGGGAAAAGTAGAAGAAGTGGTGAGCCGGGATGAGGGCGAGTTATGGCACAGGAGATTGGGCCATATTCACCATGTCGCTTTGAAGATTTTGCAGCAGATTTCTACTGGACTTCCCAAGGGTACTCTTGCACAGTCAGATCAGTGCAAGGGATGTACTATGGGTAAGTTTGTGAAGACCACCTTTCATGAGAAGGAGAATCGTGCTTTGGTAGGTACGGAGAGAAATTCTATGGAGACATCGTGTGTGGACCATTCTTGGTTGCTTCAACAGCAAAACACAGATATTATGTGATATTTGTTGATGACTTTTCTCATAGATGTTGGATCTTCTTCATGCAAAAGAAGAGTGAAACGTTCTCAAAGTTCTATGAGTTCAAGCATTGGTGGAGAAGGAGTCGGGGAAGCAGGTAAAATCTCTAAGGAGCGATAATGGTGATGAATACATCTCGGGTGAATTCAAAGACTTCTGTAGCAAAGAAGGAATTCGAAGAGAACTCATAGCGCCTCATAACCCACAGCAAAATGGGGTCGCGGAAAGAAAGAACAAAATCGCCGTGAGTGCGCACGAGTGATGTTGCATGACCGGGGGCCTACCGGTGCTGCATAGGCGGGCATGCAACATTGTCGGTTATGTGCAAAACCATTGTCCTCTTGGTACCTAAGCATGAGTACACCGAAAGCTTTCTTGGTAAGAAGCTTGATACTCATTTGAAGATTTTGAATCACTGTTTACATTCGTATGTGATGAAGGATACGAGAAGGAAGCTGGATCCAACTGCTGAGGTTGGAATATTTGTGGGGTACACGAAAACACCCTGCGCTATCGTGTATTTTCCAAACGGTCGGATGAGCTACATTGTACGTTATATGTTTCAAAGGGTGGCTAGCAAGACTTGGAGAGAGCTACACTTGCATGCCGGAGGAGGAACTTCTTGTTCACAAAGATGAGCCTGCAGATGTGGATCGGCCACGGAGGGGGGTTACGTAGGTGGAGAGGGGTCCACTCATGAAGCAAACATCAAACAAGGCGAGGAAGCGTGCCACGGGCGGGGGGGGCTGAAGGTGGATGCGGCCACGGTCTTGGGGTTCCTACATCACGGGCGCGGACGAGAGACTGGTCACTGACCGATATGCGGATACCCATGGCTCTTATGAGCAAGTGTATTGTGACAGAGCCATCTTCTTTTGAAGAAGCAGCGCAGGAGCCCAAATGGGTAGATGCCATGGTGGAGGAGTATGACTCCATTGTCAGAAACAGTGCTTGGGAGATTGTTCCAAGGCCAGTGGGAAATTCAGTTGTAGGATCAAGATGGATCTACAAGGTAAAGCAAGCTACTGATGGGAGCGTGGAGAAGTATAAGGCAAGATTTGTTGCCCGGGGCTTCTCACAGATTGAGGAGATTGACTATGAAGAAACCTTTGCACCTGTCGCACGGTATTCTTCCATACAGACCATCCTTGCTCTCTCAGCACAGATGGGTTGGCACATTCATCAGATGGATGTGAAGACTATGTTCCTTAATTGGATCATTGAGGAAGAGGTGTACATTGAGCAGCCTGAAGGATTAGAGATCTTCAGCAGCGAATCGCATGTGTGCAGGCTCAAAAGAGCACTGTATGGGCTGAAACAAGCACCCCGTGCTTGGTACACTCAGATCAACAGCTATTTCACTAGACTTGGCTTCACCAAGAGTGAGGCGGATGCATTGTGGTTGAGGGTAAGCTTTTAATCATTGTACTTTATGTTGATGATTTAATACTAACAGGTGATAAGCAATTGATACACTCATGCAAGGCAGATCTTGCAAAGGAGTTTGAGATGAAGGATTTGGGCCTCCTTCATTATTTCCTTGGATTGGAAATATGGCAGCGGGAAGGTGAACTGTTTGTGTCTCAAGGCAAGTATTCCTGAGAGATATTGCAGAAGTTTCACATGCAAGGATGCAAGCCTATCGACACTCGTCTTCCAGGAATTTGGAGGAAAGAGGACGATACATTGGCAGAGGTAGTGGGTGCCACTGTTTATCGATAGTTGATGGGTTTTCTCATGTATTTAGTTAATACAATACCAGACATATGTTATGTGGTGAACCAACTTTCAAAAGAGATGGTTAAGCCTACCAAGGTCTTTTGGAAGGTAGGCAAGCATGTTTTGAGATATCTCAGGGGCACATACGAGTATGGTTTATGGTACAGATAGATGGATGAGGTGAAGTTTCGTGGCTTCACTGATGCAGTTTGGTTAGGCAGCCCAACAGACAGAAAGAGCACATTAGGAGGGATTTTTGAGCGCGATCTCCCGACGGGTTTCTTAGTGGGTAGGAAACAAAGATGCGCGGCACTCTAGGTTCAGCGGAGGCAAAATACATGGCAACGAAGTTTTAGGCTGTGTGAGGCTATACGGATGAGGAAGATTGGTTGGTTTGTTTGGACCCATTTAGATCCCACGGTGATTCATTGTGATAATCGATTGCATTAAACTATCGATTAATCATGTGTTTCATGATAGATCTAAACATATTGATATATACGGTATCATCATATCGGATAATGACATTGAATCATGTTGTGATGCAGGCCCACGGCGGATGGGGATGCGGATATTCGACGAAAGGCGCTACGGGAGCAAATTTTGAATATATAGAAAGATGGGTGAGGGATAATACCTGTCTTGTTGAGAGGGAGTGTTGAGATTCAACAAGATGATGAGCTTAGTGAAAAGAGTCGCCTTCACTAAGTGGGCCTGCAGGCTATTTTTGGCGCAAGTCTATTTTTAGACTATGTCTATTTTTAGACATGATGATCATATTTCAGAAGTTGCAGGATGCTATTTGTGGATGGTTGATCGAGTTGGAAAAATAGATGAAATTCTATTTTTAGAATATTGGGCGAAGTCTATTTATAGATCGTCAATCTAAAAATAGATGCATGTCGATTATTATTAGCTCTTAATAATAATCAGACTCTAAACAAAAACTTATTCTCTTGGAGCACTTCAGTTCAGTGCACAGATGTGGCACAGCAGCTGACAGAAGGAATTACGCTATTCCTAAGGGTTTACTAGAGCTATTGCATGGAGGACTCAGTTAGAACTCAAGTGGCAGAGTTGTGACACAGTAGGAAGAAGTAGTTATGGAGTTGTATTTAGTTTAACTCAGTTAGACTCAGTTGAGCTAGTTGTATCTAGTCTAACTGATTGATACACTAGTGAGAGTGGAGTGAATTAATTATTAAATTAATTCAAAAATAATAACTCATTAATCAACTGAACAATACAGCAGTTAACTACAGTGCATGGCAGTTTCAGTGGAGACCCAGTGGAGAGATTGGTGAAAGGGCAAGATAGACTATCAGATGTGACTATAGTGATGCATTGATTGCATCACACACTCAGTGGAGATGCCAATGAGGATTGCGCAGTCAAGGATGGAGTAATTTGAATTCATTCAGAGCTATTCTTTAGCAGAGATTGTGCAGTGGAGGCAGGCTAGCAAGTGGCAAAGATCGGTGCATGGATTTGCAAGATTGGTCCTGATTAGTGTATGACAATTGTACTGTACTGAGAGCTTGTGATAAGCTTTGTATGTTTGTATGAGATTTTCATATGATCTCCATGTTACATAATATATAGTTGGGGTTTTCGGATTCATGCTTTCCCGGTTAAAAACTGTGTTATGTGCGATTGATAATTTTTGTTTATGCTTCACATGTTTGTGCAATTAATTTTTCCGCAAAAGATTAACAAGTGGAATAGATTCGGTATCTTGCATAAAGTTAAATAGTGTGAGATCAGGTGGATCTTGGACATATGCATGCTTGGTGCATATAATTTCTACATGGATATTGTAGCGGAGACTAATGCCTGTGGGTTTTGGTCTAACGGCAATCGTGATTCCAACAATGTTCAAGAGAAATTCATCCTCATTTAAAATATTTTGCAATACTTATAGCCCTATTTCATGTCAGCCATCCTTGAGGAAATATTTAATTACTTCAATTTTACCATTCAAAATATGATACCTATTTCATATCGTTGATGGAGGATACATTGAGGCCCTCCTGCATCAACTTCAACACATTATATGGGAAGTTGACATAGAAACTCCCTTTAGTGCCTTGAAACTTGCATGCCTCAATGGAAGGCCTCCTTGCGTTTGACGAAAGGCTTACTTCATTGGTCTTGGATTGAAATATTCTATGAGTGTTCAACTGCAGATCATTCATTCACACTTCATAGATTGTACTAGTGTACCTTAATATCCATTTCCATTACTGGTGGTTTCTCTCGCATCTGTTAATTGTTCTCATCATTTACTGGTAATCACATGTTTTCTACTATGTTCGACTTCGACATGTTCATTCACATGGTTAGACTCTTACTTTCAGGTGCCGGTGATGAAGACCCTAGATCTAGTTTCATCCATCTAGGCTGCATGTAATTTCATGACTGATGTACAAATTCATACTATAAAATTATGGCTATATTCATATTTATTCGATCCACGATGTATGTTTGGTGGCCATGACTTTGTTTTTTCAAATTAATTTTTACACATTTAGATACTTAGGTCTAGAGTTATTGATATATTATATTGAGCATGGGAATGCCTACCTCAGAGATGATTTCATTATTATATTTTATTGTGATCCTTGATTGTCTACTTTCACGTCTCCAATATATTGATTCATTAGACAAAATTTGAGTTCTAAAGTGGGCCTACTAAGGAATATCATAAAATAATAGTGGAAATAATAAAATAAGATTAGATTACATCATCAAGTTTTAGATGGAAAAAAGAAAAAATTGCTTTTTCAACTCGTATTTTAAACTTATCTCCCTATGGTTTTACTCAAATTTCGAGCAGGAGCACTCATTAGATGAAAACATTAATTCCTCATCCAAGGAGTACCCATGTTGCATACTTTTGATGGACCCTTGACAAGAAAAAGAGAAATACTTGAAAAACATGATTATAATCACGTTATTCATGTATTTATCATTTCTCATGTAGCAGAGTTCATTAGAAGTATGAAACATGGGTACTACTTTGATGAGGAATTAAATTTTTCATCCAATGAGTGCTCTCACTCTAAATTTCACTAAAACCATTGGGGGATATGTTGAAAATACAAGTTGAAAAAGTAGTTTTTTAATTTTTTAATATGTTTACCTTTTTATTCAAAAAATGATTAATCATCCCCTATGGTTGACATCATCATCTTAAATCCTATTGGTTCTTATAAATTTTATTTTGGTTGTACATTTTTCTTTTGAGACCCATTTTAGACCTCAAAATTTCTCTAATGTCTAATCAATACTTTCTCATAATAAAGCACTTAAACCCTCATACACATTTTTTGGCTTTGTGCTTCAAGGGGAAATCTATTACACGACATTTTTTCACCATTAGGAAAATGATTCAAAATCCATACCCCTCGATATCTAAAGAAACCTTCTCAGTAATCCCCT
The DNA here is from genome assembly GCA_034641835.2 of Pinus albicaulis. Classification (NCBI taxonomy): domain Eukaryota; kingdom Viridiplantae; phylum Streptophyta; class Pinopsida; order Pinales; family Pinaceae; genus Pinus; species Pinus albicaulis. Next base: position 795,729,611 of record CM076576.1, on the reverse strand, counting down.
ATAATGTTAGAAGAAACACCATTCTGAAGATCCCAAAAATCTTGGATTACATTGCTTGAAAACCCTAATTTTAAGCAGTGTCGCACCTCTCCTAGACACAAATTGTGACGCTACAGGTTAAGTCATTGAAACCTGCACAGAGTGATTCATCATTCTCCATTACAAATATTGAGACCCCTTCAACATGGGTAAAAATAAAAAAGTAAAATCTAGAACCTTGTTGAGTAATATTCCCTCAACCAAATAGACCTCGAGCTCCTACCTCTTTGGACCTCATCCCAGGAATGATGGATATCATCCCCCTTATCATGGAACCAAACCCCTCTAATTGTGTATCTCATCCCTTAGAATATGGATCTCTAACCTCCTCTCCTATATTATAAATACAATGCAGACTACGAGAATAGGGGTTGACTTTTGAAGTACCCTTATGTTGACAAATTGAAGAGTGAAGGATTATCATTGGAGGAGGAAGGATCGAAGACTTATTGGAAAAGATCTTATGACATCAAGGCCAAAAGGTTTGTAATGTTGTCTTCCCATTGTTAATACAAAGTGCATTGTTTTTCTCATACAATGCGTTCAACGTTTATATATATATATATATATATATATATATATATATATATATATATATATATATATATATATATATATATATATATATATATATATATATATATATATATATATATATATATCAAAATTCCTTGATCTTTTGGTTATAAATAGACTGAATTCATTTATATATTGTATTTTTTGATATTGTGTTGCTTCTGTCATTGAAAAATCGATTTCATGGATTGATAGTGGAGCGATATATCAAGAAAACGAAGGATTGAGTGCTTATTTTAGTCATTGGGTAAGTTTACCTTTAAATGATTCAATTATTTCTAGAGAATAATTAGTTTATTTTGTTTTTCTTTTTACTAGGCTTGGTTTCCAAGCCTAGGTAACTCTTGTTATGTCCACAGAATGAGATTCATCTCGATAACACATTCTAAAAATAATTCTTGTGGGGAAGGCACTCAAGTATTATCTATAATATCTCATCTTCAATAGTTATCTCTAGATAAAATGATTGTAGAAACCTTTGATATGATGTTGATGGTGGGTAGAGGTGGAATCCCAGTTGTAGTGTTATGTTTCTAGATCAAAATAGCACATAAACATAAGAAAATATAGATCAATGACTAGATAATAAGCCACTTCGAGGGGGAAGCCTCCCTTTACATCACATAAATGAGAAAAAATTGGATGATCCAAATGACAAGACCTCCTTGGTATAAATTGGATTCTAAAGGTTAAAAATATAATTATGGCCTACATAACAATAATATTGTAAGGGAACGACAATAGCAATAGTGGGCTTCTATAGGACACAAAATAACAATATAGGGGATATAATAGTATTATAGGGACCTAACATGCCCCTCTACTTCAAAATGTTTTGTCCTTAACGCTTTAGTATTTTTGGATGCTTTTGTATAAAATACTCATCCTCCCATGTGGAATCTTCAACAGGTAATTTCTTCCATTTAATGAGATACTCTGAAATTGATCGATTATGTAGCTATCATATTCTCGTTATCACAATTGCTTCAGGATCCAATATGATTTTCCTTCCTCTTACAGTTCTAGCAATATAGTTTGAATTGGGAACTTGTCACCTATAACCTTCTTTGAGCATAAAACATGGAAAACTGGGTTTACTTGCGAAGATGCAAGACAATCCAATTTGTATGCCATAGTACCAATCTTTTGCAACACCTTGTAAGGGGCATAGTACTTGGGTGATAATTTATTATCCTTCTTAGATTTCTTGAGGGACATTTGTTTGTATGGTTGTAGTTGCAAAAATAGACAATCGCTCACCTCAAAACTTCTTTCTCTACGATGTTGATATGCTTGTTGTTTCATTCAATTATGCACCAAAGTAAGGTTATCCTTTAAGAGTTGGAGAAATTATTGTTGATTCTTGATGTTATCTTCCACTTCTTGAAACTTTGAATTATCTCTTAGAGATGATGTGATGGATGGTTGATGATATCCATAAAGTCCCATAAATGGGGTAATTTTTGCTACAGTATGGAAATAAGTGTTATACCACCATTATTCCAGAGGTAACCACTTGACCCATTATGTTTGCATAACAGATACGAAGCAACGAATATATCCTTCCAAAAATTTGTTCACTATTATAGTTTTCCCATCATATTGAGGATGATAAGATGAGCTATGAGCTAATTGAGTACCAAGACAAGAAAATAATTATGTCCGAAAATTTCCAATGAAACTGGGATCTCTATTAGTTACAATAATATTTGGGTTTCCATGCATCCTTTGAAATTTTTCCATAAATGCAAAAGTGACTTTACTGGATTTGAAAGGATGAGATAGTGCACAAAAGTGTGCATACTTGGTAAGTCTATTAACTACCACCATGATGACACTCTTTCCTTTGGACATAGGTAGACCTATGATAAAATTCATTGAGACACCCTCCCAATGTAGATTTGGAATGACTAATGGTTGTAGAATACTAGGGGTCTTAATTGCCTCAACTTTATTTTGTTAGCAAACTAAATATTTTTCCACAAACGTGTGAATATCAGATTTAATTCCATCCAAAAAAATTCCTTCTTAACCCCATGGTAATTTTTTTTAAATATTGAGTTCCCTCCTATAGGAGAGGTGTGCAATTCCAAAATAACCTTGTGTTTAATTTGGGAGTTATTACATAGATATAAGCGATATTTGTACCATAGTGAACTATTTTTCTAGATAAATGTATTAGATGCACTCAGATCTTACCGCAACTTTTGAATGAGTTTCCAAACTTCTTCATCATTCTTCCATTGATCCCTTGCTTGAGTTATCTAATTAGATTGGATAATAGAAACAGAATAGAGCAATGCCTCCACATCATCATTCCTTATTGAGAGTGCATCTAAAATAATATTTTTCTTCCCTTTTTTGTATATGATTTCAAAGTCATAACCCAACATATTTGTGACCCATTTTTTCTTCTCTTCTAAAGATAATCTTTGTTTCAAGAAGTACTTAAGACTATCATGATTTGTTTTTACCTTGATGTATATTCCCATTAGGTAAGGATGCCATTGATTCAGGGCATGTAGTATTGCCAACATTTCCTTCTCATAAACAAGTTTGAATAAATAGTTTCCTTTGATTAGAAGACTTTCAAAATCATTGGGTCTTACTTATTTCATTAACATAGCATCGATGCCATTTCCCAAGGAATCACATTCCACTATGAAGTATTTTGTGAATTTTGGTGTAGCTAATATCAGAGCTCGACACATTGCCTCTTTAAGATGTTAAAAAACCTTATTTTCTTCTAGAGTCCAAAAAAAGCATGTTTCTTTAGTAATGTTGTTAGAGGTGCTACTTTTTTCCCATAATTCTTAAAAAACTTGTAATAATACCCTGTCAACCCGAGAAATATTCAAATATGCCTTAAGGTTGTAGGAATTTTCCATTCCTTGATGGATTTAATTTTGTTGGGGTCTACCTTAACACCCTCATAAGATATAATATGACCTAAATATTCCACTTCATGTACCCTAAAGAAACATTTAGAGGGTTTTGCATATAATAGTTTCTCCCCCAACAGTTTCAGCACCTTGTCAACATGTTGAACATGGTCTTTTTGAGACTTGTTTTATATTAGTATATCATCAAAAAATACTAACATAAATTTTATAAGCGTTTGAAGGCGGAATTTATCAAAACTTCAAATATGGAAGGTTCATTAGTAAGGTCAAAATGCATGACCAAAAAATCATAATGACCTTCATGAGTTCTGAACTTTGTTTTCAAAACTTCTTTTATCTTCATTCTAATTTTATGATATCCTTAATGAAGATCCAACTGAGTGAAGTAAATTTCTCGATGTATTTCATCCAATAATTCATCAACGATAGGAGTGGGAAATTTATCTTTAATTGTGAGCTTGTTTAGCTCTCTATAATGCTAACACATATGCCATGATCAATCCTTCTTGTGTACCAATACCACTGGACAAGAGAAATGATTTTTCCTAGGTTGATTTTTAAATATATTCAATTTCATTCTTTTGGGCATAGGGATATCTAGAAGGTATAATTTTTTTAGGAAATATTCTTGGCATCAAGTGAATAGCACGATCACGATCACAAATAAGTGGGATACCTTTGGAAGTCTCAAATAACTTGGAATGATTTTGAAGGACACGTTGGGGATATGGAGAAATGGACAACTTAAATGTTTGAACATCTAGTAAGCATATTTGTGCAATTACCCCACGTTTTTCTTTATTCAAAATATTTTTAATGCCCCTAGAGATGATTATCTTCCTAGGTTTGCCTACAATACCCATTCATTAAATTTCATTTCCTTCACAAAAAATTTCAATAAAAGTTATAGAATATTAAAATATCATCTCCAAATATTGTAAACATTGGACTCCTAATACCATATCAACAACACCCAATGGAATGGAAATAATTGTACTATTCAGTGCATATTCCCACGTGTTTAGATTGATAATATGGCACTTACCTGAGTAATTTATAGTTCCTCCATTTGCAACCATCACTTGACGCTTTGGTGTTGGATATAGAAATTAATTCAAATCCTTGGTTGTCTTATAATGAATAAAATTATGGGTACTACATGAATCAATCAACACTATTATTTTTCTTCTTCTTGATATATCATTTTATCTTGAGATTTTAAGGGGTGATAATTCCCACCAAAGCATTACAATAGAAGGTCAGATTCATTTCTTTTTTTTCAACCCCTAGGCTTGGTTCTTGGTGTAAATCTTCTTATTTTGATGTTTCTTGTTCATTTTCTTCCTCCTCTTCACAATCCATGTAAATTCATTTATTCTCAACACTTATGACCTTTAATGTATTTGTTATCACAACTGTAACAAATACCTTTACCTCTTTTTTTCCTCCATTTGTTTTGGTGTCAACCTTGTAGGTTCTGGGAGGCTAGGAGCAACAACACTTCCATCTTTATAGGTGTGAGTGGTAGACCTCTTTGTGGCCATAATGTTTCTTTCAATTTTTCTTGCCACCCTGAATTCATTCTCCAATGACTTAGGTTCCTAAAGGTGAATCTCATGTCGGATGTATTCTTTAAATTCCCTATCAATACATTAGTTAGATGCTCCTTTGGAATATTAGTTACCTTGATATTCAATCTTTGAAATTCTTCAATGTGCTCCCCAACAAAACCCTTTTGCTTGAGATTTATCATTTGGCTAAAGAAGGTATTACTGTTTGTATCCTCATAATGTGTTATCAATTCCTCCATAAAAATTTTCCAAGTGACAAGTGATTTACGAGAAAACATTTGTCGATACCACACAAATTGATTTGGTTCTAAATATAAATATGCAATGTGTACATTTTGTGTTTGTTTCACATCGCGTAGATCAAAGAACTATTCCATCTGTAGTATCCATGTTACCAGATCATTTCCATCAAAATTCCTCATATCAATATTTGGAATATGGTTGGTATCCAACCCAAAGTTAGAGTCTCTAAAATCATGAGTCACATTCTTTTTCTTCTCATCATGGGTTTCATGGAATACCTTGACACCACTAGGAAGCCTTTTTCTTCTAGAAACTTTATCAAACCTTCGTTCACCTTCGATTTATTCTTTTAAATTGTCTATTTCCAAATTTATTCTTGGTTCTAAACCATACATATTAACATTCATCATTTCTTCCAGTTCATTTTTTTTTCTTTGAGAGAGAGAAAATTGTTGCAGTTTGTCTCGTAATTTTGATATATCAGGTTGCATTTCTCCTTCTTCATGCGTCATAGTAGAGATTTTAGAGGACTTAACGGGTGTAGAATTTTTTGTTTTGGAGGAATTTTGAAATATATTAATGATATATATGCTTCAATATACCCTTTTAATCACTTCAAACTAATTTTTCAAATAAAATTTATGTGAATTTAAAAATACACACCTTTTAAGAGCTTGATTTTACGATTGTTGATAAGGATGAATTTGAAAGTAGTGCATCTTTATGATTTTGGCCTCCCAAGGTTTGAAATTGTGTCCTATGGTATACCTATGTGTCTTATTTCCAACTCAACTAGTTATAAAAATATTGGATTCTTCAAGATGAAGTTATGCTAAATATCCCACGATGGCCTGATTATGGACTGGTTCAATAGAGAAAAATTTTACGAGATTCCATGCATCACTATTTTAACGTTCCACCCTAAAAATTGTACCCAAGAAAGCAAATTTTGTGCAATTTCATTCAATTTTTACAAAATTCAAATCTGATGCTCTAAGAGAAATTTACGACTATTTTACCTAGAACACTTGTTTGAGACTTAATTATGGAGCATGCGGAGACCCTAAATGCCTTGGACCATATCTACAAAAATTTAGTGAACCAAGGTCTGAAATTGTAACTTGATGTTCACAAATATTTTATATTCATGTGTTATCAAATTCATGGTCTGAAGCTTTGTATAAATAAATTTATAGTGAAAATTCCATGATGTCCCATTTGAATTAGCAAAACCCTAGGATCTCTGATACCAAATGTTATGTTTCCAAATAAAAATAGCACAAAAACATAAGAAAATATAGATCAACGTCTAGATAATAAGACACTTCGAGGGGGAAACCTCCCTTTACATCACATAAATGTACATTTCTTGGATGATCCAAATGACAAGGCCTCCTTGGATTATATAGGAGTCTAAAGGGTCAAAATATAATTAGGGCCTACATAACAATAATAATGTAAGAGCACAACAATAAAAATAGTGGGCTTGTATAGGGAACACAATAACAACATAGGGGTTATGATCGTATTATACGACCTAACATGGAGCATCCATAATCTTTCTCGGTGGATCCATTTGAAAAATATGACAATGATTGATTCAAACAAAAATTCTTGATTAAAAATTTTGCCACTGACAAACTCAATGATACTTGATACCTTAGCACAATACCCTTATTATTTCTTAAAATTATATTTGAAGGGGAAATTCCAGAAAAGAAATTATATCTATAGTATAAATATACATATTTATTGAAACTATGCATTTAATGTAGTAGGGTTTGCTCTCAATCTGTGTGTTGTAAAAGTTATGCTTAACCTCTTGCCCTTCTATTGTTTTAAGAACTATGTTATCTTTCCCACTGTTTTGAGGATTCTTCTATATTTTGTATATTCTTTATTCGTAGAAGTATAGTAGTCCATAAATACTTAAATTATTGAAATTCAATGACCATAGCACTCCAACTTTACCTTCATCTCTATAATTTTATCGATGATAGATCATGAAGCATCTATGGGTTTGTTGGACAATTGGAATTGTATGAATTGCTAGTGGCAGCAAGTGTGTTAGAATTGATGTCAACAGGAATGGGGGATATGTGTTGGACAGTTGGCATTGTTTGATGGCTAATGACAGCGTATGTGGTGGCATTGGTGTTAACCAAGTGTGCATTGATGTCCACTAGGCTATTTGTGATGGAAACTAGGCTAACATTGATATGCATGGTGTGTCAATATTAGGGGGAGTTTCATGGTTGTTGCAGTCTTAGGTAGAGAACCCTCATAATAGAAGGATATGAAAATAATCCATAAAGTCGTATAGTTATGATGGTTAACGATTCCTTGGATTTGGAGGATATTCTTCCTTGGTAGTTTAGATTAGATGCTCTTAGAGATGGAATAGTTGGATTTTTCCCTAAAAGAGATTTCCAATGGTATCTTGAAGTCTGCAAATGGCCTCCTGGATCGAAATTTATCGAGAGTCAAGTCTAGACCTCCAAAGTCAAAGTTTCAGTGCCAAAAGTTGTTAGAGGACCGTTTGGAGAAATTTTAGTTGGGCAGTCAGTTAGAGTTGGCGAAGAAGTTATCAAATAAGATAATATAGGACCAAGAAGATATGGCCTGACAACAATGCAACGAGAGTGTTTTTATTGATTGATATTGGAGCCCACTAAATAGTATTACCAACGGAGTTTACCCTGGAGGTTTTTATTGAGCGTACAAAGGAGCATCGATGGGATGACATAAGATAGGGATGACATCATCCTGGGGATTTTACCCTGGAAGTTGCAAAAGGGTGCACAAAGGATAATCGCTAGGATAAAACAGTCAGATGATGTGGGCATTGTCGGAGATAAATTAGCTTGACATGCATTTAATTGGATCGCACATAAAGATAGGCATCCCTAAGGGACAAATCATCCCATAAGGCTCATCCTGGAGGTAAGTTGAAGGTGTTAGTGTTAGTCTAGTCATACTGCCATTAGTGATCAAAACTGCTCTTTTGCATTTGCATATTAGGTGTCTCATACCGAATAAATTTCACCATTCCACTAGGTCATGGATTCATTGATGGTAGTAATTTTTATCAGTTTTCCCTCATGAGGTACTTGCTGATTTTCCTCCCTACGGTCTTCAGTCATTGGTCACTTTCATTCTCAAAATCATATCAGTAGGTCATAGGATGGGTCTCATTAGTATCTAAGGTCTCACCCTGGTCAAAATAATGAGTCAAGTGTCAATAAATATCAGCAAGGTCATGAGGATGTCAATAAATTCAAAGTTACAGCACCTGGAAGATCAAAGAAACATTTTATTCATCTTGATGTAATTTTCACCTCAAAACCATGTTTTGAGGTGAAAACATCATACTTTGCCTTTCAGCCACAATTTAGAAGTTGTTATCTCCACAAGGTGATGTCCCTGCCTTTCAAAGAAGTTTTCCACAACATGTTTAGTGCTAGACCATCTTCAAAGTAGATCTATCAGAAAGAGCCCAGAAAGAGCTTTCCAACGGTATACTACACTCTTGAAACTGACTTCTGGATTGAATTTTATGCTTAAGTGAAGTAAAAGCCCTCTATTCCCTAAGCCCCCCTATTTCCCATGTTTCCCTTTTAACTTTATGTTCAAATCCCTTTAAAAACCCCTTTCTTCCCCCTTCTGATTATAATATCGCATTATAAACCATTTAATACAAATATGCAATTTATTTCTAACCACTTCCCCACCATTACCCTTGAAACTTTATTATAAAATCAAAGTTTCCATTATATATAACCCCCGCCGTGTAAACCACTTCCCCTTTCCATCCCCGAAAATTGTGTTATAAAGTTTTATATCATAACCTGCATAACCCAAAGTCCCCTCCCCTTTATTAAATCACAAATCGCAAAATTCATTTGTATGCCCCGATGAGCCCATCGCAAATATTTGCGATGCGATCGCATCGCAAATCCTCCGATCGCATCACAAATCCTTTGATCGCACCATCGCAAATCGCAAAATTCATTTGTATGCCCCGATGAGCCCATCACAAATATTTGCAATGCAATCACATCGCATATCCTCCGATCGCATCGCAAATCCTTTGATTGCACCATCGCAAATCGCAAAGTTCATTTGTATGCCCTGATGAGCCCATCGCAAATATTTGCGATGCGATCAATCGCACAAATCCTCCGATCGCACTGCCCCTCCGATTGATCGCATCGCACATGTTCCCGATTGCGATTGCGATTGTCCCTGCTCCCAATCTCCAGTTGCGATTGATCTCGGGCCCACCCTACTATACATCCACCCGTTCATATAATAAAGGCATTTTCCCTTTGTAATCCAAAAATTTTGATTATATTTATTCATACAAAGGCTTTTCCTATCCAATCACATCGGAAGTTTGTTTCATATATAATATCGCTTCGCCTGCTCCTCGATCCCGATTCTGATTGCGATGAACATATTATAATATGTTTATTCATATTAATATGTTTTATTATATTAAACATGTTTTTCTGCTCCCGCCCCACTCTGATTGCGATTACACTGTTTGTTTCATATATGATATCCCTCCCTCACCCGATTTGCAATTGCGATTTATGCGGGTCCCACCTCCATTTCCCTTCCCTTTTCCCATTTAAAATTCATTTTTCCCTTCACGAAAGCATAAATTAAATTCAATTTATTTCAAAGGCAGATTAATAAAAAGTTAGTTTTCTTCAAAGGGGCTAACGGAAAGTGAAACGTCAGGGGGGCGAGAAACAAAATGTAACAATCACATCTTCAGTAATGATTCGAAAGGATCCACGCTACATGGTTTCACCTCCTCATTGGATATCCGAAAATTTCAAATGAGATAATGTAACGCAGCTCTTCCTTTACGAAGAGATTGTTGGCTTTTGGCCTTCCATCTTCAGTTGAGATTTCTCCTCTTCCCATCGATTTGTATTCCTGCAAATCTGTCTATTTATTGTAAATTCTAATTATTTGGAATCGCTGGAGAGTCTGAGGTCTGAAAACTCAGGAGTAGGGAAATAGTGTGGCAGTGAGCTCTACACTCCATTATACAGTTTGGCAGGGAATTAATAAAGTGATGCAGCTCTGATTTGTGGGATTCATGTGGTATGATTTTTAGCATATGTCTCTCTTTTGTGTTTCATATGTACATTGTTATGTTTCATCATTCATCCATAAACATTTCCAGTTGAATGTTTTCAAGTAAGAAAGGTAGAATCCATTCTTATATGCTCTGCCTTGGGGAATCATTCACATTCTGTGTATTTTCTTTTGTCTGAAAAGGATTCATTTATTATGCCCTTTTCATCTTTCTCAACAGTCTTTCCACTCCATTTTATTTCAATTTGATTGCTAAATCTCCTGCCTATCTTGCCCCATAAAATACCCTGTATCCTGATTTAATTCCTCAGCTCATGCTGTCCTTTTTGTCCCATACATCCCTAAAAATTCAGTCACTTATTAAAATCCCTTTTCCCATTTATATATCTAGTCTAAAATCAGTTCATTACCATTTTATTGAATACCTATTCTACGGAAAGAGCCCTCTCCTGTCCTTGTAGGGCTAGATACAAGGCTGAGCGTGGTTTAGTTGTTACCCTGATTTTCCTTTTTCAGCCTGAGGTTAAGATCGGGTGCTAACATCTTTGGTGACCATACTAGGGAATATTACAAACTTTTTGCATAGAAGATTTATCACCCCAGTAATATTTTTATTGTAAAGTCTTGATGATGATATTTCAGAGTTTTCTAGGTTGATATAAATATTGTATAGTAGAAATTTGACCACACTGGCTTCAAGAAGATACACAAGAGCTAATCCTGATCCAAATCCTCCCCCTGTGTTTGAAAATCCAAATCTTATCCCAAGAATAATCAGAAGAAAGGAGGGATCACTAAGTCCTACACCTATTTTCAGGTCCCACACTTGGCCCAGTGAGTGGTTTTTTTGTAGAAGAGCTTTCTTTTGACGAGAGTTTTGAGCTCTCTTTGTTTAGAAGTAAGTCTGAAACTGCACTCGAAGACACAGTTTTAGATCCAGAATTCCTTGTGGATATTGAAGTTCAAAGAGCGAATTCCTCCATTGATGACTACATTTTGAATTCTCCCCAGTCCATCACTGAAACTTATATTCCTGAGCCTTCAGAATCATCAGGAGCAGCATTGCCCCCTCCTAATTCATCAGCATCCCCTTCAGTCAACTCCCAGTTATCATCTCCTCCAACAACACCTCCTCCAAATTCGCCAAATCCTGTTGTAAATCCACCCAGAGTCATGGCTGCCCGGTATGCACCATTGGTTTTACCTTAGGTTCTCAATGATATGCCTGCTGATTATCAGAGTAAAATTCCTATCTTTGATGCCACTCAGGGCATTATAGCCCAACAGCGTGTTGATAAGATGAATGACTTTTTTGACTTGCATGAAGTAGAAGAAGAGAATGTAACTAACAGGTTGTTTGTCCAAAGCTTCGGAGGTGAAGTTAGAAAGTGGTTCAGAGCTTTACTAGCTGGCTCAATTCGTACTTTACAGGAGTTACACACATAGTTCTTAGACCGGTGGGAGGTGAAAAGGAATCCACACCAAATTCTGTCTGAATATGAGAATATTAAAACAAATGTGGGTGAAACTGTGCAAGACTATTGTTTAAGATTCAATGTTGTATACAATGCTATTCCAGCTAACCTCAAACCTCTTGTGGATTCAGCTATGCTGAGGTTTCCGGATGGTTTGATGCCGATATGGCATACCAACTGCGTGAAAGAGACCCACTGTCACTTGAAGACATGCAGAGGATAGCAGTAAACGTTGAAGCTAATCTGCTGGCTAGAAGAGCTCGAGGCAGAGCTGAAAATAAAGTCGTGGTGAAAGAGGAAGCTTCCCCTTCGGACAACAAAATGGACACACTGATTCGTACAATGGAAAATATGGTTGATCGATTAACAATTTTGGACAGACCTGAACCCAAAATAAGAAATCCAAATTTTAGAGGACAACAGCAGCCGCAATTCAGAATTAGACAGAGAGAACAGAGGGCACAGGACCAAGCGGCACCACAGCAGCAGATTAAAACGTCGTTACAGAAGAACTACGTGCAAGGGACTGACTCAGATGACGATGGTCCCCTGTTTGAAACCAATCATTTTTTCATAGCTGATGGTGAGCCCATTTTCCTCACAGAAGACGAAGAATACACAGTGGTGACTCCAAACATTCGAGGGGACGAAAATTTCATCCTGGCAAATGATGTAGTGTTAGAAGAAGAATCTGATGACTACCAGAGAGGGTATATGAACGCTCTATCAACCCAACAAAGGCAGTATTCCCTGAGGAATAGAAACGTCACAATCAGTCCCATTCAGAAGAGAAAAGAACTCCAAATGAAGGACGAGGCACAGAATAAAGGAAAAGAGTCGGCCAATCCTTCATCCAGCAAAGCACCTGCAGCTACTAACACAACAAATGAAAAAGGCCAACAGAGCATAGCGAAGGAGCAAACAAAGACGAAAGACTCTCCCATTAAAGAGGTAGAAAAAGCTCCGTCCTTTAATTTAGAAAATGAAATTTCCAAACTCAAAGTGTCTGTGCCCCTGACTGAGTTGGTGAAGAATAGTATATATAAAAGTCAGGTGTCTAAAACCTTACAAATTGACCCCCTTTCTGATATGGTTAACGTGGAAGATGACTACCCTGAACTTATTTTTGGTCCAACCACACAAGAGTCTGAAGAAAATTAAGTCCCCCCCTTTTACATAAGTCTTAGGTTGCATGAGTTTATCTTGCACAATGCCATGTTGGACTCCGGGGCCTCGCATAATTTGATGCCCAAAGCTGTCATGGAGAAGTTAGGCCTCGATGTTACTAGAAAATACCATGATTTGTATTCTTTTGACTCAATTAGATTCCATTGTATTGGTCTCATCAAAGATTTAGTAGTGTCTTTAGATCAAATCCTAGCCAAAAATGTCTTGATGGATGTAGTTGTTGCTGAAGTCCCACCACGGTTTGGAATGCTTCTATCTAGGTCTTGGGGTGCAAAACTTAAGGGAACCATACAGCTTGACTTCTCTTATGCCACAATCCCTGTATTCGGCCAGTTGAGAAAGTTATATAGGGAAAATAAAATGAAATATATGATTACTAGCAAAAACAAGCCTATAAACCATCCCATCAATGCAATCCACAAAGATTTAGAGTCTTTTGTCTTATATTCAGATGGTGGTTTAAATGATGATAATGTTCAATTGGTGCAAGTGGATGAAATACCTGAGATTTCAGAGAATTTCAGAGAGGTCCTCAAAAAGGAGAGGGACAAAGCAGTAAACACTTCTGAACCTCCGGCCTGCCAGCAGCAAAGAGACAATGAACAGCCAGAAATCAGCCAAGGTAAAGACGAGAAAGAAGAAAATTTCCAGCACCTTCAAGAAGAAGAAGAAGGCCTGTGGAGTATGGATTTTGATGGAGCTGTTGGTAAGGATGGAGCTGGCATTGGAATATGGATTAGGAGTCCTGTGTTTTAGCCTGAAAGAGTCCCTAGTAATGTTAGAGTATGTGCTTATAAGTTGGCTTTTGACTGCTCCAACAATGAAGCAAAGTATGAAGCTCTGATTGCAGACCTCAAAATATTGAAGAAGTTGAAGGAGAAAAGGATTCCTGTGTATGGTGACTCTGAGTTAATAATCAAGCAGGTGAAAGGAGAATACCAAGCTAAACATCCAAGACTAAGGGCATATAGAAATGCAGTTCTAGACATTTTGAAGACATTCCCAGAGTACATTTTGACAGCAGTGCCCAGGATGCAGAATCTTATTGCTGATTCTCTTGCCACTACTGCAAGTAACCTAAAGACTCTGATGAACTCCAACAATAAGTTTGAAATCTATGTCAAGCATAGGCCTGCTGTTCCGGACAATTTAAGTTATTGGCAAGTATTTTGGGATGATAATGAGATCAATGCATTTTTACAGGGTGATGGAAAATTCAAGGACACTCCCATAGAAGGTGAGTATGCGGTTGATGATCAAGAATTGGAAACAAACCAGATGGACATATTGCAGCTAAAAGATAACGTAATTCCTAGAGTTATCATACCTCTAGAGGAGCTATTTGATCAGGACGATGTGGAAAAGAAGCCAAGCTTGGTGCCCACGGAGAAAGGAGTTGAAGATGTGAATCTTGGAACACCCGATCAGCGCAAGTTCATGAAATTGTCAAAGACATTGTCCCCCGAAGCAAAGGAGAAGTATGTGAAGTTGTTGTCCGAATTTTCTGATGTGTTTGCATGGGATTATTCAGATTTGAAGGTGTACGATAAGAACATAATTCAGCATACTATTCCTATCAAGCCGGATCAAAAGCCATTCAAACAGAAGCTAAGAAGAATCAATCTGAAGCTGCTACCATCAATTGAAAAGGAGGTAAACAGATTGTACAAAGCAGGAATCATAGTTCCTATTATATTTTCTGATTGGATTTCGAATTTGGTCCCAGTACGTAAGAAGACTGGAGAAATAAGATTTTGTATATATTTTCGGAACTTGAATAAGGCTTCCTTAAAGGATAATTATTCGCTTCCGAAAATGGACCATATTCTGCAGAGAGTATTTGGAGCATCCAAGATGTCACTACTTGATGGCTACTCAGGCTACAACCAAATCTTGGTGCATGAGAAGGACCAAGATAAAACTGCCTTCACCACACCCTGGGGAACCTTCCAGTATGCCAAAATGCCTTTTGGACTAAAGAATGCAGGAGCTACTTTCCAGCGTGCAATGGACATCGCTTTTGCCAATGAAAAGGATGTTTTTCTGGTTATTTATCTGGATGATTTGACAATGTTTTCAGGATCAGATGATGAGCATTTGCATCATTTGAGAGTTATTTTTCAGTGATGCAAAAAATTTGGAATTTCTCTCAATCCCAAGAAGTGTCTCTTTGCCATGGACGAAGGCAAGTTGTTGGGGCATATCATCTCCAAAGATGGTATTCGCATCGATCCAGCTAGAGTGGAGGCGATTCAGCTCATAGACCTGCCACGAAATAAGAAGGAGATCCAAGCATTCCATGGTAAGATGAACTTCTTGCATCGATTTATACCCAATCTAGCTGAACATTTGAGGGAAATGACTAATATGTTGAAAAATGACAGCACTGTTAAATGGAGCGAGGAGGCTATCAAATCATTCAATCTGGTAAAGTTTGCTTTGTCCAATGCCCCAGTTTTGATCAACCCGACTACACTCAAGACTTCATCATATTTTCGTTTGCATTGGAGCATACTTTAGCTGTTGTTTTAATGCAAAAGAGAGACGAGATTGAAAAGCCAATTGCCTTTTTTAGTAGAACTATTAGAGATGCTTCTTTGAGGTATAATATTATTGAAAAACAGGCATTGGCTCTTATCAAGGCATTGAAGGATTTCAGGGTCTACATTCTACATTCACATACTATAGCATATGTCCCTAACGCTGCGGTGAAGGATGTGCTGATGCAAACTGATCCAGAAGGCCGAAGAGTTAAATGGATAGAGGCTATGTTAGAGTACGATCTGGAGATCAAGCCCACGAAGTTGATCAAAGGCCAAGGCTTGGCGAAATTGATGGCCCAATCAAATCTGCGTGCTCTAGATATAAACCTTATAACAGCAATGGCAGAAGAGGAAGATGAAGGTTCGCTGGTTCCAATTGCAGATATTTTTCTATATTCCCCATGGTATTCAGATATCGTCTATGTCCTTCAGCATTTGTCACCTCCTACAGGCATTTCTAAGAGTAAAGGTAGATCCCTGAAGCTAAAATCTACAAAATACTACATTTTAGATAGCGCTCTATATTGGAAAGATCTGGGAGGCGTTCTGCTCAATTGTTTGGTTGAAGAAGAAGCGCAGAAGGTAATGCACGAGTTTCATAAAGGCAACTATGGCGGTCACTTGTTTTGGAAGACTACAGCTAACAAGATATTGAGAGCAGGATATTATTGGCCCACATTATTTTCTAATTTATATAAGACAGTGATGAAATGTCATGAATGCCAAATCTTCCAAGGGAAGAAGAAATTGCTTCCACTCCCTTTGAAACCAGTTTAAGTGAACGCACCCTTTCAGCAGTGGGGGCTCGATTTCATTGGAGAAATTCATCCCGCATCCTCAGCGCAGCACCGATGGATATTGACAGGGACAGATTACTTTACAAAATGGATCGCGGTTGTCCCAGCTAGGCAAGCAACAGACACAATAATCATTCAATTCCTGGAATCGAATATTTTATCTTGTTTTGGCTACCCATGCAAAATCGTAACAGACAATGCAGCAGCGTTCCGATCCAAGAAAATGATCAACTTTTGTGACAAATACAACATCGCGTTGGGCCATTCGACAACTTATTACCCACAAGGCAACGGCCTAGCTGAGTCCTCTAACAAATCACTAGTGAATATAATTAAGAAAATGTTGGAGGCAAACAAAAGAAATTGGCATTGAAAGCTTATCAACGCACTGTGGGCAGACAGAGTTAGCAATAAAAGATCAATAGGTATGTCACCATTTGAGATGGTTTATGGTACTGATGTTGTCTTTCCTACATCCCTTACAGTCCCAGTTATGAGATTATTGCAAGAAGTTGGCAGCGAGGACAATGACAATCAGCGAAGGATCAATCAAATGATCCAACTTCAGCAAACAAGAGAGGAAGTGTCACAGAACACTATTCAGTTGCAGGAAAATATTAAAAATATCTTTGACAGAAAGACAAAAGATAAAAAGTTTCAGCTAGATGATATAGTGTTGAAATGGGATGCTAGAAATGAAGACAAAGGGAAGCACGGTAAGTTCGACAATTTGTGGAAAGGACCATATAAGATCTCAGCATACAGAGGACAGAATGCCTTCTTGCTTTCAGAAATGGATGGCCAAGATTGCCCTGGAGGAGCAGTAAATGGTAGGGTTTTGAAGCACTACCATTGTTGAAAACAAAGGATTAGAATCTATGTCATCATCATTGTATATACCATGTTATGTTTATTAGAGTTCAGAGTACACAGTCATTGAAGTTTGGGGCCTGAGGTGAAGGCTATAAAACTTGAATGTTATGTGTATGTTTTGGTTTTATTTCAGTTGTACAGTCTTAGTCTTGAGTCAGTGTCAGTCTGCATTGTGTCAGTTTTTCAGTATTTGTGACTCCATGCCCAATGGATAAGGCTACGTGGTCTACGGTGTTCTTGGCACCTCCAAGGAGCTACCATCCCCATTGGAGTCAATGTTAGTGTCAGTCTAGTCAAACTTCCATCAGTGATCAAAACTGCTCTTTTGCATTTGCATATTAGGTGTCTCATACTGAATAAATTTCACCATTCTGCTAGGTCATGGATTCATTGATGGTAGTAATTTTTATCAGTTTTCCCTCATGAGGTACTTGCTGATTTTCCTCCCTATGGTCTTCAGTCATTGGTCACTTTCATTCTCAAAATCATATCAGTAGGTCATAGGATGGGTTTCATTAGTCTCTAAGGTCTCACCCTGGTCAAAATAATGAGTCAAGTGTCAATAAATATCAGCAAGGTCATGAGGATGTCAATAAATTCAAAGTTACAGCACCTGGAATATAAAAGAAACATTTTATTCATCTTGATGTAATTTTCACCTCAAAACCATGTTTTGAGGTGAAAACATGATACTTTACCTTTCAGCCATAATTCAGAAGCTGTTATCTCCACAAGGTGATGTCCCTACCTTTCAAAGAAGTTTTCCACGGCATGTTCAGTGTCAGATCATCTTCAAAGAAGATCCATCAGAAAGAGCCCAAAAAGAGCTTTCCAACGGTATACTACACTCTCGAAACTGACTTCTGGATTGAATTTTATGCTTAAGTGAAGTAAAAGCCCTCTATTCCCTAAGCCCCCCCTATTTCCCATGTTTCCCTTTTAACTTTATGTTCAAATCCCTTTAAAAACCCATTTCTTCCCCCTTCCGATTATAATATCACATTATAAACCATTTAATACAAATATGTGATTTATTTCTAACCACTTCCCCACCATTACCCTTGAAACTTTATTATAAAATCAAAGTTTCCATTATATATAACCCCCGCCGTGTAAACCACTTCCCCTTTCCATCCCCGAAAACTGTGTTATAAAGTTTTATATCATAACCCGCATAACCCAAAGTCCCCTGCCCTTTATTAAATCGCAAATCACAAAGTTCATTTGTATGCCCCGATGAGCCCATCGCAAATATTTGCGATGCGATCAATCACACAAATCCTCCGATCGCATCACAAATCCTCCAATCGCACTGCCCCTCCAATTGATCGCATCGCACATGTTCCTGATTGCGATTGTTATTATCCCTGCTCCCAATCTCCGATTGCGATTGATCCCAGGCCCACCCTACTTTACATCCGCCCATTCATATAATAAAGGCATTTTCCCTTTGTAATCCAAAAATTTTGATTATATTTATTCATACAAAGGCTTTTCCTATCCAATCTCATCGGAAGTTTGTTTCATATATAATATCGCTCCGCCTGCTCCCCGATCCCGATTCCAATTGTGATGAACATATTATAATACGTTTATTCATATTAATATGTTTTATTATATTAAACATGTTTTTCCGCTCCCGCCCCACTTCGATTACGATTACATTGTTTGTTTCATATATGATATCCCTCCCCCGCCCGATTTGTGATTGCAATTTATGCGAGTCCCACCTCCATTTCCCTTCCCTTTTCCCATTTAAAATGCATTTTTCCCTTCACGAAAGCATAAATTCAATTCAATTTATTTCAACGGTAGATTAATAAAAAGTCATATTTCTTCAAATGGGCTAACGGAAAGCGAAACGTCAGGGGGCCAAGAAACAAAATGTAACAGTCACATCTTCAGTAATGATTCGAAAGGATCCATGCTACATGGTTTCACCTCCTCATTGGATATCTAAAAATTTCAAATGAGATAATGTAACGCAGCTCTTCCTTTACGAAGAGATTGTTGGCTTTTGGCCTTCCATCTTCAGTTGAGATTTCTCCTCTTCCCATCGATTTGTATTCCTGCAAATCTGTCTATTTATTGTAAATTATAATTATTTGCAATGGCTGGAGAGTCTGAGGTCTGAAAACTCAGGAGTAGGGGAATAGTGTGGTAGTGAGCTCTGCGCTCCATTGTACAGTTTGGCAGGGAATTAATAAAGTGATGCATCTCTGATTTGTGGGATTCATGTGGTATGATTTTTAGCATATGTCTCTCTTTTGTGTTTCATATGTACATTGTTATGTTTCATCATTCATCCATAGACATTTCTAGTTGAATGTTTTCAAGTAAGAAAGGTAGAATCCATTCTTATATGCTCTGCCTTGGGGAATCATTCACACTCTGTGTATTTTCTTCTATCTGAAAAGGATTCATTTATTATGCCCTTTTCAGCTTTCTCAACAGTCTTTCCACTCCATTTTATTTCAATTTGATTTCCAAATCTCCTACCTACCTTTCCCCATAAAATACCCTGTATCCTGATTTAATCCCTCAGCTCATGTTGTCCTTTTTGTCCCATACATCCCTGAAAATTCAGTCACTTATTAAAATCCATTTTCCCATTTATATATCTAGCCTAAAATCAGTTCATTACCATTATTGAAAACCTATTCTACCGAGAGAGCCCTCTCCTATCCTTGTAGGGCTAGCTACAAGGCTGAGCGTGGTTTAGTTGTTACCCTGATTTGCCTTTTTCAGCCCGAGGTTCAAATTGGGTGCTAACAGAAGGCACAAAAAGGAAATAGTCAGGATTAAGAGTGTTGAGACACGTCAGACTAATAGCAGCAATCAGTAGGATATAAAAAAGGAACTAGGAAGATCCCACTTGATAGTGCAACCCGCAAACAAAATCTCAATGATTTCTAATGGATGCAAAAAATAAAGGGTCGGGCAGCAGGCACTTGGAAAAGATGAATCTGATGAGGCCTTATGGAATTCAGTGGTAGCCAATGAGAAAGGCATTGGGAGGACCCCTCAGAACATCTAATACCACAAGGCCCAACCCAGATATTTATGCGGAGGCTAGATGATATCATCCGGATAGAAGGGCTACAGGCTTAATTGAGTACAAAGGCTCATGCGGGAAAAAGAACCAAGGGCACAGAGTAGTTACCAAATGGAATTAAACTCTCACGGACCTTAAAAGAAATAAGTTCCTCAAGGCTTGATCAGAGGTCACAATACCCAGTCCTATGGCGAGAAAGTAGACTAATGTCATAGAAATAGGTTCTTACAACTAGTTTCTGTGGTTTTTGGAAACACTATTTAATAAAATAAAAATGGGTCGAGGTAAGTTAATTTGGCAACAAAATTTTGGCAAGGCATGTGGGTCTATAGTAAAGTTCTTAGTCACTTGGATAAATGGTTCTGTAGCTAAAAATTTTATTTGAGTAAATGGCGAATGTCGAGAACTCTGATTCAATATAGTGAAGGACCACGATGTGCAGAAGAAATTTATGAAGCTTGTCTTGAAACATAATTAACCACCCTTGATCCTTCTTGCACGTCATAAGGAATTAAATAAATAAAAATTTCAGGTGCAAAATTATCCATACCTAATTGGATCTCACGACAAGAATAATTGAGTGAGGAAAATAGCTCAAGGGTTTTACCATAGCTTTGAAATCCATGCCTGAGGTAAGTTTTGTATTCTGTGGGCAATCAATTAGCATGGGAAGCCTTTTTGTATCCTGCAATTAGACTGATAATGAATTCTCAGTATGGATAAATACTCACAATCTAATTCCTAGTGTTTAATGGTGTTGCATTGGAAATGCAATTAGATGCAATAACAAGATGGAGATCCATCCTGAGAGTACACTCTCAGGAAATGTGGATGGAAGTAGAGACAACACCATTCCCTATGTGGCATAGGAACAAATCCAAGGATTGCAATTGAGAAAAAGTGTGGACTGCAACATAGTTGAGAGAGCTTAGTGGAGAAATTTGTGGGTTGGTGAGCTACTGTGAGAAGCCAAGTGTGCCTGTGTTGTAGAGAGAGGTCGAGAGTTCTAGTTTATAAGAATATGATAGATATTTTTTATGTGCCTAATGTATGAGGGTTGAGAAAAATGAGTTGTTGCAGTTTGGATAGAGGGTGCAAAGAGGGTTGAGTATGAGTGAAGGTTGTTGAGCATAATAGAGGGCCGAATGAAGAGGACAAAAAAGTTCCAAGTCAATGAGAACAACGAGTCGAAATAAGGTAGTGCCAATAATAATTAGAATTAGTTTCCTTATTGGGTGTGGGTTGGAGCTTGAAAAATAGGGAGTTGGTGCTTCCATCTGAGTGGATATATGAAGAAATCTTGGGGGTTGGTGCCTCCTACAATTTGGAGCTTGCATAAATCCAAGAATATAGAATTTGGTGCTTGCAACAAATCCAAGAAGTCGGTGCTTCATTTGGTTTTTCTAGTAAGCATATTAGGTTTCTACAAAATAAGGGAGTTGGTTCTTCCTGCTATTGGGTGCTAGCAAACAATATAAGGTAATTTGTGCTTCCTGTGAATGGGTGCTCACAAAGAATGACTTAATAGAGTAGCACCTCATATTTACATCATAATAAATAAATAAAACTTAGGTATTTTTTCTCCTGGAAGGGTGTTAAATCCTTTCCGTCGTATGTGCTTTTTGCTCATGGTGTTTGTGTTAAGGTGTTTATTTTATATTGCTGCCACATGATATGTTTTTGATGATTTGTATGGTTGGTTTCCAACTTTATATTTTGAATACAAATTGGCATATAAGTTTAAATTAGCCTTGATATTGATACACACCCCCCCCCCCTCTCAATATTAATCATTGTTTCCAACAATTGGTATCAGAGTTTGGTTCCTTCAATAACAACTTAACCACTCGAAGATAGATTGAAAGGAAACAATGGCTAATAAAATTTGGATAACACTAGAAGGCATCCCATTTTTTAATAGAGCAGAGTATGAGCTCTGGAGGATTATAATGGGAGTCTATTTAATGTTCATCAATGAAGATGTTTGGTTGTATGTAGAATATGGAGAGAACAATGAGTTTAATGTATAAGCCAAGGAGATAATCGTGAAAGGGCTATCAAAGCAAGATTTTGATAAAGGCATTGTGAGAAAAAAAAGGAAATGTTGGACATACTGCAATGTATATATGAAGGTGAGAGCTACACAGCAACAGAGAAGGTTGATGAACCTTGTTTCTCAAGTAGTTAACTGGAACATGTAGAAGTTTTTTTTGGACAAAAGAAAAGGAGGAGAAATAGGAATGATGCTCAAAATGTAGAAGATATTTCTCCCAATGTGAAAGTTGTTGATCATCACTACAAAGATGATTAAGAGGAAGACTCAAGTGAGAGGTCGTGCTACTTATAAGGCATGCTATTGTTTTGTGATGAATGTAAAGAAATACATCACTTATCTTCTAGATGCTCATAGGCATTGTCTAAAGAAAATGATAGAAATACATCTAGTAATGATGTAGATAGACCTACTTTAGTAGCAATATAAAATGAGGGATCCTTTGTAGAAGAAGAGACTATATCCCATGAAGAGAATAGGAGTATACCTAGTAGTGATGAAGATACAATGCTTCTCAGGCCTATGGAATATTCCATGGACATAGAGAGGAACTTAGATCTTTGTGGTGGCTCAGCTATCACCTCTGATAATGAAGAATAAGATCTAAATGAAAGGATATAATTTAGGAAGAAGCTCATCTCTTCTTTATAAAATATCAAGGAGCTATCGGAATCCAATCTCAAGCAAAGGGAGCAGTTGCTCGAATATGATGTTGAGAATGAGAATTTGAAAAAAACAATTGTTGACATAAATGATCAACAAGGAGAGGTTAGGAGATTGAATGAAATGACCAATCAAATGCACGAAAAATAAACCTTGTGTGAAATAATACAAGATGAATTAGTCTCATTGAGACACGATCTAGAAAATAAAAATAAAAATATTTGTCTCAACTTCACAAGCTTGAGGAGAGTAGGAAGGCCTTGGATGAGATACTTGCTAAGAATATATCTCCTCTCATCAAGTTTGGTTTGAGTTTCAAAGAAGTTTCAGGCTCCAAGAAGATAAAGGTTGATTCCAACAACAACAAAGGAAAAGGAGTTGTTGGAAATCAACAACAACAAAGGTAGGATAATCAATAGCAAAAACAACAACAACAAAGATAAGGAAAATAAGAATAAAAATGTTAAGCAATAGAAATGAGGAGAGATGCAGAATATAGCTAAGAAGCAACAAGGAAGAATGTAAGGAAACAACTAAAATATCCATGGAAGGAATATTAAGAACCAACAAAAGTCCCTTCTACCTCAAGGAAAGAGGACCCAAAGAAAAGGTATATTATGTTATCAAAACCCCTTTTATGGCTCTTTTTTTTCTTGCAATAATTTTGGACATAAAGACATGGATTTTAGATCGCATGCAAGAAAACAAAATGCGTTGGGTAGTAGTAACCAAAGAATGCACAAAGTGGTCAAGAATAATAGCAATTATGCTGGAAATTGTAGCAGCTTTGACAAGAATATTGTAAGATATAGCAATTCTTTTTCTCCATTCCTTAGACATGTTGAATGCTATAACTATGGGAATTTTGAACACAAGATAGCAAGTTGCAAAAATGAGAATATGAAGCATGCCTCTCAGCATATGGATGAAAATGTAGCAACTCGGGCTTTGAAGACAAAAGGAACAATATAACAAAAGAATATGAGTTTGTCTTCAATGCTTTGTCATAGGAGCAAGCAGAAAAGAGGAGAAATAAATCAAAAGGAAAACAAGAAGAATGATCCTCTTATCCCTATTATGGACCCCTATTTTATTATTAGTTGCGGTCATAAATTACAGGAAAGTAAGAGTGGAAGAAACCCAACTACTTATCTATTGCAAACAAAGAAAAGAGGCTACAATAGGATTCAGGTGAAGAAAGAAGAAAGAAATGAGGGGTGCTCTCTTTCCATGCATATTAAAGTGAGAATCCAAACATTAGCAAAGGAGAAACTAGAGATAAATGTTGTTGTTAGGACTCAACCAATAAATATGTGGAAGAGAATGGCCTCTAGTGATGCCAAAAAAGTCAAATGCGGGCAACCAAAGAAGAATAATAAAAAATGCATCTGAATTTTAAAGGTGTGATTGATTCCCCATTTTGATTATTGTGATAAATTATTCTATTTCAAATGTATCATCATTACAAGATTAAGCAAAAGTAAAATGAAACTAGCATGGTCTTAGGGGGAGTACACAACAATACTTTATAATAGATACCATTTTTTGGGATTCAACTATGTTAACTAAGTCATTCATATATGACCATTTCCATGGCAGGTAGTCGCAACTAACTAATTTCTCATGATTTTTGAATTGTCCACTTAGCACTCATTGCATCGGGTGATTCTCTCAGGGGTGAAGAAGTGCGATTGAAACTACTGAAATGAATCACATAGCGTCCATCATCACTTTCGGGGCTTGCAACCGGTAACCAAAACTTCCCGTGAGGTCACCCATCCTAGATCACCTCTGGCTCAAGCGCACTTAACTGTGGAGTCTTCTCCGCAATCAAGCCCACTTAGCTTGCTACCCCATTTTCAAAACCTTATCAATTATTGTGAGCTCAATTCACTCATTGTATTTAAGAATAGAGGGTTTTTCACAATGCATTATATTAGATATCATTTTTTGGGATTCAACTACGTTAAGTAAGTCATTCATCTATGACCATTTCCATGAGAGGTAGTTGTAACTGACTAATTTCTCATGATTTTTGAATATTCCACTTAGCACTCATTGCAACGGGTGATTCTCACCAGCGTGAAGAAGTGGGATTGAAACTATTGAAATGAATCACATAGCATCAATCATCACTTTCAGGGCTTGCACTCGCTAACCAGGACTACCTGGGAGGTCACCCATCCTAGATCACCTCTAGCTCAAGTGTGCTTAACTGTGGATTTTTCCCCACAATCAAGCCCACTTAGCTTTCTAACCCATTTACAAAACCTTAGCAAGTATTTTTCCTCATGAACCATTCAAGTAGAGCTCCCTTCACTCATTGTATTTAAATATTGAGGGGTTTTTGCAGTGCATTGTATTAGATATCATTTTTTGGGATTCAATTGAATTAAGTAATTCATTCATCTATAACCATTTCCATGAGAGGTAGTTGTAACTAACTAATTTCTCATGATTTTTGAATAGTCCACTTAGCACTCATTGCATCGGGTGATTCTCACAGTGGTGAAGAAGTGAGATTGAAACTAGTGAAATGAATCACATAGCGTCAATAATCACTTTTGGGGCTTGCACCCGGTAACCAGGACTTCCAGGGAGGTCACCCATCCTAGATCGCCTCTAGCTCAAGCATGCTTAACTGTGGATTTTTCCCCACAATCAATCCCACTTAGCTTGCTACCCCATTTGAAAAACCTTAGCAAGTATTATTCCTCGTGAACCATTCAAGAAGAGTTCCCTTCACTCATTGTATTTAATTATTGAGGGGCTTTCGCAGTGTATTATATTAGATATCATTTTTTGGGATTCAACTGCTTTGAGTAAGTCATTCATCTATGACCATTTCCATTAGAGGTAGTCGTAACTGACTAATTTCTCATGATTTTTTAATATTCCACTTAGCATGCATTACATTGAGTGATGCTCACAGGGTGAAGAAGTGGGATTGAAACTAGAGAAATGAATCACATAGCGTCAATCATCATTTTCAGGGCTTGCACCAGGTAACCAGGACTTCTCGGGAGGTCAGCCATCCTAGATCGCCTCTGGCTCAAGCACGCTTAACTCTGGAATTTTCCCCACAATCAAGCCCACTTCACTTGCTACCCCATTTGCATAACCATAGCAAGTATTGTGCCTCATGAACCATTCAAGTAGAGATCCCTTCACTCATTATATTTAAGTATTGAGGGGTTTTTGCAGTGCATTATATTAGATATCATTTTTTGGGATTAAAATGCGTTAAGTAATTCATTCATCTATGACCATTTCCATGATAGGTAGTCGTAACTGACTAATTTCTCATGATTTTTTAATAGTCCACTTAGCACTCATTGCATCGAGTGATCCTCATTATGGAAGAATAAGAGTTGTAGTAGAAGTGTCAAATGATAAGAGGCCCAAATTTAAGTCAGGTCCATAGGATCAATCCCCACATAGAAGCAAGGAATCTGTTGCAGGAGATCATAGAGCATTGGCTCAGGGGGAGTTGTTTTAGTAACCGTAGAAGGCAATAATTGATAGCCTCAGGAAGAGTGATTGTTTAGGAAATGAAAGGTCTAAATCTTAGGTGAAATACCCTTATTTCATTTAAGTTGTGAATTTGATTATGCCTATCACTCTTGTGTTCATAAACATAATTGGTACAAGATTTGCATGTTCCTTAATTTTCAATTGATATATCTATGTCAACTGGAGGTCTTTGGTTCCTGTGGACGAACCTTTTCATGCAAGTGGACATTTCTTTTTGAGTTGGAGTCATAAGAGTTTTCTTGGTATGTTATCCAATTTGTATCAATTATTTGGTGCAATTGGTATCATTTAAGCAACAATCCCTATCTATAGGAGTATGATCTCAGGGGAGAAGATCTTAGCACGCTAAAGTGAAGTGAGCACATTCTTAGAAGTAGCAGAAACAATGAAGAGAAAGTTGAAATGCATCACTAATGGTTGGTATTTGTAGAAGCAACAATACCATTTGCAGTTTTAATTGGTATCATTGTATCTTTAAACTGGTACAAAAGATGCATTGGCAAAGAGATTATTTAGCCAAAATTCAGAAGGTGTCTAGAGCTGGAGGCATCCAAAGAAGAGGTGATATATGTTCATGGGGATCATATTTTTCATGTCAAATCTATAGAGAAGAAAAAACTACAAGAAGGTGTCTATGCCCATGAGGGGTGTATCTGAGCTTGCATGGTATAATTTTATTGCCCCAACAAGAAGATATCAGCCCTTAAAGAGAAGTCAGCAACTAAAAATGCACATCAGCAGCCATATCCTCAGTCAATAATTGATAGAGGTAGAAGAAGTATCTTGTAGCCCTTCACCATTGATTTCAAAGGTAGAGAGTAAGTTGTAATGGCCCATGTAGAAGAGAGAAATCCATTGGTGTCTCATGCAAGGAGAAGTGTGGAAGCAACATGATTAGACATCAATCTAGAGAAGTGATGAGGTGTTTCCATCAATTCCAAAGTGGTAGATTTTGGATAGTTGGAATTTTCTGAATGGCTAGTGGTAGCAAGTGTGTTGGCATTGATATCAACAGGCATGAGGCAGATGTGTTGCATAGTTGGCATTGTCTGATGACTAGTGAAAACAAATGTGGTAGCATTGGTGTTAACTAGGTGTGCATTGATGTCCAGTAGGCTATATGTGATGGAAACTATGCTAGCATTGCTATGCATGGTGTGTTAATCTTAGGGGAAGTTTCATGGTCATTGCAGTCTTAACTAGAGAACCCTCATAGTAGCAGGATATGAAAATAATTCATAAAGTCTTATAACTATAATGGTTAAGGAGTCCCTGGATTTGGAGGAGATTATGCCTTAGGATTTTAGATTATATTCTCTTAGAGATTTCATATTTCTATTGTGCTTGAAAGGATATTTCCAACAATATATTGAAGTCTACAAATGACCTCTAGGATTGAAATTTATCGACAGTCAAAGTATGTACCTCCAAAGTCAAAGTTGCAGTTCCAAAAGAGCTCAAGGACCCTTTGGAGAAATTTTAGTTTGGAAGTTGAACATAGTTGGTGGATCAGTTAGTGGAGAAGCTAAGGACTGGGTAGATGTGGTCTGATAACGTTGTAGCAGGAGTGTTTTGATTGGCCGATAAGATCCCACTCAACAGTCATCCCGATGGAGTTTACCCCAAATATTTTTATTGAGCGCAAAAAGGAAGACTAGTGGGATGATGTAAGCCAAGGATGACATAATCCTGATGGGTGTACCCTAAAAGTTATGAAAGGGCACATAAAACATAAGTGTCAAGATAAAACAAATGGGATGATGTGGGCACTATCGAAGATAGCTTAGCCTGGCGTGCATTTATTTGGAGAACACATAAAGGCAGACAACACTATGGGACAACTCATCTTGCAAGGCTCTTCCCAGAGGTAGTTGAAGGCATGAAAAGGAAATAATTGAGATGAAGAGCGTTGAGACACGTCAAACTGATAGAAGAAATTGGAAGCCAATAAAAAAGGCGTCTAGAGGACCCCACTTGACAGCACAACCTGCAAGAAAAATCCCAACGATTTCTAGCGAAAGAAAAAAAGAAAGGGCTAGACAGTAGGATCCAGGACATGATGGATCTAATGAGGCCTTATGGCAGATAGTGGCAACCGATGAGAAAGGCGTTGGGAGGACTCTACAGGACAACTAAGCCTGCAAGGCCCAGCTCGTAATATTTATTTGAAGGCAATATGATAGCGTCGAGATAGAAGGGCTACGATATTCGCCGAGAACAAAGGATTATGCAAGAAAGAGAACGAATGGTACAGAGAAATTAACAATGGGAATTAATCCCTCGCAGACCTAAAAAGGTATAAGCACCTCAAGGCTTGATCATAGGTCACAATACCCAGTGCTATAGTGGGAAATCAAACTAGATTCAGAGCGGAAGGTGCTTAAGGCTAGTTTTGGTGTTTTCTGGTAGTGTTGTTTAATAAAATAGAAAGGGGATGAGGTAAGTTAATTTGGTAGTGCAATTGTGGCAAGACCTCTGGGTCTATAGTAGAGTTCTTATGCACTTGGATGAATGATTCGACAACCAAAATTGTTACTTGAGTTAATGGTGAATACTGAGAGATATGATTCAAGATAGTGAAGGACCATGATGTGCAAGAGAAAATTAATGGATATTGCCTTGAAATAGAATTAGCCACCCTTGATCCTTCTTGCATGTCATAAAGAATTAAATAAAAAATATGTTCGGGTTAGAATTTGCCATACCTGAGTGGATATCACGATAAGAATAATTAAGTGAGAAAAATAGCTCAGTGATTTGACCATAGCTTTGAAATCCATGCGTGAGATGCATTCTATATTTTGTGGGAAATTAATTAACAACAGAGACAACATCATTCCCTATGTAGCAGAGGAACAAAACCCAGGATTAAAATTGAGTAAAAGTGGAGAACAAAACATAGTTGAGAGAGTTGAGTGGAGATATTTATGGGTTGGTGAGCTATTGTGAGAGGAAAAGTGTGCATATGCTGCAGAGAGAGGTCCAGAGTGCTAGTGCAGAAGAAGAGGACATAGATTTTATATGTGCCTAATGTATGAGTGTCGAGAATAGTGAGTTGTTGCAGTTTGGACAGAGGGTGAAAAGAGGGTTGAGTATGAGTGAAGTTTGTTTAGAAGAATAAAGGGCCAAATATAGAGGAGAAAAAAGGGACACTTGGGTGAGAATAGGGAGTTGAAACAAGGTAGAGTGAGTGCCAAGAATAGTGAGCAGTAGTTTCCTTATTGAGTGTAAATTGGATCCTGCAAAATAGGGAGTTGGTGCTTCCATCTGAGTCAATATCTGAAGAAAACTTGGGGGTTGGTTCCTCCTGCAAGTTGGTTCTTGCAACAAATCCAAGAAGTCGATACTTCAATTGGTGCTTTTGGTAAGCATATCAGGTGTTTACAAAAGAAGGGAATTAGTGCTTCCTCCTAGTGGGTGCTAGCAAACAATCTAAGGGAGTTGGTGCTTACTATGAGTGGGTGTTCACAAAGAATGATGTAATAGAGTAGGATCTCATATTTACATCATAATAATAAAAAAATCTTAGTTGTTTTTTCTTCTGGAAGGGTTTCCACGTTAAATCCTTTGTTTCATATGTCCTTATTGATCATGGTGTTTACGTTTATGTGTTGATTTTATATTAATGCCACATGATATGTTTTTGATGTATATTGTTAGTTTCCAAGTTTTAATGTTGAACAAAAATCAGCATATGATTTTAAATTATCCTTAATACTTATTCACCCCCTCAGTATTAAACATTATTTCGAGTAAGGTTATGACCCAACACCACAGTGTGCAATGAAAATGTTTAGGTTATATTAAAAAGTATGCACCCTTGCAATACTGAACAAGAGAGTAATGAAATCATCCAAGATCACAATGGGTAATTGAAATAACCCCTACATAAATATCGAAAAGAAATTGACACATCATAACCTACACCTTTTGGAAACTATATGAGAGAAGGGGAAAGCATGGGTTTCCAAATATTATGAGCATTTTTATATGCCCTAACCACATGGTTATTTTCATTCATATGGTAAATACAAATAATAATTTATTGAATAATGGTAGATAACTCAATCCACTTCAATATTTTCAGGAGCTATTAGATTTTTTTTCCTGAATAAAATATGGGATACCCTTTAAAACTATTTGTAGTTTGGTGATCCCATTCGGTCCTTTTGTGTTGCTTTGTAGTTGATTCCAAAGTGCTACTAGAGTACTTGCAACACTAAAGCCATACCTCCAACCTCTATCAGCCCACTTGCTTCAAGAAGTTTCTTGGGAGATTAATGTAAACAACAACAAGTGTGGGAGAGACAATTTGCATGTAAGTCACTTATTCTAGAGAGATATTTATTATGAAAAACATGGAAATTTATTTTGCACATGTGGAATATTTGCATGGAGCTCATGGAAAATTATTAAATTATTTTTTAAATAACCTAATATCCATTAAATTATTTTTTAAATAAGCTAATATCCATACCACATCAGATAGCATGGTGTTGTCATTATTTTTATTTTTTTATTAATTATTTCCAGAATAGTTATCCATAAAAATTGGAGACATGTTAAGAAATGTTTCCTCTAGAAAATATGAAACATACATTTCCCCACATTAAAATGTATCATAAAATATGACACCCAACCTGAATTTACAATTTCTTCTTACTATTGTAGTAATCATGACTCCACATATAATAAAATTTATTAATATTTATTATTTTATTATGAACATGTTTTCTTTTTTCCACAATTTCACTCCACATATAGCAAAAATTATTAAATTTTATTATTTCAAGAATGGACATGTTATATTCTTTCCACGATTTCATTTTTTCCTTGTAAATGGACACAAACTTGTTTAGTATTCATGTCATGGAATTTTTTCCATGTAATAATTTATGTATTTAAACATTAAATATATTAATGGTAGAGTAGAAAACAAAATACAGGCAATATATCATAGACAAAGGAACTCCCATTATTATATTCATGATATATTCATTTAAGTTTGAAAATGTTAGAAATACTAGGGGATTATTTCGTGATAATTCAACTTTTACCCAGATTGGGTTCTTCTTTATAATGTTAACTGAATCATCTTTTAGCCAGTAGTACGTTATGACAACGTATCTATGCATAAGCAAGTAACACATGTAAACCATGATCAAATTATAATCATAAATTCAAGTGAAACATAAGAGTAAAACACATCAACAAGTCAACATCATCATCACCACATAGAGACACTGAATATTAGGTGGAAAACCAAACTAGGAAAAACCACCATTCTTGTTGTCTTCATCTTATTTTATTAATATTCAAAAATACTCTTTTACATCTTGCACTGGCACATACTTCTACTAGTGTGCATGGTTCTACATGTTAGAGGCTACCACCTCCTATTGTTTCTCACGCTATGACTAGAAGGAAGCCACCAATCCCTTATCAAGTTTTTTGACCACCACTAGAAGGAATCTACCACTCCCTCACTGAGTGCTCCAACCCTCAAACCCTTTATGGACCTCGTTTCAAAATATTTCACACTAGATCCACCTCCAACAAAACTCAAATATTGTAGACCACATTTCATCTAATTTTCAAATTGGACCTACAAAAAATTTATTCTCAATCACTGAATACAAATATGAACATACAATATCATTTGTACAACTAACAACAAACCTCTCTCTGCAATAACAAAGTCAGCTAATAGAAAACCATAGTCGCATACATCAACAATCAACTATTTCAAATTCTTCGCTCACACAATTCATACTCAAGCCTGCTACAATATAAATGCCCATGAACCATCAGCAACATATAACTACAATAACCCTCTCACTTAGTTTTGACATCAATGCCAAACCCTAATTAACTCCAGGAGAATCACAATGACAAATCAACATCATTATTTCATACATGACTCAACTCATCTAGCCATCAAAGGTAGTAAACAATACTCCATTAGTTTCATTACTTTGACTCGATCATCTATCACTCTAGCCAAGACTTTGAATTCACTCAAACCAAACATTACATTAGCTCATCATATGTCATACACTATGATATTGAATACAAGAATTTGTAATAAAACCACATATAACTATGAGGCAAATATTAACCTTTGTCTAGATTCTGGATTTGATCGCTGAAAGCAGGGTACTAACTAGACTCATCTTAACAACAACAATGCATTAGATTCTAATTCTGCAATATGCAATAAATAATAGAAATACACACCTTGTAAAATTCCAAGCCATAGTAGCAATCCATCATATACAACACCTTCACTTCAACCAAGGAAACTCTACAAACAAAGAGTGAAACATTCTCAACAAGGTTACAATAAAGACATAGTAGTTACAAGGCTCAAATTCAGGACAAATACATCAATGCACTCTATAAGTGTTGTCTTCATGAAAACTAACCTTTGAGCCCTTGCAAAACAATCATGTCAGTCACATAATCATGAATTATGCTACAATACTCTTATGTCCATGGATCTCTGCATATAACATCAAGGAATTTCTCCCATAGCATATATATCTCAACATGTACTTTGTCCTCAATAGATATATGTAATACAAAAACTGCCATGAGTAGAAAACCCTATGCAATGCAATAGTACCACATACAATACTGAATACAATCTCTGTTGTGTAATAAACACAAGACTCAACCAAAGGCTCTCAAACCAGTAGGATGTTTTCAAAACACGCCCACTGAAAATTTGAATTAGTATACTCCCTCAAGACAAACAACAACATATAACATAACCATAAAAGTATCCATTTATCACCATGATTCATGTGCACATCAAGATATATTCTCAGGTAGAAATAAAGTCATACATTCATATAATATGATTGGATCTTACACCAAATCATTACACCATAAATATACCCTTGCATCCACACATTGTTACTGCAACATACATTTGAAATTCATTTCTCTGCTATGGAAAGTTAACACATAATACTAGACTCTGTTCATCAAGATATCTTAACCCAACAGTATCACTACAAAAAACATATTGCAATGGTCTACATGAATAAATGTATACACAAGATATAAATACACACATAAAACAATTCACCGCACTAGAAAAACCTTCAAGGTTTGTGCATTGTATCTTATAAACTCAATTGCTCTTCGATAAACCATTTTATGTAGACAAAATTAGCACACAACCTTCCATACACACTTCATTTATTTCCTTCTATAGTCCAACATGCTTCCACATTCTCAACAACTTAATCATACACTGATATATGTGTATTCCATGTTGATAGATGTCTTAGTGTCCATTGCACTAACTAACATGGGTAATAAGGTTGCTTCTGAAATATGGAATTAAGCATATCTTGGAGGTGTTAAATTAATCAATAGGACCAGATCCATTTAATAAACCTATGCATGTAAAATAAAATAAAAAATACAAAATCTATATTACTAGAGCAGGTAGATTCATCCTCAGATATAGATCAATCAATAGATAAATAAACTTTAATTTTTCGGATCGATCACCATCAAGTGCACACTCCTTTGACCTATTCCAGAATAAAAGAGATAAATAAAAAAGAAAGAACATCGACTTAATCTAAATCGACCAACAGAGACATCATCCTTCATATGTTATATCAAACTCCTCTTATACACCCATTTTATAATCACCTTATGGATTTATAAGCTATTTATCCTTCAATTACCTCCGGCATACACGAATTTTTTGATGGTTTCGGTTAGACCCTCGATCACATAAATTACTTGGAAAATTATATGGTTTGGCCCTTGGTTTTTAATTTTATTCACCTACAGGTATCATCACAAGGATAACATTGTATCCTAGGGAGGATCATTGCATGAACATGAGCATCTAGTGAATATGTTGAATCATTTCTTTGTGTTATTTATATTCCTAACGAATATAGTTTAACTTGAGGAAAATCCTAGGTGCTTTTTCCAAAACATTGCCAAATTGCTTCACCAACTCAATAGACCTCTATACGACCTTTGAATAGCTTAGAAACACATTTTAAACACACCAAGCATTGGTCATTTATCCAAACCATAGACAAACCTTTCAACCAGCCATAATGCCAACAAACAAAGGTTGTCTGCTGTCATTCGAAACTTAGATAACTCAAATCTAGCATAGATGGAAATAATAATTTTTTAATTAATTCTCTTATTGATCATTGAGATCCCACTCCTTCTTATTGATCATCGAGATCACACTCGTTTATTGTTCTCGTATAACCATGAATTAGAAAAAAATGGAGATTAGGGACTTTCTCCCTTTATTTCTTAGAACACATGTAGTAAACCTCTTTCTCATATGAGAAATGGTAGGGTACACTTGTTGATTTAAATGATTTCTATCACTCTCAATAGGAGGGTTACCCACTCATGCATAGCGTAATGCATGGATTCCAATTTTCAGTGATTGCATGGTTTCACATGTATTGGATTTAGTGCAAAAATCATGGCTTCCACATTCTAGTCATTGGATGTTTTAGATTCAGTGCACAACGCATATTATTTCTATGCAAACATGTTAATTCTAGTTCAGTTAGTTTTATTCAAGTATTCAAACACTTAAGCGATGGCATCAGTTCCCAAATATAGGGACTTGCTACTCTACAGCTTGACATGTTGATATTATAGTTAGATATATATCCAATAAGGTTGGATGTTGATGATCAATATATATGTTTATGTAGATTATCAATATGAGTGAAAATGGCATATATGTGTATTTATATTATTAATACAAATATAAATGCTACATATGTTCATGTAGATGATCAATACATATGTAAACGGTATTTCATGATCACTCATATCTATAAGACACGTGTTCATATGACATTTTTTTTTAATTAATCAATTAATGAAAAGGGTGGAAAATACATAGCTAATTTTGAGATAAATCTAAAACTTTTTAATTTGTGACTGCTAACTACTTTTGAGATAAATATAAACATTTTTTTATTTGTGGATAATACTAATAATATTCTATGGAGATTACCATCCACCTAGAAGCTCTATTCCAAAATAGACATGTATGTGATAGGAAAGTTCAACGTTTTTTTATGTTGAATTTATTATGAAATCCATAACAAATATATTCATTTTATTAAAAAACTTGTATTTTGATATTTTTAATTTTATTGTAAAAAATAGATTTTTTTTTATTTGAGGGCTTAATATATTCAGAGGAAACGAGCACTAATGTAAACCAAAGTTTAAATACAAGGATATCTAATTGCATCGAGAGGCGCCCTCGAAGCCAGTATGGAAGAGATGTTGTAATACATGCTTTGTTATCTAAACATTTTGACTCAATTAAATTACATTATAATATATATATATATATATATATATATATATATATATATATATATATATATATATATATATATATATATATATATATATATATATATATATATATATATATATATTAAACTGACATAGATGCATCTTAACTTCGGATATATCAAGCGTTGAGAGGGATTTGATCCCTCTTGGCGCTTGATAGATCTTGAGTTAAGATGGATCTATTTTGGTTATAATATTATGGTATTTAATATTTTATATAACTGATAACACCAAATCAAATATGTCCCACAACACATATTACCAAAATTTGGTGATATTAGTATCAAATTGAGGGAGGATTTTATTACATAAAGAAAGCAAATTCCTCAAATTTATATTTTAGATAGAGAGAGTTTTTGGTGCAATTAATGCCTCCACCTTGCCTCATAATTATTATGCATATTAAATTCTTCATACATATATACATACTCCATTAAAAATAATAGTATACACGCATACATACACCATTAAAAATAAAGTAGTAGAGTGCTCACTTGGTTTTGAAACAAATTGTTGCATATACCTTATCACCTCTCAAACCCACAAAGTGAAAATCCATTAACACAATT
Organism: Pinus albicaulis; assembly: GCA_034641835.2. NCBI lineage: Eukaryota > Viridiplantae > Streptophyta > Pinopsida > Pinales > Pinaceae > Pinus > Pinus albicaulis. The sequence goes on along the minus strand of CM076576.1, from coordinate 795,693,036 downwards.
GTAACCCTAGGGAAACATAAGAGTGTTATCTAATTCCACCACAATAACACCTCCTTTATTTTTAGGTCAACTCTCCTCTAACACAAGGAGGAAATCTGTATGTAAAGTGGAAGTTACATTTTAGAAAAATGATGGAATGGTGGACCAATAATAGTGTATAACCAATGGGTAATGGAGTAAAGGTGAAATTGAAGAGGATTAAAATAATGTATAGGAGGTACACTATGGCCTTATCAAGCCTTAGGGAATGTGCTAATAGCCATGTATCACCCTCTCAAGAGAGAACAAATAAAAAAGGGCCCATTTGACCATCTCAAGTTGCATAGAAAACTTATAAAATTAGGTGTGCTCTTATTTATAGTGTAAAAGGTGGTCAAGTGCTATTAATCCTCCTAGGAACATGGAGCATTCCTCCATTCTTGAGATGTAAGTTTTGAAAATAATTATTATAGAATAAGTTTTAGGACCACTTTAATATCGTCCTCATCCATAAAATATCCAAAATAGCAATGCACCCTTGGAACATGTGCCACTCTTTTCTTGGATAAGGTGGAATTTTGAGGGAATATGTGAAATTAGGGGAATCTCAATCATTAATTTTTATTTTTGTTGTTAGCTACACCCACTATGTTTTGAATCAGTGACCTTCACATAAAGAGTACCTTAAAAATACACTCTATCACTGATTTTTCTATGCCATGTGGATGAAGATCCCTTATTAATTAACGCATTTATAAAAAAAATAAAAATGAATTCCATTGAAAAGTGTGCAATAATGTCACATATTCAATAGCTTTAACCTTTTGATAAATAAAGATATTATTATGCATGCTTCAAGAAGTGGTCTAACCTTAGAGAATATTCCTTCTTGTGCAAACCTCCTAAAAGCATTGGTCATCTTTATAAATTAGTATCGAACACTTATGCCATAAATATATTAAAATTTCTCCAAACGTTGAGATCTTCAATAATATTAGTTTTTGATGCTATGGAACCCTCCTTGGATGATCAATGCTCCACTTAGAAATATATACTTGATCTTAAAGATGGGTTTCCTATTCCATATGTCCACCTCTAATGTAATGCGGCCTCATAGGAACGTCAATAGAGTGAAATGCTTCCAAATAAGTGTATTGTGGCTTAAGAACTATGAGATGCACCCTAAAAAATATGGATGAAAATATTTAGATAAGGGCTCCAAAAGGTGAACCACTATCACATGTAAACCCTGACCACCAAATTTTAACTCAACCATCAAACAATCTTAAAATATGGGATAATCCTCCAAGAATTGAAAAAAGGTGATAAACAAGAGGGTACTAGAATTAAGTTCCTTAAATATACATCTCCCTTGTATATTTTCTTCAAAAATAATGCCTCCAAATGAAATTAAAGTTTTTGTGGTAAAACCCCCAAATCTAGTGTCATTATGGATGTATGTACTTAGAGAGAATAACTAATGTAAGTGTTAAGTTCCTAGAGATGTATCTAAGGGGATAATTAATATAATGTGATAATTGTAATGAAGTAAGGCCCGCTTAGTAGTTGATGGGTAATAAATTTTGTATCTAAACATGCTATGAATTGGTCCTTTTTTACTACTCAAAATAATGGGAAGAGACAATGATATTTTTATCTTAAATCTAGTAATAATTATTGTAGATTGATTGAATTCCAAATATTAAATGTTAATATTGCACAATATTATTGTAGTAGGGGTATTCAATGGTTTTGAACCCATTTCTACATTAAAAACAACAATTTCATCAATCCAAAATTCCAATTCTATCAAAGATTGTCTAGTTATATTTTGGTGATGACAAACTAAGGAAGGTCAAAACACAGAATGTTTGATCTTATTCATAATAAATAGGGCCACTAGGTAGTGAGGGGTAAGAAATGTAAAAATAAGGTATATTTCACATTGACCCCTAGGAATACTCATAGGATATTATATATACATATGAGTAATGATCTATTGAGATATCTTGGATGATATATTGTAACAAGAATGGTTTCTGGAGTGCTTCCTCCCATAAGGATCAATCGATGTTTTCACCCAACCTTAAAGGCTTTCTCTAAAATAGTAGCATTTAATCTTTTGTGGATGCATTTTTTGGGTATGTGTTATATTATTTCCATGAATTATATGCACCACTAACAAAGGGGTTTCCTAGCGCGATTTTTGGCATCTGGTTTTGGTGGTTTTCGACTCACATTTTTATGGCACGCGATGGTTTTTCCCATGGATTTGTAGTTCCATTTATGGAAATATGGTTGTATTGGTGGTTCATATATGCTTCAATTTGTATATTGTATTGTAACATTGTACAAAAAATACAATGAAAAATAAAATGTTAGTTTTCCCATATTTAGGTTTTGAGGACAAGATCTCTATGTAAATTTGTGTATTTTCAATCTCATATTTTATGTTTTATTAAGAATATGTTTATAGAAATTAATTTTATAGTCTCAAAACTTAAATTTGGTATCAAATTAGTTTTAGCTTCAAGGGGATGCCTTTTTGGCTAATGGTTTTGCTCGGGTCTATGGTAGAACTTGTTACAATGGTAGATCTGCGAAAGCGTTCTTGGGGTGAAATGAAATGGTGAGAAGTTCTAAAATAAAGATTGAGAAATTAAATGGGCAAAGTTTTGAGTTGTGGAAACTCAAAATATAAGGCTTTTTTTTGGACAAAGAATAATATATGCCATGGATTCGGGTTCTGCACCGATAGGGATGTCTACAGAAGACTGGATGAAGTTGGATTAGAAGGAAAAAAGCACAATATGATCATGTCTCTTGGATCTAGTATTACTAATTGTGTCATTGGAAGAAACAAAAAAGGATTTCTGGGACAAGATATGGGTTTTGTATCATTCTAATTCCATTATGAACAAATTGTTTCTACAGAAAAAAAGTGCATAACCTAAGGGAGAAGGATGGAGACCCGATGACAGAGCATCTGAACGCGTTCAATATTGTGGTGAGTCAAATTTTATCTGTTGATATTAATAGTTTATATGAGTATAAATTCATTATTATATTATGTTCTCTACCAAACTCATGGGATAGTCTAGTTGTTTCCATAGGTAGTAATGCAACTACCTTAAAATTTGATGAAACAGTCTCATCCTTGTTATCAGAGCAGGTGAGATGGAAAAACATGGAGAGAAAGAAAAACATTATTGTAAGAGGACACTCCCAAAATAGAAATAGAAATAAGTCCTTAAGTATGATATCTAAATCTAGAGGAGGATCAAAATCTCTAGGAAAGTTTATAAAGGTATGTTGAAGATGTGTGTAAAAAAGGGCATTACAAGAAACACTATAAATTCAAAATTGTCGAGAAAGGGAAGGGATTTGAAAATTTTCCTTCTAAGGTAGTAAAAACCTACTTAGACAAAGGAAGGGATGTGTACTTGGCTTATTCTAATACACAAGTATATCATGAGGCATGGCTGGTGGACTCACATGCATCTTTTAATATGACTCTTTACAAGGAGTTGTTTTTCCAGTATGAAATATTTGATGGTGGTGATGTTTTCTTAGGAGACAACTCAAGAGATATAATCATAGGAAAATAAACATTCAAGTTGAAACTCATGTATGGAAGGATTAGGAAACTCCTGGGTGTTCTGCACAACCCAGGATTAGCTAGAAATTTTCTTTTTGTAAGCAAGATGAGTAATGAAAGTGTAAAAGAAGTGTTTGAAATGGATACCTACAAGATGGTTCAAGGAGAAATTCTATTCTTGAGGGGATTTCGTATTAGAACTATATATAAGCTGTTAGCAAGCACTATTAGAGATGGGTGCAATATTCCCATTGTTCTTGAGAGTGGGGAAGAAGAAGGAATAACTCTTTCATCTTTAGGAGAAAATACTATGTTGTGACATCAAATATTGGGACATATTAGAGAGAAGAACCTTTAATAATTGCATGGTAATGGAATTTTAGAAGGTATGTATAATTAATCTTTTTATTTTTATTTATGTGAACATTGTTTATATGGGAAACAAAATCAGGTGAGTTTCTCCTCTGGCGCTAAGAACGCATAGGGAATACTACAACTAGTGCACAATGATGTGTTTGGACCTATTTTGATTCGATAATTAGCTAAAATTGTGTTCTACATCTAATTTATAGATGAATTATCAAGGAATGCATGGATATACTTCCTCAAGAATAAATATAAATTATTTTATGGATTTAAAGAATGTAGGCTCTGGTGAAGAATCAGACATAGAAGAAAATATAGGTGTCGAGGATGAGTAATGATGGGGAGTTCTTTAGGAAGGAATTTGAAGATTTATGTAAAAAATGTGGTATATCATGGCAGAAGACTACTCCATACACACCTCAAAATAATGGAGTTGTAAAAAGGATGAAAAATACATTGATGGAAAAATAAAGGAGCATGCTCAATGGTTCTATGTTAGGACATGAATTCTAGGTAGAGGAAATGAATATCCATTGTTACTTGGTAAATAGGTCACCTTCATTATCGTTGGTTGATATAACTCCACCTGAGGTATGGAATCATAAGAAACCATCTCTCGCATATCTCAAGGTATTTGTTTGTGATACTTATGTGCATGTTCCAAAGGAAATAAAAAATAAGTTGGATAACAAATCTAAAATGTGTATTTTTATTGGTTATAAATATGGTTTAAAAGGTTACAAGTTTTTGAACCTAGAAACAAGGAAGCCTATGTACAGTCAAGATGTGATATTTAGAGAAGTGAAATATGTTATCAAAAATGAATTCCTACCAAGGGATAAATAATGATGAATCAAACTCTACAAAAGAACATGAATTAAAAGAATAATAGCCACATACTTTGACCTTGATGAGATCAATTTGGGAAAGAAGGCAACTAGAAAGGTATACTCCATTTTTTTTCCTTTCAATTTTCTTTTTGTATTGCTAATGATGATCCTAGAACTGTTAGGGAGGTAGTCGATTTAGAGGATGGAAAACTCTAGAAAAAGGTCATGGTTAAAGAAATGGAAGCCTTAGACAAGAATGAGGCTTGTGATCTAACAAAATTTTTCGTTGGAAGAAAACCCATTGGAAAATATGGGTTCTTAAGAATAATTTAAAAGCAGAAGGTGTAACATACCCAGTTCCCTCAATGAATTACAGAGGTTACAAAGTACCCAAATTTTCTTTTTATGTTTACTAACTTGACAATAAGCTTTGATACCACTTTGTCACATACTAATTTTATCCTAACCACACTTGCAAACACTTGATTTTCATCTCTCATACATTTTCTCAAACATTTTACATGTAAACATTTCTTCAAATACTATGTAAAATAAATTAAGTAATATTATTCTTGTTTACATTTTTTCAAACATTTTGTATTAAATCAAATCAGAAACATTGCTCTCATTCCATTTGTAGCATATTCACTGAAATATTAATCATGCGACTTTTGAATTTTTTCTTTGAGGTATTTAATTTATAGAGAAATTTATATGCACTGAGTAATTAAAAACCATTTAATCATTTCATCAAACACTTTCCATGCAAATAGGCATATCTCAGCTACACCAATATTACCCACATTCACAAAGAACATTTTCGTTGGGGCATTTCATCAAACAGTTTGTATTCTATAAATCATTAAACCATTTAAGCATTTCTTCAAACACTTTACATGCAAACTAATACAACAAATTGTTCAAGGCATATATCCTAAATTATAGCAGTCCAAGTTCTAAAAACTGAACCAAATGATCAGTGAAATTTCCCCTCACTATTGTTTATATTTTAACATTTAGAACCTCCTAGATAAAAAGTTATAGGAGAAATTCTAACATGGTTGGTTTGATGCATGGTTTTAAAAGAATTCATGAAGCTCGACTTATTCTGATCATATATCATAAAATATCATGACTTAATATTTGAAATTTGGACCAGATTATCAGTGGGATTTCCCCTCACTATGATCCAATATTTAGCTTTTAGAACCTCCTAGAAGAAAATTTATCACAAAAATTCCAACATGACCTATTTGAGGCATGATTTTAGGAGAATTTAATAAGATTGACTTTATCTGATCATATATCCTAAAATATTGTGATCCAAGCTCTAAAATTTTGATTAGATGATAAAAAATATTTCCCCTCACTATGATCCAAGTTTCATCTTATGGAAGCACCCAGAAGAAAATTTATGGTATAAATTCCAACATGACATGTTTAAAGATGAAATTAGGAGTCCCAACTTCCTTTGATCATATTTCCTAAAATTTCATGACCCAATATCTAAAAAATTGACTATATGATCAATAGGATTTTGCCTCACCATGGTCCAATTTTCAGCTTCTGAAACCTCCCAGAAGAAAAGTTATAGAAGACAAGTGAGCAATTGTAATCACAGATCCTTGCATGCCACATGAAACATATTAAATTGCACATAAAAGTCAATAAATCTTCCTTACAACCTTAAGATATAGTTTCAATATAATCCACATAAAAATCATGGATTTTTCCCTATTGATTCCATGCGATCGTTTCCTACAACCATGAAAATGTATCACATAGCTATAAATTAATTTCAATAAAGAATTAATCATCATATTCATAACTCACAATTAATAACACTTATTGATATCGAACAATGACTAAATTTTAAGGTGGGACTTTGATTTTCCATGTAACCATAAAGTAGTTGCAACTTTTATTTCTTGAAGCAGTAACCCCTGATCCAAATCATCCAAGGGGATTTTCCGAGCAAACTTAGCTAGAAATCATGCTCACAAGTTTGGCTCCTTACCCAAAAATTCAATTTTGTCCTCGAACTTCTTTAATTTAACCAAAATAAAACCACCTCTTATTGTTTGAATGTTATTTTATCCTTTTTCTTATGTGTCTCTCCATGTTCCTCATGGAAATTTCTTCCAGATCTTTCTTGCTAGTTGCACATTTTATTAAGCAGTGGTTCTAGCTAACACCACTCAAGTTCTTCTTCCTTTTCCCCCTAATATCATGGATTCGTGGTACCACTATTTGGTGGGCTATTCAAATAAATTTATAAGAATTTATAAACATAGTACAATGACATTACAAAAATCAGGGGGATTATATCAAGGGTGTTACAAACCCCACCTCCTTAAGGGGAACACTTTCCTTAATGTTCTTATAAAAAAAGTACTAAAATAAAACTGATATTTATAAACAACTCTTACATATTTACAATTACCGTTTACAATTTCTTATTCCTGCTTACTCAACAACAACAAAATGGGTATGACACCCTCATTTGATTATCCATCTCCCATGTGGCTTCATTGGGTCCAAAGTGCCTCCATTTCACCTTGAGCTACACAGTTACTTGACTTTAAAGTGCAATCCACCTCCAATGTCCAACCATGTTATCCGTTGTGCTCAATACTCCGTCAAGAAACAATTGCAACTCGTTGATTTCTAGGAAACACCCAATGAATTCCCAATCCCAATCAGTATGCACATGATTTTGTGAAAAGTAATTTACCTTTTAAGTTCTAGCACACCCTTCTCTACTTCATTAGTCCCTCGGGTGATCTGTTTCTTCTTTCATAAAATCGCTCACCTTCCAAGTTCAAGAATCCCCTTCATTTCTTTCTCGTTCCCTCGGACGATCCATCCCTTGGCAAGGCTTCCTCGAACAGGAAGAATTTTATCAACCAATGCATCCCTCTGCCTTGATTTAATAACAAAACACATGTGTCATGGCACACATGTTATCACTACAAAATCATACAAGAAAAATATATTAGGAAATGTCAAGCAAAAGGTACAAATATGGATTTACAGGGAAGAAAGACATTAAAGGATCTGAAATTTTAACGTTTCCTAAGGTCAAGCAGGAAAAATTATCAAATAGCACATAGTAATCACTAACCCTAAGTGATCTGCACGACCTTTTCTTCAATACTAGCGAAGATCTTTACGGTTATTCCTCAGATAGCTGCTCGATACTAGGTAAGGCAGAAATTCACCATCCGGGACCACTGGGCACACTTGAAGAAGAAGATTCCCACTCAAGCTAGGAAAGTTCAACCACCTTGGAGCCAGATTGAGGCCTTAAGTGCAACACACAATGGAATTAGCCTCCCACTCTTGTGTCAACATCCATATTGTACCAAGAGAGGGAGGGAAAATTTGAAATTTGCCTATAAAAGACCACCATGGGAAGAAAAATGGGAGAACACATTGCTATTTTGGCCAAATTGCTTGAGAGAAAACTAGAATTGTGTTGTCCAAGCATCAAGGAGTGGAAGGATTCACCTGTTGTCCATCCAACACCCCAATCCAAAAGAAGAAGTTCACCAAGTGTTCGTTATTCTACCACCCATCGAGGAGAGAGAGAGGCTTGTAAGAATCATAAAGGGAAGAGAACCCCTTGCCTTGAATATTAGAGCTCTATAGCTCTAAGGATTCATTGCAAGTGATTTAGCATCCTATTCTCTTATACCATCAGCAACTAATAAAAGGGGAAGAGTTCTTCGTTTGGATTATTAGTTTGTTTGACTCGATTGAGCTTGTTATTGTACATGAGTGTTTTTTTTTTCTCCTTTATTATAGCATGTTATGTTCTTTACTTATTTTACTACATGTTATGTTGTTCCACTAAAAATATAACAAACCAATTGACCTACTACTTGCTTATAGGAAAGCAACCTCCCCTATCAAGCACAGTGCATTTCGTCTGCCCATGCGTCGAATGCACTACAACAGGAATGGTGACTCCACTTCTTTCTTTCTTTTAAGCTAGTGGTTGTTGTTTTCAGGTCCTCTCTCCTACCCAGACTTGCTGCAAGATCATTCCTACTTCCCCTCAGCACTTTTCAGTCACCCTCAGTGAGAAACTTGCCTTAGAGAAGGCGGAATTTTTGGACACTGCAAATCCACGTGAATTCAGCTCAAATAAATGTGCAAATCACGTGCATGTGCGAAAATAAGCCGTGTGGAAGACAGTGAGAACATTTTTCACTGATTTTTTCCATTTTTAGCAGTTATAAAGTGATTGGAAACCCATAGTAAATTTTCCATCACTGTGTTTCATGACTGGTTAGGACACTTTTTGATGAAGTTTATCTTAGCAATTAGTTTGTTTTAATTTTAGTTTTTTATCATCGCAAATCACACATAATTTAAGTAGGGGTGAGTAAGTGGCCTTCAATCCACAAATGTTATCTGAACAAACTATTTTCTGGTAAAAGACACCAATCACATAGGATAATTATCGGAAATTAAGTGGCCCATACATCCACACATCTTTAGCTAGTTTTTTCAACTTTTTTGCATTAGTTTAGTTCAATTTTTTGCATTAGGATTCAGGATGAGGACCAAAATATAGAAAAGAAGGCAAGTAATATTTGCCACCCTTTCACCTCTTGGTGAGCTTGGGTACACATATGAAATATTTCTTAAGATAATTTTTCATATCCCTATAGTGCAAAACTTAGTCTAACTAGGCAAAGAGTAAGTTGCCCATTATCTACACATTGATTACTTTCTGCAGGGAACAATCACACATAGTGTAATTAGAGAAGGAGTTTAAGGATCACCTCATATCCATATCTTATAACATTGTGATTGTACACTTCAAATCACACATGAAGCATCGGTAAGCACCGGACTAAAAGGCACCCAGTGTGTTGGGATCTTTGTCCACTTCTTACGATTTCTTCACCAAGGCACACCTTAATAAAATTAAGACTCTCTAAAACTAACCATTAATTGAACTCACTAAATCTCCCCACAAGGGCCACAAAAGAAATTTTAGTTTAGTGTAGGACCATTAGGGGTAGTCATCCAATAAAACGCAATGGTCACTCTACATTTTGAAATATATATTTTGACTATTTAGGGAGCTTAAAATTCGTCTATCCACTCACGGAACAGAATTTTCGAGCGTTACAGAGACCCATTTCAGAGGGGGTTAAGCTTAGGCCCAGTGCGTGCAGTACTCTTTGGGGCTACCTGAACCATCTAGTGCTTGGTACTGGTAGCTAAATACCAAGAAGCTCAGGACTCGAACGCTCACGTGGGACGACAGTACTTTAGTGGCCAAATCTAGGGCATCCTTCCCTATCGATGTAGGAAGTACTATATCCTCATACCTTTACCTTGGTCAATTCTTCAGCTGCTGGAATGCATCTCTAGCTATTTCTGAACGTTATCCCCAGTACCCATCAAAAGATATCTTCGCAAGCCCTAGTTACATTTGAGGGTGTGAGGACAATTAGGTATTTTTAGGCTTTTTGAGTATCATATGCGAAACAACCAAAACCAATTTTTTTCTTGCTTGATCAAATAGAATTAATCTAAAGAAAAACTTACCTTTTATTTTTTGTTTTGTTTTATGTATGTGATCATATTTTCTTTGATAATAATCTCCCTCCTCTTAGAAAACTAAAAAATATTTCCAAAATTAACTGAGTCGACACCATAACGGACCCAATGGGACCTCGTCGATTTAGAAATTTTTTGGAACTCCCCCCATTAGAGGGAGGAGTTCCAATTCTTTCGTTGTTTAAGCATCAAAGACAACACACTGCCACCCTTATTGGATCATCCTTTATTGGGAATATTTAGTTGGAAACCCCCAAGGGTCACCCAACACCACACCCGTGGAAACCCCAACAGGATCACCACACACAACTCCTCCTACAACCCCTAGAGGGCAGAGGAATGCTACCCCTTTAGGGTGTCAGCAGAACACACAGCAAGGTATGTCATAGGGTAATACTCCCCATAACCCCCCATACATCATCACACTTAGATCCTTGTGTTTCCATGGTACACAATGGCACTCAATACTAAGTTAACTTTTTTAGCATCGTTAAACCTCCCAGATATATCAAAGGTAACTAATGACCCTTATTTTGAACAGCCCCAATTGGCCCCCCTACCCACGAAGCTCCCCTCGTACATTAAAAAATGTGAAGGGAAGCAAGCGGAAGACCCTGGAAATCATATAATGACTTTCCACCTATGGTATTCATCCAATAGTATTATTGATGATACTATTCAACTGAGACTGTTTCAACGCACCCTAATCGAACCTATCGCGAAATGGTATGTGGAGCAGCCTTCTGCTTCACATGGAACCTTTAACACCCTTGCTACTGTGTTCCTCACATATTTTCAGTTACCCATCCACCATGATTCGGGGATGGAGTTACTGACTCATTTTAGGCAAATGCCAGCTATCCATATCTCGGACCATCCCCACAAATGGCAGCAACATCGAATTTTGTGCAAAGCCAAACTCGATGATAGAATTTTACTGGACCTATTTTTGAAAACTCTCACAGCAGATATTTCAAAATATGTGGTGACCCAAGGACCTACCTTCGAGGAGGACGCCATTTGTAAAGCCCAGCAACTCGAACTTATACACCCAGTCAGGATACAGTTACAACATCCTCCCTAACGCCCCATGCCTGCAAACTTACAGAGAATTTCCAGGCGCGTCGAATACTACAAATGGCTTGATCGAGTCATTGACCCAAGGTCACCTAGGCAACAATATCCAGTACCCAAGTTTCTTGTATGATTCTAACCAGAAAATCACACAACCTAGCTACCACCAGAGTCACTTTTTACCTCTACAGAATATGACAAATAGGGTGTCACCATACCACCATCAGTTGGGAGGATCGTACCCTCCCTTGCAGGGGACCCAGTACGCAACTAGTAATGTTGAATGAATATATCCCCCCTAGCAACCTTATACCAACCAAGGATAGGGAAACCAATATTCCCCTTCTCCCACACAAAACCCACCACTTCAAAACAACGCGCCGGTGAACTTTGTGCAACCTTCTCAGGCTTAGTCACGCCAGTCTTATGAACAATAGAATCGTAGTAATCCTCCTAACGCTGCAATAAAAATTCCTAAAGATAAACAAAAGGGAGACTCTTGATAGGGGGCCAGTAACCAACAATGCCCAGTGCCATCTCAGGTTCGTGGCAACCCCAACCAAAATCAAAACTAGGAGCAAAACAACTCCAAAGGGCTGAACAAGAGGGCTATTCTACGGACAAACCATTCTTGTGCTATATGTGGTGAGCATTGCCATTACACTCATCACTATCTTGAGCTCCCTAAATTGAAGAAACTTCAGGGTAACCGTGGACAAGGGGGACCTACACAACAAACTGTTGTAATGTAGGAGCCCTTCCCCCACCAGGGAATGGTTAATACCCAATAGCAACAACCACCCCCAAATGATTCCAGGAACAACAGCCATGAAATTTACATGACTAGTGAATAAATGTTCTTCCAGACAAGGAATTAAAACTATGATGCCCCCAAAGACACCAACTCGTCAGGGGTAAGCACGAGTGCACCTACTGCACCATAGACTATATCCAAAATACCTATTAATCCCTGCCAAAGATGGCTAAGGGTCCAACTAGGCGAGCAGGACACCACTCAAAAGCAGCTCATAACTATAGCATCATGGAGTATTTAGCACAATCTCCCGCTGCTATGTCAGCTTTATAGGTCCTACAATTGTGCCCAAAATAGCATAAAGCCTTACTTTCTGCATTAGGCACAATTGACCCTTCTGATTCACGCCTAATGGATTTTGACTTAGATAAAGCTACCCCTAGGCTTCCTTCATTGGTCGCCTTTCAGATACCGGTGTCAGTCCAAAATATCACTATACATCGATGTATCATCGACGAAGGAGCATCCACATGCATCATGTCCAAGATCTTTTGGCAGAAGTTGGGATCACCCTAACTAAAGCCATCTGACATCATGCACAGATCATATGATGGGCGCCCTTGTACTCCCGTCGGTCTGTATTAGAATGTCCCTGTTAACTTGGCCAGAAAAAATGGTACTCATAAACATTGAAGTCTTGGACTCTCATCTTGACTACGATATACTCCTTGGGCAGACTTATATGTATGCCATGACTTCCATAGCCTCCTCCTTTTTCCGGGAGATGATGTTCCCCCATGAGGATCGAATCATCACCATTGACCAACTAACATACTATGATAAAAAAACCCATGACGGGTGTTGATGTCGTTCTACCTTATGTAGACACAACTATAGATTCGCTCATGTGGTACCAAGAATATGGCTTTGGTCAATTCAAACCATCATCTATCCTAGGATCATTCTTAGGATTTCCCTTTGTCATACGCGAAGTAATCTTAGATACCACAGGGGCACTGGTGTACATGATGTTATCATAAAATATCGAAACTATCCAGGAGACGGAGACTGGTAGTATAGAAATCGAGGCCACTAGAACGAATTTTCTACCCTACACCATCTCCCAAACACCATTCTTATACCCCCCACCTGGTCTTGTGTCACAGGATGTCTTGGCCAATGCAAAATTTCCAAACATGTCTTTCACAATACCTATATGGTATTTGGTCCCACCAGCCATGCTGAGAGGCCTTGGCATCACTTCTACCAGAGTAACCACTATCACTCCTCAAGAGGCGACGCCGGTTAACGAGACTCCCGTAGCAGCACCTGTTAGAGAAACTAAGAAAAACAACAAAAAACAGAAGAAGATAGAAAACCCTAGCATACCTAGGGTATTGCAACCTTGTGCATTACGCAATATCGTAGGCCATCCTACTAATATTTTCTCGGAATTATATGAATTGAAACCTATTCTAAGCTCTGAAATAAATACTGTGGCCCCAAGTTCCCATAAAAAGGAACATGCCATGAAAAATCAAGGGAAATAATTACGCACCAACCAAGTGTGCGCCATTTGCAACCATTATGGGCATTACACTCATCATTTCCCAAAGATACCATGATATAGGGATGCCTTGCATGCCCTAGAGCAATCATACCAAGAGGACCCCTCAAATCCCCTCATGCAAATGGATGAGGGAGAACCTCGAGTCATACTATACCTACAAGAGGCGAGGCAATCACCTGAACGAACACCTCCCCTCGGTATCGCCCTCCACCTCCTATAGAGCTATGTGCACTCTATGATGAACGTGATCATTTCATCGCTAACTGCACAGCCCTAGAGCTATTTCAGAGATGGTATCCCATTAACCCCGTATACTATGACGGCCTACGAGCAATCCAGTATTCGTGTCGGGTGTGTTATGGTGACCACCCAGTTCATCATTTCCATTATATCCCCCAATTCCTTTCGGCGTTAACGATTTATGAATTTCCATAGTACGCATCTCCCTAACAGATGGATCAGATACAAAATCCATGGAAATCTCGACAATGCAAGAAGATGTGACAAGTAGGTCCATTCTCTTCATGTTAGCAGAAAAGCGGCTAGTCATGGGGCACGTCGTCACCCCCAACCGCCCTCCATGGATAAGACCATTATATGCATTATGCAATGCACACAACCATTTTTTCGCCCAATTCCTAGACCTAGAATCGCTTTGCAAATGGTATCCAATCACTTCAGCAACCTAGAGGGAAGGGAATACCTAAGAAAGACAATATTGTCTGGTCTATCAAGGCAACCATCAGAATTGACATTGTACTTACATATCCCCAGTGCGCTCGCTAATAGACATCATACGCTCGTTGGAGATGCACCGCCCGGATATAGTTGGTCCAGAGCCAAGATAACCTAATGTAAGGCAACCTACTCCCAGGTAGCATGCCCCCCATCAATACCAAAACGTTAGCAGAGCCAAATCAACACACCATCCTAGCAGGGCCCAGGACCAGCCAAGGATGACATGTGGGCTATGTGATAAAATCTACTACCAAGTCAATCAATGTAAGGAACTAAAGAACCTTACGAACAACCTTCACATGGTCACCCCCATCCCATAGACCAATCTCTCTAATCAAGAGAATATCATACGTTTCTATTGCATGATTTGCTCACAATTCCACCATACGATGAATTGTCAGTACCTCCCAAGGCTATGAGCGGCAAGAGCAGCATTTATTCTAAAATCCTCGAAGGAGCTAGACCTTCCAAAACCAAAAACATACAAATGGAAAAAGTGGAATCATACCCCAATGCTTGATCCTTTCTGAGCATCCACTTCAGGGACAAAGAGTAGCGTTGTTTCTCATACCATCTACTTGATAAGCACCGTGATACCGTGAAGCATTTTCATCAGCCATTATCACGAAACAAAGTCATGCTCGTTAATGGAAACATTTAGGTGCCTCCACACTCGGCACAACTTCCAAACCCAAGAAAGGACAAGTACCCTTAGTACACCACGTGAGGAACCTAAAATTTCTCTCATGCAAGCCACCAAAATGGAAATCCATCCACCATCCAACATCGATGACATGAAACACCACATACAATTCATCTCTCCATGCATAGGAACCATGACTCATGTTGTCTGCTCATCCTTCATTGGTGTCAAGACCGCTACAACCATGAAAGTAGTTGTACCATCGATGGTGCAAAATCAATCCATCTGCACCCTGTTGAACTCGTCTGGTTCCACAACATTGACTATGGACTCCTATTCGTGTCTGTCAACCAGCTTTGTTAGGACCAAACCACCTCCTCACAACCTCACACAAACTCACTTCCCCTTGGATACCTTGTTCCATTCAGACGAGGATATTTTGGAGGCCATGACATAACTATATTTTCCATGGGATGCAATGCATCACCGCTTGTTTTTTCTTCCCAAAAATACATTCGACCCAAACAACCAAGAAAATCAAGAGATATACACAATCGAATCAAAATATTTCCTTCTTTTGACGAGAAAAATTGTACTGCCGACAACAAAGGGGGTCTCCCCAGTGAAAGGTCCCAGTTAGACCTTACACAGTTTGAGATAGGAGCCCCATCCGGTATGTGGGGCCGGTTGCTGCCATAAGTGTTTCTACTCTTGGTTGTCGAATGAGAAGATTGATGAAGCAGAGGCAGAGGTGAAATGACCAATTAGTAGGGAAAAATCAGCCCAAGATTGATGAACCATAAACAAATATATAAGCAAGTCTAAGAAGAAAAATAAAAGGGGGGTATGTCATGAGTGGGATCAGTGAGCCGAAAAACCAGTTAGACATACATAGAAGAAAACACGCCAGAAGTTAACTGCAGAGTAGTTCACAATAGATCACCGACATGGCAAGGAACAAATAAAAATTGATTCAAGAGAAAATGTACATGCAACAACTGTGAATTAGTTCATAATCAATTACATGCATCAAAGCACACGTACAACATAGTGAAATATTAGACAGCTAGTACTATCATCACAAGCAAGCATGTGAATCAGTGCCGGAAAAGAGAAGATATTATTAATCCTACTGCAACATCAAATACATGTTTACAACTCATCAAAACCCAATAGTGGAACATGGGCTATTCATCTCAATGCATGATACCAAAACCCTAGCCTTGCTACCTCTCTCTCTACTTGATACCAAGAGCTGAGTGCCTTTAGCTCTCAAGCACTAATTCCTCTATCATATTGGCCTCAATGCAGAGCTAAAAGTCCTTCTTCTCTTTCCCAAAGTTGCACATATAGGCTGAGATGACTCTTGAGTTGCCCTTGACTCTTGGTATTCCTAACTGTTGAGCTAGCTTGTGACTTGGACCATTCTTGACCTGCGACCCAGGGTCACTTGCTACCTGCGACCTCGAGTCATCTACGACCTGCAACCCATGGTCATTTGCGACTTGCGACCTGGTGTTGTTTGCGACCTGCGACCTAGGGAGGTTGTGCCTCAGGTCTATTCCTTCTACACTTCCCTTTTGGAGATCTCAGAACCTTGCTCCCCAGAGGACAGCCTTAGCTCTTGCCACGTGAACCAATAGCTTCTATCTGTCGGTGATGCCATTGCATTGTTAAGGGAATTTGTATGAGTCGATAAATGGGAGAGTGATTTTTTCCATTTTGTGAGATTTGGAGCATCCATATGACGTGGATTTCTCTATTGGTTTGATACCCAGTTGTGTAGCTTCTGGAGGAAGTGAGAAACTCTCTTCATTTAGGTCAACATTACTGTTTCCTTATGTTACCTGCGAGAAAACAAATTAAATCAACCATAAATATATATATATATATATGCATTGAGGAAACAAATGTAAATATACTTATGGCAGTTAAGATCATGTATATGTATGCGTTGAATAAATAGCTAAATTTAGGGGGTTAACAATTATCTTGGACCCATGAGTAGTCCTATTTTGTAGCCAACGTATGAACAACTTATTCCAGCATTGTTTACTCATGGCATGGAGATAAAACTTGAACTATCAAACGACGTTCATCACATAATTGAAATGCATAGTTATCCCCAGCTTAATATTTCTTTCCAAATGCGATGACGCCAAAAACCAAAGCAAATCTCAAGTGTTGTACATGCTGGGATAAGACTGCAGTGTGCGACTTCAACAAAGCTTTGGTAGGCTGCGACTTGGAGGATGGCTGCGACTTGAGCAATTCGCAAGGTCACATCTCCATGTTTCTGGCCCCTTTTGAGGCGTGCGACTTAGCGACCTGGGCAAGAATAGCAACCTATGTAAGTCGCATAGTTGCAGCCCCTAATAGGTTGCACCTTATTTCCATGTCTCAGGCTTGTGACTTTGCAACCCGTAGAGGTCTGCGACTTGAAAGAAGGTCACGCAATCACATTTGGGGTGGGTCACACTTATCTTTCATGCTTCAGGATTGTGACTTTGCGACCTGTGGAAGTCTGCGACTCAGTAAGAGGCCACACAGTGTTTCCTGTGACCCATTTTGAGCCACGCGAAACACGTATTTCCTTCGGGACATGGATTTCTCATTCGCAAACGATAAACACACATATTTCTTGACTTGTAGTTCTTCCATACTCGCATTCCTAGGATTTTACTTGCATCCGACATCATTAACGTAATGAGTTGTGTGCCCACTTCCTGCATTTTAACTATTTGACAGGGAACTGAAAGAAAGAATGTGTTTGATCTAGTCATTGACAGGTTGAACCACGCAGCCATGTGAAATCCTCCTCGTAATGCTACGATTCAAGTTCGTAATGTTCATGAATTCTCCTAGTTGAATTTTGAAGTGAGGTGCTTAAAGTCTCCACTTCTTCTCTATGGATACGCAACCATCACACGTTGTGGGTAAGCATGCGCCTCTCGTCATCGTCCTTTCCCGACAGTCCGTTGGACGCATGAATGCTATTTCAGCAAATTTTCATCATGACAATGCAGCGTTAACCTCCATGTTTACTGCCAATGCTATCATGCAGCACCCGAATATATTTGTTATTTGACAGCATTCTTCCCTTATTTACGCTGAGACGGCTACTGTGCATGGCCTTTTATCTCAGATGGCATATCAAAAACGGAGATGTGCCTTTCACCTCCTTCCCTCGTTTTTGCCCCTACGTATTTCTTTGGAGTGCACTGGCCTTTATGGAAATTACCCACGTTGTATTTTGGA
Organism: Pinus albicaulis; assembly: GCA_034641835.2. Lineage (NCBI taxonomy): Eukaryota > Viridiplantae > Streptophyta > Pinopsida > Pinales > Pinaceae > Pinus > Pinus albicaulis. Next base: position 795,674,646 of record CM076576.1, on the reverse strand, counting down.
TATCTCAAGTGCTCTAATATGTTTTTCTAAGAACCTTCATGGTGCCATGTTTAATGAACTTGTTATACCATTCACCACTTATAGATGGCCTCTTCGACCAATTTCACTTTTTTTGTGCGTAGAAACAAAACTATCGCTAGTGCGTGAGGAAACTGCTTCGATGGCATGTGATGTTGTATGAGAGACAGGATCTTGCGGCTGGATTTTCCATTTTACTGTGATTTGTGCTTCTTATTACGTAGCCAAATAAGACCTTTCTAATTTTAATTCCTTTAACATCACTGTGACGTTGCATTGCTTGCATTTTTTGTTTGAAAGTTTCCCTTCTAATATTTTGGTTGTCTAGCAGCAGTGCTAACTTGTGTTTGTCGGGCTTGATTGTCTTACTATGTCCTCCATATAAGTATCTCCTGTGCCCCATCAAAAAATGAGGGAAGTTTCCTCCTTGAGTTGTAACAAAAACTTCACTGTGTAGTCAAATAGTGTATTCCAATGCAGCCATCCTTAAGGAATAATCCTTAAAAGGAGCAAGTTCCTCTGGCATTGAAAGCATCTCTTTCGTTTGCAACAAAGAAAACATTTGCCTAAGGGGAAACATATTCTTGTATGCCTTGTATATTTTCCCAGCTGCTAATTAAATTTAGGTATTGTTATCAAATCCCATTCCTCTCAGTATAATACCGACCTCCAAGGGAGTTAGAGGGCATTTTCCATTCATCCTGATAGCCCCAGGTTTAATAATACAACCTGTTCTGTTGAACTTTCCCCTCCAACCCCTTTCTCAAGCAGCATCCATTTCCCTCTTTTCTTCCTCACCACCATCAAATATGCAGCAAGAAAAATATACCATGTCCCCTTCAAAGCGAAGATGAACAACAATATATTTTCCACTAGTGGTGGAGTTGGGCTTAATCATGCGTTCTCCTAACTTCTCTGCAAGTTTATCAATGGGACCAGCAAATTGTAATGCTCCATAATTAGCCAAACATCTGGGGCATTAAAATGGGGTTGGAACCTCCTTTGACAATCGGTTGGAAAATGGAGAAATCCGTATCACACCAGCCTCAAGTAGTTTATGGAGAACTTTTTCTTCATAGTAACTGACAGGAGACCAAGATTTAATCCTGAAGTTGAAAATATTGCTCATATTGTTGTCAAACTTTTCAATCATGACTTTGGGCAGCTTTCTAACAATCGTCACATCATTTCTAAGCAAATCAATAAAGTGATATTCGTTATATATGTCCTTAAACTTACTAGGATCCCACCAAATGCTATGAAAATGGAAATTTTGAATGCCAAGGGTTGCATTCAAAAGCCCTGCCACAGCTACCGCATTGCAAATTGATACACGTTGCTGATTCAAGCCACCATTTTCTTCAATAAATATATAACCATTTGAATCAGGTAACCCTCTCCCTTTAGGAATGAAACTACACATCCGGAAAGATGTGGCTTAATCGTGATCGAAAATTCCCCCAACTAGTGTGCTCTTTGTTCTCTGCTTATAGGTGTTACATATCTTCCAGTTTTCGAATTTCAGCTCAGACTACTCTTACCCTTGTCATCAGCCTTGACGAAGTATTCAACTATAGCCTTACTTCTTATCCCCACATGGACAGGTGATGAAAATCTCATGTTTCGCAACTACGCCCTTGTTTTTTTAGCTTCAGTTTCTTTCCCTCGGTGTGGTGGTGACATTGTTGGGAATATCATCTGTGGGATCAACCTGCATGAAACATTACAATATCAATTAGTTCACAGTTTCCTTTTAGATAGTGATGTCCCCAAATACTTTACATGGGACCATGATATTGGTGGGATACCCAAATAGAATGCCTAAATGATATACGATGAACGTGCTTCTAATGGACATATGCTATGTAAAGGAAAGCTTCCATTCAAGTGTATGCATGATATACCCCCCCACACATGGCGTGATTGCAACAAAATTATCTTGTCATGTTGATGGGAAGGTTTCCGAGGGGTTGGAAGTAGGTCAAGATCGTCCAAGGCTGCTACCATGACAATCTAGGGGAAACCTATTTCTGAGTTCATGGAGAGACTTTCAATGTTCTTTGAAGCAGGAAACCCCCAAGCCCTAGTGTACTGATGAGACATCAAGACTAGTGGGTGTGGTGACAAGGTTTGGTGGGAAAAGTTCATGGGGGTATCACTAACTAAAGGTCGGGTCAAAACCCTAGCGGTTGGGCAAGCAGAAGGGGACCCGAAATTTTGAATATACCCAAAATTTTGGTTGGTGTTGTAGCGGCTACAACACCTTCCATATGGGAAATTCGACTGGTTTAGAAATCCCATCATGGTGCCCAACGCGTTCGAAGAAGGAAAAGTGTCCAATATTTCACCAACCATCAAGGTAAATATCTCTAAAAACCAAGAAAAAATTGAAGAAATCTCATTGGGGGCAGCATGTTCCCCAGATGAAGTAGTCTCTTAGACAAAATTGTTGCAAGAATATAGAGACATCTTTGCATGGGATTATTCATAAATTTCAGGGCTTAGTCCCACTATCGTAGAGAACCATATTGACACCTGGCTTGACATATCACTAGTATGCCAGAAACAACATCAATTGCACCCATCTAAGGCAGAAGAAATTAAGCGAGAAATAGACAAGCTTCACAAAGCCGGTTTTATCTGCCCCATAGCTTACACATCATGGATTTCCAACCCTGTTCCTATCATGAAAAAATAGGGCACCATTTGCGTCTGTACTGATTTCTGAGATTCAAATAAATATTGACCAAAATACAACTACCCTACCCAGTTCATTGACCAAGTCATCAACGCTTGCGCTGGACACGAGGCACTCTCCTTCATGGACAATTTCTCAGGGTTAACCAAATTCAAACTCGTCATACCGATCGATACACGATTGCATTCACCACACCGTGGGGCACTTTTGCATACCAAGTTATGCCATTTAGTCTTAAAAACGCTGGAGCCACTTTCCAGCGAGCCATGAACTATATCTTCCATGACCTAGCCCACCTTATCCTCACTTACTTGGATGACCTCACTATTCGATCCAAGAAGTGAAGAAATCATCTAGAAGATTTACGGTCGGTATACCAATGATGCCGACAGTACAACCTCTACTTGAACCCTCTTAAGTGCGTCTTTTGCATCAAAGTGGGTCAAATTTTAGGTTTTATAGTATCCCAACAAGGGATCAGAGTGGACCCCCTCAAATTCCAAGCTATCAAAGAGGTTTCACCACCGAAAACCCTCAAGCAACTCCAAATATTACAGGGGAAAGCCAATTTACTGAGACACTTTGTCACAGATTACCCCACTTGCGTGTAGGGATTCCTACACCTTCTCCGTCAGGATATCCTATTTAAATGGGGCGATCAAGCCCAACAATCATTTGAGAAACTGAAAGATGCATTGTCTTCATCCCCATTGATCATCCCACCAAATTACAACAAGGATTACACCATATATCTATCAGTGTCATAAACCACTTTAGCTGGGGTGTTAATCCAAGACGGTCCCGATGGTAAAGAACATGTAATTTATTACGTCAGTAAAAACTTATCAGGCCCTGCATTAAGGTATGAACCCGAAGATAAAACTTCCCTAGCCCTAATACACGTAGTACAGAAGCTTCGGCACTACATTATCTTGTGGACTACAACAGTCGTCGCAACTATCAACCCCATGAGATACCTATTGACCTGCCAGTTGATGCCACCACAAACATGCTCATTGGGTAGTCATACTATAGGATTTTGACTTACAGCTCAGCTCCCCCAAGAGCAAGAAATATTTGATCTTATTGGAGTTCATCACTGACCTCCCAAGTCAGATTAAAGGATCCCCAATGAACGACTCACTAGCTGACGAACACCTCTTTCTAGTGACGACTAAAAATCCTTAGTATGGTGATATCCTCTTATTTCTACGAACCTAAAAGTTCAATCCAAATCTCACATGTGATTACTGAAGGCGCATACACCACTAGGTGCCCTGATACCTACTCATGGGAGAGGTCCTTTATCGACAAGGCATCAATACCATCCTCTTCCAATGCCTCACACACGACCAAGCTGAGCAAGCCCTCAATGACTGCCATAGTGGAGCTTGCGGCGAACACCTCTCTAGAATGGCTACCGCCCAAAAATTTCTATGGGTAGGATATTTTTGGCCCACCTTATTCCATGATTGGATCACAACAGTCAAAAGATGTGAGCGATGTCAATGCTTCACTCACAAGGCAAGAGCACCTACTTCTCCTTTGCACCCGGTCATCGTCGTCGATCCCTTCTCTAAATGGGGGATCGACTTCATGAATTGCAACCTTGCATCATATAGCAACCACAAATACATCATTGTCACCATCGACTATTTCACCAAATGGGTAGAATCCATGCCCACATATGACAACATGGTAGAAACCGCAACACTGTTTATGCTCAACCATGTCATCGCACGGTTCATTGTGTCGAAAGAGTTAGTCTCCGATCACGGAAAGCATTTAGAAAATGAAATATTCCAAGAGTGTCTCACCACCTAAGATTCACACATGAATTCGCATCACCATACTATCCTCAGTCCAATGGACAAGTATAAGTTGTCAACAAAGTGCTCAAAACAATGTTACAGCATATGGTGTTAATCCAAGATGGTCCCGATGGTAAAGAACACATAATTTATTACATCAGTAAAAACTTATCAGGCCCTGCATTAAGGTATGAACCCGAAGATAAAACTTCCCTAGCCCTAATACACGCAGTCCAGAAGCTTCGGCACTACATTATCTTGCAAACTACAATAGTCGTCGCAGCTATCAACCCCATGAGATACCTACTGACCTTCCGGTTGATGAACCACAAACACGCTCGATGGGTAGTCATACTATAGGATTTTGACTTACAGCTCAGCTCCCCCAAGAGCAAGAAATATTTTATCTTTGTTGAGTTTATCACTAACCTCCCAAGTCAGATTAAAGGATCCCCAATGAACGACTCACTACCGGACAAACACCTCTTTCTAGTGACGACTAACAATCCTTGGTACGGTGATATCCTCTTATTTCTACGAAACCAAAATTTCAATCCAAATCTCACACGTGACAACAGAAGGTGCATACGCCACTAGGCACCCTGATACCTACTCATGGGAGAGGTCCTTTATCAACAAGGCATCGATACCATCCTCCGCCAATGCCTCGCACACAACCAAGCTGAGCAAGTCCTCAATGACTGTCATAGTGGAGCTTGCAGCGACCACCTCTCTAGAATGGATAACACCCAAAATTTTCTACGGGCAGGATATTTTTGGCCCACCTTATTCCATGATTGCATCATAGCAGTCAAAAGATGTGAGGGATGTCAATGCTTCACTCACAAGGCAAGAGAACCTACCGCTCCTCTGCACTCGGTCATCATCATCGGTCCCTTCTCTAAATGGGGGATCGACTTCATGAATTGCAACCTTGCGTTGTATAGCAACCACAAATACATCATCGTCACCATCGACTATTTCACCAAATGGGCAGAATCCATGCCCACATATGACAACACGGTAGAAACCGCAACATGGTTTTTGTTCAACCATGTCATCGCATGGTTCGTTGTGTTGAAAGAGTTAGTCTCCGATCACAGAAAGCATTTCGAAAATGAAATATTCCAAGAGTTGTCTCACCACCTAGGATTCACACACGAATTCGCATCACCATACTATCCTTAGTCCAATGGACAAGTATAAGTTGTCAACAAAGTGCTCAAAACAATGTTACAGCATATGGTGAATAACCATAAGAAAAATTGGCACCATATGGTTTTCTTCGCCCTGTAGGCTTACCACACAGAAGTTAAAAACTCAACAGGATTCACACCCTTCCAACTAGTGTACGGGGTCAAATTCGTGATTCCCATCGAACGTGAAATCCCCAACTTGCACACTGCCATCAAACTCCTTGATGATACCCAACCTTTAGAACAATGATTGGTACAGCTAGAAATCGTCGACGAAAATCGACAGTAGTCACTCCAACATAACGAGGCCAATAAAAAATGAGTAAAAGCATCATTCAATCGCAACATCACCTTTCGCTCATTTACCGAGGGAGAGTTATTCTTCCGCTACAATGTCGCAAAAGAGGCCCTAGGACCTGGGAATTTCGAAACACTATGGAAAGGTCCTTACATCATAAAAAATTTCCTCCTCAAGGGAGCATACATCATGTCAGATCCTGATGATACATGCCTAGCTAACCTCGTAAATGGGCTCTATCTCAAAAAAAATTACCCATAAGGGGTAGGAGGCCTCAGCCCTAGAGATAAGATGCATGTAGCGAAAATATATTTTTTGATGATTACAATCATCATAGACTTGTTCTAAAAAATTCTCTGGTGTCACAGATGGATCTTTCCCCCCCTCCCCCAATTATTTTGGGTTCGCAGATGGAGCATCGCGATGGTCTCAAAATCTAGCAACAGCCGCCTAGTCCATTTACTATCCTGACCGATCACCATTCTTCACCAACGGAGTATGGATCAGATTAGCCACCAATAATTAGGTAGAATATGATACAGTAATCGGGTTGATGAGCGATGCCTTCAAACAAGGCATTCACCATCTGCATATCTACCTTGATTCCCAGCTAGTGGTTTCGCAGTTAAACCAAGAATTTGAAGTACGGGATTCTCAACTATTTAGAAAGTATTTTCATGCACGAAGATTAAGTCATCAATTTTATCATATTACATTCACACAATCACCATAGCTAATCACATTCTAGATTGGAATGCATCTCATATAAACCATCATCCATAGAAAAGAAAAAAACATAACAAATATATCTCCATCTAAGGTACACAACATCCAACAAACAAAACAACCATAGACACATCATCAAGAGCCACAAAAATACATATCTCACATATATATCAAAAAATATGTGTGAGTCAAAATACAAAATTCATGTCTCTGACTCACCGGTCAGCCAAAAAATATATATACATGTCATTAAAAAATAAGGGAATCATCCTCATAATGGGCGCTTTCCCTTAATAAATAACATCTCTAGGGCTGAGCCCCGCCAGGTGGATCCTCTGGATCCATAGCTGCACCCGGTGATAGTATAGGTGCAGCAGCCAAACCCGAAAGTGCCACATGAAACAGTGTCAGACGATACGCCCTCTCTCAATCCATCAGCACCTCGAGCCATGCGTCATCCAGGTCATCCACAGAACCCTGGGTCGGCATGCCCCAGATCAACCTCTCCACCCAACCCCAAGTGTCAGCTAAGTCTGTGGACCGAGCCTCATAAGCAGCTAGCTGCTCCTCAACCACCGCTACTCGTGCCTCAGCCGCCTCAATGTGACCAAGAAGAGTGGAATCCCTAGCAGTGGACACCCTGTTACCCTCTCGTGAGGGTCCAACACCACCACCTTGCCCCCCAACCATAACGGGAGCTCAAAACGCCCAATTACAAAACCGAAAGCAACACAGTGATCAACACCTCATCACGTCCAAACTAGGCTCCACATATCCACGCCTCCGAAAAAATCATTTTTCAGTTGTGATAGGTACGCCCTCTCTTATCGTTTTCCATTCAACATTATTTTCAATATATTTTAATAGAAAATATGCTTTCACTTGGGGTATTTGTTGCAGGTATTACAAGCACAACAAATCACATGTTTCCCCAGCCACTGAAAGTACAAGAGCAGGTACCATTCTACCCCCACCATGATAGGATCCCCAAAGAAGCTTTGCATATCCTAACATCATTTCTCCACAAGAATCAACCATAGGGTCTAGTCACCCGACCATGTTTATCATCACCCCACCTTGCACATGATAAGAATTCTTGTCGGTCGGTATAGCCTCACCCTCCACAACATCCATCACTCAAGTAGACCATACATCAAGAACATGGCGCCATGGACATAACATCCAATTCCAGGAAGCACTTAATGTTCATTTCATCCATCATACATCAATTCAAGTTTTACCATGTCATAATAAAACCCCTTTCCCAGACTGCCATTCTCATAAGCAAATCGAATATGCACCACTGTGTTTCGCACTTGGCCTACCGCACCCCCATCAACATAGCCCACCTGCAACACTTTTCATCCGCTTCACCACCCTCGCACTGAGACTAACCAATGGGGTCTCCACCCTCAGCAAAAAAAACCCTACTCAAATCATCAGTGAGTGATAATTTTCATGTTTATTGGGGCAGCCGTCTCCATGTTTGTACATGCAAACCCATTCTATATTCTTTTGGCAAGTGTACAAAGATTTTTTAGGAGAACAATCCCACCCATCCATCCACATTTCTCACCTAGAAGCAGTCCCTAATCACCCTTTGTTGGAGCTTTGCATTCTTTACCCAAACCCACCATGACACTCATAACAACCACATACCCACACTAGACATCCTACCGACCCCAAGGTTTTCCTCACCAAAAATTGTTATGATTTTCACCACATGCATTTTCAAGCTCTGACCACAGGCTGTTGAACTTCCATCATCAGGTAAAGCCATTTCTCGTCATCATTCCTATGTTAACCTATCACACCCCATCTGCTACATCAGAGACCCTGGTTCCTTACATCATTACTGCTCTTAGTCGGTTGAGGCTTCCTTCTTGTCGACTTCAACAACCATCTTCCAAGAAGGAGGCAGTACCTTGGATGGATCCTCACCTCAATAGGGGAATTCTCGAATGACACTATGGAAGTCGTCATTGCCCATTTATGTCATCGATCCTCCTGAAATTCGACTACAACATAAGATCTCATGTCAAGATGGTATCGTACATTACAACCATTGCACTTTGTCAGAATTTGTCGAAGACTCATGCCATCATAATCATATATTTTAGCAATGCTTACACGGGAAGGTCCCTACTCATAAACCCATGCATACAATGATAATTTAATCTAAAAACATGCCATACCAAGATTATGCATGTGTGCACTACATTCAACCTACTGCCAAATAAAAAACGCCCCTGAGGACATCACCAACCAAACAGCAGGTCACTACCACAAAAGTGACACAGACAAAACCTCTATCTATCAGATAAGCTTTAACTAGCCAAATCATTACGAGCATGGGACATGCCCGCCTCATAGAAATATTGTATTTATTTTATCTCTTGCGGGTTTCCAACAGAACATGGTACCACTTTTACTCATGGCAAGGGGTCTCCAACATCAGGTTTCATGCAAGTTACTCTCTCTCTCTCAAATGGATTATACAGAAAAGAAACTATAATGTATTTCGGCTATACAGTTCTTCCTAGACCTCATACATTAGGAGGAAACCGTTATCACTGGAAAATCATACAAGCAAAATACATTATGTTGTCCAAGCAGCAAGGAGTGGAAGGATTTATCTGTTGTCCATCCAACACCTCAATCCAAGAGAAGAAGTTCACCAAGTGTTCGTTATTCTACCATCCGTCGAAGAGAGAGAGAGGCTTGTAAGAATATTAAAGGGAAGAGACCCCATTGCCTTGAATATTAGAGCTTCATAACTCTAAGGATTCATTGCAAGTGACTTAGCATCCTATTCTCTTATACCATCTGCAACTAATAAAAGGGGAAGAGTTCTCCATTTAGATTATTAGTGTGTTTGACTTAATTGAGCTTGTTATTGTACATGAGTATTTTGTTTTTATTTCTCCTTTATTGTAGCACGCTATGTTCTTTATTTAGTTTACTACATGTTATGTTGTTCCACTAACAATATAATAAACGAATTTACTTGTTACTTGCTTGTAGGAAAGAATCTTCCCCTATCAAGCACAGTGCATTTCGTCTGCCCATGCATCAAATGCACTACAACAACACCTCATGGCGATCAATGCATATCACAAGGATCCATTTTCACCACAATTTTTTAGTTTCTGAATTATTCAACTCCATTATGCTACTTCACACTCTAATGTCATTAAGTTGATGTCGTTTACCTTGTATTCAACCTCATATACATGTGTTAGGAAGTTCACTAATTCTCCTACATCACAAACACATATGTCATGAGAGATAACCATAAATTTTTATATCAATTTAAAACATAGAATAATCATATTAAAGCATAACTCAAGTCATTTTAAATCATAACTTTAAACCAAATTAAATCACAATCTTAAGAAAATTTATTTAAACTAATAATTGATACTTACCTCTATGGCTTCTTATTTTCTCCTGCACTGAGTGATTTATCAGCCAAATCAACCACTCAGTGTTGTTTATTCTCCACAAAACCTTCAATAAACTATGGATTCAATTCCATCTTACTAAGTGGTTCTCAATTGAAGAAAGCACTTAGTGGAGGTTATATTGCTCCATGCAGTCTTTTCATATAGGTCCAAATAAGCCCCCTCCCCCTCTCACTCGCCTCCCAGTGAGTGTGGGAACTACCAATCCCAATAGTGTTTTATCCATAGCAGTATATTTTACCACCACAACTCCCATAACAACTCCAATATCATCACACCTCCCACATCATCGCAACTACTTTGTCATCATAAATCCCATGCCTAACAACCCCCAATTCCAAGAAGTCTACTTGTCCCAATATCATCACACCTCCAACAAGGTAGGTGTCTTTGTTCAAAAATTATATAAGTCGCTAGATAGAACTTTGGTTGTGGTAATAGATTAAATATATGCACTCAGTGGTTTCCTAACCCAAGGTAGCACCCAAAGGAATCCAATTAGTAGTTAGTATACTTGTTAATATAACTTTCAACATTTCCTTTTCGTAACATAATATAAACATAGGCACATAAATGTCATAATCACATTATCATAATAATAATTAACAATGAGAATTCCCACTTTCTCAATGGCTCCCATACATAATAGAGGATCTTGTTAGATAACCTCATTATGTTATCTCAGACATGTCATTCATATATTCATCAGATTGTTATGAGCATTAACCATTCATCCTTCCACAAGAATTATTCCCAACAAGAAAGTGTCAAATAAAATGGCATTACATTCATTCATTTCATCATTAATGTGTTCATGAAATATAGCACATTCCCAATGTTAAGGTTAGAAAACATTTTGGTATCCATGAAGAGCATGCATTAACTTGCAAATAACAATTTCCAAATTCAACCAGAGGAATTCTCACATGATTCCTTTTCTTTTACTTTTTACCTTGTTGACATTATCATCACTACCGGTTGATATTTTTGTTCTTGCGATATTTAGCAGTGTATTTAACTCAACATGTCCCCATCCATGTTGTTCATAAGCTATCATTTTTCGGCCTTTGTCCTTTTTCATTCATGCTCACCACAACTGTCAGGAGCATAAATATAACATAAATATCAGCAATGGGCCATTCCTTCCCACTTTCCAAATAATATTCCATGCAATCTGGAATCCATTAAATAACCTTATTGCATTACTTAATAGTGGAAAATACAAAGTATGCTTCCATGTCATTCACATAGTGATCGTATTTTTAGATATTGAGCACTTATCTTACTATTATGATGGTTCTCAGTCAATGACCTTTGAAACCAAAAGGTATTGTTATACCTTCATTGAATCTTCTCTTATTTATAAAATAAATAATGCATATAACAACCATGTAAAATTTTAGTTAAGAGAACTCCCTTCTTATCGAATTTTCATGGTTGATATTGTTGCCCATTTTATTTCAATTAGACTCATCCAAGCCCATCTTGATTGTTCTAGCATATTTTGTTGCACTCTGACTACCATTTATCTTATGCATGGGATTTAACAAAGATATTGCACTTCTAGTTGGGTTCTACTTCAACTCTTCTCCATAGCTCCTCTTATTTCCTTTCCCCGCACTCAACAACCACCAAGCCCAAAACATATATACAAGAATAAAGAAGAAGCAAGGAAAAATAACAACACAAACATCATTAGCCATGCTCAAGGTCAACAGTCAAAACATTAAAGAAAATATGAATTCAATCAATAAAATACAAAACATATAAAATTTTCACTAACCCACAACAACTCAATCCCATGGGTTCTAGTGTTCAATGTGTCCTTCACCATCATATATTTTTTTGAGTCCATTTTTGGAGGTTTTAGGCCCAGAATTTTGTGGAGCATGGTGGTTTTTCCCATGGATTTGTAATTTCATTTATGGAACTACGGTTGGATTGGTGGTTCATGTATGTTGTGGGATGTATATTGTATTGTAACATTATATAGAAAATATATTAAAAGAATCTTGTTGGTTTTCCCAGGTTGGGGTTTCCAGGATAAAATATGTGTAAATTTATCTGTTTTCCATTTTATCTTTACTGTTTTATTAAAACTTTGTTTGCAAAAACTAATCGTACATAGTTAAAAATTACAGCATTTTATATTTTAAGGTTAATGGCTTTGTATTTAATCTACTAAGACTCAATACTCTAGATATCTTATCTTACTACGCCTTTATCTAAGTAGATTGGAAGAGACACACAAATCTAATTAGCTTCCAATGAAGCAACAACCATCATTTACTTATAATACATATTCAATGCATTGTATTACACTTTTTCTTAACCTTAGCTTCTTCCTTTTTTGCAGAAATATAGTCTCTTGCTTGTGTAATAGGTGTTCCAAGTGACATCGGTACCTTGTCAATCCTTTCGATGTTCATTAGGGGAGTTTTGAGGTCTAAAATGGGCCTCCTAAGGAAATAATAAAATAATAGCTAAACCAATAAAATAATATTTATGAATTTGTAATTCACTTTTTGCACCACAATCCATGTAACCATAATTAAATTCAATTCAAAAGTTGTATCAAAATAAAATTAATAAAAAAATTGTATTGATGTGACTATAAATAAGAATGATTTTTTCAAGAAAAAGTCATTATCATTGAACAACCAATGCATTTGTCCTTTGTACTTAAACAACTTAAAATAAAATACAAATATAAATTTATAAATTTTTAATTATATTATATGCTATTAATTAAAATTTATATTATTTAAATTGTATAATAATTAATATACTATATAAAAATAATATAATATAATAAATGTATAGGGATATGCATTGTTTCTTTCAAGAAATATGAAATGAAAATAATATATTTTTATTCAAAAAGTGTGAAATTCCATTTATTATGAGTACTTTACTTTGACTTTAAAAGTACTTAGAGCACTACCATGGTTAATCATGAGTTTTTATCCACCATTGAGAATGTGACAAGTAAGTACCTTTAACTTAAACAATGCCACCTCAACCATTAGGGATGATGTCATTCCCTAAAATGTGATTGGTTCTCATAAAGCCAATTTGTACATTTTCCTTAGGAGGCCCATTTTAGACCTCAAAATTCCCTTAATGTCACTTCTCTTTCTTGGTTTTTTGGATGGAGGATTATTATAACCACTAGTCACAATATTATGTGGTAGCCCCATGGGACTCAATGATATTTCATTTCGAGACCTTCTAAACTTCAACATAAGAGCATTTACCAATGGAGTTGATTCTCGGGGCTTTAAATTTGAAGAACGCAAAGATGACTTTGATCGATTCATATATGCATAGATAATTACAAAATTATTTAGTATATTTCTTTTGGGTGTAACCACACATTTAACTACTATTTTAAAAATAGTCATAACTTCATAAAAAATTATTAAAAAAAAAAAATTCCTCACATTAACTCAACTTTGCTCAATAATAAATAATTGTGTCTAGAGACACTCTTTAGCCCAGTAAGGTGGTGATGTTGTAATGCCTTGTTTAACATTTTGACTGGGTCAAATTACATAAAAATAAAAATAAAATAAAATTAATAACTATATTTATAATTATAATTAATTATAATTAATATTTAAACCAATCTAGATCCATCTTAACTCTGCATCTACCAAATACAAAGATCAAATCTCTTAAAATACAAACCCTTTATAAAATGAAAAAAAAAAATCTTAACACTTGAGAATTCCATAATTAAAATAAATTTAAATTATTAAATATTCCACAACCATAACCCTTATAAAATTATGATACTATAAAAGGTTACATACACTTCCTCATACTTCCTCTCTGTTTTTAATATATTTTGCATGATGATATAGACGTTACATTACTCCACTGAATTTCGATCATGTGGAATTTTTTTTTTATAAATAGATTATCTTGCATTAAAAAAACACGCTCGGGATTAGGAGCGATTTTCATGAAGTAAGGCATGTGAGTGTGGTCTCGTTTTCCATATATAATTATTTTATTTTAAACATTAAATAGAAATCTATAAAATATTTAAGTAGAAATCAATATCTAATTATTAAGTAGAAATATTTTATTAAGTAGAAATCTATAAAATATTTAACGATGCATCTACATCTTTGAAATTGATGGTTTGTTATCTTACGTTTCTAGGGGATAAGTGATGGACATCCCAAAGTATACACACTATTATATTTATAATAAAAAACAAAAATAATATAAATATGATTTTCAATTAGAATGATTTTATTTATTTATTTATTTATTTATTTTTTATAAATTTGAATGGTTTATTTAATATTTATTGCATTTAGTGATGTTAGGGTTGAATAATTGGAATTGAGATTAGATAAATGAATCACATGACATCAATTTTCATCTCAAATATTTGCACTTGGTTATTAGGTCATTGATCCTAAGATTTCTTTGTTTTGAGTGTACTTAACATCGATTTTTTCTCTATAGGAAAGTTCACTTAGTTTTATGTGTCATTTATAAAACCTTAATAAGTATTGTACCTTATGAATTGAGTCATTTAGAAATCCTTTGAATCTTTTTATTCAATCTTTGGGAGGGCTCTATAGGACAAAATAGAAGATATCACTTTTGGGATTATTTTCCTAGAGTAAATTATTAATCTATGAACCACCTTTGACACCTACAAAATGATTCTCATATCATTGATCCTCAACTCTAGGAATTGTTGAAAATGAAGAAAGAAAAACCTCAGTTTGATTTTCCTTGGTCAAACTAGAGAAAATTTGAATTTCCATTTCAGTAGACAACTTAGATGAGTTAACTTGAGTGACATGGCTTGTGTCACGCAGTTAGCTTAGATAATTCGAGTTGGAAGACTTGAGTTCAGTTTAGTATCAGTAATTGCTAATTTCTAGCAATATAATTTAGTTAAATTGAGTTATTGTCAGTTAAACTAGTTCTAACTCTTAAAGGAACTAGTGGAAGGTCAAGTTGTGCAGTGTGTCTTCAATCACACTCAGTGATCAACCAATTAACTGATCAATCAACCCGAATAATTGTTTCATGTAGCGAATTCGAGTTACCAAGTTGAGGTGGAGGTTCCAAGGTAGTGTACTATCATTTGTAGACTATTATGAGGTGTACAAGTGGTGCATGCAATCAAAGGATGAGTGGTGCATGCAATCATAGGATGAGCCTAGATAAACTGCGCAATTTCGTGGACAAAAATTCCTAATTAATAGGGACCTAATTCCTCAAGGAACAACACAAGGAATCAGAGCTTGGAGGACAGGAAAATTGGTTAAGTGCTCACCAGAGTTAGTCAATAAGGAAAAGAGATAGATTGTACACTTGTAGGAGTTTCTCAGGCATGAGCAAGCATTGTATTTCATATATATTATTTGATTAATGCAATACATATAGGAAGGGGTTTTGAGCAGTTTCTTTCCCCTAGATAAATTTTTGTGTGTGTGTTTAATCTTGATGCATGTTTATGATTTGTGCTCGCGATCGTGAATTGAATTTTGCATATGAGTAGAGTAGATTTGAGTCTTGTTCTTTAGTAAATTACATTAGTTTCATATCTACACATTAAATTTCTACATGGTATCATAGCAGGATTCATAGTAGAGCAGAAAATTCAAAGTTCTTATTGCAGAAGGATTGAATTTGCAAGGTCAATTCTTCAGAGCTAGTAGGATGGTGTTCTATGGTCTAAGTCTTGAGTATTCCCTTGAGGGTAGCTCAAACTTTGTTTCTTGGAAGTATCACATGGAGGCAGTACTGGAGGACAATGGGTTGAAGGAATTTGTCAAGATTGACATTCCAAAACCAAGATCATCTGACATCAACAATCTAGTAGAATGGAGGAAGTGTGTGGCCAAGGAGAGGGGAATGATATTGGAGGGTGTAAAGGACCACATTGTCTCCAATATCCATTAGAAAGAAACCTTGCATGAAATGTAGCAAGCACTGACAGATGTGTTCCTGAACAATAATGACCATAAGAAGCGATCAAAGATACGCTTTGAAATATCAAGATGCAGAAGAATGATTCTATTTAGTAGTACCGGAGCAGGTTCACAAAATGTCGTGATGAACTTGTGGAGTTGGATTTACTATTGTAGAGGATGATTTTGTAAGCCTATCCCTTCTATGCATTCCTAATATCTTGCATAGATACCAAGATTCAGTGAACGAGAGGGAGACACTACCAAAATAGGAATGCTTATGGTTTGATTTGGTACATGAGGAGATAAGGCGGAACACCAGAGATGGAACCCCATCCAAGTGTGAGGATGAGGAGAAATATGCCTTGGATGGAAATTAAAATAATGGTAAATAGAAGAAATCCCAATCCAAACCAGAGACTAGACAAGGGGGAAAGAAGAAGGACTTGTCCAAAATCAAATGCTTCAATTGTCATGAATTCGAGCATTATGCCACAAAGTGTCCACACAATAACACAAGCAAGAATACCTTAGGAGAAGTGGTAGGTGAAGCCTTAGATTCACAGTATGAGCTTGATTTCACCCTTATTGCATGCATGGTGAGAACAGTGATAGGGAGCATGTGGTACTTGGAAAGTGGTGTCTCATTCCATATGACTGGAAACAGATAATTTTTCAGTGACCAAGATGAGAAATACCTCCAGATGCACATCGAGAGATGATGGAAGGTATAGCGTGACTGGTATTGGTAGAGTTACTTTTCATAGGGAGTTTGGCTCCCCTCTCAAACAAAAGTATTTCATGTATGTTTCAAGCCTAAAGAAAAATCTCATTTCAGTTGCTACATTGGAAGAATGTGGTTATGATGTGATCTTGAGCAAAGGGAAATCATTCCTAAGACACATAACCATGGTACAAGTGAATAGGATCAGGGTTTTTGTCAAGAACTTGTACAAGCTAGATTTGGAATACTATGTTGCATTAAGCATGAAGACAAAGAAGGTGCAGAGGCGCAATGTAGGTGAATTATGGCATAGAATACTTAGCCATTTCCATCATGGAACCCTGAAGATTATGCAGTAGATAGAAAAAAGTTGAGGAGTAGGGAGTGGATACATCCACTCAACAAGAAACATCCAAATAAGGAAGAAAACGAACCAAAGAAGTTGAGAGGTTGATGCATGATGCTAGAGAGACTTTGGGAGCACACACTTCTCATCACAGATAGAGAGGGTAACCAAATCGGTACACTAGCTACATGGCTCTAATTACTGAGTTAGTTGAGACTAAGCTATCCTATTTTTGAAAAAGTAGTAGAGAAACCTGTATGGGTTGATGCAATGGTAGAGTATTATGATTCCATTGTAAATAAAAATTTCTGGGAAGTGGTCCCAAGACAAGCAAAAAAAATAGTGATAGGTTCAAGATGCCTTTACAAGGTAACGCATGCAACAAACGGAAGCATAGAGAAGTATAAGGCCAAATTTGTGGCCCAAGGATTTTCTCAATTTGAGGGAATAGACTATGAGGAAACCTTTGCACCAGTCACAAGTTACTAATCCATTAGATATATACTTGATTTTTCAGGGCAAATGGGGTGGAAGATCTGCCAAATGGATGTGAAGACAACATTCCTCAATGGATTTATTGAAGAGGATGTGTATATCTAGAAACCAGAAGGTTTTGATACCTTTGACCAAGAGTCTCATGTGTGTAGACTCAAGCGAGAGTTGTATGGCCTCAAGTAAGCACCGTGTGCTTGGTACACAAGGATCGACAACCATCTCACCGAGTTGGGCTTCACCAAAAGTGAAGTAAATGCAAACCTTTATCATATATTGGTAGAAGGTAAATTGATGATTATTGTCTTATAAGTTGATGATATGATTTTAATGGGTTATGATAAGTTGACTAGTTCTTGCAATGAGGACCTTGTAAGAGAATTTGAAATCAAGGACATGGGACTCATGCACTACTTCCTCGGATTGGAAGTATGGCTAGGAGATGGGGAATTGTTTGTCTCTCAAGGCAAGTATGCTAATGAGATACTGAAGAAATTTCACATGGAGAGTAGCAAACCCATGGAGACGCCCCTAGCCACCAATTGGAGAAAATAGGATGCCACTTCAGGTGAAGTAGTGGAGGCTACCATTTATCGACAACTTGTGGGTTCACTTATGTATTTGGTGAACACATGAAAAAATATATGCTATGTAGTCAACCATATTAGTCAAACTATTGTTAGGCCAACCAAACAGTTTTGGAGGGAATTTAAGCATGTTCTAAGGTACCTCAGAGGCACTACCCAATTTGGACTAAGGTACAGACGGGCATAGGGAGTGAAGATATGTGGCTTTAAAAATACAGATTGGGTTGGGAGTCCATCAGATCAGAAGATTACAAGAGAAGGTATTTTTCAGTGTTGGGTCCGCAACAGTTTCCTAGTACATCAAGAAGAAAATATTTGTGGCACTTATCTCAACAGAAGAAAAATACATGGTTGTAATTCAAGCAGCATGTGAGGCGATATGGATGAGAAAGATTCATGTGGTATTGTTTAGTCATATGATGGATCCTACTATGATATACTATGACAATCATAATTTCATCAAGCTTTCTAAAAATCTAGTCTTTCATGATCGATCCAAACATATAAATATCTGGTATCACCATCTACGAGATTGTGTGTAGAGGAGGATCATGTTGCTTTATTACATTTCAACATAGGAAAAAGATGCATATATTTTTACAAAGGATTTTTCAAAGGGTAAATTCGATTTCCATAGACGCCGAATCGGGGTATGTGATAATCCCTTCCTTGTTGAGAGGTAGTGTTGAAAATGCAGCAAGAAAATTCTCGATTTGATTTTCCTTAGTCAAACTAGAAAAAATTTGAATTTCCATTTCAGTAGAAAACTTGGATGAGTTAACTTGAGTGACATGGCTTGTGTCACACAGTTAGCTTACATAATTCAATTTGTAATACTTGAGTTCATTTCAGTATGAGTTATTGCTAATTTCTAGCAATTTAATTTAGTTAAATTGAGTTATTGTCAGTTAAACTAGTTCTAACTGTTAGAGGAACTAGTGGAAGGTCAAGTTGTGCAGTGTGACTTCAGTCGCACTCATTGATCAACCATTTAACTAATAAATCAACCCATAATAATTTTTTCATGCAAATAATTCGATTTATCTAATTGAGGTGGAGTTTCCAAGGCAATGTACTATTAGTTGTATACTATTATGAGTTGTACAAGTGGTGCATGCGGTAATAGGATCAACTTAGATGAACTGTGTAATTCATTGGAGGAAAATTCATAATTAATAGGGGCCTAATTCCTCAAGGAATAACCCAAGGAAATATGACCTGGGAGGATAGGAAAATTGGCTAAGTGTTGGCCAGAGTCAGTCAGGCAGGCAGCGAGATAAACTATACACTTGCAGGATTTTCTCAAGCTTGAGCAAGCATTGTATTTCATCTCTATTATTTGATTAATGCAATGGAGATATGAAGGGGTTTTGAGTAGTTTCTTTCCCCTAGATAAATCTCTATGTATGTATGTTTAATCTTGATGCATGTTTATGATTTGTGCTCGCGATCGTGAATTGAATTTTGCATATGAGTAGAGTAGATTTGAATCTTGTGTTTTAGTAAATTACATGAGCAGTTTCATATCTACACATTAAATTTCTACAGGAATTGTACTCAATAACCAAGTTTCCTTTGGAAGGTCACAAATTATTATCAATACTCTTATGTCTCAAGTATTCTCAATGATGAAATTTCCCCCATATTGAATTCAACTTATCTTGTGTTGTATCATTTTGGAGCCTGAATTATTTAATTGTAGAACCTCTTCATCTCTTTCAAGGCTCCCATACTTGAAAGGATTTCCTTGTTGTTTTAAGATCTCACATATTAAGTTTATCCAACTGGAGAATAGGAGGATATCTATTCTGGCTAAAACCCTAACTGTCAGGATGGGTTGAGCCTCGATTCATAGGTGCCAAGGGACTGCAGCAGCTCCCGACAAGGGGGGACCTTGGAGGATGGCGGATGGCATCACAGATGGGAGACGAGTGGCGAGGACGGAATGTATAGGTTTGTGTTTCATCGATGTTACGGATGTAGGGGAATTATCGATCTCTGGGTTAAGTACGCTTTCAGGGCTTACAGCCTGTTTTTTCACTCTCCCTTTGTTTTGTTTAAACTTTGTTGGTCGAGGGGTATTTCGAAGGAGGTAGCAGGGTGCGACTGGTGGGAAGGAAATGATCAAGACCTGTCACTATTTTTACCATTTTGATGGGTTAAGCTAGGATGGTCAATGGGTCAGAGCGAGTAGAGGTAGATCCTAATCGGAGGACCTGCTTACGATCTAGCGTATGGAGATCACGTAGCTGAATTTGAAGCTTATCATTGGGGCTGAGGTAGGCAAGGGTGGAAATACTAGAGGCTTGGGCATGGGTGACAGACAGGAGGACATTTCTAGTAAGCTCGAGAGACCCTTAACAGTCATGGATTTAGTCTCTAATCGCATCCAGGTGGCTACTCTGCCAAGAAATGAGGCTTTCGGGTCTGTCGGTGCAGATCAGATATTTCAGCAGACTAAGAGGATTTTTAATGTGGGTTTCGAGCCGTTTTTGCATTCTAGAGGCCTTGAGGACATCGTGGCCAGCTACGAGTTGTTGAAAAAGGAAGGGTCAAAGTAGGAGCTTAGAGAGCAAGCTAATGTTTCAAGCTTGGAGGAGGATAGGCGTCGGGGTTTCTTGGGGTTTCAGGGTCGCTAGGAGGAGAGCTAAGGACTCAATCATTTTTTGCCACAGAGAGGGGTTGGAGAGGCAGTGGATTATATTGCAACGGTGGGCACGAAGTGGCTGGAGGTTCTAAAAAAGGGAGTCAGCCCTCCTTCGGGAGGATTTTTGCCTGAAACTTCAGCCTTGCAAGGTGGGAGCCCTAACAAAAAGGGTTCGAGTGGATTTAGGTTAGTTGGTCAAGGAAATGAGGCATCATAGAATGTTACTGTGATAGGCAGGACAAAGGAGAAATGAGCAGCGTCGGAGTGTGAAGGAAGCACAGTGGATTTGGGACAAGGTATAACGGATAGTCTTACTGAAAGCGAGCCGAAAATCCCGGACCTTCTGCATAAGAAAGCTCAGGCGATGAGGAGGAAAGACCAGGTCCCTAACCTGATACTGGGCATTAATCTGTCCATTAACAAGGCAATGGATACGGTGGAGTTAAATTTTATTGGGAAAGCTAAGGGGAAGAAAGTTTAAGCTCCTTTCTTGAAGGAGTAGGTGGAGGATACATGGAAGGAAGGGCCAGATCTGAGGTTTGAAGTGCGCATATTGGAAAATGACTGGGTTATGATACATTTTAAGAGTAAGGACATGGCTTTTTGGGTTCTGGAAAAGAATTGGGGCTTTGGACAGGCTCCGCTCCTTTTCAAGAGATGGAACCCTCTTTTCGATGCGCAAAGGGAGAAACTAGCAAATCTCCCAACTTGGGTCAAGCTTCCAGGGCTTCCTCAACCATTTTGGACCTTAAACATTTTTAGGGACATTATATATGTTTTGAGCTAGTTTCTGGAGGCGGATATGTCTTTTATTCAAACTTGTGAGCAAGGGATTGCTAGAATTCTGGTCTGTTTTAATCCGAGAGAGGGCTTGGCAGAGGCAATTCAGCTACATTATCAAAATTGGTCGTTCACCAGACACTGGATTATGAACAAGTGTCATTCATGTTCCATAGATGTCACCAATATGGGCATCTGGATAAAGAGTGACCTCTTGGCATTCAACAAAAGAAAAAACCTTCCAAAGGGATAGCTCAGCGAAATTCCGGAGGAAAGGTAGGGGAAGGAAATCAAGGCCCTGTTTCAAATATGAAGCAAGGGTTTCAGCCTCCTCAGCATGACTTGGAAGGTCAGGGTGTTGAGGTGGGTGACGATGTAGCAATGGAGGATGTGGGAGCTGCTGGATATACGAACACGGTCGACACCCTGGTCGTGGAGCCCTCACTTATTGTAGATATTTCAGAGGAGCCTCTATGGGCGGGTACTACTCCTCTTACCCCCTCTTTTATTTATTTTTCCTATTCGCAAATATCTGATGCTTTCTTTGGGCCTGGTCCCTCCAGGCCTGTTACATTTCATATGAAAAATGGTATACCTGTTCAAGTTGAATCCACCCTAGACAACATTTCACTTCGATCCCAGCCCTTTCATCTGCTCTCTTTCCTACCCCCACCCCTTTGAATCTATTGTTTCCCCTTTCACTGATGAAGTGCAACAACCCTATAACCTTAGGCCATGGGGGGGGACTTGAAAATTTTCTAGATATAGTGGGGGGCTTGGGGAACCTATCTGTTTCGAATCCTAGACCCAAGTTGGGAGGGTGCAAATCCAACCTGTCTAAAGCTCAGCTGAAAGCCAAAATTGACATTGTTGATGGGCAACAAAAATCCATTATGGGGGCACTTAGAGAAGCGAATGCCTCGGGCTAGGTGATCAACTGATCATGTTATCCTTGAATTGCAGGGGTTTAGCTAGTAAGCCCAAAAAACTAGTTATCTGGGCCTTGCTCTCCAGTTATGGGCCAGACATTATACTCCTTCAGGAAACTCTAGGATTAGGGGAAGAGGTTTCTGCGATTCTTCAGGGCTTGTGTCTGGGATGGTATTTTACGAGGTTTTATGTGTGTGGAAGATCTGGGGGGTTGGTTGTGGGCTTTAAATCCAATAATATTAAATTGTTGAACTCTTGGGGTAGGGACAATGTCCTAGCCATGGAAATCTACTCACTGTAGTTGTGTTCTTCTTTTCTGATTCCGAATTTATATGGCCCCTGTCTGGAGAGGGAAAGGTTCTGGAACAATCTCTGGTCGGGGAATTTTATGCACAATCCCAATCTCATAATTGGAGGGGGCCTGAATTTTTCCATGCGTCACGCTGAATCTTGGGGTTCGTCTGCTAGGATGGATCCTCTGTCTGAATTTTTCTCATCCAAATTATTAGAGGGGCACCGTATTGACATTAATATTTTCAAACTTCAGCCTACCTGGAGGAACAGGAGAATTGGAGAGGCTAGAGTGGCCAAGCGATTAGACAGATTTCTGATCAAGGAATGCTTGGTGGATAGGTTTCAAGCCTTTCAGCAATGGGTGGAGGGGATTCTGACCATCACCTTATCCTTATCGAAATAAAAGGTAGTATGGACAAACTGGGGGGAGCCATTCAAATTTAATCCGGGCTGGCTTAAAGAGGATTATTTAAATGCTCTTTTAAAGATTACTTGGAGGTCTTGGGGGGCATCTAAGCCATAAAAAAAAGTGGCTCACTTCTGGGAAAATCTTAAAAACATGAAGAAAGAAACCATCGAATGGGAAAAATAGAGAAGATAACTGCAGGAGGAAAGACTAAAGTGGCTGGGAGCGGAGTTGGAAAGATTGGAAAGCCCGGAGTATGATGGCTATGAATCGGGTCAAAAGAGGGATCAAATTCATTATTTGGGAGGGGAAAGGAGAAAGATCCTTTTGGAAAGGGAGGAGAAATGGACGTTAAAAATTTGAGCCTTATGGCTTGCAGCAGGAGACGAAAACATGAAATTATTTTACAATTTTGTGAAAGGAAGGAGAAATAATAATACCATATGGGGGATGAGGAGGGAGGACAATGGGGTGGCTAAGTCCTTCCTAGAACTTGCCAACATGGGTAAGGATCATTTTTACAGGATTTTCAAGGCCCCCCAGAGGTTACTGTGGCTGAGGTGGTGAGGGTGGCTCAACACTTTCCTGACTATGTGGATGAAGAGGAGAATCAATTGTTGACTAGGCAGGTGACCAGAGATGAAGTGGAAGGTATCCTCAATGAAATGCATAAGGACAAAAGCCTAGGGCCAGATGGGTAGACTGTTGAATTATATCAACATTTCTTTGAAGAGCTGGGAGTGGAGCTCACTACTATGGTGTAGGAATCTAGGCTGAAAGGGGCTATTTTCGAACCTCTGAATTCTACTTTTATTTCTCTTATTCCGAAACAGGATGAGCTTGGCTAATTTGATGATTTTAGGCCTATTTATCTATGCAATAGTATTTATAAGATTATATCGAAAGTGATTGTAGTCAAGTTAAAGTCGATCCTCTCTAAGAATGTTTCGAAGGAACAATTTGGTTTCTTAGAAGGTAGGCAGATCCATGAAGCCATTGGGGTAGCTGAGGAGACTCTTCATAGCATCAAAAGGGACAGAAGAAAGGGGTTGATTATAAATATTTACCTCTCCAAATCTTACGAAAAGGTCAGTTGGATGTACCTCATACTAGTCTTAACTCATTTGGGGTTTTACATCTGCTTCATAAACTGGGTGATGAGTTGTATAACCAATATTAGCTTTGTTGTCCTCATAAACGGGGCGACCTCCCCCTTTTTCAAAAGCTAGAGAGGGTTGAGACAGGGATTCCCATTGTCTCCTCCGCTCTTTCTCTTTGTAGTTGAAGGCCTTAGTCAGCTGATAGCAACAGCTAAAAGGAAGGGGGATATCAAAGGAGTAGAGGTCGCCATAAATATCCAGATAACACACCTACTTTTCGTCGATGACATACTCCTTTTTAGCAATGGAAGAAGAAGCGAGTTTGGGGTTCTAAAACATGTTATTGATCTCTTAATTTTGGAAACAGAGATGAGTATCAATATTGGAAAACCCGTCATCTTAATGGAAGACCTCTTGGGAGAAGATATTAGAAGAACTGTGGAGGAGCGCCCTTTTGAGGTCAAAGGTTTGGAAGACAGTTTGAAATACCTCATTTTTACTCTTAAGCCTAACTCATATAAAACTGTGGACTGGCTCTGGCTAGTAGCCAAAATTGAGAAGAGAATAAACCACTAGAGTTTCCGTTGGTTTCCAAGAGTAGGGAGATTGGTCTTGATTAAATCAATTTTGTTGGAAATCCCAGTGTACTGGGCCTTACTTTCATGGGTCCTGGGAAACATTCTCCTGAAGGTGAAGAAAATCTATAGCAAATTCCTGTGGGCAGGGTCGAAGGAGGAGAAGGTTATGCCCTGGGTGGCATGGGAATAGATTGCAAGGCCAAAAGAATGGGGAGGATGGGGGATTAAATACCTCCCGACATTTGTGGCATCCTTGGCTGCCAAAATGGGCTGGAGAATATTATTCAAGGACTCTTTATGGTCACAGGTTATGAAGCGGAAGTATATAGATCCTATGGATATAACTGATTGGCTTAGAGCCCCCGGGAAAAAACATTCAAAGGCGTCTATGGTATGGAAAGTGGACTTGGGATCGATTAACATTATAGAGGAAGGTCTGGTATGGCAGGTAGAGAATGGGGAGCAGGTGACGATTGGTTTGGACCCGTGGGTTGGGTGCAAGGAGGTATTTTCTCTACCGGTGAATTTTAGGAACATCCTTAAGGCTAATGGATATAATTTATAAATCAAATTGCAAATGAGGCGTCCTCCTCGCACTGGGCTCAGGGTTGGATGAGTGGGGAGGATTTGCAACTAGACCCCGAATGGCATGAATTTTCACGGAAGTACACTGGTGAGATGGAACATACTCATGTGTGCATCAGGGATAGAGAGGATGATTTAAGGTGGGCTCCTAGTCCTACTAATAAGTAAACTCCTATGTTTGGTTATGCATTTCTCATGGCCAAAAAGGGATGGGAAGCTCCTTCTTGGTGGGAAAAACAGATCTGGAAACTGAAATGTCTGGAAAAAAAGTAGGATCTTCTTCTGTTTCATTCTCAAAAATAAAGCCCCAACATGGGATAATATGGTAAAAAGGAAGAAGATTGGGCTGGGGCGGTGTCCCCTCTGCAAACAAGAGTCAGAATCTGTCCAACGCCTATTCATTGATTGTCGTTTTAGTGGAGCTATTTGGGGTGAAGCTTTGACCACTGTAGGGAAGAGACAAATATGGGAAGTGAGATCGGTCATGGAAGCTTGGAGGTCTTGGTGGCAAGAGAGATCAGAGGAAAATTGGAGGGCCCTACCTCTGATTTTCTCATGGGGGATCTAGCTTTCCAGGAAAAGGGCAATCTTTAAGGAGAAAGAGCCTTAGATACAGAGTATTGTCTTGGAAATTATGGCCTTTCAAGAAGAGATTAGAGGGGATATGCCATGGGTTTTCTTTAACGAAGCGTCAAGTGATGAGGACAAATGTGGGGTAGGCTTAGTGATTCATTTCAGTCAGGAGAATCATAAGGAAGCCTTAGTGGGTCTGGGGAATGGGACAAACAAATTTTTCGACCTTAAAGCATTGCACCTACTTTTGTGTTGGCTGATGTAGCTGGGCATTCATTCAACTCAAATTTTTGGGGATTCCTTGAATATTTTCAAGTGATTCCATAAAGAATTTATGTGTCAAAGCTATCTCTTATTTTCAATCCTAGAACAAATATGGTCTTTAAAATTCATTCACTTACATTTTGTCTGTCACATTTATAGGGAGCGGAATGAAGTAGTAGACCTCCTTTATAATGAGGGCCTACAAAAATTTATGGGCAATTGGAAAATAAAAGAAACAGGCTTAGAGGGTCTGGTTGAGTAGGACAGTTTTACAGTCATTACAGATTATATTTTATTTTTCATCCAATTAGTATATTTTGCGTCATGTGCGAGGTGGCCGTTTTCTATTTTATTTTCTCTCGAGACAATATATACCTATCATATACTACTTTATATACTTCTAGCTAGCTGCGGGTTCTGTTTGATCTCGTATCCTCATAAGAAGGAGCTCGGGATCTGCTGGAAGGTGTTGGTGTGGCTTAGCTCACACTTCGGGGTTTTTCCTTTAGAGGAGCCCTGGCAAGGAGAGCTGGTGAGGCTACGAGGGACAGACTACTCTTTCAAGCAACGTACAGGCAGAAATCTCATATTTCTACATTTTTTGTGCTTTGGCTGTTATGCAAAATGGTTTTATGGATCTAGTTTTGAGTGCCCTTCGAGACAGATTATTAGATAGAATGCATCTAGCATGTAATATGTAAAATTTTTATTAATTTTAATGGAAAGTTTTGAGTTTTTCCTTGGAAAAAAAATTATCTTGTCACCCCATTTGAAAAATCTTAGAACCTATTATTCCTTATTAACAGCATTTAGAGCATATGGAATCCTTTTTTTAACACCTTGGTGGGTTTTATAGTGCGAGATATGAGACTTCTTTCTTCCTCTTCTTTTTTTTTTGAGGGGGGGGGGGGGGGGGGGGGGTAAATTATTTGCGTAGAATAAGTCATTAATCCATGACTAGTGTCTAAGAATATGAAATATATTCACATAGCATCAATCATCACCTCCGATCGAGACTTCTTAAGAAGATGACCCATCCTACGATTCCTACGAAACAAACGTGATTAACCTTGTAGTTTTCTCCATGGTCAAACCCACTTAGCTAAAGAATAATAAAAAGAAAGGATATATCCTTTTTTAAAAACATATTACACCTTATGAAACATTCATTTATAGCTCTCTTTAATCTTTTTATTTACTCTTTTTGTGGATCCAACGTATGAGATACCATTTTTGGGATTATCTACACAATGTTACAATTTGTGTATCAGCCCTTCCATTTTGCCAATGAATTTTGGTTTATCAGTATAATACCTTAGTTTTAAACCTTTGTGATGTATTAAATTAAATATTTTATAAATTTTAAACAAGAATTTATAATGATGGGGGTTAAGCCATATGAGATTAAATAAATGAACCCATGTTAATTGATGTAAATATTTTTATGGAGTCTTATTCATTAATCCATGCTTAGTGTCTAAGAATACGAAATATATTCACATAGCATCAATCATCACCTCCAATCAAGACGTTTTAAGAAGATGACCAATCCTAAGATCCATATGGAACAAATGTGCTTAACCTTGTAGTTTTCTCCATGGTCAAACCCACTTAGCTAAAGAATAAGAAAAATCAAGGATATATCTTTTTGAAAATTTGTATTACACCTTATGAAAAATTGATTTAGAGCTCTCTTGAATCTTTTGATTTACTCTTTTTTGGGATCCAACATATGAGATATCATTTTTGGGATTATCTACAATGTGTTACAATTTGTATATCAACTCTTCCATTTTGTCAATGCATTTTAGTTTATCATTGTAATACCTTGGTTTTAACCCTTTGGGATGTATTAAATCAAATATTGTATAAATTTTAAACAAGAATTTATAATGATGGGAGTTAAGCCATATGAGATTAAATAAATGACCCCATGTTAATTGATATAAATATGTTTATGGATTCCTAGTGGGGAGTTTGAGTTCAAGGCCGAATTAGTGAACGCCTAGGCATGAAATTGTAAGAAATATAATTTACATGTATTGTGCAACATATATTTTATGCTAATCATAGATCATGTAAATATTTTGTTGAAAAATAATATAAGGGAACAAGATGGTTGGGGAGAGCACGAGAGGATCTTCAGAGGGGAAGAGGAAATGGGGCATAAGGAAAAGAAACAATTTTATTTTTCCTATGAACTCATATATTTTTATCATATTCCTTACTTAAATCTCATCCACTATCCTTATCTTATAATCCAATCATTGAATGTATGTGGTGGTGGGTGAGGAAGTCTATCTCACATATTTAGGAAGACATGATGGCTAATCATCATGGAAAAGTGTAAGATTCCACATCCTCATTAAATATTTGTCCCTCCACCCTTAGGGATTTGTTTCTCCTTGATTCCCATGCACCCACTTTTCATATAATTTATTTATTCACTCATTCAAACTCACAATTCTCATATCCAAACACCTCCCAAGTTTTGAAAACTACAACTCTAATGATTTAGATTGATATGTATCCTTGAAAATAACCAATTCAATTATGGGAGAGTAATTTTGATCCACATGGATGTTGGTGACCACCCGCCTATTCCACTTGGACCCCCACCATTATATCTTTCAATGTTTTAGTTTCCTTAATTATAGCACAGTTTACGATTTTTGGTAGCTTTTCGGTTCTTGAAATTCTAGAGCCGTTTTAAGGCCCTAAATGACATTTTTTGGGAAAACCAAGGGAAACGTGAGATGCCACTTGAAATTTTTAGTCCTCGGGTATATCTTTCTAACGAGGCATTATGCGTGTCAAATAGAGATCGTCTGCTAAAGTTATGACCCAGGGAAGTTGATGTACCAATTTACACAAACGAGGCCCATAGTTTTGGCGCTTCATCTCCTAGGGTTAGGGTTTGGATGTTTAAGGTTTTTCATTATTTCTCAATAATAAATAGTTCTTCAAGCCTCATTGTAACATATTTCAGAGGCATGTAGCCACCACATCTCTTCTCAGAGAGAATCTACCATCATCTGAGCTATTTTATTTCCATTTTGTTTCTAAGCTTATTTCAGTAGTTTATATTAATGAAAAGAAGTGTTATTTCTATTGCATCTCTGTACTTATGGTTATATATGTAATTTGTTGCGTTATAGCTTAAATTTGTATCAGTGGTATCAGAGCAATCTACTATTTCGATTTTTCTTTACATGTCCCCAACGAGGTCAAGATATAAGGAGTTAGGGCTCGAATTGGTCGAATCTTTGCAAGACCAACCTCGAAAACCCCAACAGCCTCCCATGATGAAATAGAAGAAAGAAGAGGAGGCATGAGATCCTTTCAAAATCTTGCTCGAAGAATCCCTCGAGCGACAGAGGAATGTGATGATGGACAACTTTGCCCAAATCCTTCAACAACTACTCAAAGGTGACACGTCTCCTTCCAACAGCCACTCTGGAAGCACCATACCCTTCAAGGTACAAGTTAACTTCGACATCCCCATATTTGAAGGTCAGATAGATGCAGATGATGTAGATGAATGGTTAAATCTACTAGAAGAATATTTTTATGTTCATGAATTCCAGCTGATAAAATATTACTTTTGCACTACTCAGAGCCGCCCCCCATGTCAAGGACTGGTGGGAAACCTACTCTGAGAAGAAGGATGAAAGTACACCCTCACTATTTTCAACCACACCCACTTGGAATTCATTCTGGGACAACATCAAGGAGAATTTAATCCCTATCAGGATCTATGAGGATAAATACATAAAGTGGACCACGTTGTGGCAAGAAAGGAACCAAGACATGCCTAAGTTTACCATTTTTTTTTCATACCCTTTGCACAAAGTTGGGTATCAAGGATTATGAGCGGAATTTTATACTCAAGTACTACAGTTGTCTACACAGGTACATCCAAGACAAGTTGGAGTTCTTGGACATCTTCTCGCTCGGCACAGCGTACTGATACATTGCCAATATTGAGCAGAAGTTTAATTAGAAAATGTGAGATTTTAGATATTTGAATACGAAGTAAGGGAAACGTGCCCCCAAACCACAAAGCAAAGGAAAAATCCAAGGTAGAGCGACCCAAGATAACCCATCGAAGCCAAAAGCAAATAACAACACCACTAAGATGAAGAAGGACACAAGAAAGTGGTGTGAGTTCCATAAAATCTCCACTCACAACACAAGTGAGTGTTGGGCCAAGCAATCACTAGTGGCCAAGCTAAAGGCTTCCAAATCATATGCATGTTCCGACTCTAAGTCAAAACTCGACAAGGGGAATGAAAAAGGGAACCAGATCATTGACGCGAAGCCCAGTGCCACTATGCCCACCATCAAGATCCAGAAAATTGAGCCTGGAGATCCAGAGGAGGGGGTGTTAGCACTGGAATCAACACTTGGATTGTAACAAGCATCTGACTAGACACATATTAAGCTCAAGGGATTTTCTTAAAGTTCGATTATGATTTGGAAAGTGGTTGAGATTCTCACACACACTAGAAAATTAAAGGGTTTCAAACTGATAAATCACTCACACATATGAGATTACTACTGTTTGATGTGGTAGCAAGGATTATTTTTTATTCTAATGGTTAGGAGAATGTGGAAGAACAGTGGGTCTAAAGAATAGAAGTCCATTGTTAAGAAGAAAACAAGACAAATATTTCTGACCTATAATGTATTGATGAAAGAAGGCTTCTTCAAGACTTACAAGAATATCATCATACATTTGAAGATTTATGTAACAGGGAAAGCTTATGAATAATCTCACCATACATATCTTATCCAGAAAGCTTGTAAAACAAGACTTACAAAATTAGATAATCATGTACAACTATACCACAAGACTAACAAAAACACAAAACAACATATGTAGATCATAATCTTGAATGAAACTATAAAGTATGGAAACACATAAGGAGATAAACAGTACACACATCAAATCATTCCTAAGTCCTCAAGAGTGGGTTTTGGATACTATAAGCTCAAAAATATACAACACATGATGCAATGAGATGAACAACCAATGAACCATTTTTTCATTTCTTTACATAGTATATATACAAAAAGGTGTTATGTTAAAGCCTCCACAAAAAGTGCAAGTATGGTGTTGGGACTTTATTACAATCTTCTACATATAGTAAAGCTTATCTTAAACATAACAGAAAATTAGTTTGAAATACAAATTTTGGCTTCTAGATGCACGAATATAAAACATGATAATCATGGAGGTCGAAATGGCTGAGAAAAGGTGGTTGGTTGCTTTTCGTTTCCTGGAAAAATTTCCTCCACAAAAAGTGCAACTGTCAACTAAAAGGGACACTTGGACCTTTATCCACAAAAGTGTAGGAGTAACCAACTGAAAATGACACTTGGAAGATAGATTCACTGGATTGGAAAAAACCATTACCCCTAAGGCTACATACACTTTATCACCAATTAGTGTCATTCCTCGAAACCAAAACAAAAAGCTACAATTTCATCTTCTTATACAAATTCTGAAAATAATAGCTACTTTTCTAGAAAAAAGTAACTATTTTTTATAATTCTGTAGGTAAGCCAAAAATGATATGATTCTTCATATTTTCATTGTTTTAGATATTCAATCATTAATTATCTAGTATAGAAGAAAAAATCCTAATAGCTTCTGCCTTAGTGACCCTTTGATTTGGCTTTCTCTTTTGTACTTTCTTTTTCCTCTGAGCCTTCTTCTTCCTTGGATCATTTTCTGGACTTTCATCTATGTTTATTATATCATCTCTGAGAGTAGGATTGGCTATGATTTTTCTTGCGAGCCTGAGCTTATTCTTTGGTCTGGTATGATGCCTTTGAATGTATGGATTATGAATGTGTTATCACCAAATTGAGTCGTGTTGGGCTGCTTCAATGGTCAATTTGGAGTAATTGTTTCAAACCAGCTTTTGACTGAAGCTTAGCCTCTTCAGTCTAAGAGGGCTCTCTCAAAGGGGTTTATGATATTGGTTAATGATATAAGATAGATGGCTAACTCTATTATTTGTGTCTTGGTTTTGTATGTTTGTAGGTTGAAAAGATGAATGCTTGCTACCATTGGGCTATGGAGTCAGTGACAGGGATCTCAATGAAAAAGTCTTTCCTTGTGGAAGCTGAGGCTTGTAGATATTTCAATGAAAGAATAACACAAACAGGAAAATTTCAATAACTTGAGGTTCAAAGGAAGTCAGAGCATGTGACACACGAATTCTGAGTAATGAGACATCAAGATATTGAAAGCAAAATATTAAGAGAGATATACCATAGCTTAATTCTTAAAGGAAGTCAAAGCATGAAAAACATGAGTTCTAAGTAATAAGCATTAATATATTGGAAGAAAAAATTTCAAAAGATAGGACAGAAACTCATTGAAATATAATAAGAATCTTAGGTGAAGAAAATTTGTATTGTTACTATATATGGCAGAAACTCCAAAGATTTACAAAATAGTATTCTGAGATAACATTTTCCAACTTGTCATACATCGAAGTACTCACTACTTATAGGCATCTAGCCCTTATATCTAATATGACAAATGGATAGATCATTAAACTCTATTCCTGACACCAAATCTGACCAAAATTGACACCTTCTGAATTAGGAGTTAGAGTCCTACTATGATTCAAACACCTACTTATTACATTTTAATCTAAAGATGATCCAAATATTCCTCGAAAGGAATCATGTCTTTCAACCATACTAGCCACAATCAAAACAATACCCTGACTATATTCATGAAACTGCTCTGCCTACTATTAAGGATTTTTCAAGTTGATGATATGGCAACATAGTGAGCTGGTATCTTCGAACTATATTCATAACAAAATATCTCCACTTAGGAATCTCCTGATCTGATACTCTTTATCACTGCTCTGATACTCTTTGTCATTTCTCATGGAGAACAGCTTCGAAATAGTTATTTACCCTTCACCTTCTTCCAAAAATTGACCTTGCTGTCAAAATAGAGTTTTGAGCTACTTCTGTAGCGAAATTCCATTGCAAAAACAAATAGGTCATTTGTGATGAACCCCCACTACTCTTGACCATTGGATGGTATTAGGTTATCAAAAAAATTTAAACACAAACCCCAAAGTTCCTTAACCATGTCACTTTAAGAGGTTTAAAACGAAAAAGGATTCTTTAGAAATTCCGCAGCAAAAAATGGGCTTCAAGCCTAGCACACGCAGTGGAATTGTCTAATTTCTCAGAGACTTGAAAAAATTTAGAATTTGAGCCTAGAAAAGATCCATGAGTATACCTGCATGTGAAGTATGATGTTATAAGACAAAAAGGGTCTGTTATTCACTATTACCTTCTTATTTATGAGCGTTTTCTTCATGAGCAACTTCAGTAGTTTCTTCTACAGCTTTTCTTTCCAAAACTCTCTTCTCTAATTATGTCTTCATCATCTCCATATGTTCTTTCAATTATTTGAATTGTCACTAAATACGTTACCTCTCTACCTGTAACTATAAATTCCTCCGCCTTGTGTGTTTCATCATGATGTGCAAAGGCTGTGATCTCTTCAGCAGGTTTTTGGCCTTTCCAATGGATTTTTAAAAATGAGTAACCTAATCAGTCACTTTCTTTTCCACCTCTTTTATCAACTGTTTATCTCGCTTGCATCTTTCCAGCTCTATATTTGTTTCAAACAACTCATTCCTAGTTTCTTTTAATTGTTCTTCAAGAAGTTTTTTTCAGTTTTCTCTATGACTTTCTCTTTTCCCTTTCTCTGTTTGATAGTTTCTTCTTTATCTTTGATCTTACCTTTTGGAAAATATGCCTTAGACTCCTTCTAAATCTTTCTTTTGGATTGACCTTATTTTTCTTTCGTAACCTTTGTCTCAGTATGAGATATAACTATAATTTCTTCCACTGTTGCCTCTTTTTCTTTAACTTCCCTCTGCTGCTTATTTCCAGTTTTGGCTGTCTCATAAATCTGTGATCTAGTGAAAGGTTTTCCAGGTTTAAAAATAAAACATGAACCTTCTAATAAAAAATATAATTTTTGGACCATAAGACCCTTCTTTTTAACCTTGGATCCTTCTATCTACACTGCATTCACTACAGGGGTCTCTGCAATGTCTATAGCCTGTAAAATGTCTTCAATCCTGCCTTTACCTCCAGTAGTTTCCTTTGTGATTCTTTTAGACCTTTTTGCAGTAGGTTTAGTCTTGCTAATTGTGATATGTTATTTAGCATGCTTGCTATTTGATAGATGAGGTGCTACCTCTTGGATGAATTTAGCTTCTATCTCCATGATTTCAGTTGTAGGCTGTAAACCTTCTTTTTTATTCCCTTCTATTTCTGCAATAGTATTCATCTCTTATCTAGGAGTAATATTTTTTGGTTTAGAAGCTTTCCTTGGAGTTACAGCATATATTTCATACCCATTCATAAACAAGAAAGCTTCCCAGTCTTTGTCTAGTTTATTTAATTCTTCCAGTACTAGTAATTTTATCAATCCATGGTGAAAGATGGAAGTTTCACTTCTTTCAGGTCTACCTTACACCTTATATGCCATTTTTCCAAGGCTTCTAAAAAGGTAAAAAGGAATATCTATCAGTTGTTTTCCTGTAAAATGAAGAAGTAGCATGAAATGATACATGTATTTTGTATGGAATTTGCCTTCACAAGTAAAGTATTTTTGTATCACCGCCAATAGCTTAGAGTAGTAATCTTTAAGACAGGTTCTAGGAATCCCTACAGTTATATTTATCCCTATGTGTTCAGGCTTCAGATAATCATCAAAAATCTTTAAATCAAACTTTGTAGCTTTAAACCATTCTTCTCTTGTCCTAGGGATCCCTGTTGCTTGAGAAATACTATCAGGTGAAATTGGCACATGGAGAAAACCAACCTTTGTATAAGTTCCTTTGAATTTAAGTGAAAAATATTGTGATACTTTTTTGTGATGACCTTGTAATCTTTGACAGAACTGAATGCACCCTGATCTTGTAAAAAATTCCACGAAATTGGGATCTTCCATGATTAAATTTGGGCTTATAGGCTCATACCTGAATGGTAGGCCTCCTTTATTTTCCTTCTTTGGTGTAGCCAATTCCTTTGTTTTGCAGTAGTGGCCTTATTTAGATATTCACGCCTGTTCAATGAAACTTTTGATGAGAGCAAGCAGTTATGACAATAGAGGACCAGTATGACAGTGGACTTCTAGAGGAGGAACAATGACAGTGAGCTATTTTAGTAGCAGCTCACAAGAATGAAAGAGAAAGTGTGAAGAATGAAGGATAAAATAGGAAAAATGAGATGAGATTCATTAAGAAAATGGTAATTGATTCCAAAACTTGTCTAAAACTTTCAATGATGACCCTATTCTGACCCATGACCTCAAAACCCTCAAATTTTAACAACTTGTCATTATGCATGAAATCGTTGCAGGAAAACACGCTTTCGTAGCAAATTTAGTTTGATAAGTGTTAGATTCGCTACAGCATTACTAGATGTTTCCACAGTGAAATCTGTTAGTTTTGTACTAAAAATGCTGCAGACTCAGGAAAATTTCGAAAGGTGGCCAAATTTGACACATTAGGTTGATCTAAATTATCTGCTTCAAAATTTCTCCTTTGACATGACTTGAATAAATCCCCTAACAATTTAAGGCAATCATAAAATCTTATACCATATCATAAAACTTATCATTTCACGATACTATGCTCCTAACCAAGCTAATTACAAACTTGACGCATGTTGTGAAACCAACTCCAAAAATAGAAGAAAAGAGATATCAACGCCTTATAAATAAGCCACTTCGAGGGGGAAACCTCCAATACATTACATAAATGAACAATTCTTGGATGATACAATTTACAAAACCTCCTTTCTATATATAGGAGTCCATGGGGCCATAATGTAATCCTAGCCGACCTAACTATAATAATTTAAGGGCACAATAATAACAATATGGGGGTTACAGGGGTACAATAATAACAATAAGGGGGGCTACACTAACATAATAAGGGACTACACTATTAATATAGGGACTTAGCATGCCCCTCTCCTTCAAACAAGTGTTGTCCTCAATGCTTGATTATTTCTTGATGCTTCTGTATAAAATGCTCATCCTCCCATGTGGAATCTTCTACAGGAAAGTTCTTCCACTTGTTGAGATACTCTGAAATTGATCATACTTGTCGAGTTCTTGTTTCTGTGATTACTTCAGAACTTTTTTCAATGTGATGTTGATCTTCCTGTTGTTTCATTAGATTCTGCACCAAAGTTAGGTTATCCTTTGAGAGTTGGAGAACTTGTTGTCGATGCTCGATGTGATCTTCCACTAATTTATCTTCCATATTAGCTATTATTTGATCCTTCAAACAACCCAACTTAGCCTCCATTTCTGCTTTTAAACCATCTATGTCATCTTTGGTTGCTCTTCATAAGATCGAAATTTGTTGCACTTGGTACCGTAATTTTGATATCTCATACTGCAATTCTTCCTCTTCATGCGTCATAGTATAGGTTTTTGAGGGCTTAATGGGTATGGAATTATTTTTTGGAGGCATTATAGAACCCAATATTGATAAAAATTCGAAAATATGCCCTTGGAATCACTTGAAACTGTTTTTTCAAACAAACGTTATGCAATTTTAAAAACTAAATACACACCTTTTTCTTGATTTTGAGGAGCTCGATTTTGAACTGAATTAACTTTGTGATTTTGGATATTCAATATCTGAAATTTAGCACTAAGTTAGCCCTTTGAATTCTCTTTAGAATTCCATAGGTCTGACCTAATTTTGATTCTTTAAAATAGAGTTGTTCCCAATCTCCTACGATGACCTAATTATGGACTGGTTCAGTAGAGTGAACTTGTACGACTTGGCACGTGTCACTTTTTCCTCCTTTGGCTTTGAAATTGATAGATAGAAAACTACTGTCTATGTACTTATGACCAATTTTTACATCATTCCAATCTGATGCTCAGAGAGAGAGTTATGAATATTTTCCCACGATAACCTCTTTGAGATTGAATTTGGGAGCCTGAAAAAGACCTAATATCCACAGATCATATCTCTGAAAATATTGCGAACCAAGCTCTAAAATTTTGTGATGATGTTCCTCAGGATTTCGGCTTCACTCTTTAAAACTTTCAGCTTCTATAACTTTGTAGAAAAACATTTATAGCGCAAATTCTGCGATGACCTATTTAGGTTAAATTCAGGAGCCTGCAAAAATCCCTAACTTCCATAGATCATATCTCCAAAAATATTGCGAACCAAGCTCTGAAATTTTGTGATGATGTTCCTAAAGATTTCGGATTCACACTCTAAAAATTTTAGCTTCTAAACCTTCGTAGAAAAAAATTTATAGCGAAAATTCCACAAAGACCTGTTTGGAGCAGCGAAACCCTAGAATCCCAAAGCTCTGATACCAAATGTTGTGAAACTAACTCCAAAAATAGAAGAAAAGAGATATCAATGCCTTATAAATTGTTAGGTCCCTATATTACTAGTATAGTCCCTTATTGTTAGTAGTGTAACCCCCTTATTTTTATTATTGTACCCTTGTAATCCCCATTTTGTTATTATTGTGCCCTTAAATTATTATTGTTAGGTCGGCTAGGATTACATTGTGGCCCACTAGGATTACATTATGGCCACATGGACTCCTATATATAGAAAGGAGGTTTTGTAAATTGTATCATCCAGGAATTGTTCATTTATGTAATGTATTGGAGGTTTCCCCCTCGAAGTGGCTTATTTCTAAGGCGTTGATATCTCTTTTCTTCTATTTTTGGAGCTGGTTACACAACATTTGGTATCAGAGCTTTGGATTATAGGGTTTCGCTGCTCCAAACAAGTCATCGTGGAATTTTTGCTATAAATTTTTTTCAATGAAGTTTCAGAAGCTAAAATTTTTAGGGTGCGAAGCTGAAATCCTGAGGAACATCGTAAAAAAAATTCAGAGCTTGGTTCGCAATATTTTTGGAGATATGATCTGTGAAAGTTAGGTCTTTTTTCAGGCTCCTAAAAAGGTCATCGTGGCATTTGCGCTATAACTTTGTTTCTACGAAGTTTCAGACGCTAAAATTTTTAGGGTACGAAGCCAAAATCCTAAGTAAAATCGTCAAAACATTTCAGAGCTTGGTTTGAAATAGTTTCAGAGATATGATCTGTGGAAGGTAGTGTGTTTTCAGGCTCCTGAATTTCATCTCAAAGAGGTGATTGTGGGAAAATCTTCATAACTCTCTCTCTGAGCATCAGATTGGAGTGCCGTAAAAAGTGGTCATAAGTATACGGACTGTAGTTTCTTGCCTATCAATTTGAGAGCCGAAGGATGAAACAGTGACACGTGGAAATTCATACAAGTTCACTCTACTGAACCAATCCATAATTAGGTCATTGTGGGAGATTGGACACAACTTTGTCTTGGAGAATCCAAATAATGTTAGACCTACGGCATTCGAAAGATAATTTAGAGGGCTAAGTTGGTACTAAAATTCAAATATTGAATTGATGTAATCACAAAGATAATCCAATTTCAATATTGAGCTCCTCAAAAGCAAGAAAAAGGTGTGTATTTTTTTTCCGAATTGCATAAGTCTTGTTTGAAGAATCAATTTTAATTGATTCCAAGGGCATATTTTAGAATATATATCAGTATTGGGTTGTAAAAGATGCCCCGTCAAAATAATTCAACACCTATTAAGCCTCCAGAAGGCTCTACTATGACTCATGAAGATGAAGAATTGCAACATGATCTATCAAAATTACAAGAGCAAGTGCAACAAATTTCACTCTCGCAAAGAGCAACAAAAAATGAAATGGAAGTTTTGAAGAAAGGTGTGGAAGCAAAGATGGACGGTTTGAAGAAAGGCGTGGAAGCTAAGATGGATGGCATGGAAGCTGGCATGGAAGCTAAGATGGATGACATGAAAGACAACATGGAAAACATGAAGAATGATCTAAAAGCAGACATCGAAGGTTTGACAAAGTTGATACAAGAAATGTTTCCTAATGGTGAAAAGATAGTAGAATAACCTCATGATGAGAACAAAATAAATGTTAATCGTGATTTCATAAACTCTAATGTTGGCGGGAAGAACCACCATATTCCAAAAATGGATATGAGGAAGTTTGATGGAAAGGATCCTTTAACATGGATACTACAGATGGAGCAATATTTTGATCTCCATAACGTGCAAAACACACAAAAGGTACGCATTGCAACTTTACATTTAGAACAAAATACATTTGTATGGTATCGATGGCTTTTCTCCCGTAAAAAAATTGTCACTTGGTCACTTTTTATGGAGGAAATGATAGCACATTATGAGGATACAAAGAGCAACACCTTCTTTAGCCAATTGATAAATCTCAAACAAAAGGGTTTAGTGGGGCAGCACATTGAGGACTTCCAAAAATTGAATATAAGGGTAACTGATATTCCAGAGGAACACAAGATTGATCTCTTCATAGGCACTTTAAAGGATAACATCCAACATGAAGTTCGCATTTTGGAACCGGATTCATTGGAGAAGGCATTCAGGTTGGCAAGAAAAGTTGAATGTAAAATAATGGTGACAAGGAAGCCTACCACTCAATTCTATAAAGAAGGAAGTGTTGCTACACCTAGATTTCCACAACCCACAAGGTTGACACCACAACAATTGGAAGAAAAAAGAGCAAAAGGGCTTTGCTACAGTTGTGATAGCAAATACACTAAAGGTCATAAGTGTGCTGAGAAGAAATTATTTTACATAGATTGTGAAGAGGAAGAAGAAAATGAACAAGAATCTTCAAAAGAAGAGGATATACACCACCAACCAACCCTAGAAGAGGAAGAAATGAGTCTGACCATATCGTGTAATGCATTGGCAGGAATTACCACTCCTCAAACTCTCAAGATAGAAGGACATATCATGAAGAAAAAGGTAATAGTGTTGATTGATTCAGGTAGCACCCATAATTTTATTCATTGTAAGGTAGCCAAGGAATTGAATTGTTTCCTATACCCAGCACCAGAATGTCAAGTGATGGTTGCAAATGGAGGAACCATAAATTGCTCTGGAAAATTCCATAATATCAAGCTAACCATGGGGGAATATGTATTGAATAGTCCAATGCTTTCCATTCCTATGGGAGGTGCTGATGTTGTACTAGGAGTACAATGGTTACAATCTTTGGGGACAGTAGCTTTTAATTTTCAAGAAATTTTCTTGCAATTTTTTTCAGAAGGAAAGGAAGTTGAATTACGGGGTATTGTGAGGAAGCTGGGAAAGATAATAAGCTCTAATGTCATGAAAAAGATTCTAAATAAAGAACAACGAGGTGTAATTTCACAATTATGCTCACTAGAAGTTCCAACATCAAAATCATCTATTTATGCAGATCTCCAACAAGTCTTGGACAATCATTCCAAGGTGTTTGAAATTCCCAAAGGAATCCCACCTATTTGTGATCATGATCATGCTATTCATTTGATTCCAGGAAGTGTTCCTCCAAACATCAGGCCTTATATATATCCTTACATCCAAAAGATCGAAATTGAACGTATGATTGCAGAAATGTTAGAGGCGGGTATAATTCAACCTAGTCAAAGTTCTTTCTCTGCTCCTGTAGTATTGGTACACAAGAAGGATGGATCATGGCGAATGTGTATGGATTATAGGGAGCTCAATAAGCTCACCATTAAAGACAAATTTCCCATTCCTGTGATTGATGAATTATTGGATGAATTACATGGAGCAATTTATTTTGCCAAGTTGGATCTTCGTTCAGGATATCATCAAATTAGAATGAAGACTGAAGATATTCCAAAAACAGCATTTCGAACTCATGAGGGTCATTATGAAATTTTGGTCATGCCTTTTGGCCTTACCAATGCACCTTCTACATTTCAAGGGTTGATGAATTCCATTTTCAAACCCTTCCTTAGAAAATTTGTGCTAGTATTTTTTGATGATATACTAATCTATAGCAGGTCTTGGAAGGATCATGTTGAATATGTTGATAGGGTGCTCAAACTATTGCAGGAGAAACAATTATATGCAAAAACATCCAAATGTTTCTTTGGAGTACAAGAGGTGGAATATCTGGGTCATATTGTATCTCACGAGGGTGTTAAAGTAGACCCTAACAAAATTAAAGCCATTAAGGAATGGAAAGTCCCCACAACCATAAAGGAGTTGCGAGGATTTCTTGGGTTAACAGGGTATTATCGCAAGTTTGTTAAGAATTATGGGAGAATAGCAGCACCTCTAACAACATTATTGAAGAAAGATGCATTTTCATGGACTCCTGAAGCAACTAAGGCCTTGAACATCTTAAAGAGGCAATGTGCCTAGCACCGGTCTTAGCTACGCCAGACTTCACAAAAACCTTTATTGTGGAATGTGATGCCTCAGGAAATGGAATTGGTGCAGTTTTAATGCAGGAAGGAAGAACCATTGCTTTTGAAAGTCGTCCAATCAAAGGAAAGTATTTACAGAAACCTATTTATGAGAAGGAAATGTTAGCAATACTGCATGCACTAAAGAAATGGTGAACTTACCTAATGGGAAGACACTTCAAGGTAAAACTGATCATGATAGTCTTAAACACTTTTTGGAACAAAGACTATCTTCAGAAGAGCAGCAAAAATGGGTCACAAAGATGTTGGGTTATGACTTTGAAATAATCTACAAAAAGGAAAAGCTTAATGTTGTTGCAGATGCACTCTCAAGAAAGAATGAAGAGGTGGAAGCATTGCTTTGTGCCATTTCTATTATCCAACCAGATTGGATAACCGAAGCAAGAGATGAATGGAAGAAGGACAAAGATGTATGGACACTCATTCAAAAGTTGCAG
Organism: Pinus albicaulis; assembly: GCA_034641835.2. NCBI lineage: Eukaryota > Viridiplantae > Streptophyta > Pinopsida > Pinales > Pinaceae > Pinus > Pinus albicaulis. Next base: position 795,632,354 of record CM076576.1, on the reverse strand, counting down.
CAAGATCCTAGTACATCTGATACATTTAGTTGGAAAAATGATTCCTTATGGTACAAAGATCGCTTATATCTTTGTAAGAATTCCCAAATAAAACAAAATATTCTTCTGGAATTGCACACTTCTCCCTTAGGAGGACACTCAGGATTTTTAAAAACTTACCACAGGGTGAAGAAAGAATTTTTTTGGGATGGCCTTAAATCTGATATTCAAAAGTTTGTGGCGGAATGTTTGGTTTTCCAGCAGAACAAAGTTGAGACAATTAAGACCCCGAGACTTCTACAACCTTTATCCATTCCAAGTCAACGTTGGGAGGAGATTTCAATGGATTTTATCACAGGTTTACCTAAGTCTGAAGGAAAGAGTGTCATCATGGTGGTAGTTGATAGACTTACTAAGTATGCACACTTTTGTGCATTATCTCATCCATTTAAAGCAAGTACAGTTGCTACTACATTTATGGACACAATTCAAAAGCTACATGGAAGCCCAAGGGTTATTGTGAGCGACAGAGATCCCATTTTTACCGGAAATTTTTGGATGGAGTTATTTTCTTGTTTGGGTACTCAATTAGCTCATAGCTCATCTTATCATCCTCAATCTGATGGTCAAACTGAGATAGTAAATAAATGTTTGGAAGGATATCTTCGTTGTTTTGTATCTGATAAACAAACACAATGGGTCAAGTGGTTACCTCTCGCCGAATGGTGGTATAACACTTCCTTCCATACTGCAGCAAAAATGACCCCATTTATGGCACTTTATGGATATCATCCACCATCGATCACATCATCTTTAAGGGAAAATTCGAAGGTTCAAGCAGTGGAAGATCACATCGAGCATCAGCAAGAAGTTCTCCAACTCTTAAAGGATAACCCGAATTTGGCACAAAATCGAATGAAACAACAGGCAGATCAACATCGCAGCGAGAGAAGTTTTGATGTAGGAGATTGGGTATTTTTACGGCTACAACCATACAAACAAATTTCCCTCAAGCAAGATAAGAAGGATAATAAATTATCGCCAAAGTACTATGGTCCTTACAAGGTGTTGCAAAAGATTGGTACTATGGCATACAAATTGGAGCTTCCTGCTTCTTCGCGAGTACATCCAGTTTTCCATGTTCCATGCTTAAAGAAGGTTATAGGTGAAAATCTTCCAGTTCAAACAGTATTGCTAGAACTTGATGGGGAAGGGAAAATCATATTGGAACCTGAAGCAGTCATGGAAAAAAGAACTCGACAACTACGGAATCGATCAATTTCAGAGTATCTCATCAAGTGGAAGAACTTACCCACTTAAGATTCTACATGGGAGGATGAGAATTTTATACAGAAGCACCCAGAGCTACTCAAGCGTTGAGGACAACACTTTTTTGAAGGAGAGAGGCATGTTAGGTCCCTATATTACTAGTATAGTCCCTTATTGTTGTTAGTGTAACCCCCTTATTGTTATTATTGTACCCTTGTAACTCCCATTTTGTTATTATTGTGCCCTTAAATTATTATTGTTAGGTCGGCTAGGATTACATTGTGGCCCACTAGGATTACATTATGGCCCCATGGACTCCTATATATAGAAAGGAGGTTTTGTAAATTGTATCATCCAAGAATTGTCCATTTATGTAATGTATTGGAGGTTGCCCCCTCGAAGTGGCTTATTTATAAGGTGTTGATATCTCTTTTCTTCTATTTTTTGAGCTGGTTACACAACATAAATAAGCCACTTCGAGGGGGAAACCTCCAATATATTAAATGAATGGACAATTCTTGGATGATACAAATTACAAAACCTCCTTTGTATATATAGGAGTCCATGGGGCAACAATGTAATCCTAGTGGGGCCATAATGTAATCCTAGCCAACCTAACAATAATAATTTAAGGGCACAATAATAACAATATGGGGGTCACAGGGGTACAATAATAGCAATAAGAGGGGCTACACTAACATAATAAGGGACTACACTATTAATATAGGGACTTATCAACACACTTCAAGTTATTTTTTGAAAATTTTGGGTGTGATAACAGAATGTATGAAGGCCTCCTTCTTCCATGGATAACTCTGCTTAACTTCCCTTCTTCAAACTATGTTTCAGTAAACTTGATTTCACTTCTCTCTTCCTCAAAAGATGAGTATGAGTGGATTATTGTTTTCTTCTTTCTTTTAGCTAATGGATTGAGAGATGAATAAATCTAGGCTATAGTTGGTTCTTCTGTTGTAGTCTCTGAAACTTTTTTTTTCCCCTTAGCCAACATTTTGAAAGAGGAAAATATGTGTGTCAGTGTTGGTTCCTTTGCTACTGAAGTGGAAATTGTCTTCTTCATTCTCCTGTCTAGTCTCTAGAACAAGGCTTGGAGTTAATGTTTCAGTGGTAACTTCTACTGAAGATCCCTCTATCATAATAATTTTTCTTTTGCATTTATTCTTTGAAGAGGAAGCTACCTCTTCCTCACATTTATACATAGCATTCTTTTCAGGTAGAGTAACCTTTTGTTTAAGCTTGCTTACATGCTCCTTCCTGAAAGACTCCAAGGTTTGTGGATCCTTAGGTAGTCTTCTGGTATAAACTTCCTTGGCTGGTTGCATCATAGGTATAGGAGTGGTGGTTTGAACTCTAGCTCTCCTAGCTGAGTTCCTTGTCTATCTGCTTGATGGTGATGAAGATTGACCAGTTTGTGAAGGGGTCAATGTAGATGCAGGGCTTGACTGTTCCTCTTGGGTCTTTTGTATTAAAGGCCTTCCTACCCTTCTCCTTGAATTAACACTGCTGAAACCTTCATCTACTAGGAAACTTTCCCATGTGGTTATCTTCTTCTTCAGATGATAAAGAGAATAATCTTGGGTTCTTTGTATTTTTTGAGACATTGTCAATAGATATTTATAGAGGAAAAATGGTCGGTTCATAGGTTTAGAGCCCAAGATATGAGCTAGAAAACTCATCTGATATTGATGCACCATGGAAAACTTGCCTTCACAGGTGATATAATGTTACACAGTGGTAATAACATCTTTCCATTCAGGCCTAAAATAAGAAAAGTGGACAGTGGGGGTCCAATCTATATTTTCATGCTCAAGCTTAATATAGGGATATAAATCTTCTTTAACCAAATTTTTTCTCTTATACCAGGACTCACTTGTAGCTGAAAGCTGGGTAGCTCGTGCAATGATGGTCTTTGTAATCCTAAAGGTACGAGACCTCAACTTGACTTTCTCTCCATTGAAATACTCGGCAAATGCCTGAGCGACTGAAACATTTTCTCTTGAGAACTTCTTTAAAAACCAAGACCATCCTACTTCTTGGAACTGTGACTTTGCACGATGATCAAAAAAACTAATATTGATTGGTTATGAACGATTTACCTTACCACCCTTACCCATTCCTTTAAAAACTAACTCAATTGTTAATTCACACCTATAAAACTAAGAACAACAACCCTCCATGAATCCCTAAATGCTGGCACAAGGTAACAAACTACTTGCTGGAGGATAAGAAATTGTTTGTTGTAGAATTCTCGGGGGTAAATGGAAACAAAGATCTGCATGCCTTAATCATGGTGAGGCTAAGTCACACGAACTCAAATGATTTAAATTTTGGTGCCAAATCATTCCACCAAACATTTCACACCAATGAATAATTAACTAATAGCTACTCGTACCTCAACCTTGATATATTTCACCTTTAATGAGTACCTCTAGATTTAACTAGCCTTAGCAAATAAAATAATCAACCTCCTTTTAATGAATCTTCCAATTATAAATAGCCATGTTTCAAAAGGGTAATACCTCTTTTTTTAGAAGACCTTCAATTATTCCAAAGAATAGTGTCTTTTCACCTGAGTAATGCCTCTTTACCTCCTTGTCTGAAGGAAATAGCTACTTTTTTTAAAAAGGTAGTTATTTCTATGTTGCTTGAGAAACCAGATTTTCTAAAGAAAAAAGCTGCATTTTTTGAAAAGGTAGCTATTTCTGTGTTATTACTAAAATAAATGATTACTCTGACATTTTGTCTTTAGCCTTGGATAGAAGATATCATTGTGAATAAATAATACTTCTCAAGCTAAACCCATGATCTTAACTACTCAAAGCAGTTAAAAGACTTATTAAAATAAATTTTCCCTAATAACTTTAAGACACAAAACAAACAATTGGACTCAAAAATTTTGGATTTTATTTAAAATTGATAAAAAATTTGCCACATTTTAACCCTCTACGGCCTTCAACCATAGGCCAAGGGACAAAAGAGGATCAAAGACACAACTACAATAGTGACCAGACTTTGAAAAATTGCAATGCTAACAGGGAGGAACGCCTCTTCCACTCACACATGTGGGTGAAGTGTTCTCTGCTACAGTTCATTGTCAACATCGGGAGCCAAAAGAACCTCATTTCAGTAGAGGTTGTGAAGCAGTTGGGCCTACCGACTCCAACACATCCACAGTCATACACCATCGAGTGGCTTCACCAAGGAAGAGATCTTTGCGTCAGCCAGCAGTGTCACCTTCCCTACAACATCAAGCCCTTCATGGATGAGGTATTTTGTGATGTTCCTCCTCTTGAAGTTTGTGATGTATTATTAGGACCATACTTATGGAAGCGACATGTTTTATATGATTCTGGACCTCGCTATGTTATTATTTCTTTAGCTATTAATTCATATAGGATACCAGAGGTAGCCCTGCCTACCGCCATATTTTTTATCTCTGCTAAGAAATGTAGTAATATCACCTCCCACACTGGGAATTTTTTTTTCTTTCCAACTAGCTCTCAAAGTAAGGGGAATATTATAGCCACATCCATGGCCCCTGGGAAGGGTTCCTCTACACAGTAGAAGTAGGTAGATATGGTCGTGGAATAATATAGGGACATATTCTCCTCACCCACAGGGGTACCCTTGCACTATTAGGTCAAGCATTTGATCGATCTGACTCCCAGAGAACCTCTACCCAACAAGTCGATATATCGATGCTCAATCCTAGAAAATGAAGAGATGAAGTGGAAAATATAGGATTTGATGAAAAAATTGCACATCGGACCAAGTTCCTCACCTTGTGGGAGCCTGATTGTACTTGTACATAAAAAGGATGGGACATGGAGGCTCTGCATTGATTATCGGGCACTAAAAAAATTCACTGTCAGGAACAGGTATCCAATCCCACCGATTTATGACCTTCTGGACCAACTCAATGGGGTCAATTATTTCAGCAATATCGATCTAAAGTCTAGCTATCACCAGGTTCCAATAGAGACCACAGATGTATGGAATATGTCCTTCAAATCCAAGGAAGGCACTTTTGAATGGTTGATTATGCCATTCGAGTTGAAAAATTCCCCTGCTACATTTATGAGGCTAATGGATGACATATTGTAGCCCTTCACCAACTAATTCATGGTTGTTTATCTGAACGACATCCTCATATTAGGCAAGAGTTGGGAAGAACGCTTGCAACACATTCAATAGGTCATTCAAACCCTTCGACAACACAAACTGTGTGCCAACTAGGAGAAATGCACCTTTGGCATGAGACAGGTCAAATATCTGTGCTAAATCATAGATGAGTGTGGCATGCATGTGGATCTGACTAAGATCCAAGTCATTTGGGATTGGCCAACCCCGACCACTCTAATAGAGCTTTGCAGCTTTCTGGGCTTGAAATATTTTTATTGGAGGTTCATGCTGGGATTATCCCATATCACTTGGCCTTTAATTCATATTACTAATTCATGCTGGGATTATCCCATATCACTTGGCCTTTAATTCATATTACTAAGGGTGGGGCGAATGAAAATTTTTCCTAGTCCAAGTCCCAATAGCAAGCATTCATTGAGTTGAACCACCGCCTATGCTCTACACCGATACCCACACTGTCAGACCTATAGCAACCATTTGAAATTGAGTCAGACGTTGTCCACTATGTTATTGGTGCAATCCTCCCCCAACACAGGAATCTGGTGGCCTATCATAGTGAGACACTTTCTGAGACAATTCCGAAGTACCCCGCCTATGATAAAGATATGTATTTGATCATGCAGGATTGTCGAAAATGGAAGTGTTACATTATGGGGAAGGATACGGTCATCCACATTGATCATCGACATCTTCAGTTTATACAGACACAAGGGAAGTTACAAAATGATCGCCATCAGAAGTGGTCTACATATCTGCAACAATTCCACTTGAACTTTAAATAAAAAAATGGCAGCACCAATCATGTTGCAGACTGCCTCAACCGGCCCCTAGTTGCAGAACTGACTACTGTTCTCAACTCTTGTGGCCACGAGACGTATGGATGGAAAAAAATATACAAAAATGATCCAGAGTTCACCTCCACATACCATATGCTAGTAGATGGAAATCAAGTTCCTGAATTCCACCTCCAAGATGCATTAATATCCTACCTGGGCCACCTTTGTGTTTCTTCAAGTGAGGGTGCCAAGCTGATTTGGGAGGTGCACTACAGTTTGGTCGTAGGACACTTTGGTGTGGAGAAAAATGTGGTTATACTACAAAATTACTTTTATTGACCAAAACTCTGACTGGATGTTGGTAAATATAGTAGATATTGCACTTCCTGCACCATTTCCAAGCCAACCATCAACAATCAAGGCTTTCACACTCCTCTCCCTACTCCCAACTATCCATGGGAATCCATGTCCATGGACTATATGTTTGGCCTCCCTTCTACCAAGCATGGTAATGACTGTGTATTTGTGGTCATGGATAGATTTTCTAAGATGGCTATATTGGCGGCATGCAAGAAGAGTATCACAACAGAGGACACTTCCAAACTCATCTTTGAACGAGTGTGGGTACATTTTTGGATCCCGAAAACCATTATATCATATTGGAATAGCAGGTTCCTGAGCACATTCTAGTCAATCCTTTGGAAACTATTGGACACCAAGATCACTGACTTCCTTCCTTCCCCATACCGATGGCAAAACGGAGGTCATCACATAATCCACATAATCCACATGATAGTGCACATAATCCACATGTACAACTCCAAGCATGCACAGACATGGGATGAGATTCTTCCCTATGTACAGCACAATTATAACAAAGCTTTCCATTTCTTGACTGGTCGCAATCCCTTTCAAGTGGTTCCAGGATTTCAACCATTGTGTCAGATTGATGTTACCATGCCTCATGCGACTACATAGAAATAATCCATACATGTATTGTCTGAGGCTGATAAAGTGACCAGATTTATTGAACATATCCAACACATCTTCCAGCAGGTTCACGACATCTTAGAGAATTCAAATTCCAAGTACAAGCATCAACATGATAAACCTTCGGTTCCATACAAGTTTCAGGTGCGCGAAAAAGTTTGGTTGCATTTGCAGAAATAATGCCTTATTGGAGCCCATCAAAAGCTCAGGCCGCTCCAATATGGTCCTTACACCATTACCAAGGTTGTGGAAGACAATTCTTTTGAGCTCATCATTCCCCCATTCCTTGGCCCGCACCTACTTGTTCAATGTGTACCACCTTCGATCATACTTCCCACCATTGTTGGACACATCATACATTGCAAAATAGCTCACACCAACAAATTTACACCCAGACAGCATGGAACAGGCCACAAATTATCATATTATAGACACACAAATCAAGAACACTCGCTAGTATAAAATCAAACTATATCGGGTTGTCAAAGCTGGCCAACTCCTACACCAAGGCAAGTGGCTCACCAGGGACCAAGTTCATCAGAATTTTCCCCATCTCATGGAGGCACTCAACACAATGGCTACCAATGATTCCTAAGGGGGTATGAATGATCTAGGTGGATGTTGGTGGCCACCCGGTTATTCCACTTGGACCCTCACCATTGTCTCTTTCAGTGCTTTAGTTTCCTTAATTGTAGCATAGTTTACTATTTTTGGCAATTTTCTCGTTCCCGTACTTCTAGAGATGTTTCGAGGCCCTAAACGATGTTTTTTTGGGAAACAAAAGGCAAACATTAGTCTCATGTTTGACACTGGAAAGTTTTAGTCATCAGATTGATATTTCTAACGAGGTATTGTGTGATTTAAACGAATATTGTATGCCAAAGTTACGACCCTAGGAAGTTGATGTACCAATTTACCCAAATGGGGCCCATAGTTTTGGAGTTTCATCTCCTAGGGTTAGGTTTTTGGATGTTTATGGTTTTTCATTGTTTCTCAATAATAAATAGGCCTTCGAACCTTATTGTAACACAGTTCAAAGTTATGTAGCCGTCACATCTCTTCTCTGAGATAAACTACCATCGCACATGCTAATTTATTTCCATTATGCTTGTAAGAATATTTCAGTAGTTGGTATTAATGAAATGAAGTGTTATTTTTGCAGCATCTCTGTAGTTATGGTTATATCTGTAATTTGTTTCATTCCTTTTTAAATTTGGATAAGTGGTATTAGAGAAGTTTTCTCTTTCTTGGTTTTTCTTTGCATGACCCCAACGAGCTCTGGATATAAGGAGTTAGGGCTCGAATTGGTCAAATTTTTGCAAGACCATCCTCGCAAACCCCAACGACCTCCCATGGCGAAAGAGTATAAAGACGAGGAGGTAGGATATCCTTTCAATATCTTGCTCGAAGAATCCCTCTAGCGATAAAGGAACGCAATGATGGACAACTTTGCCCAGATCCTTCAATGGCTACCCAAAGTCAACTTATCTCCTTTTAGCGGCCACTCTGGAAGAGACACACCCTTCAAGGTACAAGTTAATTTTGACATCCCCATATTTTAAGGTCAGATATATGCGGTCGCTATAGATAAATGGTTAAATTTTCTAAAAGAATATTTTTTTCATTATTTTTCTAGTCGAGAATATATTTCTTTTGCACTTCTCAAATTCGCCCCCCACATCAAGGACTAGTGGGAAACCTACTGTGAGAAGAAGGATGAAGGTACAACCTCACTATTTTTAGCCGCACCCACTTGGAATTCATTCTGGGACACCATCAAGGAGCAGTACTACCATGTCAAGAGTTATGAGGATAAATACATAAAGTGGACCACATTGCAGTAGGGAATGGACCAAGCCGTGCCTGAGTTTACCAATGTTTTTCATACCCTTTTCATGAAGTTGGGTATCAAGAATGCGGAATTTGGTACTAGAGTATTGTGGTTGTCTACATAGCTACATCCAAGATGAGATGGAGTTCCTGGACATATCCTCACTCGGCATGGCATACCGATAGGTTATCAAGATTGAGCATAATTTTAAACATAAAAATTAATATTTTCGATTTTTGAATTCGAAGCAAGAGAAAAGCGCCCCAAAACTGTAGAACAAAGGAAAAATCCAAGGCAGGGCAACCCAAGATAACCCACCGAAGCCATAAGCAAATAAAAACACCACGAAGATGAAGTGGGACAAGGAAAATTGGTGTGAGCTTCATAAGATATCCACTCACAACATAAGTGAGTCTCAGGCCAAGAAATCACTGGTGTTCGAGCTAAAGGATTCTGAATCATATGCATGTTCTGACTCAGAGTTAGAAACTGACATGGGGAATGATAAAGGGAAGAAGATCATTGACGCGGAGCCCAGTGCTACCTTGGCGATCACCAAGATCCAGAAGATTGATCCTAAAGATCCATAGAGGTTAAACGCCTCTTCCACTCACAAATATGGGTGAAGGGATCTCTCTTGTAGTTCATTTTCAACAGCGGGAGCCAAAAAGACCTCATTTCAGTAGAGGTCGTGAAGCGGCTGGGCCTACCAACTACAACACATCCACACCTATACACCATCGGGTGGCTTCACCAAGGACGAGATCTTCACGTCAGCCAGTAGTGTTTCCTTCCCTACAGCATCAATCCCTTCACAGATGAGGTATTGTGTGATGTTTTTCCTCTTGAATTTTGTGATGTATTATTAGGAAAATGACAATTGTGGAAGTGACATGATGTATATGAGTCTAGACCTCCCTATATTATTATTTCTTTCGGTAAAACGTTATGCAAGATACCGAAGATAGCCCCACCTACCGTCATCTCTTTGATCTCTTCTAAGAAATGCAGTAAGATCGTCTCCCATACTGGGAAATTTATTTTCTTTCTTATTCGATATGAAAGTAAGGGGAAGATTGTAGCTACATCCATGGTCCCTGGGAAGGGTTCCTCCACGCAGCAGAGGCAGGTGGATACGATCATGGAAGAATATAGAGACACCTTCTCCTCACCCGCAGAGGTACCATTGCACTGTCAGTTCAAGCATTCGATGAATCTGACTCACGATGCACCTCTACCCAACGGATCGACATATCGCTGTTACATTCTAGAAAATGAAGAGATCAAGTGGAAAATCCAGGAGTTGTTGAAAATAAAGGCACATCCAACCCAACTCCTCACCTCGTGGGAGTCTGATTGTACTTTTACAGAAGAATAATGGGACCTGGAGGCTCTGCTTTGATTATCGAGCACTAAAAAAATCACTCTCAGAAACAGGTATCCAATCCCACAGATTGATGATCTTCTAGACCAACTCAAGGGGGTCAATTATTTCACCAAGAATGATCTAAATTCTGGCTATCACTAGGTTCCAATAGAGCCCATAGATGTATGAAAGACCGCCTTCAAATCCAAGGAAGGCCTTTTGGAATGGTTGGTTATGCCCTAAGGGTTGGAAAATTCCCCTGCTACTTTTATGAGGCTAATGGATGACATCTTGCGGCCCTTCACCAACTCATTTGTGGTTGTTTATCTAAACAACATCCTCATCTTCAGCAATATTTGGGAAGAACACTTGCAACACATTTGGCAGATCCTTGAAACCCTTCGGTAGCACAAAATATGAACAAACTTGGATAAATGCACCTTTGGCATGAGCCAGGTTGAATATCTCAGTTACATCGTAGATGAGCATGGCATGCATTTGGATCCGAATAAGATCGAATTCATTCAGAATTGGCTAGCCCTGACCAATCTAACATAGCTTCATACCTTTTTGGGCCTTGAAAATGTTTATCGGAGGTTCGTGTTAGGATTATCGCATATCACTTGGACTTTGATTCAAATTACTAAGGGAAGGGCAAAAGAAAATTTGTTCTAGTCTGAGTCCCAACAACATGTGTTCATTAATTTGAGGCACTACCTCTGCTCTGCACCAGTACTCACACTACCATACATACAGTAGCCATTTGAAATTGAGACAGATGCCTCCGATTATGTTATTGGTGCAGTTCTCACCCAGCACGGGCATCCAGTGGCCTATCATAGTGAGACACTTTCCAATACAATTCATAAGTACCCCACCTATGATAAAGAGATGTATTCTATCATTCAGGCTTGCTGACAATGGAAGCATTACATTCTAGGGAAGGAGATGAACATCCACACTAATCACTGACCTCTTTAGTTTATACAAACATAAGGGAAGTTGCAGAATGATTGCCATTAGAAGTTTTCTACTTATATGCAATAATTCCACTTGAACATTAAATGAAAAAAAGGAAACACCAATCATGTTGCAGAATGCCTCAGTTGCCCCTTAGTTGCAGCACTGACTACGATTCTCAAATATTGTGGCCACAAGAACTATGGATGGCCGAAAATATACAAAAACGATCCACATTTCGCCTCCACATACCAGATGCTAGTAGATGGAAAGTAAGTTCTTGATTTCCACCTCCAGGATGCATTATTATGCTACCTAGACCACTTTTGTGTTCCTTTAAGCGAGTGTGCTAAGCTGATTTTGGAGGCACACTATAGTTGGGTCGTGGGACACTTTGGTGTGGAGAAAATTGTGGTTGTATTACAAAAGTACTTTTATTAGCCAAAAATTTGACTGGATGTTGGGGAATATATCATATCCTACATTGTCTGTGTCATCTCCAAGCCAACTATCAAGAAGCAAGGCTTGTACACTCTTATTCCTATTCCTATTCAACCATGGGAATCCATCTCCATGGACTATATATCTGGCCTCCCTTCTACCAAGCATCGTAATGACTGTGTATTTTTGGTCATGGAAAAATTTTCTAAGATGGATATATTGACGGCCTACAAGAAGAGTATCACAACAGAGGACACTTCCAAACTCTTCTTTGAACGAATGTGGGTCCGTTTTGGGATCCTGAAAACCATTATATCATATCGAGATAGGAGGTTATTAAAACATTTTTTTTAAGCCCCTGGACACTATTGGACACCAAGATCACCAATTCGACTGCCTTCCATCCCCAGACTTATGGTGATGCGGAGGTCATCAATAGGATGATAGTGCACATACTCTACATGTACAACTCCAAGCTTCCATGAACCTGGGATGAGAGTCTTCCCTATGTGAAACACAGTTATAACAGAGCTCTCCATAGCTTGACTGGCCATAGTCCCTTTCAAGTGGGTCTAGGATTTCAACCATTGTGTTTGATTGATGTTGACATGCTTCATGCGAATACACGGACATAATCTACACATGTATTATCTGAGGTTGATAAAGCGACCATATTTATTGAGCGCATCCAACTCATCCGCAAACATGTTCACAACACCTTGTAGAATTCAAATTCCAAGTATAATAAATGACATGATCAACATCGGGTGTCACACAAGTTTCAAGTGGGCGACAAAGTTTGGTTGCAATTGTAGAAATAACACCCTACTAGAGCCCATCAAAAGCTAAGACCACGCTGATATGGTCCTCACACCATTACCAAGGCTATGGGATATGATGCTTTTTAGATCATCATTCCCCCATTCCTTGGCTTGCACTGAGTGTTCAATGTGGACCACCTTCGACTATACTTCCCACCATTACAGGACACATCAGACATTGCAAAACAACTCACACCAACAGATTTAATATCATACTACATAGAACATGCCACAAATGATCAGATTATGGACACATATATCAAGAACACTTGCTAGCAGAAGAACCAACTATATCGGGTTGTCAAAGCTAACCAACTCTTGCACCAATGCAAGTGGCTCACCAGGGACCACGTTCAGCAAAAATTTCTCCATCTCATGGAGGCACACAATGCAATGGGGACCATTTCTTCCTAAGGGGGATGAATGATCCAGGTGGATGTTGGTGGCCACTTGCCTATTCCACTTGGACCCCCACCTCTGTCTCTTTCAGTGTTTTAGTTTCCTTAATTATAGCACAATTTACTATTTTTGGAAATTTTTGCAGGTGTTATTTCAGAGCCGTTTTGAGGCCCTAAACAAAGATTTTTGGGAAAACTAAGGAAATGATACTATAAATTTATAGTCCTAGGATAGATATTTCTAACAAGGTATTGTGTGTGTCAAATAGAGATCATATGCCAAATTTACGATCCCGAGAAGCTAATGTACCAATTTACCTAAACTAGGCCCATATTTTTTGCGCTTCATCTCCTAGGATTAGGTTTTTGGATGTTTATGGTTTTCCATTGTTTCTCAATAATAAATAGGCCTTCAAGCCTCATTTTAACACAATTCAGAGGCATGTATCTTCCATATCTCTTCTCAGAGATAAGCTACCATCGCCCAAGCTAGTTTATTTCCATTTTGTTTGTAAGCTTATTCCAGTATTTGGTATTAATGAAATGAAGTGCTATTTTTTTGACTCTCTGTAGTTATGATTATATCTATAATTTTTTGCTTTCTTTTTTAAATTTGGATCAGTGGTATCAGAGCAACCTACTCTTTTTTCTGTTTTTCTTTGCATGTCCCCAACAAGGTGGGGATATAAGGAGTTAGCTCGAATTGGTCGAACCTTTGCAAGACCAACCTCGCGAGCCCTAATGACCTCCCATGGTGGAAGATAAGAAATACAAGGGGGCAGTATATCCTTCCAAAATCTTGCTCGAAAAATCCCTCGAGCAACAGATGAACGTGATGATGGACAAATTTTCCCAGATCCTTCAGCGGCTACCCAAAGGCGACGCATCTCCTTCTAGTAGCCACTCTGGAAGCACCACACCATTCAAGGTACAATTTAACTTTGACATCCACATATTTGAAGGTATTATATATGTGGACACTGTAGATAAATGTTTAAATATGCTAGAAGGATGCTTTTTTGTTCATGATTTTTCTAGCTAGGAAAAGATTAATTTTTCACTTCTCAAATCTGCCCCCACGTAAAGGACTGGTGGGAAACCTATTCTGAGAAGAAGGATGAAATTAAAACATCACTATTTTCAGTCACACCCACTTGGAATTTGTTCTGGGACACCATCAAGGATCAGTACTACCCTATCGGCATCTATGAGGATAAATACATAAATTTGACCATGTTGCAGCAGGGAAGGGACCAAGACGTGCCTGAGTTTACCAATGTTTTTCATACCCTTCGCACAAAGTTGGTTATCAAGGATTCTAAGAAGAATTTGGTACTCAAATACCATGACTTTCTACACAGGTACATCCACGATGAGATGGAGTTCTTGGACATCGCCTCGCTCGGCGTGGCATACTAATACGCTGTCAATATTGAGCAGAAGTTTAAACAGAAAAAGTGAGATTTCAAATATGTGAATCTGAAGCAAGGTAAAGGTGCCTCCAAACCGCAAAGCAAAGGAAAAAGCCAAGGCGATTTGACTAGGATAACCTGCCAAGTCTGCAAGATAAAAATAACACCACGAAGATGAATAAGTACATGGGAAAGTGGTGTGAGTTCCATAAGAGCTCTACTCACAACACAAGTGAGTGTCAGGCCAAGCAGTCACTGGTGTCCGAGATAAAGTCTTCTTAATCATATGCATGTTTTAACTCTAAGTCAGAACCAGACAAGGGGAATGACAAAGGGAAGAAGATCATTGACGCAGAGCCCAGTTCCATCATTCCCACCACCATTATCCAGAAGATTGAGCCTGAAGATCCAGAGGAGGGAGGACTCCTCTTCCACTCACAAATGTGGGTGAAGGGTTCTCCACTGAAGTTCATTGTCGACAACGGGAGCCAAAATAACTTCATTGTAGCAGAGGTCATGAAGTGGTTACGCCTACTGACTACAACACATCTACAATCGTACACCATCGGGTGGCTTCACCAAGGACAAGATCTTCGTGTCATCCAACAGTGTCGCCTTCCCTACAACATCAAACCCTTCACGGATGAGGTACTTTGTGATGTTTCTCCTCTTGAAGTTTGTGATGTATTATTAGGAAAACCATACTTGTGGAAGTGATATGTTGTATATGATTCTAGACCCCGCTATGTTATTATTTCTTTGGGTAATAGGTTATACATGATACCGAAGGTAGCCGCGCCTACCTCCATCTCTTTGATATTTTTTAAGAAATGTAGTGAGATCATCTCCTAGAATGGGAATTTTATTTTATTTTTTATTCACTCTCAAAGTAAGGGGAAGATTGTAGCCACATCCATGGCCCTCCATAAGGGTTCCTCCACGCAGCAAAAGCAGTTGGATACGTTCATGGAAGAATATAGGGACATCTTCTCCTCATCCACATGGGTACCCTTGCACTGTAAGGTCAAGCATTCGATCGATCGGATTCTCGGATTACCTCTACCCAACGATCTGATATATCTCCACTCCATTCTAGAGAATGAATAGATCAAGCACAAAATCCAAGAGTTTCTCCAAAAATGGAACATCCAACCAAGTTCCTCGCATTGTGGGATCCTAATTGTACTTGAATGGAAGAAGAATGGGACTTGGAGGCCCTACATTGATTATAGAGCACTACAACAAATCACTGTCAGGAGCAGGTACCCAATCCCACATATTAATTTCATTCTGGACTATCTCAAGGGGGCTTAGTATTTTAGCAAGATCGATATGAATTCTGGCTATCACTAGGTTATAATAGAGCCCATAGATGTATGGAAGACTGCCTTCAAATCCAAGGAAGGCCTTTTTGAATGCTTGGTTATGCCCTTCAGGTTGAAAAAATCCCCTGTTACTTTTATGAGGCTAATGGATGAGATCTTGCAGCCCTTCACCAACTCATCCATGGTTTTTTATCTAGACTACATCCTGATCTTCAACAAGAATTGGGAAGAACACTTGCAACACATTTGCCAAGTCCTTAAAACTCTTCGGTAGCACAAACTGTGTGCAAAATTGGATAAATAAACCTTTGGCATGAGTCACGTCCAATATATGGGTTACATCATAGATGAGCATGGCGTGCATGTGGATCCGACTAAGTTCCAAGTCATTCGGGATTTTCCAGCCCCAACCACTTTAACAGAGCTTCACATCTTTTTGGGCCTTGTAAATTTTTATCGATGGTTCATGTTGCGATTCTCCCATATCACTTGGCCTTTCATTCATATTACTGAGGGTAGGGCACAAGAAAAATTTTCCTGGTCTGAGTCCAAAAAATAGGCATTCATTGAGCTGAAGCACCGCCTTTGCTCTGCACCAGTACTCACACTCGCTAGACCTGAAACAACCATTTGAAATTGAGAAATATGCCTCTAACTGTGTTATTGGTGAATTCCCCACCCAAAATGTGCATTCAGTGGCCTATCATAGTGAGACACTTTCCGATACATTTCAAAAGTACATCGCCTATGATAAAGAAATGTATTCCATCGTGTAGGCTTGTCGACAATGGAATAATTACATTCTGGGGAAGCAGACAATCATCCACATCGATCACCGACCTCTTCAGTTTATACAGACACAAGGGAAGTTGCAAAATTATCGCCATCATAATTGGTCTACATATCTGCAACAATTCCACTTGAACCTTAAATACAAAAAGGGTGGCACCAATCATGTTGCAGACTACCTCATTCGGCCCCCAGTTGTAACACTGACTACTATTCTCAACTCTTCTGGCTAGGAGACCTTTAGATGGCTGCAACTATACAAAAATGATCCAAATTTTTCCTCCACATACTATATGCTAGTATGTGGAAAGAAATTTCTTGATTTCCGCCTCTAGGATGCATTATTATGTTACCTAGGCTACCTTTGAGTTCCTTCAAGTGAGCATGCCAAGCTTATTTGGGGGGCGCATTACAGTCGAATTGCAGGACACTGTGGTTGTACTACAAAAATATTTTTATTGGCCAAAACATTAGGGGAATTTTGAGGTCTAAAATGGGCCTCCTAAGGAAATTATAAAATAATAGTGGAAATAATAAAAAATATTAGATTACATCATCAAATTTTAGAGGGAAAAAAAGAAAAAACTATTTTTGCAACTCATATTTTCAACTTATATCCTTGAGGGTTTACTCAAATTTCGAGCTACAACACTCGTTGGATGCATAATTTGATTCCTCATCCAAGGAATACCCATGTTGCATACCTTTGATGGACCATACTACACGAAAAATGAGAAATATATGAAAATTCTGATTGCAATCACAATTTCTCATGTATTTCTCATTTAGCGTGTAGAAGGGTCCATCAAAAGTATGCAACATGGGTACTCCTTGGATGAGGAATTAAATTTTGCATCCAGCGAGTACTCCCGATTTAAATTTGAGTAAAATATTAGGGTGATAAGTTTAAAATACAAGTTTAAAAAGTAGTTTTAGTGTTTTATTATTTTTTAATCTTTTTACTTTTTTACTCCAAAAATGATGAATCATCCCCCATGGTTGACATAACCATATTTAATCCTATTGGTTCTTATAAAGTTCATTTTTAGTTGTACATTTTTCTTGGGAGGCACATTTTAGACCTCAAAATTCCCCTTATGCTCCAATTGGATGCTGGGAAATATATCAGATCCTACACTTTCTGTGCCATCGCCAAGCCAACCATCAAGAAGCAAGGCTTGTACACTCCTCCACTTACTCCCATCCAGCCATGGGAATCCATCTCCATGGACTATATTTCTATCCTCCCTTCCTCCAAGCATGGTAATGACTATGTATTTGTGGTCGTGGACAAATTTTCTAAGATGGCTATATTTGCGGCTTACAAGAAGAGTATCACAACCGAGGACACTGCCAAACTCTTCTTTGAACTAGTGTGGGTACATTTTGGGATCACGCAGATCATTATATCAAATCGGAATGGCAGGCTCCTGAGCACATTTTTTTCAAGCCTCTAGACACTATTGGACACCAAGCTCAACAAGTTGACTGCCTTCCATCCCAAGACTAATGTCCAGACAAAGGTTGTTAATAGGATGATAGTGCACATACTCTGCATGTACAACTCCAAGCATCCACGAACCTGGGATGAGAGTCTTCCCTATGTCCAACATAGTTATAATAGAACTCTCCATATCTCGACTGGTCGCGGTTACTTTGATGTGGGTCTAAGATTTTAACCATTGTGTCTAATTGATGTTGCCATGCCTCAGGCGACTAAATAGACATAATATGCACATAGATTGTATGAGGCTGATAAAGCGATCAGATTTATTGAATGCATCCAACACATCCTCCAGAAGGTTCACGACATCTTGGAGAATTCATATTCTAAGTACAAGCAATGACATGATCAACATCATGTGCCACACAAGTTTCCGGGGGGTGAAAAGTTTGGTTGCATTTTCTGAAAGAACATCTTACTGGAGCCCATTGGAAGCTCAGACCACTCTGATATGGTCTTTACACCATTACCAAGGTTGTGGGAGACAATTCTTTTGAGCTCATCATTCCCTGATTCCTTGGCCTGAACCCAGTGTTCAATGTGGACCGCCTTCAACCATACTTCCCACCATTATTGGACACATCAGACATTGCAGAAGAACTCACACCAACAGATTTAAACCCAGAATGCATGGAACATGCCACAACTGATCAGATTACGAACATGCATATCAAGAACACTCACCAGCAGAAGATACAACTATGTCAAGTTTTCAAAGTTGGCCAACTCTTTCACCAAGGCAAGTGGCTCACTAGGGACAAAGTTCAACAAAAGTTTCCCCATCTCATGGAGGCACTCAATGCAATGGGGACCATTGCTTCCTAAGGGGGGAGGAATGATCCAGGTGGATTTTGGTGGAAACTCAACTATTCCACTTGGACCCCCACCACTGTCTCTTTTAGTGTTTTAGTTTCCTTAATTGTAGCACAATTTACTATTTTTGGTAGTTTTTCGGAACTTGAACTTCTAGAGACATTTTGAGGTCCTAAACGATGTTTTTTTGGGAACATCAAGAGAAAAATGAGTATTTGACTCATGTTTTCCACTTGAAATTTGTAGTCCTCGGAAATATATTTCTAACAAGGCATTATTCGCGTCAAACAGAGATCATATGCCAAAGTTACGACCACGGGAAGTCGATGTACCAATTTATCCAAACGGGGCCCATATTTTTGGTGCTTCATCTTCTAAGTGTATAAATTATACGAAATACATATCTATCCCAGATTCTCCTAATCTAACATGTATTTTTTATAATTTCTACATGGTATCAGAGCACAGGAAATTGCAGTAGTGAAGCAGGAGCTGAGTTTGTGGGTGGAAAGAATTCGAATTTGCAGAAAGAGTTTCTTAGTGCTACAGTTGATTCAAGATCGAAATGGCTTTCAATGGCCTGAGGTTAGAGTATGCACTCGAAGGTAGCTTGAACTACATTGCTTAGAAGGACAGAATGGAGGAAGTACTCGAAGACAATGGCTTGAAGGAATTCATTGACAATGATGTTCCTAATCTTGTTTCGTCAGATGTTGCCAATCTTGATGCATGGCAAAAGAAAGTGCCAAAGGCGAGGAGGATCTTGTTGGAGGGAGTAAGAGACCACATTGTCTCAAGCCTCCATGGGAAAGCCACACCATATGCTATGTGGAAGGCTTTGACAGACTATTCCAAAGTAGCAACGACCATAGGAAATTGGTGCTCAAAGATAAACTTAGGAAGATCAAGATGGAAAAGGGCGACACCATTCTGAAGTATCTCACGAAGTTTTTCCAATGTCAAGATGAAATGGGGAGTGTGGTAATAAATGTTTCTACTGATGATTTAGTTATCTTTTCTCTCTTGGTATTTCCTAAGAGTTGGCATAGTTATGAATACTCTGTCAAAGGACGGGAAAATTTGTCAGATTGGGAATGACTGTGCTCGGATGTGGTGCAGGAGGAGTTCAGGAAAAACACCAGAGATGGATCTTCATCAAATCATGATTATGAATAGGATTGTGATTTGGCTAACAATGTGAAGAAGGGGAAGAGGAAGAAATTCCAATCTAAATCTGATTCTAAAGGGAAGAAGCTGGATATGTCCAAAGTGAAGTGTTTTCACTATCACGAACATGGGCATCTTGCTACTAATTGTCCACAAAAGAAGAAGAAAAAGAAGGTTGTTGGAGATATAGCTCGTGAGGCCCTTGCCTCGCATTTTTAGCTTGACTTCTCCTTTATTGCATGCATGGTGTAAAGTGCATTGGGATCAATGTGGTATTTGGATAGTGGCGTTTCCTTTCACATGATGGGAGATAAGGAATTTTTCAGTGACTTGGAGGAGAAATATCTCTAGATGCATATAGAGATGGGTGATGACGGACGGTACAGTGCTACCAGGATTGGTACCATTACCTTTTAGAGGGAGTCAAGTAAATCATTTCAATTAAAAGATGTTATGCATGTTCCAGGTCTGAAGAAAAATTTGGTCTCAGTCGCAATGTTGGAGGACAGAGGCTATGACGTTGCTTTTAGTGATGGAAAAGCTTTCCTGCGACATAAAATAACGGGTCAAGCCAAGAGGATAGGGATTCAAGTTAAGATTCTCTACAATATGGAGGTAGATGGTTGTGGTGCCATGATGCACAAGGTGGAAAAGGTGGTGAGTCGGGATGAGGGCAAATTATGTCACAGGCGATCGGGCCATCTTCATCATGGAGCCTTGAAAGTCATGCAGCAAATATTTACTATACTTCTAATGGGAACACTTTCTCAGTTATATCAATGCAAGGGTTGCACCATGGGGAATTATGTAAAGTCCACCTTTCATGAGAAGGAGAATTGTGCTTCGGGGATCCTTGAGAGAGTTCACACAAACGTGTGTGGGCCATTCTCGTTGCTTCAACAGCAAAACATAAGTACTATGTAATATTTGTTGATGATTTTTTCATAAATGTTGGATATTCTTCATGCAAAAGAAGGATCAAAAATTCTCAAAATTTTGTGAGTTTAAGGAATTGGTTGAGAAAGAGTTGGGGAAGAAAGTGAAGACTCTTAGGAGAGATAATGGTGGAGAATACATCTCTAATGAATTCAAGAACTTTTGTAGCAAATAAGGAATTCGAAGAGAACTTATAGCACCTCATAACCCACCAAAAAATGGGGTCACAGAGAGAAAGAACAAAACGATCATGGGTGTATCACGATCGATGTTGCATGATCAGGGCCTACCAATGCATTTATGGATGGAAGCATGCAACACTGTGGTTTATGTGGAAAACCATTGTCGTTATAGAGTGCTTGGCATGAGTACACCTGAAGAAGCTTTCACTGGTAAGAAACCAGATGTTTCACACTTTAAGATTTTTGGCTCATATGTTTATGTACATGTGACTAAGGATGCCAAGAAGAAGCTCGAGCCAATTACTGAAGTTTGGATTTTCGTGGAGTACATAGAAACACCCCATAATTATCGTGTGTATTTTCATAACAGCATAATGACTGTTATCCGACGGGACATAAAATTCGATGAGGGGAAAGCCATGTGGTTGTCGCTTGAGAGGAGCTGGACTTGCATGCAGAGTAGGAACTGCTGGTTCCCAAAGATGAGTCTCTAGATGTGGATCATCCGCAGGAGAAGGTTCATGGACTGGAGGAGTCCACTAACGCAGAGCCATCCATCAGAAATGGTAGAAGGTGTACCATAGAAGTTTATTGGCTGAGACTTGATGCTGCACAAAATGTAGGAGCACATACTTCACAACGTAGACAAAGACAGCCTCCTGACCGATTTACTGGATACATGGCTCTCATGAGAAAACATATTGTGACTGAACCATCTTCCTTTCAGGAAGCAGTTCAGGAGCCCGCATGGGTAGATGCAATGGTGGAGGAGTATGACTCCATTGTCAAAAACAGTGCTTGGGAAATTGTTCCAAGGCCGGTTGATAAATCAATGGGAGGTTCGAGATGGATCTACAAGGTAAAGAAAGTTGTTGTTGGAGTGTGGAGAAATACAAGGCCACATTTTTGGCCCAGGGATTCTCACAGATCGAGGGGATAATTTATGAAGAGACCTTTGCACCTGTCACAAGGTATTATTCCATAAGGACCATCCTTGCTCTCTCAGCGCAGATGGGCTGGCGCATTCATCAGATGGATGTGAAAACTATGTTTCTCAATGGGATCGTTGAGGAAGAGGTGTGCATAGAGCAGCCTGAAGTTTTTGAGATATTAAAAAATGAGTCGCATGTGTGCCAAATCAAAAGAGCGTTGTATGGGCTGAAGCAAGCACCTTGTGCTTCGTACACTCGGATAGACATCTATTTCACCAGACTGGGCTTCACCAAAAGTGAAGCAGATGCAAACCTATACCAAATTGTGATGGAGGGTAAGCTTTTAATCATTTTTCTTTATGTTTATGATTTAATATTGACTGGTGATGAGCATATTATACACTCATGCAAGGAGGATATTAAAAGGGAGCTTGAAATGAAGGATATGGGTCTCCTTCATTATTTCCTTGGATTGGAAATATGGCAGCAAGATGGTGAAATTTTTGTGTCTCAAGGAAAGTTTTCAAGGGATATACTGGGTAAGTTTCATAGGAGGGTTTCCAACCCATGAATACTCCTCTTCCGGGAAACTGGAGGAAAGAGGATGCTACTTCTAGAGAGGTAGTGGATGCTACTGTCTATCGACAGTTAGTGGGTTCGCTAATGTATCTAGTGAACACGAGACCAGAAATTTCCTATGCGGTTAACCAGCTGAGTCAAGCTATGGTTAAGTCTACCAAGCTCTTTTGGAAGGCAGGTAATAATGGCTTGAGATACCTGATGGGCACATTAGAGTATGGTTTATGGTACATCCAGACGAATGGAGTGAAGTTGCATGGCTTCACAAATGCAGATTGGGCGGGCAGTCCATCAGATAAAAAGAGCACATCAAGGGGTATCTTTAGTATCTGGTCTACAATTTTTTCTTGGTACAGCATGAAGTAGAGATCTGTGGCACTCAATTCAACGGAATCAGAATACATTGCAGCGATTCAAGCTGCATGTGAGGCTATCTGGATGAGAAAGATCTTGGTTGGTTTGTTTGATTCTCATATGGATCCGAGAGTGATTCATTGTGACAATAAGAGTTGCATTAAACTCTCAATTAATCTTGTGTTTCATGATAGATCTAAGCATATAGATATCATGTACCATCATCTCAAAGATTGTGTGCAGAGGAGAATCATGTTGCTTCAGTACATTCCCACGGAAGATCAAGATGCAGATATTCTGACGAAGGCGCTCACCAAGAGAAAATTAGAATACCATAGAGACAGGATTGGGGTGAAAGATAATCTCTTTCTTGTTGAGAGCGAGTGTTGAGATTCAACCAGAAAAACCTAGAGAAAATTAAGCACCTACACTAGGATATTGGAGCCTCAGGATATTTTTAGGTGTATGTCTATTTATAGATGTATGTGCATAATCTATTTATAGAATGCATGTCTATTTATAGATGCATGTCTACTAATATTATCCCTTAATATTAGTTGGACGATAAACTATATTATATTCTCAATGAGCACTTGGAAATAGTTAACTGAAGTGGAAAATCAGTTAGCTAAAGGAATTTCAAGTTAAGTGGTTGGTTGGTGGGACATGCAGGTTGACTTAGTTGTAACTAAGTGATTCGAAGTTGTAACGGAGTTTGAAGTGCATTTGTGCAAGTTGTAAAGTATTTTAATTCAGTTAAGTGAGTTAAACTCAGTTGTGCTAGTTGTAAATGAAGATACGCTAGTGAGAGATCAAGTGAATTAATTATTAATTAATTCATAATTAGTGGTCTCACATGCAACTGAATATTTAATATTATTAACTGCATGCATGTCATATCCAGTGGAGACCCAGTTCAGTTCTAGGTGAAAGGGAAGTAAAATATCAATTGTGATATTATCTAGTTGCACACATGCAACCACACACACATTTGATGTGCCCATGAGGATTGTGAAGTCAAGGTAGGGAAGATTTCATTCATTCAAGGATTGCTATCAGCAGGGATTGTGCAGTGGAGGCAGGCTGTCTAGAGACAGTAAATTGGCTAAGGAACTTGCCAATTTTTTAATGACAGTGTGAGACAATTGTAAAGACCAATCTAGGGTTCTAGATTAGACTAAATTTATTGTCAACCAAGGTAGGTAATCTTAGAGGCACTTGTCTAATATTTATAGACCTAAAAGGATCTATTCTATTTGTCTAGATAAATGCTTACTGTGACAGGCTCTAACACTCTCTTACAAGAGCTTGAAATGTAGTTCCTTTCACACTTTAAATGCTTATATCATCTAATTTAATCTATTGTTCTAAAAACAGAGTGTTACTAGTCTGAGTTTTCAATCCTCTTACAAGGATATAATTCACAAAAACTCTTTCAAAATAACACACTAAGCATACTAAAAATCAAATTCATGAAAACAGAGTTCATAGAAATGTTTTGAAATTCAATGCTCAATTAAACCTTTTACAAGGAATTATTCAATAATTTTGCAATTGAATTTTCAAGCTACTACTATGAATCATAAAATAACAATCACAAGAACTTCTAATTAAATTGATAAACTCACAAGCAACGAAATGAAATAAAATGCTATTCAGATCTAAATACTAAATTTTATGAAACAGAAAAGAAAGTGTACCAATCCTCACGTGGGGGCCCTTCCACGCTTTGAAGGCACACTTTGAAAAACTTCAAGTGATAAAAACATTAACTCATAAACACCATAATTGATGAAATTTTTTCTTTGATTAAGTTCTGAGAATGGATTACATTAAAAACAGAGTTCTAAAACACACTTACAGTCTTAAGTCTGTTCCTTTCAATGTCTTCACTAGCATTCATTTTCTTCAATAATCAATCCTCCATTACATGCTTTCATCCTCCTATTTATTAAAATTTACAACCAAAAAGGCTATTTTCGTTCTTCCTAATCCTAACTGATCTCTAAAACAAATTAAAATCAGTTTAGGGTCCCTAATCTTAAGAAAAATATCAAGTACATTCATTATAACTTCAGATTTTTCTGCTGGATAGGCTGGGTTTGACCAGCATTGACCATATATTCAGGAGCTCCAAATTTGATGCTAGATAGATTTTCCACCATGTATGTACATCCTAGATCACGTCCTTGTCTTCTGTTTCGATTTTCCTGCTATGCCACATGTCATAACATAAACCAATTATAGGAAGTTATTACATCCTGTAATTTTATTGAAAATTTTCAATTTTTAACATAAAAATCCATAAATTAAATTTAATGTAAAATAACAATTATAATGCTACATTAATCAATTTCAATGGACTATGAGGATTTTATGGAAGAAAATGGTAGATAAATGATGGATTTTTAGAAGAAAAGAATAGTAATAAAATAGTACCAACATTTCCCCCAAACTGAATGATTTAGCATGTCCTCATGCTAATCCTGATGTGCTCCCTTTATATTCTTTTTCTGCTTGTGCCTCTGCTGCTTGTAGCAATACATCTACATTATTCTGAACTTGGAACTCATGTTTCATATTCTTATATTTTTCTTTGAGAACCTTTTTCTAAGTGTACCATTTTGTTGCCCATTTGCATATTTCAGTTTGATCAGTCTTAAGTTCTTTGACTTTCTTCTTCAATTTCTCATTTTTCTGCTGAATCTTCTTGCTCTGGGCTCTCAACATTTCATTTTATTTCTTTATGACCTTCTCTAACATATTTTCTTCCATCATTTCTTCTTTTATCTCTTCAATTTGTTTCTCTAACTTTCTCTGTTTCTTGTTTGTAGGTACTGGCTCTTTCCTTTCTCCTTTGTTACTTTCAGTTTCCATCTCTGCTTCTTGTTCTGGCTGTGAATTAGCACTGCTTTCAATTTCCATTGGTGTATTTACATTTTTCTATGGTTGATCATCCTGTATTTGATTTCTTTTTATTCTCCTTGATCTTCTTCTGTAAGTAGTGAAAATTTTATCTTTTGCAATTTTCTTAGCATCTTCTTGCCTCATTCTTCTTGTCTTCACACTACTACTAATTTGAGCAACAGTGCTTGACTTAAATTCAGGGGTTTCCTCATCAATATCAACCATAAACTATGTGCTTCCTTGTTTCTCATGTTCATCTTCTTTGGTTTTGATCATTTGATTAGCAATTAAAAATTCTTCCCATGTTTTCCCTCTCTTCTGCAACTCAAATTCAATTAGAATTTTTATCAAACCAAAATGATACAGGCTTCTATATTCATTACCTTTTTGTTTCTGAATGGTCTTTGAAATTTTACTCAAACTTTGTAAAAGAAAATAGGGCAAACTAATAGTGCATTGACCTTTTAAGTGCAACAAAATTTTTATGTGATATAGGTATACTATGTTGTAACGCCCTTCACATGTAACAAATTTTTGAAGAATGTATACCATTTCATCCCATGGGTGAATTAACCAACTTCTAGGAACACCCTTTTTCCAATTGACAGAAGAAACCCTTGACCTAGACATAAACTGAGTCCATGATTTTTCTCTAAATTGCTTGGTTTTGAAATACTTTTCCCCTTCTGGACTGATTTCTAATGTCTGTGCTATTGTATCCTCTGAGATTCTGAAAGAGAAATTTCCTATCAAAGCTTTCTCTCCATTAAATGAAAATGCAAATTGTTTCGTAACTTCTTCATTGTTTCCATTAAATTTCTCTAGAAAAGACAACCAGTGTTTTTCCCTCAAAATATTAACACAGTCTTCATGGTATTTTGAACTATCAAATTTCTCAGGCTCTGCTCTATTTTTCATTTCAAAAATCTTTGTTCTAACCCCTTTTTGTGCTCTATAAAACAAAAATTCAATCAGGGTTTTTCAACTTGTTACCTCTCTTCTCGCTTTCCACTGGGCTGACCAGGCTAACTTCCTAAATTTTCTGAGCTTACTTCTTCAAATGTCTGAGTTGTTTCCTCAAATTCTGGGCGGAAGTAAAAAAAAAACTCTGGATAAGCCTGTCTGCTATATTTTCTCCCTTTTTAGCACCTACTATCTCGGCCCTCTTTAAGAAACTCAGAGTCTAAACATTAACTCCTTAACTAACTTTATGAACTCAGAGTTTTATAAAATAAAAACTCAACAACCGACCTTCATTTTGCGTGATGTCATAAGATCCAATTGCTATGATGATAACGCAGAGAACAGAGTCTTACTATCAGATGTCGTGAGCTTGTTTGCAGAGTCGGAAGGTGCGTTCAAATCATGAATACAGAGGAGCAGTACTGATTTGCAGAAGCATAATCATGATAGCACAATATGCAAATCGTGTTGGTGATTAAATCATAACGGATACATTTCATAAGCAGATTTGGGTCAGAAGATTGTTTTTGTAACTCCAGCAGTTGAAATGAATGAAATCATTTGAGGACAAGCGTCTTAACAAATGTCTTTCCATTGAACGGACTTTTACATTGAGTATCTATTAAGGCCACTACTTGTTGGTACTTTATTGGCAGAGGTCAGATTTAAAAATTATGAGTTTATGAAAAGGTTTGAAGAGCGTAGTAGGAATAGAAAATAAAAATAGGCTAATGTGTGATAGGGAAATGGAAATGATCATATAGAAATAGGAAGAGTGATAATGAGGTGAGTATATAGGGAATATTACAAAGGTTATGGGTATAAGGATTATAAGAAAGGCTTTTTGAAATTGATAACAAGCAATAATAATTATCATTTTTAACACTAAAATAATTTAAGAATTTTAAATGTTAAGAAATTTCAATACATTACACTTGTTGGCTAACAAAATTTTGCTTATACAGGTGTGCCTGATCTGCTTGTACAGGTGTGGTTGATCTGCTTGTACAGGTCCCTTAAAATCTGAAGAACAACTTCTTTTATCTTTGATGTAGCCTTGATGATGTAGTCTTGATGATATAACCTTGATGATGTAGCTTTGATTAGAATTTTGATAAGCAACCTTTGAAAACTTGTTGAAGTAGCCTTATCTATCTTTGATGCAGTCTTCAAACAGGTCCCTCTGATATTGGTAATATTGACATAGCCTTTTAAACAGGTCCCTCTATATAATTATGTTAAAACAGGTCCCACTGGCTATTTTATTGCTCAAACAGGTCCCTTCACTGATTAGAACAACTTTTTGATTGAATGACTAAAACAAAAATTCCTTGAAAAATTGAAATTGAGGAGATGAGATAGGGAAAAACCACTATTTCTTCTCCCCCACTAAGTCTTTGACTTGTCCTCAAGTCATTATTGAATTGATGAAAAACAGTAAACAAGTAGAACAAGGAATTCTTACCAGCCAAATGATTGGTTTTCCAGTAAGAATTCGGGTTTAGAGTGTGCCAGAGTCTGGTACCAATCCATAACCATGTTATTCAAAAAAGCCAATAACAAATTTGTAGTAAACCATATAATCTTATTATACTTCAAACTTCAATGCATCATTGATCTCAAAATAGTTGTGACATATATATATCTACTTTGTTGAGTCACAACGAGAGAGAGAGAGAGAGAGAGAGAGAGAGAGAGAGAGAGAGATTGTTTTGAATATATATATCTACTTTGTTGAGTCACAACTATTTTGAGATCAATAATGCATTGAAGTTTGAACTATAATAAGATTATATGGTTTACTACAAATTTGTTATTGGCTTTTTTGAATAACATGGTTATGGATTGGTACCCTTCACTTTCTTTGAATTTTTCTAATATATGATATGTTGCATTGAGGATTTAATTGTGAAGAACATTGAGGTGGGTTTTATTTCACTTATATGTGCATAGATCACAAAGATAATTTTTCTAATTCCTCTCAGGGAAACCACACACTCGACCACTACCTTAAGGCAGCCCCATGACTCCAAGAAAATCCCTCACAAAAATTGCACTTTCCCTAAAACAAATAAGTCCTCACAAAAATTAAATTTTGTCAAAAAATGAAAAACATAAACCTTTGATGTTAATAACCCCATATTCACACAATTCTTTATAATGTTCATGTTAAACATTATATTCCATAATCTTCAAACATTCACTCTCTTTTGTATATCTTCTATGTGATTCCATATGCATTATATCACTCCCCTAGTAACAACATGAACAACCAAATCTATTAATGAATACCATTTGTATATCCATTGAATTTCAATAATCACTCCCATTTGTGAATGCTAATATTACAAACTAGTAATGAAATTTGATATTCACTTTTTCCAACTAAATAAAAAAATCACAATGTTCAATATTTTTCTCTCATTCATTTTCATCAGCATATATTAATACTCTCAATTCGCATTAGAACTTAACCCTAAAGCCTTGGGGGCACCTTGAGGTAGTGGTCGAATGTGTAGTTGCACTTAAATATAAAATATTAAAAATAGTCTTGTGACCCATGAACAAACAAGTGAATCAAAACCCACTCGCATATCCATTAATAACTCAAAGGGGTTGGATCTAATGGTGGAAAGCAAGGATTTTTTCACTGTTGAGTAAGATTTAATTCCCATGAGGGCCTACTCTAAATCCATGGGGACAGCTTGAGGTAATAGTTGAACATATGGTTGCATCCAGGGAGATTTATTAAAGGATCTCATGACCCATGCACACATAATTGGATCAAATCTCAACACCATGTCCTTCAATTTCAAATTCCATGGGGCATAGAACAATCAGTGAATGAGTGTATTGTTAAGGCACTCTTTGTGTAATAGTCTCTGGTTCAAAACCATGTGGGTGTCCCACCTGCCTAACTCTCAATTAGAGGTTATAACGATATCGATCATAATCAATCTTGTGTGACACCAATATGAAATTGGCCTACTTGTTGATTCCTCTACTCACAAAAAAAAAACATATATTAATATCCTATTACTTTTAGGTTCACAAAAATTAATGAATACAAAATGTTGTAAAATTTTAAAAGTATATTTAGATAATCTACATCTTAAAAGGGTGGAATGAGCTTATAAATAAGAAAAGGAAAAAAGAAATATCCAGGATTATTTCTCAAAGTGACATAAATGAAATGCATTTAATAAAAAAGACTCGCAATATTTAGTTAATAACAGTAAACACAAATAGAAAATATACTTTGGTTAAGACAAATTCCTCTCATAAAATTCAATTCAGCGAAGATTATCCAAGCCCTACAAAGTTGTAAGTTGCACAACATTATAATGTTATTTTGATTAATAGATTTAGTTTGCTAAGAAAATTTTGGTTTAATATTTTCTAAAGTTTATATATTTCACATTTACAATTTCAAAAAACTCTTACATAAAATAACAAATAATAATAATAAATTATTTATAAGGTCATATCTAAGTTAGACAACAAATTGATGTATGAGACCCTTCACTACTAAAGTCTAAGTCTACAAAAGTATAGGTAATATACCCTATTTGGATTTGAGCCTATGACCTCTTAAAAAGAAGCACATATTTGTAAATATTAAAAGAATTTTTCATTTATCAAAATTAATCTTACCCTTCGTAATAATAAAATTTAAACAATATCACATGAAATCTTTTTCCTTTTGGTCTTACTTTCCACTAAAAAAAAAACTCCATATCAAACACACTTTCCCTTTACATTTCTGCATATAGCACTTCAAACATTTTAATTAAATAAGAAAATGTGCTTTTAAAATTTAAGCATTTTAAACACTTTAATTGAATAATAAAATACACTTTTAAAATTTAAAGAATCACTTATTTATTTATATCTAAATTCTTGATATTTAAATTTTTAGATCCAAAAAAAATTTATTTTTATTTTCAAAATATTTACATATATAATATTATTAATGGTTTGATCATAATATATATCCAATTTTAAGATTATGGTTAAGCGAGACACCAAATTGGTGTATAATATCTCTTATTTATAAGAGAAAAGACTAATTTCAGGCAATGATTTGGTTGCTAAAGTCTACACAGACATACATATTCTATCCTACCGATTTTAAACCTTTAACCTTTTATAAAAAAAACTTACTCTTAACCATTAAACACACTAAAACTATATTTCATAAATAATATCCACCTATATTTTTATATGCATACAAATAAAAACAAATACCAATACTTCATTGCTTATATGACTCATGCTAACAATGCTTCATTGCTTATATGACTCTTTAGATTTTATGTACTTAGTGGTCAATCTTGACGTTAGAGGCACAAAATTCAAAGCAAAAATTTTTAGAGGCTCCACCTTGACTTTATTATTCTCAAGGGAGCAGAATGCCAACATTGGATTATGGCAATGTGGCCTAAATCTGCAATGATGCGACAACTACCTTCCATAAATCTATGTTTAACTGGTGATCCCGACATACCAAACGCATTACCAATTTTTTAGATATGTAGGGAGCATTATTATATACAATTGCCCAACGATGCAAGGCAATGATTTGACATTTTGAATATCCATATCTTATATGTTAATACGGATGGAATGGCCAAATTTTATTTTAAAGGTATTTGACATTTTGAATATCCATATATTATATGTTAATATTAATAGGAATGGACATATTATACATTATATGTTAATTTCAATCCAAAAGGTCTTGTGTGCTTTTTAAAGAAAAAAAAGAGTAAGGTATTTTGTTATATAGGTTAGAATAAAAAATGCATTACAAAATCCATTGTATCTTGATTATGTTATCCACCATAATTGAAAACTAGAAGTTTATTGATTTTGGTTTAATGAGACCAATTACAAAATTATTTATAACTTATTACAAAAAGTAAAAATTGACAAAATTTTATGTTTGCTCTGAAAAAATTTGATACACAATTATCATTTGAGAAATTGCAAATAATAACATTCTTCTATCAATACTTAGTCAATATGAAACAAAATGTAATTCATATTTCAATAAAGTGAGATCATCACTAGAGATATAAGAGAGTCTCATAAGAGTTTTAGAGTCCCGAGAATTTATTATTATCGTCCCTCCATTCCTCTGGATGAATTGTGCCTGCACTTAGAACCAACCCTTGTTTATATATTTCATCTTCCATCATATTGTGATTTATGTACACATGAAGAAAAAAAAGAGATTTGATGAAATTGTTGAACAATCTCCATCGTTTTTTACTTCCTGTGAGAGAGATTTAAAGCCTGTAAGACTAATTTCCCTTTCATCGAATCTATTATGCTTAGATCCACGACCTTCACAATGAGAAGGAGGGCCCATTATGCAATGAGTTCCTCTTTGGTGTTTGTCCCTTACCCAACCCCAAAACAAGCTTTCAGAAAAATGTTTATATGAAAACTTAATGATAAAACCACCACCACACTGACCTCTTTGAGAGGCACCATCAAAGAAAGCTACAGGAGGATCACTGTTCAGAATAGGAGGTACAACCAATCTTGGATGCTTAGTCTTGTCTCTAGATGGGAACTCTTTGAAGAATGCAACAACTCTAGCAGTTATCTAAAATAGATTTAGGGAATTCCTTCAAAGATGATCTTATTACGCATGTTCAAAAGGCCCCAAGTAACAAAAATGGGGAGGGTTTGAATTTTTTTCTTTCTTGAACCCAAAATTTCAAGCACTCTTCTTAAGAATTAATGTTCCCAAAAGATGAAATTCTAATTGTAGATATCACATTCTCCCATAACTCGTTAGCCATCCTACAGATATAAAAAGATTATTTATACTCTCCTCTCCAGAAAGGCATAGAAAATAAGTATTTGGATTGTTGAAAACTCTTTTTTGCAATTTCTTCGAAGTCAAGATTTGATTTTCAAGTACCAACCAAGAAAAAAAATTGGCTTGAGTGGAAGGTTCCACCCGCAAAGCTTGGATGTCCATCATTTAGTATTATGGGTACACAAAGTAGATGATATAGCCTCATAAGTTGAACTAGCCCCCACTTTCCTTGTCTCTTTGTTCCAAGCCCATACTAGTTTGTCCTCTTCATGCGTAAGGAAAATCCTATTATTAGAAAGGTTTCCCACAAAATTATCCCATTCTAAAGCAAGAGCCCCTTGCAATTCCAAGTTTCTTGAGCTAAGCCACTGCCCCTAAGAGAAATTTAAAGGGAAAGAGATGTTGTCTTGCACCAAAATATATATACCTTTGGCATTAAGGATAACTACCAGGGAATGAGAGAGATTTGAAGCATAATTCCCCCCCCCAAAAAGGGAACTTTGTCCAGCCTGACTTGACATCCATTTCCTACCTTCCACACAATAAATTTGAAGAGCGAAGAAAAGGATGGCATCGGTCCCCTCCATATCAAAGAGCATTCATGCATTGATTTAGAGGCAGGGGGTCAAATCTAGTCCACCAAAGAGGATTTTTTAATATACTTATCCTTTAGCAGTTGACTCCATAGATAATTTCCAAACAATATCCCCCAGAGGTTCTTTAATGTCAAATATTTACCTAACCAAACCAAATTTTTTAGGCCCCATCTTCCCATGCATTTGGGCTTTGATAGTGACTCTCAACTAGCAAGATGAAAAAAATTATTTTCCCTCTTACCCGACCACAAAAAGCTAAACATTATTTCTATAATTTTGTTAAGGATGAAGGAAGGTACCTTTACAAGGCTTAACCAGTACACCAGAATGCTTTCAAGTACTGACTTGACAACCACTTATAGCACCAATAACCAAATTTTTGGTCCACTTTCTTGGCATTCCAAAACCAATGCTCTTTCCTATAACTATTAGCCTTTAGCTAGAAACCTATATATTTGAGTCCCAATTCCAACATATCCACTTTATAATGGAATATATCCATTATCGGTGCCAATAAAAGCAGCTTCTATATTATGATGAAAAAACATAGATTTATGGGTATTGGCTTCCATTCCTATTCCATGGATGAAGGTAGTAATTATCCTTTTATAAACCTTTCATTCTCCCACCGATACTTCCCCCATAATAAGTATGTGATCAATAAAAAGCATGTAATTATCTCTAAGGGAGATATTTTGACACCTTTTATCCTACCTACCCTTTTCTCCTTGAGGGTCAGTTCGCTAAGGCCTTCAATGACCAACAAAAAGAGTTGGGTGTTGAGAAATCATAGTGCATGTAGATCAGGGTATATTTATCTTACTTGATAATTTCCTATCAATATTTTTTATCTTCTTTTTATGTTTATTATGTTATTTTCATCAAACAATTACCAAAACATATAAAACATGAAGATCACAAGAGAAAAAGAACACAAATATGTAGGCTCCAAGCTAGGGAAAAATCGCCACAAGGGGGAAAACCCAAGAAAAATATATTATTATAGAATTATATCAAAATGAGATATCCAAGACCCAAGACCAATACCAAAACTACCATAGAGACCCAAGTCATCCGTCCTCCAAGTTATATTCATCAAAACTAAGTCAACAAAAGTTAATGATGGTCAATTCTCTGAATTTTGGTCCATCCCTGAAAATTTGGCCTCCCTGGAATCTCAAGCCCGGAAATTTCGGCCCTGTAACAACCTCAAAACTACATAATAATCTTGCACACGTGAATAGAAATTAAGGAAGAAATCAATTCACTTTTCTCTCTCATTTTTCCTTCTTCTCTCTCCTTAGACTTCTCTAATTTTTCTTCTTTCTCTTGCACACAAATTGAGTGATTGATCTCCAAAATGTGGAGCACAGTTGTTAATATATAGTTGTTCGTCCATATGAAGAGACACATCTTATGGGTTGGCCAACTTGGTCTTGTGGTGACAAAATTGTTTCTTTTGACTCAAAATTAAAATTTCCTTTTCTTACAAATAGTCCAAATGGGACTTTGAATCATGAAAAAAAATCGTATTTCCTCAATAAACCCTTGAAGCATGAAGAACATGATTCGAAGAGAAAATATTAATAATATTGTTTTTATTCCTTTTTTTTTTACATGAAATACGTATTGATATAAGTACAACGATAATTATAAAGACCGAACCTAGTTACACTTTTCAACGCTCCCTCTTAACTAGGGAGGTATTCATAATCAAAGAATGGGATACAAGGATACTCTCAAATTAAATATTCTTATAAGAATATTTTGGATTGATAAGTATCATCAAGCATCATCATCATAACCAACATTGTCAATTACAAAATAGCAAGGCTTTGACTAAACAAGCTCGAACTCTCCACTATATTAGAGCACAATGTTGGGAGGCATACATTTGGACACCATCACCACTACCTCTCAAAGCACATACCCCATCAAGATGTTCACCATTTATGTTCTTGCAGGAATATTCTTATCTTAGATTCCCAATCCTCAAATAATATCTATACTCCTCAAGACTATTGTTATCTTGGATACCTAGCCCTATCCTCAAAGAGTATAAGTCCTCGAGAATACTCCAATCTTGGATTCCCAATACTCAGGGAGTATTAGTCCCAGATGTTTATCCAATCATCCATTCTCCCTACTAGTGCTTTCACTAGGGTTATGATTGTGTTATAAAACCAGCTCCAAAAATAGAAGAAAAGAGAGATCAACGCCTTAGAAATGGTTGTGGGGACTTTCCATTCCTTAATGGCTTTAATTTTGTTAGGGTCTACCTTAACACCCTCGTTAGATACAATATGACCCAGATATTCCACCTCTTATACTCCAAAGAAAAATTTGGATGTTTTTGCATATAATTTTTTCTCCTCCACTAGTTTGAGAACCCTGTCAACATGTTGAACATGATCCTTCCAAGACCTGTTGTAGATTAGTATGTCATCAAAAAATATTAGCACAAATTTTCTAAGGAAAGGTTTGAAAATGGAATCCATCAACCCTTGAAATGTAGAAGTTGCATTGGTAAGTCCAAAAGGCATGACCAAAAATTCATAATGACCCTCATGAGTTCGAAATGTTGTTTTCAGAATATCTTTAGTATTCATTCTAATTTTATGATATCCTGAACGAAGATCCAACTTGGTAAAATAAATTTCTCCATGTAATTCATACAATAATTCATCAATCATGAGAATGGGAAATTTATCTTTAATAGTGAGCTTATTGAGCTCCCTATAATCTGGAAACATGCGCCATGATCCATCCTTCTTGTGCACCAATACTACTAGAGCAGAGAAAGAACTTTGACTAGGTTGAATTATACCAGCCTCTAACATTTCTGCAATCATACGTTCAATTTCACTATTTTGGACATAAGGATATCTGTAAGGCCTGATGTTTGGAGGAACACTTCCTGGAATCAAATGAATAGCATGGTCATGATCACGAATACGTGGGAGTCCTTTGGGAGTTTCAAACACCTTGGAATGATTGTCCAAGACTTTTTGGAGATCTGGACAAATAGATGATTTTGATGTTGGAACTTCTAGTGAGCATAATTATGCAATTCTGCCTTGTTGTTCTTTCTTCAAAAGCTTTGTCATGAAATTGGAGCTTATTATCTTTCTTGGCTTCCCTGTGATACCCCGTAATTCGATTTCCTTTCCTTCCGAAAAAAATTTAAGAAAATTTCTTGAAAATTAAAAGCTATCGTCCCCAAATATTATAACCATTGTACTCCAAGTACAACTTCAGCACCTCCCATTTGAATGGAAAGAATTGGACTATTCAATACATATTCCCGCATGGTTAGCTTGATATTATGGCATTTTCTAGAGCAATTTATAGTTCCTCCATTTGAAACCATCACTTGACATTCTAGTGATGGGTATAGGAAACAATTCAATTCCTTGGCTACCTTATAATGAATAAAATTATGGGTACTAGCCGAATCAATCAAAACTATTACCTTTTTCTTCTTGATATGTTCTTCTATATTGAGAGTTTGAGGAGTGGTAATTCCTGCCAATGCATTACACGATATGGTCGGACTCATTTCTTCTTCTTCTAGGGTTGGTTCCTAGTGTATATCCTCTTCTTTTGAAGTTTCTTGTTCATTTTCTTCCTTCTCTTCACAATCTATGTAAAATAATTTCTTCTCAGCACACTTATGACCTTTAGTGTATTTTCTATCACAACTGTAGCAAAGACCTTTTTCTCTTTTTTCTTTCAATTTTTGTGCTGTCAACCTTGTAGGTTGTGGAAGTCTAGGAGTAGCACCACTTCCATCTTTATAGATGTGAGTGGTAGGCTTCCTTTTCGCCATAATTTTACATTCAATTTTTCTGACCAACCTGAATGCCTTCTCCAATGAATCAGGTTCCCAAACACAAACTTCATGTTGGATGTTATCCTTTAAAATCCCTATGAAGACATCAATCATGTGTTCCTATGGAATATCAGTTACCCTTATATTCAATTTTTGGAAGTCCTCAATGTGATCCACCACTGAACCCTTTTGTTTGAGATTTATCAATTGGCTAAAGAAGGTGTTTCTCTTTGTATCCTCATAATGTGCTATCATTTCCTCTGTAAAAATTGACCAAGTGACAATTTTTTTACTAGAGAAAAGCCATCGATACCATACAAATGTATTTTGTTCTAAATGTAAAGTTGAAATGCATACCATTTGTGTGTTTTGCACATTATTAAGATCAAAATATTGTTCCATCTATAGCATCCATGTTACGGGATCCTTGCCATCAAACTTCCTCATATCCATCTTTGGAATATGGTGTTTCTTCAATCGAACATTAGAGTTTATGAAATCATGATTAACATTTATTTTGTTCTCATCATGAGTTTCCTCTACTATATTTCTTCCATTAAGAATCATTTCTTGTATTAACCTTGTCATCAAACCTTCCATGTGTTCTTTTATATCATTCTTCATGTCTTCCATGTTGTCTTTCATTTTTTCATCAATCTTAGCTTCCATGTAATCCATCTTAGCTTCCATGCCAACTTCCATGCCATTCTTCAAACCATCCATATTATCTTCCACACATTTCTTCAAACCATCCATCTTAGCTTCCACGCCTTTCTTCAAAACTTCCATTTCATTTTTTGTTTCTCTTTGCAAGAGCGAAGTTTGGTGCACTTGCTCTTGTAATCTTAATATTTCATGTTGCGCTTCTTCCTCTTCATGAGTCATAATAGAGCCTTCTGAAGTCTTAATGGGTGTTTAATTCTTTTTAGGTGGCTTTTTAGAACCCAATACTGATATCTATCCTTCAATATGCCCTTGGAATCACTTCAAACTGATTTTTCACACAAGACTTATGCAATTCGGAAAAACAAATACACACCTTTTTCTTGATTTTTAGGAGCTCGATATTGAAACTAAATTAGATCTGTGATTTAGGATCTTCAATATCTAAAATTAAGCCCTGTAGTATCCCTTTGAATATTCTTTCGAATGCCACAGGTCCGACCTGATTTGGATTCTTCAAGGCAAATTTATGCCCAATCTCCCACAATGACCTAATTATGGACTGGTTCAGTAGAGAAAACATTTACGACGTGCCACATGTCACTGTTTCCTCCTTCTGCTCTAAAATTGATACAAATGAAATTAAATTCCATGTACTCACGGCCACTATTTACAGAATTCCAATCCGACACTCAGAGAGATATTTATGACGATTTTCCCATGGCCACCTCTTTGAGATGAAATTCGGGAGCCTAAAAAAACCCTAACTTCCACAGATCATATCACCAAAAACATTCTGAACCAAGATCTGAAATTTTTACATGAAGTTCCTCGGGATTTTGGATTTTCTCTGTAAAAATTTCAGCTTCTAAACCTTTGTAGAAAACAAGTTATAGCGCAAATTCCACGATGAAATTTTTTAGGTGAAATTCGGGAGCCTGAACAAACCCTAACTTCCACAAATCATATCTCCGAAAATGTTGCGAACCTAGATCTGAAATTTTTACATGATGTTCCTCCAGATTTCGACTTATCTCTGTAAAAAATTCAGCTTCTAAACCTTCGTAGAAAAAAATTTATAGAGAAAATTCCACGATGACCTGTTTGGAGAAGTGAAACCCTAGAATCCAAAGCCCTGATACCAAATGTTATGAAACCAACTCCAAAAATAGAAGAAAAGATAGATTAACGCCTTAGAAATAAGACACTTCGAGGGGGAAAACTCCTTTACATGACATAAATAAACAATTATTGGATGATACAAATGAAAAAACCTCCTTCTATATATAGGAGTCCATGGGGTCACAATATAATCCTAGCCGACCTAACAATAATAATTTAAGGGCACAATAATAAAAATATTGGGGTTACAGGGGTACAACAATAACAATAAGGGCATTACACTAACAACAATAAGGGACTATACTAGTAATATAGGGACCTAATAGATTGTTAGTCCTGGCCATAATGCATGACACATGGAGAATACAATGTCCACCATCACTCCCTCTCAACCAAGGAGACATAAAAACAAGCTTCAACTTGTTTCATTCATCAATTACTTATTCTTTCATGGGGATCTTAGCAGTATCTTGCGGGGACTCACAACTCCTAACAACATCGCATCATATCGAACTTTCACCTTCTTGGATCTTGACAATCTTCATGCAACTTTGTCATCAAATGGTTCATCTATCATCTTCAAGGATCCAAACTTCCTCATAGTTGCTAGCGCATGCCTTATTCCTTACATAAAAAAATTATACCCTCATGCTCTTTGAAGCCATAATTAGTGTTTTCCACTCAATCCATGTGCTCCAAAATCAAATAAAACAATTGTTGGTACAATATCATCAAACAAATTATCTCAAATGTTATCTTTCTAATCCCTTCAGATATTTCTTCAATATGTCCTTTCAGGGAGCCAAACCATGTCCCATTATTATCATAGTTGTCTAATCACAATAGCCTCTATTCAAGGTGTGGGATTCTTCATGTCAAATTCTTTCTACTTACTCCCTTTGAGGTCAAAATTCCTTTGTATGGTCTATCTTCATATTGCAATAAAGTTTTTCCTTATGCTCTTAAGCTCCCAATCATCAGTCAATGTTTTCCTAAAACAAACCAATAAACTGTTGGTACAACAGCATCAAAATTCTTCAACTTCTTTCTCTTTAATCGAATTCATTGATGCAAGATTCAAATTTCTACATTCTTCTTCATCTTCATGTGATGCCACATTCTTCTAATTCTTACTTCTACTATTCAAGTTTTAGATAAATTTTTTCTTGACCTACAACCTTTATTAGAATACTATGAAAGAACAAAAGGTAAATTGTATAACAATAGTAATAATTAAAGAAAGTAGGTATAGAATAATTATCCTTTCGAAGAGAGTCACCTCCCTCTTAATCTTGGACCTGTTCACCACCTTTGTCTTCATATCACCATGATGGCATTCCTATCAAACTCAAGAGTTGGGTTTCTCTTTTTTTCCAGCCGAAACAATTAGTTAGGGTTTTTATTGCAAGGGTTTTCTAATTTAGATTTTTGCTAGGGTTTACAAACCCTAGATTCTCCATATTCATGAAGACCTTCCATTCAAAAAATGCTAAATTTTACAAGCATGTTGTTCACTCCAAAACCTTAATGATACTATTAACATGCCTTTTATTCATTTAATTTCTTGATCACAAGACCTAGTCTTCACATGTAATGATCTACTCGGTGTGCTAACATATCAACAATATCCTATATGTCACTATCTCTAATCTATATCTATCCATACCCTTTTACTAACTTTCAAATGGCCATCATTGTGATCTAGTGAACTTGAAAAAATCATGAAATTCACAAAAAAATTGTACATACCTTTATAACCTTACCTGGTCCTTGCAAATATTCAGTCCTTTATCTTCAATTATATTTAAAAAGGTGTTTCAATCCTTCAAGTATTGCATGAACCACAAAAATTTTGTTGAGATGCTAGTAATTTCATTTATCTTTGTTTCTTCCAAACTTCATTGGTTTTATCATCCTTCTCATAATTATAACAGCCTCTCATACTATTTTCACTGATATTAGCTTCATATACCTTCAGTCCTTTCCACTATACCATATCTAAAGTGATCTTCCAATCTAAAGAAACAAGGTCATAGGTTTGTCCTCCACATTTATTCTACAATGATATTCTTCAATTTCTCTCAAGTATACTCACTTGAATCCATAAGAAAGATTTGAACACATTTGAATATCAAGAGCTTGGATCAAGCCTTATAATCTTGGATCACACGACAATGAACTTTGCTATCCCTCAGGTCCTCAATACAGTGCCTCATAAAAGTGTTAAGATTGTAAACTATTGTAGAAGTCTCGAATGTCATGAACCGTAAGAGTTGATGTTTGAATGTTGGTTCATGTAGCTTGTAATTTGAATTTTTAGAGAAAATTTATATTGTTTGCATCACCGATAGTCTTCCTTGAATGGTCTCTAAAATTTTGAAATTTTTTTATTCTCCTTGTCATGCTTCAGAGATGTACATTAACAAATTGTTGGTTGCCTCAAACTGTATTAGAGAAATAAATATAATTAGCTTCTTCTTTGAGGATATTTATATTTCCCGTGTACTTCTTCTAGATTATACTTCAATGAGAAATTATTCAGATAAGTAGGATTTGTTTAACAAATTTAATTTTTTAGGTCTTGGTCTAGACACTTTTAGGACACTCTTTGAGGTGAATTTTGGATGGAAGTATTGACCTCCTCTAGTAACCTTAAATTTGTATTTTCCACAAAGTTACAAGTCTCGTAGAAATAATATATGTTACAGAGATATATCACCTTTTTAAATTGCTTTGTATTGCTTCACAGTCTTCTATCTGGTTTAGAGTATCTCCATAGGTACAAAATCATGTATTTCATAAGAATTATTTCTTTTCAAGTATCTGCCTAGGGTTATTATAGTTTCTTCTCTTTTTCTAATGCTATAGAGACCTTACAATTACCGAAACATATAAAACATGAATATCACAAGAGACAAAGAACACAAATATGTAGGCTCCAAGCTAGGGAAAAAATCCCACAAGGGGGGAACCCAAGAAAAATTATCTTCTTATAGAATTAGGCCAAAGGGAGATATATGAGAACTTATAC
Organism: Pinus albicaulis; assembly: GCA_034641835.2. Taxonomy (NCBI): domain Eukaryota; kingdom Viridiplantae; phylum Streptophyta; class Pinopsida; order Pinales; family Pinaceae; genus Pinus; species Pinus albicaulis. The sequence continues at coordinate 795,590,422 of CM076576.1, read as the reverse complement.
AAAGACCAAAAATGTGATAGAGACCCAAGTTAGCCCCCTCCCAAGTTATATTCATCAAAACAAAGTCAACGAAATTCAATGTTGGTCAATTCTATGAATTTTGGTCCATCCCGGAAAATTTAGCCTCCCTGAAATGTTAGGCCTTGAAATTTGAGCCCTATAACAACCTCAGAAAATTGCAAAACAAGCTTACACGTGTGAATAGAAATTAGGGTAGGAATCAATTGATTTTTCTCTCTCCTTTTTCCTTCTTCTCTCTCCTTAGACTTTGTTGATTTTTCTTCTTTCTCTTGCACAAAAATCGAGTGATTGGTCTTCAAAATGGAGCACATTTTCCAATATATATCTATTCGACCATACAAAGAGACACACCTTATGGGTTGTCTGACTTGTCCATCTGGAGGTACGACTTAGTCTTGTGGTGACAAAATTTATTATTTTCACTCAAAAATAAAAAATTCATTTTCTTACAAATAGTCCAATATTACTTTGATTCATGACACATTTTCTTATTGACTCAAGAAACCCTAGAAGCACAAAGAACATGCTTTGACTAGAAAATAATAATAATAATTTATTTTATTATTTTTGTTTTTACGTGAAATACATATTGATATAAGTACAACGATAATTATGAATATTGAACCTAGTTAAACTTTTCAAGAGAGGGGAGACAAGGGGCATCCTTACCTAAGGCCCCATGAACTATGAAATAAATCTATACGAGACCCATTAGTTAGTGCAAAAAAATTTCCCAAGGAAACATAATGAATTTTCTAACTAGTAACCGAATACCCTCGACCTATTTAGATCAGCAGAAGCCTGAGATAATCCTAATTTACCCTATCATGGGCTTTAACCATTTCCATTTTTTGAACTAGGGATTTTGATTGTTTATCCTTAATTGAATGCAAGGACTCCTGAGAAATTCCAATTACCCCATGGATCTATCTACTAAGAAGATACCCAAATTGTTCAAAAGATATGAATTTAGCCAATTTCTCCTTCAGTTTGCTTGTAATAGTTTTGGATATGATTATGTATACAAAATTGCATAGAGAGATTGAATTTCAAAATCAGAGCTAAATAGGTCGAATTTATCTAGATACTTTCAGCCCTTAATCCTAGATTCCTCCACTACTTTAAGAAGTTATCCTCCTATTATATTAAAGAAATGAGAGAAGAATTCAATTGTCCACCTATCAGGCCTAGGGATTTTTTCTCTAGCTCAACACTTTATAGTTTCTTTATAATTCCTCCAGAGAGACATGTCTCCTAATATAATCATCTTCCTCCTCTAAAAAGAAATGAGGGAAAAATTTTAGAACACACATCTGCTCTAATAAATTATTTGTAGATGGTTCATTGAACTAAGAGGAGAAATGAGCCATGACAACCTTTTTAAGACTAGATTAATAAGACATAACACTTCCATTCCCTTCCCAAATTTCCCATATGGAATTGTTCACCCTTCTAAAGCTAGCATATCTATGAAAAAATTTTGTATTTCCATCTAAGCATGAAATCCAATTTTCCCTCCTTTTAATCCTCCAGGTTTCTTCTTTTATCCTTAAAATATAAAGTTTCATCTACTGCATATTACAAATATGGTCTTTAATCTAAGCCAAAAAGGAATTTTTAATGAGATCATGATTGAAGTGAGGCTATACTCCTACTCAATGGATTCTAGATCTGCATTCATTACCTTTTTACCTCTCCTTTTCCCATACAATTACTTTCTTCTGTAACTCATTCAATTTTATAAAGAGATTACCCATTTCATAATGACAGATAAGCTTTGCTAGATTGCGCCAACTACTTCTAACTAGTGCATTGAATCAATTTTGCTTCAGTCATACATGATTGAATTTGAAATGATAATGAGGTCTCTTCCCATTAAAATCCATTTGAAGGTACATATTTATATGATCATAAATACCTTCTCAGTGGATCCATGACATATACTTTCATAATACCGATGTCATATTTTCCACAATGAGGAAATAATCTAGCCTCTTCACTAAACCTTCATAACCCACTTGACCATTCCTCCAAGTAGGGGCTAAAGGATTTGGGCATATGTCTATCGTACTATCTTATTAAAATAAAAAGGAATAATGGACCAAAGGGCCAATCCTAGCCCTACTACCCCATAATTCATTATCTGATTTTGTTAGGATTAAGTCCCCAACCAAAATAAGGTTTTCACTTCCCAAGAGGCTGCTTTGATGGAAGGAGTCCCAAAAAGGCCTTCCTTTCCTCATACGAACTATAAAAGTTCACAATTGAAACAAGTATATCTAAACCTCTCAATTACCACTCAAGGACATTTATTCATGCACAACATGCACAACTTTGAGAACAACAGTTCCCAACATAGCTAATTCATCTAACACCTTAGCTCCATTCACTTTACTTTTTTTTCCCCTTTCTCATGTATGTACTACCACCATCCATTTACCACAATGGACTCAACCAGTCCAATTGAATTTCATATTCTTACCTTTCGTTGTCCCTATACATGCACCAGGCTCCATCTGAGTCTTACATTACATGTTATGTTTCATTAAGATCTTCCAGAGCTCCATCAACTTCACCTTTCCCAAACTAATTCCCAAGACTCAAAACATAAAAAGCAAGCACAAGAAAACAAATCAGAAAACCATGGAAAACCAATAGCAATACGACGCCACGAAAAAATTCTCATGATCATGCATTAGACGCAATCAAGGCTGCAATTGAAGTGCAACAGATCAAAAATACTGAAAGCACAAGACTAGCAAAAAACATCATGACTCAATCCCCATGGCTCCCAATACTTCCAAAGGAAAGCTCAACCTGAACCTTCTCCAATATTTCATGGCATTCCCCTACCATGCAATCCCCTGCATCACACTGCAATAAAAATATAACTGTCAGTGCATAAATAAATATAAAAATATTCCAGTTATCTTACCTTGTTGTGGAAAACACACTGCCTTGTAACTGAATGCACATGTTAGCCACATTTTCCAAAGATCAAGAAAACATATCTATCTCTTTGAAACCAAACTTTACCAAGTCGAACAATCATGTCATATTCAATAATTAACTCACATTCTTCAGTCCTAATACATAATGCTACAACTATCGCCTTATTACACTCAAGCACATATCAATTGTCTCAACACATATTTGTTAATTCAACCATCATAAAACAAGATCATTACTTCATGCAATCTTATAAACATATACTCATATAATGCAATTAGTCAAACATTCAAGAAAATTATCCACATACCATGTTAGATAAATCAATTAGATGACATAATAGACACCAAACACACAAACACCAAATATATGACCTAATCATCAGTCAAGCACCAAGTACCCGACATAAGCATACTCATACCTTAATGTATCTTAGGGGAGGCTATCTTGTATGCACAATCAATCTAGACTAGCACGATATAACTTCACAACATATCACTCAAACATAAATAAGATCATGATATCCATAATAGTAACTAAGTCACATGTTCACATCATAAGCTCATAAACAATTGTCATTTATGCATAAAAATCACATATGCATAGATAGTCTAGACATAATACAACACACTATCATAATTAGGTCGACTCATGCATCAATTTAATAACCCTAACCATCTGCATGGGCCAATCCAAAGTAGTGTAATACATATAACATCAACATATTAATGAAATAACCCTAATCATATAGTCACTAGCATATAACAACAACAAGCTATATATCATGCTTATCAAAAACCTGTAACCTAATCATCAAGTTTACTATCATACAACAACTAAAATTTAACCTACAACATACTCATCAAAAACATATAAGTTATCTAACATAAAACAACAATAGAAATTCACAGGTTACTATCATCCATGACTATCTAACACATGTACATATAACTATCATTTATGTAACCGTAACATCAATAGAATGAAAGGAATACTCATAACCATAATGCATATAACAATCATTAAACTACATACCTAAATTCCCAACATTAAAACATGTATGATGACATGCTCTTGCCTCGAAGTCTAATGTTGCAACTTCACTTTGATGTTCTGCATCTCCAGCTCTAACTTAGCTAACATATTAGCATAATAACATACCAATATCATCATGATGACCTAGTTTCATATAATGACCTTATGCACAAAAACCTCAATAAAACCAATGAAAACTTGACCATATGCACCCACTTGACATGTATAACCAATCATGAATGACCTATGCATGTTCAACATATGAAATCATACAAGCAAGCATACATGAATAACGTTGGAGCATAACCAATATGTAACCCTAGCATAAGCAAGAAATGCATGTACAATATATAACAATATGTAATAAAGCATGCATAAACAATACACCAACATGAGAAACACATAACCAGTCATACACTCATGAAAACATGTTGACAACAACACCACTATCACCATGGCCAACACAACACGAATGCAACAAGCACATATAGACCATGTTAGACTCTGTTTTGTCAGCCCGCTGCAGTCAAATTCACCAAGGTTCATTTCCCGTCACTGGCAGTCATTAAATGCCATTTTGATCAAAACAGTTATTTTATGTCTTGAGTCCAGGGTTTTGTCTGCAGAAGTGTGAAATAATGCAGTAAGTTTTTCAGGAATTTCATCGTCAATAATGTGAGATTGATTCTTCTTCAAAACCCTGTTTTGAAGAAGAAATCATTAAATGTGTTTTTTAGAATATGTAATTTGTCAAAATGTTTCAAAATTCTCCAGCTCTTCAAATGGCAGCAACTTCAGCAGCTCCTATCCCTGCAAAAGCACAAACAGAAAGAACATCATCAGCAATCAGAGACAAAGCGAACAAAACAGAGTGTTGCATCCAAATGCCAGAAATGATGGAACTGGTTTGGGTCTTGGCATTGATGGGAAGATCTTGTTCCGATGCTTTAAAACTTAGGACATGATATTTTCTTCAACAGTTGTAGATCTTCCAGTTCTTTTGAGTTGGTTTCTCCAGAGTATCACTTTAGTGATACATGCCTTGATTATGGTGTTGAGCAACCTCCTACAGCTGGTTGTGGTTCAACTGGTGAGGTTATCAAACAAATAGAAATGGACAAAGTAGGTACTTATCTTTAGTTTTGTTGGACATCAACATGATTGTTGGACCTATGGAACAAATGTCAACGCTTTTAAGTAAGTTTTATGGAGGTGGACAGATTCCTAACTACAAGGTAGTCTGGTTAGCTACTACAAATACTTCAAGTATGGATTTAGAGAATTTGAAAAGTGGAATGGTTCCATGCGACTCCATGCGACCTAATAATACATAAACCGATTCATGGCTCTCGCCTTCATGCTGTTTGGGAACTTTTACAGGACCTTACTATGAAAAGAATGCCACAGCCTTCAAAAGTTAAAGCATCGTCCGTTTTGAAGCAGAAGCAAACAAGTGATGAACCTTGCAGAATTGAATCCGTTCATAAAAATGGAATGGGTTTGGGCAATAGACAAGATCAAATCCAGTTGCAGTTAGTATTCACAAAATATGACAAGAAATATAAAGATCACAACAGTAGTCAACAATGGAATTGGATGTTTGGCAAATTGCGCAATCTCTGAAGAATTGGAGCTGGCAGAGGTGTGCGCTACCCATACAGGGTGCGCGCTACCCACATGGGGCGCACTACCCACTTAAACGCCATGGCCAGTGTTAAATAACACAGGCGCTACCCACTTGGTGCGCACTACCCATTGGGCAGGGGCGCTACCCACATAGCAACAAAGCCCAGAAATTTTCGTTTTTTGCGCCCAGTTTCGTATCAAATTAGCTCCATCGACTTGCAAGGGGAAATTAGTGCGTTTGATGTGGATGTTTGCTGCTTTAGTGAAGATGGAGGCATGGTGAGAAACTATACAATAGTTGGCCGAGCATGCTAGAAATGTTAAGATCAGTTGCAAATGCATCAGAGACGGACCTAATACCGTTAGGATTTCAGATTGTTCGTGTCATCATGAATGATGGGCTTCTTGCAGTGCCTGTACAATGTCTTGACAGATGTATAGAGGTGGCTGGAGCGTATGCTGCACAAAGGATGGATGTCAATATAAGCTTGACTGCCATAGGACTACTATGGACTACATCAGATTTATTTTTTGCAAGGGGTGTAAATTATGAGCACTTGGAGATCAAAGAGACAGGGCGATGATTAAGTGGAATTGGTGCTCCACCAAGTCCAATAACCCAAGAGCATATTCCTGGTGAATATGGAAAAGTTAGACCAGCTTCTGATATCCCCACTAATAGACTTGAAAAGATATCTCCCACGATGTTCAAAATGCATTGTGACAGATTATTATTTTCAGTATTTGAGGTTTTACAAACACTTGGGACAGATGAGAGGCCAGAGGTGAGGGACTCTGCTATTCGGACTCTGTTCCAGTCTCTTAGCAGTCATGGACACAAATTATCAAAGGATATGTGGAATTGCTCCCTCTGGGAGTTTGTGTTTCCTCTTCTTACTAGTGTGCGTCATTTGGCTGCAACTTCTTCAAAAGATGAGTGGCAGGGAAAAGAATTGAGAATGTTAAAATGAGAAAACGCACCTGAAAATGACGGAGCTTTGTCAAAGGAAAAATTCAAAAGCTATTTTTATTTAAAATTAGTTTTTATTTGAATGTTGAAACTGAAAGCCAAAATTAGAATGAAGACATCGACCACAACAGGAAAATAGGAACCGATCTTCTATTAATGACTTCAGTTAATAATCCAGATGGATCTGCGCTCCATATTTGTCTCTTAATTGGCCATCAGAAGATTTCAAGGGAAACGTTGGTATGTTTTTAGAACAGAAGAATAGTTTTTTCTATTTTTGCAAATTTCAGTTGAAACAGCGCCCTGGTTTTTGGGTTGATATGTTTTCTTCAAGCATATTTTATTTAATGTATTGAAAAATCATTTGTAAGGTAGGAGAGTTCTGAGAGGTGTGTGGAAGAGAGAACAGAGTTTCATTGTACAGTTTTTGACAGGGATTTAATGGAAAAATACAGCTCTGACTCCTGAGATTCTTGTGATGTGGATTTAGCATTTTGTCTTTTCTTATGTTTCATATGTAGCTTGTAATGTTTTACATTTCATTTCATAATCATTTTATGTTGAATACTTTTAAGTGAGAAAGGCAGAATCCAGTTTACTGCTCTGCTTTGGGAGGTATTCAGTTTCTATGTTTTCTTCAGTTTGATAAGGATTCAACTATTGCCCTTGTCAACCTCGCAGCAGTCTTTCACTCCATCTAATTCCAATTTGATTGTTAAACTTCATGCTTATCTTGCCTCAGGAGATAATCTGCGTTTTTCATTTAATCTCTGCTCTTGTTGTCTTTGCCCCACACAGCCCAGAAACCCATCATTTATCAAATACCCCTTTTCATATCTATTTACTAGCCTAAAATCAATATCAGTGTTTCATTTAGGTCATCTCAGATCCTATTGGACATCTTTCACTGAGTTTGACCCGGAGAGAGCCCTCTCCTGTCCTCGTAGGGCTAGCTACGAGGCTGAGCTTGGTTTGATGTTGCCTCGATTTTTTCCTTCTTCAGCCTGTGGCAGATTCAAGCGCTAACAGACCACAAGCATACTAATACATGTGCAACCAACATAAAAACATAACCAACACACTGCCCATCCAGTCTAAGGATTGAACCATGCTCTTATACCACTCTGTAACACCCCCTTCCCACATCTACCCAAGTAACTGTCCAACAAAGGTAAACATGCGACAAGAGGCTACTATAATGAGATTCAACCTCCTATCTAACCTTAAGGAAGTGGAACCGATGGAAAATACAACCTACAGACCTTGAACAACAACCACAACACCCCCAGGAGGTAACCCAAACGTTCAGGCCTCTTACCTTTGGGTCACACTGAAATTTTGACGCCCTTTAAGCAATAGCTATAGGCATAACACTGCATTTCAGGGGCCAGGAGGCTATAGCCGTAGGCATAACACTGCATGCTAGTAGTCAAGGCCCCAAAAGCTCTTTTTTATGCCTGCATCTCTGGGATTTGAGCCACCTTTTTAGGCTCAGATCCCAGGTCACTTCCCATAAATTCAAGAAAACTTAAGGGATGATCAATAAAAATAGGACGATTATACGAAAGCAATCACATCAACAAGAATTGATCTGGACCTCTCCTAACTATTGTGGCTCATTCGCAATATCCTTTATTTTTAATTTTTTTTTAAATACAAAAAAATAGAAAACGGTTAAAATGTATGTTAAAGTATAAAGTTTCATATACTTTAGCATAAAAGATGTAATGATATTTTTGTGTAAGTTTGTTTAATACTTTAAAACTTGTTTGAAGGCAGTTCCTACTATTCCGTTAATTAACAAGCAATTTCAAAGGCAGGATCCACTGATTCGTTCGACAGGAAATCAAAGTGACAACTCGCGGGCACTTTCAGCGCCCAGGTTAACGAGGAGAGTGCCTCCGCAGTTGACCTTGTTGACCACGGGGCCGATCTAGATCTGTGGTTGAGATTAACTACGACGACATGAACTTGATGAGATCTCTATACTGTGAGACCTCCCGCAGTGATGTGAGTAGCCGGTTGGCGAAAACTATCAGCCACGTCAGGATACTTTTAACGATCTTTAGGCGTGTCACTTCAGCATTTAAGTTTTAAGCTGGAACAACCTATTTAAGATAGATTCTAATTTTTATAAGGTCATTGTTGTTAGTTTGTATCTGAAGTTTTGTCTGTCTTGTGTCTTTTCTTGTTGTCTGCCACCTTATCAATTGTTTGCCACCCCAAGCTGAATTATGGCCAAGTGTCCATCCCTTTTAGGTTTTTCCAGTCATATTCCTCTCATGGACACTGAGAGGGATATTCAAGACACAGTCTGTAGTTTCGACCACCTCTAGTTCTATCAACAGGTCTATTTAAACGATAAAGCTTCTCTAATTTTTACCACCATGGTCAAGACAGGCGTGTTGTCTACATGTATTCCAAGAACACATCTTTTTCCTAAGTTTATATATTGGATCGTGTCTGTCATATACCCAAGTAAGTGTTTCGTGATCAATTGCCAAGGAGAAAATGTCTTACAGGTCTCTGCTCTTTTAATTCGTTAGCTTTGTGTTATCCTGAGTCAGAGTCCTATGTCCAATTTACTGATGATTCGTTGATAGCATATTATGATAGCCTTGCAGGTCAAGAGTTCAATCAATTCATCTTCTTCTTGAAGCCAGATACGAAGCAGTTTATACCTGACAGCAAATAATTTTCCATGGACGTTTTTGATGAAGAAATCTAACCGGTGCTGAGATGCATTTCGAAGATATTGGGGAAAGAAGATGACAGCATAATAGACAAATCAGTTCTGGGAAAGTTTGCTTTGATGATGAAGCCAGGGGTGGTGCTGGATATTCCTTATTATTAGCAAGAATTTGTCAATTCTCAGGTCTTGAGCCTATCACTGACGGGTTCATTCAGGTTCCCCTCTCTTGTTACTTATCTCTTTCTATATCAAAATGTAGAGGAATTCATGCATCTGGGTTTGAATATTATGGATATGAATAAAACGAGACATTCAATAGTATTTTGGACAGACATAGTAAGGAAAGAACAGAATGAGGTGGGTCTGTTGGATTTTGCAAGTCATTTTATATCTAGTGCATATAGAATTTTGAATGGAATCTCTCCCCCATTCTTCCTGCCTTTCTTGCAGCTGGGGACAAGTTATAAATTTGGTGATTGGTATGTCTTTGAAGATTATTCTGAAATTAGCGTCTATGGAGCTGGTGTAGAACCTTATAGGCTACATGTATTTGTGCCTATGAGATTATTTTCTTTGGAGTTCATTAGGCAATGTTTAAATGTTGATCAAATAAATTTTGTGCCTATGAAGAAAGGTAATATGTTTAAGTTGCCAATGACTATTGGTCCTTTTATAGTCAATATGGGATAGACCACTGATGAACTCATTAGGATGTTAGATGAAATGCATTTTTTGTTAGGAGAGAAGTGGGCTTATGACCCTCATAGTGTGATTTCTAACAGGAAAATTGAAAATGGGTATTCAACATTCATTCATGAGAGCAGAACTGATATATAAAAGTTGGCAAATAAGGGTTTTGAAGGTTTTTTGAGCTCAAATGTACAAACTCCTGTCATATCTAAGAAATCAAATAAGAAACGTAAAGAAGCAGTGATTGATTCAGAAGATGAAGAACAGAGAAATAAAAAGAGGACAAAGCTCAGTGAAGACTCAGTAGATGTTCAACCTGGTTTCTCACTACAATTTGGAGAGGATAAAAATGCCCCAGATTCACCAAGAAGACATGAAAACACTCAGGAACAAGTGACCTTAATTAAACAAGTGTTTGCTTAGATTGCAGAAATAAATCAATAATGAAGGCAAGCATGGAGACTCAAGATGAGTATCAAATAACCCCAAATCAAACAAGATTGCTGACTGCAATGGATCTTGAAAAGGATCAATTTAAGATTTCCCTTTCACATCCTTATGATATGTCTATAGGTTCATCCAATAATTTTAATACTATGAATCTAACTGTAGATGTAAACAAAATTCCATTGCTTGACAAGGTAAATTTACATATGCAAACAGGTCAGCTTATTGTGAATGACTTGACCAAAACCAATGCAATGGCACTGAAGGCTGAAAACATGCTTGGAAAAGTTATCAAGTAATTAAAGTTAGAGAAAGGCAATTCCAGGGCCTTAAAAATCCAGAACGACGAACTAAAAAAAATTATTGTAAAGATTGGGGTAGATCCAAATGACATGTCTGTTGTATAGAAGTTGTTGCAAAGTGCCGAATCAAAAATATCTATGCTGAAGAAAAGTTGAAGTTGCCTACAAGAGAGCACTCTATGGCCGCAGAGGTTGCAGGAGTAGAAAATGAGAAAGAGAAACTTCTTGAGAAGCTCTTGTAGAAGGAAGAGGAAATCACTAAATTGGAGAAAACTACATTATCATTGCAGAATCACATTGAATCTCATACTTGTACTATTGTTTTACCATATGGTAATGAAGATCTAGTAGCAAAAATATCTCAATTGACCACTAAATTGAAGATGGCAGAGAGAGATCACAAAAAGGCACAAACTGATCTAGAGACAGCAATGAAAATAATGCAAGCCAAAGAGGTGGAAGTCAGTAAGTACAGATCAGATTGCCAAATTGCTGATGCTGAGAATAAAAATCTCAAGGAAAAATTGAAGGGAAATATATCCCTAATACAGGCTAAGGACATCATCTAGAATGATATCATTGAAGAAATGAAAGAAATTTGGGGTTTTCTGAATGTTGTAGCAGAAGAAAGAAGTATCATCAGAGATTTTGAGGTGTAGGTTATGGAAAACAAGCAAAAGACAATTAAAAGAGTTGTTTGGGTAAGAAAATTCATTGATTTCATTGATTCCAAGACTGATCAAGAGTTGGAAGAGAATGAAATTAAAGACAATATTTTATATGCTATGTAAATTAATAAGATTATTGTTAAAAATGATTATAGGAAGTCTGTAGAGAGGAAGTTGATAGATCTTTAAGGAAGAAGTGAAAAAGTTCGATAATTTATTTGACAAAAGAGCTAGGGCAGGTTTGCCATCATGCTGGGGCCTTGGAAGCAGCCTTTTATCATGGGATTCTTATGAAGCATTACTGGTTTTGGCAAAAAGAAAGGTGGACAACACTCATGAAAAGACTCAGATTCTTAAAAAAGCAACAATGATCGATTTCCTTCAAAGGCACTTTCAGTTGTTATGGTTAGTGAAGACTTTATTTACAGAGAGGCCATCATTCAACATAATCACTGCCTTTAGATTGGAATATCACAATTTGGTTCATTCACCTAAGACAAACATTGAGGTATGGAAGAAATGCAGAGCCTAGATGATAGATCTACCAAAGGATCCCTCGACTTCAAATAAAGATAAACCATCTACTCAAGGAAATGCAGCAGCAACATCATCATTTCACATTCAGCAAATAGATTAGGATTTAATTTTTATGTTATTTTTCTCTTTTAAAGAGAATGTAATTGTAATAATACATTTTGATGACATGTAATAGGTAGTTTACGAATTCCTAAGTAGTTGAAGCAGTTAGGATTAGTTCCAGTAGTTACAAACTTCTTTCTATTTAAAGTGATAGACAAGAAAGAAAAAGGTTTCAAGTTTTGGACCTTCAAACTGCAAATTTTGTACTGAGTTTTCAAATGATTAATGAATGAAAAGCAAGATTCTGGCATTTGTTGATATTGATATGTTTTCTAGTTTACATTGTGTATTTTCTGTCTTTGAATAAAATGAATTAATGAAGCTGTAGGTCTCTTTTTCAAGAAGCACAAGAAGAGCCTAATGCATTAGTAAGAAGGTTGAACAAGGTTATAGAATCAAATGAGAGTAGAAACAAAGTCAGAGAAAATTTGATCACCTATCAAGAAAAAATGAAGACCATTTTTGATAGGAAGGCTAAGGAGATTCTTTTTCAAGTTGGAGACTTTGTATTGAGATGGGATACTAGGAGAGAAGAGAAGGGAAAGCATGGTAATTTTGATCCACTTTGGTATGGCCCATACAAGATTTTTGAAGCTAGATCTAATAACACATTCATGCTGGAAGATCTTGATGGAGAAAAAGTGGAACTTCCTGTGAATAGGCAGTATTTAAAACATTATTTCCAACATTAAGAGTTCATGGTCACCATTGTACATGTCCAGTTTGTTCACTGTTTATATTTCATCAAACATTTTAATCCATGCCCGAAGTGAAGGCACTAATCTACAGTTCTTAGTTTTTCGTGGCAAAAAACACTATCCCCAGTTGGAGCCAGATGTTGTGGCTCATTCGCAATATCCTTTATTTTTAATTTTTCAAAAAATACAAAAAAATTAGAAAATGGTTAAAATGTATGTTAAACTATAAATTTTCATATACTTTAGCATAAAATATGTAATGTTCTTTTTGTGTAAGTTTAAAGTTTAATACTTTAAAACTTGCGTGAAGGCGGGTCCTACTATTCTGTTAATTAACAAGCAGGTTCAAAGGCAGGATCAATTGATTTGTCCGATAGGAAATCAAAGTGACAACCTGCGGGCACTTTCAGCGTGCGGGTTAACGAGGAGAGTGCCTCCGCAATTGATCCTGTTGACTGCGGGGTCGATCTAGATCTGCGGTTGAGATTAACTGCGGGAGCATGAACCCAATGAGACCCCCGTAATATGAGACCTTTTGCAATGACGTGAGCAGCCGGTTGGCAACAACTCTCGGCCACGTCAAGGTACTTTTATCAGTATTTTGGCGCATCATTTCAGCATTTAAGTCTTAAGCCTGGGCCACCTATTTAATATGGATTCTCATTTTTATAAGGTCATTGTTGTTAGTTTGTATCTGAAGTTTTTTTTGTCCTATGTCTTTCCTTGTTGTCTACCACCTTGTCGATGTTTTACCACCCCAAGCTGAATTATGGCCAAGCGTCCATCCCTTTCAGGCTCTTCCATTCATATTCCTCTCATGGACACTAAGAGGGATATTCAAGACATAACCTGTAGTTTGGACCACCTCTAGTTCTATCAACAGGTCTGTTTAAACGATAAATCTTCTCCAATTTTTACAGCCATGGTCAAGACAGGCGTGTTGTCTGCATGTATACCAAGAACACACCTTTTTCCTAAGTTTATATATTGGCTCGTGTCTGTCATGTACCCAGGCAAGTGTTTCGTGATGAATTTCCAAGGATAAAATGTCTTACAGGTCTATGTTCCTTTAATTCGTCAGGCTCTGTGTTACCCTGAGTCAGAGTCCTATGTCCAATTTACTAATGATTCATTGATAGCATATTATGATATCCTTGCAGGTCAAGATTTAAATCAATTCATAGTCTTCTTGAAGCCAGATACGAAGCAGTTTATACCTGACAGTAAAGAATTTTCCATGGAGGTTTTTGATGAAGAAATCTGACCGGTGTTGAGATGCATTTAGAAGATATTGAGGAAAGAAGATGACAGCATAATAGAAAAATCAGTTTTGGTAATGTTTGCTTTGATGATGAAGCCAGGGGTGGTGCTGGATATTCCTTCTTATTGGCAAGAAGTTGTCAATTCTCAGCTCTTGAGCCTATCACTGACGGGTTCATTCAGGTTCCCCTCTCTTGTTATTTATCTCTTTCCATATCAAAATGTAGAGGAATTCATGCATCTGCGTTTGAATATTATGGATATGAATAAAAAGATACAGTCAGTAGTATTTTGGACGGACATAGTAAGGAAAGAACATAATGAGGTGGGTCTGTGTGATTTTGCAAGTCATTTTATGTCTACTACATATAAAATTTTGAATGGAATCTCTCCCCCATACTTCTTGCCGAAGGCTCAAGAGTTCTTGCAACTGGGGACAAGTTTTAAGTTTGGTGATTGTTATGTCTTTGAAAATTATTCTGAAATTAGGGTCTATGGAGCTAGTGTAGAACCTTATAGGCTTCCTGTATTTGTGCCTATGAGATTATTTGCTTTGGAGTTCACTAGGAAATGTTTAAATGTTGATCAAATATGTTTTGTGCCTATGAAGAAAGGCCATATGTTTAAGTTGCCAATGATTGTTGGTCCTTTAATAGTCAATATGAGACAGGAAACTGATGAAGTCACTCGGATGTTAGATGAAATGCATCTGTTGTTAGGAGAGAAGTGGGCTTATGACCCTCATAGTGTGATTTCTAACAGGAGAATTGAAAATGGGTATTCAACATTTATTCATGAGAGCAAACCTGATATAGAAAATTTGGCAAATAAGGGTTTTGAAGGTTCTGTGAGCTCAAATGTACAAACTCCTGTCATATCTGAGAAATCAAATAAGAGAGGTAAAGAAGCAGTGATTGATTCAGAAGATGAAGAACAGAGAACTGAAAAGAGGACAAAGTTCAATGAAGACTCAGTAGATGTTCAACCTGGTTTCTCACTACAATTGGGAGAGGAAAAAATGCCCTGGCTTCACCAAGAAGGAATGAAAACACTCAGGAACAAGTGCCCTTAATTAAACAAGTGTTTGCTCAGATTGCAGAAAGAAATTAAAAAATGAAGGCAACCATGGAGGCTCAAGCTGAGTATCAAATAACCCTAGATCAAACAAAATTGCTGACTGCAATGGATCTTGAAAAGGATCAATTTAAGATTGCCCTTTCACATCCTCATGATATGTCTATAGGTTCATCCAATAATTTAATATTGTGAATCTAACTGTAGATGTAAATAAATTCCATTGCTTGACAAGCTAAATTTACATATGCAAACAGGTCAGTTGATTGTGAATGACTTGACCAAAACCAATGCAATGGCACTCAAGGCTGAAAACATGCTTGGAAAAGTTACAAAGAAATTAAAGTTAGAGAAAGCCAATTCCAGGGCTTTAAAAATCTAGAACGAAGAACTCAAAAATATTATTTTAAAGATTGGGGTAGATCCAAATGACAGGTCTGCTGTACAGAAGTTGCTGCAAAGTGCCGAAACTGAAATCTCTATGCTGAAGAAAAAGTTGAAGTTGCCTACAAGAGAGCACTTAATGGCCGCAGAGGTTGCAGAAGTAGAAAATGAGAAAGAGAAAATTCTTAAGAAGCTCTTGCAGAAGGAAGAGGAAATCACTAAATTGAAGAAAACTGCATTATCATTGCAGAATCACATTGAATCTCATACTTGTACTATTGTTTTACCATCTAGTAATGAAGATCCATTAGCACAGATATCTCAATTGACCACTGAATTGAAGATAGCAGAGAGAGATCGCAAAAAGACACAAACTGATCTAGAGAAAGCAATGAAAATAATGCAAGCCAAAGAGGGGGAAGTCAATAAGTACAGATCAGATTGCCAAATTGCTGATGCTGAGATTAAAAATCTCAAGGAAAAATTGAAGGGAAATATATCCCTAATACAGGCTAAGGACATCATCTGGAATGGTATCATTGAAGAAATGAAATCAATTTGGGGTTTTCTGAATGTTGTAGCAGAAGAAAGAAGTATCATCAGAGATTTTGAGGAACAGGTTATGGCAGACAAGCAAAAGACAATTAACAAAGTTGTTTGGGCAAGAAAACTCATTGATTTCATTGATTCCAAGAATGATCAAGAGTTGGAAGAGAATGAAATTAAAGACATGATTTTATATGCTGTGGAAATTAATAAGATGATTGTTAAAAATGATTGCAGGAAGTCCTAAGAGAGGAAGTTGATAGAGCTTAAGGAAGCAGTGAACAAGTTTGATAATTTATTTAACAAATGGGCTAAGGCAGGTTTTCCATCATGCTAGGGCCTTGGAGGCAATCTTTTATCATGGGATTCTTATGAACCATTACTGGTGTCGGAAAAAAGCAAGGCGGACAACACTCATGAAAAGACTCGTATTCTTAAAGGAGCAACAATTATCAATTTCCTTCAAAGGAACTTTCAGTTGTTATGGTTAGTGAAGACTATATTTACAGAGAGGCCATCATTCAACAAAATCATTGCCTTTAGATTGGAATATCACAAGTTGGTTCATTCACCTAAGACAAACATTGAGGTATGGAAGAAATGCAGAGCCTGGATGACAGATCTACCAAAGGATCCCTCGACTTCAAAGAAAGATAAACTAGTTAATCAAGGAAATGCAGTAGCAACATCATCAGTTCACATTCAACAAATAGAATAGGATTTAAGTTTTATGTTATTTTTCTTTTTTAAAGAGAATATAATTATAATAATACATTTTGATGACATGTAATAGGTATTTTACAAAGTCCTAAGTAGTTGAAGCAGTTGGGATTAGTTCCAACAGTTACAAACTACTTTCTATTGTATTTAAAGTGATAGACAAGAACGAAAAAGGTTCTGAGTTTTGGACCTTCAGAAAGAAAATTTTGTACTGAGTTTTCAAATGATTAATGAATGAAAAGCAATATTCTGGCATTTTTTGATATCGATATGATTTCCAGTTTACATTGTGTATTTTTGTCTTTGAATAAAATGAAGTAATGAAGCTGCAAGTCTCTTTTTACATATGTGAACAAGACTTAAAATCCTTAATGGGCACTCCGTCATTTTAACTAATCTTATGTCTTAACATTCTTATGAAGTTTAAAGTGATAGATATTGTTTACCATCATATCAATTTGGACTTCCTTCCTTCATATTCTTCTCATCATTCCATTTAATATCAACAGATAATGGCATTGCAAACCATTTATTGCATTGGATTCTTAAGGGTTTAAAAAAACTATATCTAAAGGTGTTTAAGCAAAGACCCTTGATATTAAAATTCGGTGACATACATGTATAAATGTCTTAATCACTGATTCCTTAATACAACTAAGGGATTGTCTCTTAAGGTACAACATTTTTTGGCGTCGTTGCCGGGGACGAAGAAACGAAAATTTTTCCTTGGGTTTTATTTCATATTTCCTCTAGTTGTTTAGAGAGGAGGAAATATCAGGTTGTATCTCTATTTCATAATTCTGGCGTGTAAAAGGCCACATACAAGGTCGGGTACTTTGCAACAGAAAGCACCAATTTTGTCAAATCCTGAGAAATTGGTTTCTAGAAAAGCTCAGAAGCCAAAGAAGTTTTCCACGCCTAATGCTACACTGCCTGCACCTGGAAGTAGTTCACATAGTTCCTCATCCAAGGATATTTCCAAGAAACTCATTTTCTTGGAACAAGAATCTTTTTCCCCACCATTTCATTTTCAAGAACCAAGGTTAGAAAAAAAATATTTTGAGTCTGTTTCATTTACATTTACAGAAGCTCAACCAAATACAGTTGTCATTTCTTCTGCTATTTTTCATCAACCCCTTCCTATATTAGTTGTTTCACCCCATCCATCCACATTTACAACTAGTATACAAACCCCAGCTACTCAAGGAGAAATTAACCAAGGTATAAACATGGCAGCCCTTGTTCCTGCTTTCTTGATGAATAGATATGAACCATTAAATCTTCCTCAACCTATGAATGCCATGCCCCAAGAATATCTCAATTTACTACCTCGTTTTACTAGTGAAGATGAAGTAACTGCAGAACAACACTTGCCATTGTTTTGCACTTTTGCTGAGAATTTAAATGTTGAACATCTTGATGTAGTAATGATACTTTTTGTACAGTCCCTAAATGGAGAGGCAAGAAAATGGTTTAAAGGATTGCAAAATGGCTCAATTAATAACTGGGATGAATTAGAAACACAATTCATCCAAATATGGGGTGAAAAGAGAGATCACGGTTATTCATTGAAAGATTTTAATGCTATCAAGAAAAAGTTAGATGAAAATATGACTGATTTTATTAAAAGATTCAATAAATTGTATAATAGTTTTCCTGTAGAAATGAAGCCTCCTCCTGTTGGAGCAAGAGTAGTTTTTGCTGGAGCATTTGTATCAAATTTTAGTTTTACTTTGAGAGAGAGAAGATCTGCTACTCTTGAACAAATTTAAACTGATGCTTTGGAGATTGAATAAAACATGACTGCTGCTAGAAAAACCCAAGAAAAGCAGTCAATTCAAGAGAAAGGCAAGGCCAAAGAAGAATCATGACAGGATCAAAGGATTGATGACATGACAAAGGTTATCAAGAACTTATCAAGTAAAATAGTAAATTTGGAGCTATACGGTAAAAAGCATGCACAAAAAAGTAGAGGATTTTTCAATCCAAAATTTAGAAAGCAAGCCTTGCATATTTTGCAGAGGGAAAGGAGAGATCAGGATCAAGTTCAGGCACCAATTTATATAGAAGCGGCACCTTCACAATCTGTTGAAGATGATTAGAAAGAAGTTGAACATCAGATATCTGTTGTTTATATGGAAGATGATGAGGAAGAAGAAAAATGTGAAGAAGAATGCACAGAAGCTGATGTGTCATTTGATCAGGAAGAAATGGATGAGTATTGTAAGCAATTCATAGATTTTATGCAAGCAGAGCTACATAAGAAGTATGACTTGAGATCAAAAAAGAGATTAAGAACTCAGGATAATGAGGAAAAAGAACCAGAGTCAGTCCCTTATCCAATGGCGACTCCACAATCAAAGAACTCAGTAAAACAATCAGACAAGGGGAAACAGCCTATGAATTCAGTGAGTGGAAATGAAAAGCAACATGCTAAGGCTTCCCAAAATAAATCTATTGATTCTAATATTTTGGAGAAGATTGTTACTATACCTGAGAAAAATTCTAATCCTAACAGAAATGAAGAAGAACCTGAGAATATTATTAAACAAAATCAAACCTTCAGTCTATCCAAAGAATTAGAAAAGATCAAAATTCAAGTACCCCTACTTGAGTTAGCTAAGACACCTGGTTACAAGAAGCAAATTGAAATATTTATTAATCTTTCATAGTCTAATGATATTGGTGATACTGTGAATTTGTAAGAGGAAAAACCAGTGGTCACTTTTGTTCCACATGTGGAAGAGGTATATTCTTATGTTCCCCCATTTTATATATCAGTGCTTCTTCATGATTTTATTCTTCATAATTGTCTGTTAGATTTTGGTGCATCACATAATCTCATGCCATTATCTGTAATGAAAGAACTGAATTTACAAATTACTAAGCCTTATATAGACCTATATTCATTTGATTTGAAAAGGGTGAAGTGTGTTGGGCTTATCAAAGACATGGTGGTATCCCTAGCCCAAATTCCAGCCAAAAGTACTATGATGGATGTAGTAGTTGCAGATATTCCAGCCATATTTGGTATGCTCTTGTCCAGATCTTGGGGAGCAAAGTTTGGAGGTGTTTTAAAGTTGGACTTTACATATTCTATTATTCTTGTGTTTAATGGGAAACAAAGAAGGCTATACAGAGAAACAAGATTTGTTAAAACTACTACAAAGAAAGATGCGGGAAATTCTCCTATTTATGGTCAAGAGAAGGAAGATCTTTCATGTTTTATGTTGCATGAAGATGTAGAATTTTTTGAAGACTCAGAGAAGCACCTCTCTTCAATAATTTTACATAATGAGTTGGGTTCAAACAAAATTTGAAAGTGTTATTTTGATGGTGCCTTTTCAAATGATGGCACAGGAGCTGAATTTTTACTCATATCTCCAAAAGGTAATCTTTTGCCTTTTTATTTTAAGCTTGAATTTGAATCAACCAATAATGTAGCTGAGTATGAGGCATTAATATTGAGTCTTAAAACTGCTAAGCAATTGGGAATTTAGTGTATTTCCATTTTTGGTGATTCTAAATTGATTATAAGACTAAAAATTTGTGTCAAACCAAACATCCAATATTGAGATCATATAGGAATGAAGTATGGGACCTAATTGAGAATTATTTTGAGGCTTTGAATCTTCAATTCATTCCAAGAGAAGAAAATAGAATGGCAGATTCACTGGCAGTTGCAGCCAGTACCTTCAAGCCACCTATTAATCCTAAACTGAGATATGAGATTGAGTTGAGGCATAGACCCTTAATCCCTGACAATGTTAAAAACTGGCAGGTCTTCGAAGATGATGAGAAGATCAATAATTCTCTAACAATGATTGGAAACTTTGAAGATAGTGAAATAGATCAGGAAAGTGAATAGACTGATCAGAATGAGGACTTGGAAAATCTTAACCAATCAATAGGTGATCATAAGATATTAAAATTGAAAGACAATGTATTACCTAGAGGTTTGGTTCCTCTTGAAAGGTTGTTTGATGCAAATGATGTAGCACTGGATAAAAAGAAGGTATAGCAAAAAGGTGAGATGGAGGAATGTAATCTAGGAACTCAGCAGGAGCCCAAGGTTGTCAAGATATTCAAAGGAGTCCTGAAGGATTATAAAGAAAGGTACAATGATGTTTTCAAGAAGTATAGGGATGTATTTGCATGGTCCTATGATGATTTGAAAAAATATGATCTAGATAATATTCAGCATAAAATACCATTAAAGGATGGGGTCAAGCCTCATAGGCAAAAACTTAGGTAGATTAATCCATTGCTCCTTGCTCCAATTGAAAAGGAAGAAAAGAAATTGCTGCAGGAAAAAATCATATTCCCAATTAGATATTCAGACTGGGTTTCTAACTTAGTTCCTGTGAGGAAAAAGAATGGAGAGATAAGGCTATGTGTTGACTTCAGGAATTTAAACAGAGCTTCTCTAAAAGACAACTATCCTTTTCCAAAGATGGATTATGTTTTAAAAAAAGTGACAGGAGCTTATAGACTGTCTATGGTTGATGGCTTCTCCGGGTACAACCAAATAGTTGTTGAAAAGGAAGATCAAAAGAAAACAACTTTTACCACACCTTAGTGATCGTTCATGTATGTCAGGATGTCATTCGGTCTTATGAATGCAGGTGCCACTTTCGAAAGGGAAATGGACATAGCATTTATGGGTGATAAATTTGTAGTTATTTATTTGGATGATATGACTATCTTTTCAGGTTCTGATGATGAACACTTGGAGCATTTGTAGAAGGCTTTCCTGAAATGCAGTAAGTTTGGGTTATCATTGAATCCCAAGAAATCCCTGTTTGCTTTGGAAGAAGGAAAGCTACTGGGGCATATAGTTTCAAATCAGGGGGTGAAAATTGATCCAGGAAGACTTGAAGCTATACAGACAATTCCTTTGCCTAGAAGTAAAAAGGATATTCATAGGTTTCTAGGAAAAAATAATTTCCTAAGAATATTTGTCCCAAATTAAGCTGATATTTTCGAGAACATAATAGATATGCTGAAGTAAAATGGGACAAAGACACAAGAAGCTCATGTTTTGATCAATCCATATTATCAAAATCCTTTCCAAATATTTTCATTTGCATCACCTTCTACCATTGCTGATGTGTTGTTGCTGAAGAATGAAGAGGGAAAAGAGCAACCTATGGCATTTTTCAGTAAAGTTCTCACGGATGCAGAACTCAAATATAATATCTTGGAGAAACAGGTATATGCCTTAGTTAAAGCATTAAAAGCCTTCAGAACGTATGTGTTGCAATCTCAATAGTTACATATGTACCTAACTCAGTTGTAAAAGATGTGTTAGTTCAAAGTTATGTTGAAGGAAAAAGAGGAAAGTGGATTGCTAAAATCCAGGAGTATGACTTAGACATTAAACCTACTAAATTTGTAAAAGGACAGGGCTTGGCAAAGCTGCTGACAGAATCTAATTTTCAAGCTCTAGGAATTAATCT
The DNA here is from genome assembly GCA_034641835.2 of Pinus albicaulis. Taxonomy (NCBI): domain Eukaryota; kingdom Viridiplantae; phylum Streptophyta; class Pinopsida; order Pinales; family Pinaceae; genus Pinus; species Pinus albicaulis. Next base: position 795,568,242 of record CM076576.1, on the reverse strand, counting down.
GCTTGCACCCTTGGATGAATTTATTGATGAAAGGAGTCAAAGTAGCACAAAGTCAGCAATTAAATACAAGTTTCTCTGCTCTAATTGGTATAAGGATATTATTCACTAATTTTGCTTCTTCTCTTGTCCACCCTCAATAAACAGAACAAATTACAGAGCCCTTAAACTCAAAGCTTAGCCATATGTTATAATTGATGCTAAGTTGTATTGGAAGGATCCTGCTGGCATTTTATTGTTGTGTTTGATAGAAGGTGAATCAATGGATGTTATAAAATAATTTCATGAGAATTTATGTGGAGGTCACTACATTTGGAAATTTAGTGCTCATAAAATCCTCAAATCAGGTTTTTATTGGCCATCCTTGTTTGCTGATGGATACATACTGGTTAGAAGCTGCCAGAAATGTCAATTATTTGCAGAAAAGAAAAGGTTTCTCCTCTACCTCTTCTCCCAGTATTTTTTGAAGAGCCCTTTAGGCAATAGGGATTAGTTTTTATTGGGGAAATCAATCCACCATCCAGTGAGCAGTTCAAATGGATTTTGACTGCCACTGACTATTTTACAAAGTGGGTTGAGGCAATACCTACCAGAAAGGAAAATGATCAAGTCGTAATGAAGTTTCTAGAAGAGAATATCTTTAGCAGGTTTGGGTGTCCTATTAATATTGTGATTGATAATGCCCAGGTATTCAATTCAGTCAAATTCATTAATTTTTGTCAAACATATAATGTCATTCTATCTCATTCTACAGCATATCATCCTCAAGGTAATGGGCTATGAATATTCCAACAAGACATTGGTCAAGATTCTGAAGAAAACAATCAATGAAAATCAGAAAAACTAGGATTCAAAATTGACATTTGCACTTTGGGCGGTAAGGATGACTACTAGAAGATCTATAGGTAAGTCTCCTTATGAACTAGTTTATGGTACTCAAGATTTATTTCCTACTCAGTTGCCCAGACCAATAATTTATTTTCTTAAAGAAGCACAAGAAGAGCCTAATGCATTGGTAAGAAGGTTGAACAAGGTTATAGAATCAAATGAGAGCATAAACAAATTCAGAGAAAATTTGATCACCTATCAAGAAAAAATGAAGACCATTTTTGACAGGAAGGCTAAGGAGATTCTTTTTCAAGCTGGAGATTTTGTATTGAGATGGGATACCAGGAGAGAAGAGAAGGGAAAGCATGGTAATTTTGATCCACTCTGGTATGGCCCATACAAGATTGTTGAAGCTAGATCTAATAACATGTTCATTCTGGAAGCTTGATGGAGAAAAAGTGGAACTGCCTGTGAATGGGCAGTATTTAAAACATTATTTCCAACATTAAGATTTCATGGTCACCATTATACATATCCGGTTTGTTCATTGTTTATATTTCATCAAACAACATTTTACTCCATGCCCGAAGTGAAGACACTCATCTACAGTTCTTAGTGTTTCGTGGAAAAAAACACTATCCCCAGGTGGAGCCAGATGTTGTGGCTCATTCGCAATATCCTTTATTTTTAATTTTTCAAAAAATACAAAAAAATCAGAAAATGGTTAAAATGTATGTTAAAGTATAAAGTTTCATATACTTTAGCATAAAATATGTAATGTTCTTTTTGTGTAAGTTTAAAGTTTAATACTTTAAAACTTGCGTGAAGGCAGGTCCTACTATTTCGTTAATTAACAAGAAGGTTCAAAGGCGGGATCCACTGATTTGTCCGACAGGAAATCAAAGTGACAACCCGCAGGCATTTTCATCGCGCGGGTTAACGAGGAGAATGCCTCCGCAATTGACCCTATTGACTGCGGGGCCGATCTAGATCTGCGGCTGAGATTAACTGCAGGGGCATGAACCCGACGAGACCTCCATAATATGAGACCTCTCGCAGTGAAGTGAGCAGCCGGTTGGCGACAACTATCGGCCACGTCAGGGTACTTTTATCGGTATTTTGGCGCGTCATTTCAGTATTTAAGTCTTAAGCCCGCGCCACCTATTTAAGATGGATTCTCATTTTTATAAGGTCATTGTTGTTAGTTTGTATCTGAAGTTTTGTCTGTCTTGTGTCTTTCCTTGTTGTCTACCACCTTGTCGATTATTTGCCACCCCAAGCTGAATTATGGCCAAGCGTTCGTCCCTTTCAGGCTCTTCCAGTCATATTCCTCTCATGGGCACTAAGAGGGATATTCAAGACACAGTCTATAGTTTGGACAACCTCTAGTTCTATCAACAGGTCTATTTAAATGATAAAGCTTCTCCAATTTTTACCGCCATGGTCAAGAAAGACATGTTGTCTGCATGTATTCCAAGAACACACCTTTTTCGTGAGTTTATATATTTGCTCGTGTTTTTCATGTACCCAGGCAAGTGTTTCGTGATGAATTTCCAAGGATAAAATGTCTTACAGGTCTATGTTCCTTTAATTTGTCACACTCTGTGTTACCCTGAGTCAGATTCCTATGTCCAATTTACTGATGATTCGTTGATAGCATATTATGATAGCCTTGCAGGTCAAGATTTCAATCAATTCATCTTCTTCTTGAAGCCAGATACGAAGCAATTTATACCTGACAGTAAAGAATTTTCCATGGAGTTTTTTGATGAAGAAATATGACTGGTGTTGAGATGCATTTCTAAGATATTGAGGAAAGAAGATGACATCATAATAGACAAATCAATTCTAGGAATGTTTGCTTTGATGATGAAGCCAAGGGTGGTGCTAGATATTCCTTCTTATTGGAAAGAAGTTGTCGATTCTCAGCTCTTGAGCCTATCACTGACGGGTTCATTCAGGTTCCCCTCTCTTGTTATTTATCTCTTTCTATATCAAAATGTAGAGGAATTCATGCATCTGGGTTTGCATATTATGGATATGAATAAAAAGATACAGTCAGTAGTATTTTGGACAGACATAGTAAGGAAAGAACATAATGAGGTGGGTCTATGTGATTTTGCAAGTCATTTTATGTCTACTTCATATAGAATTTTGAATGGAATCTCTCCCCCATACTTCTTGCCGAAGGCTCAAGAGTTATTGCAGCTGGGGACAAGTTTTAAGTTTGGTGATTGGTATATCTTTGAAGATTATTCTGAAATTAGGGTCTATGGAGCTAGTGTAGAACCTTATAGGCTTCCAGTATTTGTGCCTATGATATTATTTGCTTTGGAGTTCATTAGGAAATGTTTAAATTTTCATCAAATAAGTTTTGTGCCTATGAAGAAAGGCCATATGTTTATGTTTCCAATGATTAGTGGTCCTTTCATAGTCGATATCAGACAAGTAACTGAAGAAGTCACTAGGATTTTAGATGAAATGCCTCTATTGTTAGGAGAGAAGTGGGCTTATGATCCTCATAGTGTGATTTCTAACAGGAGAATTGAAAATGGGTATTCAACATTCATTCATGAGAGCAGACGTGATATAGAAAAGTTAGAAAATAAGGGTTTTGAAGCTTTTGTGAGCTCAAATGTACAAACTCTTGTCATATCTGAGAAATAAAATAAGAGAGGTACAGAAGCAGTGATTGATTCAAAATATGAAGAAAAGAGAACTGAAAAGAGGACAAAGCTCAACAAAGACTCAGTAGATATTCAACCTGGTTTCTCACTACAATTAGGAGAGGATAAAAATGCCCAGGCTTCACCAAGAAGGAATGAAAACACTCAGGAACAAGTGCCCTTAATTAAACAAGTGTTTGCTCAGATTGCAGAAAGAAATTAAAAAATGAAGGCAACCATGGAGGCTCAAGCTAAGTATCAAATAACCCTAGATCAAACAAGATTTTTGACTGCAATGGATCTTGAAAAGGGTCAATTTAAGATTTCCCTTTCACATATTCATTATATGTCTATAGGTTCATCCAATAATTTAATATTGTGAATCTAACTGTAGATGTAAAGAAATTCCATTGCTTGACAAGGTAAATTTACATATGCAAACAGGTCAGCTGATTGTGAATGACTTGACCAAAACTAATGCAATGGCACTCAAGGCTGAAAACATGCTTGGAAAAGTTATAAAGAAATTAAAGTTAGAGAAAGCCAATTCCACGGCTTTAACAATCCAGAACGAAGAACTCAAAAAGATTATTTTAAATATTGGGGTAGATCCAAATGACAAGTCTACTGTACAGAAGCTGTTGCAAAGTGTCGAATCAGAAATTTCTATGCCGAAGAAAAAGTTGAAGTTGCCTACAGGAGAGCACTCAATGGCCGCAGAGGTTGCAGAAGTAGAAAATGAGAAAGAGAAAATTCTTGAGAAGCTCTTGTAGAAGGAAGAGGAAATCAATAAATTGAAGAAAACTACATTATCATTGCAGAATCACATTGAATCTCATACTTGTACTATTGTTTTACCATCTGGTAATGAAGATCTAGTAGCAAAGATATCTCAATTGACCATTAAATTGAAGATGGCAGAGAGAGATCTTGAAAAGGCACAAACTGATCTAGAGACAGCAATGAAAATAATGCAAGCCAAAGAGTTGGAAGTAAGCAAGTACAGATCAGATTGCCAAATTGCTGATGCTGAGATTAAAAAATTGAAAGGAAAAATATCCCTAATACAGGCTAAGGACATCATCTGGAATGGTATCATTGAAGAAATGAAATCAATTTGGGGTTTTATGAATGTTGTTGCAGAAGAAAGAAGTATCATCAGAGATTTTGAGGAACAGGTTATGGAAGACAAGCAAAATACAATTAACAGAGTTGTTTGGGCAAGAAAATTCATTGATTTCATTGATTCCAAGAATGATCAAGAGTTGGAAGAGAATGAAATTAAAGACATGATTTTATATGTTGTGGAAATTAATAAGATAATTGTTAAAAATGATTGCAGGAAGTCCTCAGAGAGGAAGTTGATAGAGCTTAAGGAAGCAGTGAACAAGTTCGATAATTTATTTGACAAAAGAGCTAGGGCAGGTTTTCCATCCTGCTGAAGCCTTGGAGGCAGCCTTTTATCATGGGATTCTTATGAACCATTACTGGTGTTGGAAAAAATCAAGGTGGAAACAAATCATGAAAAGACTCAGATTCTTAAAGGAGCAACAATGATCAATTTCCTTCAAAGGCACTTTCAGTTGTTATGGTTAGTGAAGACTATATTTACAGAGAGGCCATCATTCAAGAGAATCATTGCCTTTAGATTGGAATATCACAAGTTGGTTCATTCACCTAATACAAACATTGAGGTATGGAAGAAATGCAGAGCCTGGATGACAGATCTACCAAAGGATCCCTTGACTTCAAAGAAAGATAAACCAACTAGTCAAGGAAATGCAGCAGCAACATCATCAGTTCACATTCAACAAATAGAATAGGATTTAAGTTTTATGTTATTTTTCTCTTTTAAAGAGAATGTAATTGTAATAAGACATTTTGATGACATGTAATAGGTAGTTTACAAAGTCCTATGTATTTGAAGCAGTTGGGATTAATTCCAATAGTTACAAACTACTTTCTATTGTATTTAAAGTGATAGACAAGAATGAAAAAGGTTCTGAGTTTTGGACCTTTGGACTGAAAATTTTGTATTGAGTTTTCAAATGATTAATTAATGAAAAGCAAGATTCTGGCATTTGTTGAAATTGATACGTTTGCCAATTTACATTGTGTATTTTTTGTCTTTGAATATAATGAAGTTGCAGGTCTCTTTTTACATATGTGAACAAGAGTTAAAATCCTTAATGGGTGCTCGTTCATTTTAACTGATCTTCTGTCTTAAAATTCTTCTGAAGTTTAAAGTGATAGACACTGTTTACCAGCATATCAATTTGGAATTCCTTCCTTCATATTATTCTCATCATTCCATTTAATATCAACAGATAATGGCATTGCAAAGCATTTATTGCATTGGATTTTTGAGGGTTTAATAAAAGTATATCTAAAGGTGTTTAAGCAAAGACCCTTGATATTAAAATTTCGTGACACACATGTATAAATGTCTTAAGCACTGATTCCTTAATACATCTAAGGGATTTTCTCTTAAGGTAAACACTATCCATGACAGGAATTTTTTAAACATTGAATCTACAGGCGTAAACTACAGATTTAAACATAGGGGTCTCATACTTATCTAAGAATTGCTAAGAAGAATTTCTCCCTTACATAATTACTTGCAATACAATCTATTTGACCATAGATACATTTTTCATTCATTTTCAAGTAAAAACATGGATAGAGCCATGCATCATCACTGATCAAATACATGCTTATAACTAGCATAATAATCAACAGAAATACCATGGATACAACAACAATAGAAACCACATAGAAACCAGTACATTTGCATACCAAATACCAAAGGAATGAGTTCTTCATTACTGAATGTAGAAACCGACCGGAGATGGGACTTCCACATTCCACCCGACCATAGATTGGCTGAGCCAAATATCTCTCCAGCCAATCACCCTCGTGCCATATTCCAGGCATGAATGTGGGACTCATAACCAACCAAAAAGAACCAAACAAGCATGAATGCTACCGGAGTTCTTCGCTTACATCGTGAGGAAATTGAATGCCTCCTAGTCTCTAAGGCTTTACCGTAATCCACAATATGAACTAGGGATCACTAGGCCCTAAATTGATACATAGTCTCCATGCTTGACCGTACATCCCATCCTGGGACTACTAGGCCCAACGGAGATCAATCCACCTCTTGGATTTACCATATATCCCACCATTCATTGGCAAGGATTCCTAGGCCCACCGAGGCACACAGTCTGGCTTTACCGCAACCAACGGTATGTATCAGGGATTACCATGCCAATGGATTAATCTTGATCCACATTCTAGTTCAAGGACCACTAGGCCATGTGTTTGTCATTTCGGAGATCCACCCCACTCAACTTCAAATCCATACGATAATCCAGCTTAATTTAAGTATGAGAAACCCATATCATCAAAGTTATACGGAAATGTAAAGGCAAGGATGAACACTGTCACAGCTAGAAAACCCATGCCAAGACAAAAAAGAGCCACATGCAATACCATGCATGCCATATCTAGCAAGGAAAATACACATGCAAATTGATACCTGCTAAGAATCTGGTTGCAGCTTCTTGATTCATGTTCCTCCTTGATTGCTTCCTCCTTCTTCCTGATTTCTTTCCTTTCTTGGTCAAATTCTGAAGTTCTCCAACAAAAATCTGAGTGTCCAAGAGTGAGAGAGAGAGAGAGAGATAATAAGGAGAGAGCTCCAAAAATGAACTGACAATAGGTTTGAGCCAAAATCTTTCCAACTGATCCTTAGAATCCTTTTTATAGAATAGGCCTCTATTTCCTTCATTTTCCATTATTTTCCTTCATGTTCCTCCTCACATGCAACCTGTGACCTTTCATCTCCCTTTTCTCCTAATTTATATTATTTTCATAAATAAATGTGCCAAAAATTCCATTTTTCCTTTCCAAATCCTTTTCCTTTTCATTTTCCAATTTACTTAGCCATAATAACCGAAACGAAAATCCACTAGGATGTTTTTTCCCAACATTCAGCTTGCAATAAGTGTCCCATAAACTGTGGTTATTATTTTTAACTTTTATTACATGGAATTTTCACCAGGGTTGTTACATTTACTCACCTACAACTCAACTTAATCCCTGTATTTACTCACCCGTAGCTCAAGGATCTACTAACAGCTAATGCACTCAAGAATTTTCTTAGGGAGCTAGTTATCAGAATTTTGGATCAAGGCCTAAAATTAGCTAAAATTTCAAAGTGCTTAGAAATTCGTCAAACCAAGACGAGAGCATAGAGATTGTCACCAAGATTCCAACACAACTCATTTCAGCAAATTCTGAGTTCGTATGATTGAGCTATGGCCTGTTGTTTGCTTTCCAAAACAGGTTCAAAACTGGATCGACCAGCAGAGTGGGATCTGAATAGGTGGCAGTCATGAAGTCTTGAACTTTGCATATAGAATCGGGGATTGTACAACCGCATAAACTTTTCAGGTGGAATGGACGGTCGTGATCCAGTCAACAACGAGGGGTAAACGGTGGTGATTATATTGTACAAGAAACAGTGGGAGATAACCGAGAGAGATCTCATCACAGTAGAGAAACATCGCACATCACACAGAACAGAGTTTACCGTTAAAAGAGTTCAGCAAAGTTAATTTTTTAACCTATGATGCGAAGTGAGGAGGTGGATAGATAACGAGCATCATCGGATCAAGGACCAAACCAACGATGGAGATCGTAGCGCACAGGAAGCAACTTCGCAGTTCGCAAGGAATAAGGTTTAATGGTATAAAGTTAAACTAGCGAAGTGCGATGAGTTATATGTGCGATAAGCCAAAGAGTGATGGGTTAATATTTCTGATATGTGAAATCTTAAATCCTGCGATCTCTGAAAAGGTATTTCGGCCGAATTGCGATGTGGCGATGCGATCGCAACTTCGCGTCGGCACTTGTATTGTTTAAACGTTAAGGGTATTTGTTTTATCCCACGACGTACGATCTACGAGATTGTATGTCTCCCGATATGCGATGTACCTTGTATTATGGTTGCGAATTTGTTTGATATTGCGAAGTACCGTAAAATGGATCCGATGTTGATCATGAACTTATGTATATTTAATGAAACTTCAATATTGTATTCCGTTGTTTTCGCTAACGTATAAGCCATATAATGGTTGGGGGTGCGCATGTGGCCACCGCCCTAACCATAAATTTTAATGCATGATGTTATTGGACGAGAGGATAAGGGCGCGTCAAATTTGGTGGTCAACCGTAATTTAACTCCAATTAACTGGAGTTCTCCACATTTACTGGAGTTTTCCTAAGAGATATTGGGGAAAAGTGTAGAAGGCTCAATTTTCGACCATTTTGAGTGAATGAAGAGTCATTCTTGACTAATTGAAACATTTTGAAGCCATTGAAGTAGGTTGAAGAGGAAAAAAATTTCATCTACAGGTTTTTTAGTGCATTTGAATATTTTTGAAGGTTAGGGCCACTAGGTGTTGGGGTCATTGCCAGAGCATCTAGAGTCCAAATTCAGCAAACAAATAGTCATTTTTGTGATATTATGATGTTTTGAACTCATTGGAATAGGTTCCAAGAGGTTCTGAATCTTGTAATAGCAATTTGAGCACACTTGAAGCTAATACAAAGGTCACACTATGAAGCTATACCAAGGAGATGTAGCCCAGGAGGGGTGAACTCCTTTATAAAAATTCTTTGTGTTAAGCTATGTTATATGCGCTTGTTGTGTTTACTATTGCTTCTATTCTGTCATTTAAAATTATGCTTTTTTAAGCTTATGAAAAACTCATAATTTCACTAAGTACATTGTTTTCCAATTACATCCTCTTAAACAAACTCATGAAGGATAAGTAAAACAATGCCAAGAAAATTTTATATCTGAAAAGAAACTAGCACAGAATTAACTAGAATTCATTTTCAGATCAAGTTGGTATCAGAGCTCAAGTTTTTGTTCTTGTTTTACTTGAAGGGTTTTAACAGTGAAAATTTACTGATGCTTGCAAGATTGAGATTGCTAGAGGAGAATGGAAGCTATTGATAGCTAGTCCTGAAGTTAGGACAAGAAGGAAGAAGGTTGAAGGCATCATCCTTACCCAAAGGACTGAAGCACAAGAGGAATTATTTTAATAAGAGGCTGAAGTGATTGAAGAGATACAAGCTGCAGAGATTGAACTTGAATCTACAGCCAAAATGTCGGGGCATGAAGCTTTGTGACTTGTTGTGAAGCTCTTTAATTCATTAAATTGTGATGGAAACTTCATTAAGTGGTGATTCTAAACCATCCTCCTTTGCAAGACTCTTTGATAAAGAGATGAAGCTGGACTTATACATCATGAAATATATGGTGCAACATCTGTATGAAGATATGTGGGAGAACGCTAAACTTCAAGAGAAATTGGTTGCTATGAAGAAAGAGAAGGAATAAATTCTTCAAAAGATGCATGAGATGGAGATTTAGCTCCATGATGCCAAATAAGCCTTAGCCAAGCATGTGCTTGAAGAAGAGGTAAATAATTCAAATTTTTCTTCAATTTCCTCTCAAGATAAATGTGTAGGTTCATTTGAAAAACACACTAGAGGAATAGGGTCCGAATTGATGATCAAAATGGGCTATGAAGGTAAGGGACTAGCCAAACATGCATAAGGTATATTTGAGCCAATTATGGTTGATGAAAGGCCTAAGTATTTGGCTCTTGACTATGGAAAATTTTATGGAGAAAGTTCTAAATCCATGAAGGCACTTGAAACAGTTCCAAGAAGGACTTTTGTTGTAGGTTCAAAACCTCAAACATGTAAATTTTGCAATCAAGATGAATGCAATTCTTTGAAACCCATGTTGCAGCAAAATGCTTGTAGGCATGCAGCTTATGGTGAACAAGAGAGTTGTGATAGATCTAAGGACATGAACATTGTTGTTGGTCTTCAAAAGAGAGTTGGAACCTCTTCAAGTTCATCTTCTCAAGAAGGTGATAAAGATGGAAATTCAAAGAAACATTCAAGGTATAATTCTTCCTATAATCATGTTTTTTATGATTATTTTAAGCATGACAAATTTGCATGCATGAATGGGAGAAACATTTGTTGTTCATATTGTGGTTTGTATAACCATCAAGTTTTAAGATGATGGAAGAGAATAATAGCATACAGGAAACAGTCAAAGAAAAGGCGAATTGAACAGAAGATGCAAAAGATTTTCACTTATTGTCAGAAGAAGGGACATCTCATTGCCCAATGTTGGAAATTGCATCCAATCTCTCATCCTAATCATTTGAAGCAAGTGGAGAAAAAGGTTGATGAGAATGGAACAAGAGATTCCATCATCGATGTGAGTCAATATGATTCACAAGAAGAGGATGTTCAGCAGGAAAAATCACCATTGAAGTGGTTTGGTAAGAAATGGCTCGATTTCTTGACCAAGTAAGGCATGCATTTCCTTTGTACAAAAATGAAAATTTCAGCCTTATGTGTGCATGAATTTATGTTGAAAGTATGACAAGTAGCAGCAGATTATTACAACTTGTATGATGCAAGATTGCATGTGAATGTTGTTCTGTTAAAGTCATTTATTTTTGTTGCAAAAAAATTTCACCAAGATGGTGTAAAAGATGGGTATTTTACTCATTTATGTTGTAGCAATTTGTCATTCAGTTCAGCTCTTGTGATCACTCATATGTTTTGGGTTTATGTACTTGTTTTTACTTGAAAGAAAGAGTTGAAGACTGTACATATGCATGAGATTTTGTATGTGTAAAAGGAGGACTTGTGATAAGTTCATTATAAATAGATATATGCATGAGTGTTTTCAATATGTATCTTGGAAAGTCGACTTGTGTCGATTGTACTGCACATATGTTTATCAACTTTTGTCGATTGCATCGAACACATTTCATATAGATTTATGTCGATTGTGTTGCATATTTCATGTCGACTTGTGTTGTTGTTGTGGCATGCTTTTTGTCAACTATGTTTGTCGATTATGTTGATCGACTTATGTTTTAGTCGATGGTGTTTTTCGATTGTGAGTCGATATTGGATATACCAATGTGAAAGAAGATCACCATGTACTTGATGTTATAGGAGGTGACAGTCATTTCTTTGAAGAAGCAAAGAAAAAAAAAGTGGTCATCATTTCAATGCTTGCATAATGATTTATTTTCAAGATGGATTGTGTGTCCTTGTGACAATATGTCACAGGAATTTTAATGTCCATCCAGTGAGAAGAGGACAAGATGCAAAGTGATTTGCAGCAATTGCAGAACAAGCTGGTTTCTTGTGTTGACACCAAGAGTTCACTCATATTGCAAGTTTAATTTGGATAAGAGGATTTCCAAGAAGAAGCTTGTATGCCTTTGTTGCAAGAGGGACTTCATTCTCAGTGGGAAGGCTAACAATTTTCCAATAACATAGAGATCAATGTGGTACAGTTGGATATGTATCAGTCAAAAGTAGTCAACAATGTTGAATTGGTTCAACAACAGCCATAGAACAGTGGTTGAGAGGCATAGCCAATTGTGGTACAAGGCATGTCAAGATAATTGTCAAGAAAGACTTGTCAAGTAAAATTAGTTGATATAACTTGAAAGCAGAAGAATGTTGAAGCTCAAGAAGATAATTATCATCTTTTGTGGGTCCAAAAGCCCATCAGTGGGAAGGTGTGATCAGAATTTGGATCGTGGCCTAAAACTAGCTAAAATTTCAAAGTGCTCAAAAATGCTTCAAACTAAGATGAGAGCATAGATCTCGTCACCAGGATTCCAATGCAACTTGTTTCATCAAATTATGAGTACGTATGATTGAGTTATGACATGTTGTTCGCTTTCCAAAACAGGTTCAGAATCGGATCGACCAGCGGAGTGCGATCCAAATTGGTGGTTGTCATAGAGTCTTGAACTCTGCATATAAAATCGAGGATTACACAGCTGTGGAAATGTTGCAGGTGGAACGGACGGCTATGATCCAGTCAACAATGAGGGCTGAACAGTGGTGATTAGATCGCAGAAGCAACAGTGGGAGATCAACGGGAGAGATATCATTGCAGTTGAGAAACATCGCACATCGCACAGAACAGAGTTTACCATTAAAAGAGTTTTGCAAATTTGAATTTTTTAACCTGCGATGCAAAGTGAGGAGTTGGAGAGATAATGAGGATTGTCGGATCAAGGACCAAACCAATGGTGGAGATCGTAGCGCACGGGAACTGACTTCGCAGTTCGCAAGGAATAAGGTCTAATGGTATAAAGTTAAACTTGCGAAGTGCGACGAGTTATATGTGCGATAAGCCGAAGAGTGATGGGTCAAGATTTTTGATATGCGAAATCTTAAATCCTGCGATCTGCGAAAAGATATTTTGACAAAATTGCGATGTGGCGATGTGATCGCAACTTCACCTCGACACTTGAATTGTTTGAAAATTCAAGGTATTTGTTATATCTCGTGACGTGCGATCTGTGAGATTTTATGTCTCCCGATCTGAAATGTACCTTGTATTATGGTTGCAAATTTGTTTGATATTGCGAAGTCCCGTAAAAGGGATCCAATGTTGATCGTGAACGTATGTATGTTTAATGAAACTCCGATATTGTATTTCGTTGTTTCCGCTAACATATAAGCCACTTAACAGTTGGTGGTGCGCATGTGGCCACCGCTCTAACCATAACTTTTAATACATAGATTTATTGGCAGAGCGGATAAGGGCACGCCAAATTTGGCGGTCATCCCTAATTTAACTCCAGTTAACTGGAGTTCTCCACATTTAGTGGAGTTTTCCTAGCAGATATTGGGAAAAAGTGTAGAAGGCTCAATTTCAACCATTCTGAGTGAATAAAGAGTCATTCTTGACTAATTGGAGCATTCTGAAGCCATTGAATCAGGTTGAAGAGGCATAAAAGGTCATCTACAGTTGTTTTAGTGCATTTGAATATTTTTGAAGGTTAGGGCCACCAGGTGTTGGAGTCATTTCCAGAGCATCCAAAGTCCAAATTCAACAAACAAATAGTCATTTTTTGGTAATTATGATGTTTTAAACTCATTGGAACAGGTTCCAAGAGGTTTTGAAGCATTTAATATCAATTTGAGCACACTTGAAGCTAATACAAAGGTCACGCTATGAAGCTAGACCAAGGAGATGTAGCCCAGGAGGGGTGAACTCCTTTATCAAAACTCTCTGTGTTAAGCTCTGTTATATGTGATTGATGTGTTTAATATTTCTTATGTTCTGTCATTTAAAAATATTATTTTTTAAGCTTATGAAAAACTCATAATTTCACTAAGTACAATGTTTTCCAATTACATGCTCTTAAACAAACTCATGAAGGATAAGTAAAACAATGCAAAGAAAAGTTTATATCTGAAATGAAACTAGGACAGCATTAACTAGCATTCATTTTCAGATCAGCTAGATCCACCTTTCTAGGGATTTTGGAGGGAAGCATCACTTTTCCAATGAGGTTACCCCTCAGTCATTCTTTTATAAATAAGGAAGCCTAAGGGTTAAAGAGGATTTGAACTTTTGGAGAAGATCGAGACTACTAAGAACTAGGAACTTGTGCTTTTTATTTTCATTGCTTTTATCATGTACTTGAGCATTGTCTTACATTAATGATAAGTCTCATTTTATCTTCAATATGAGTTTTCTTTATAGGGCTAAGTATCCTTAGGTTAGGGCCCAACCATGGGGCTCTAGTCTCTCTCTTTTCTGTATTTTATTCATGCATTTTCTTTCCTTTATAGCATGATTTGTTTATGAAAATTTTCTTGTGCAGGTTTTTGAATCTCCTATCTTGTAGGAAGTGTGGTTGGAGAAGCCAAAAAAATATAGTTATTTTCTTTTTGCAATAGTTGGATACGTGATTAGCCTTATTTTTACATCTCTATTTTCTACAAATTGGTGATTGGTTTAATAGTTTATCCAAGCATAAAAGCATAATATCTTGTGGTTTTGGGTCCTGTGTAGACTAAAAGATATATTAATTTGTGATTTAGTGGTCATATTTGAATAAAATTCAACTCATCAATTCTTGTTCATTTCAATTTCTACAATTTGCATTGTTTACATGCTCGAGTTGTTTAGCAAGATTGAGTAACTTTGGTGGTTTGTAGGTCCTATTGTTGATTTTCAAGGTTATCATTTTCATTTACACTCCTAATCCTACAACCATCTCCTTTATTTATACCTCAACAAATCCTTCAAAACATTGTTCACCAAGAGTACATTTTTTGTTTGTTGAAGGCCACAATGTGCATTGCTCCTTGTGCAAGATGGGCCATTGAAGGGTACTGAGCTTGGAAAGGGCCTCATAAAACCTTATTCTACCTTATATTACCCTTTCGCACCTTCATATCACCTATTTATCCCTCCTAATTCTCACGTATTCAAACTTGCAACAAAACAAGGCAATCATTTAGCATCTTGTAGCACCATGTAGAAGCTCTCCAAACATGACAAGAATTGTCCTTAGAGATTGATTTTTGCCTTCTAGCCCTTAATAATTTCTCGTGGGCTCTGAAAAAATGATTTAATAATACCAAGGACCACTTAGGACTTTCCTTTCTACCACTGCAACTCATTTCAGCAATTAAGGTTAGTAGACAGGTTCATGAATTGGATAGCATAGTGATGATTTTCATGATTACTTTATGAAGCACCTAATGAAATTTTTTGCTGGGATATAATCTCTATTGAATGAAGTGATTAAAGTATGATTTCATGCTCTTTATTATATGTAACTTATATTAGGTTTTATTTCTTTGTTTCATGCTTCTTAAGCTAGGGTGTTTACTTCAAGCATTATTATTCCTATGCATAGACTAGGTCTCCCTTTGATGCAACATTTACATTTTGAAAACAGATTAATGTATTTATTC
The DNA here is from genome assembly GCA_034641835.2 of Pinus albicaulis. NCBI lineage: Eukaryota > Viridiplantae > Streptophyta > Pinopsida > Pinales > Pinaceae > Pinus > Pinus albicaulis. Next base: position 795,552,901 of record CM076576.1, on the reverse strand, counting down.
AACAAGTAGAGTATCCTTTACATTTCTGCAAGTAGGTTAGCATTTACATTTGAGAAAGTAAGCTAGCATTTATATTTTTCCAAAGTAGAGTACCATTTCCATTTTTCCAAATAGATTAACGTTTCCATTTCCACAACTAGATTAGAACTTTCCTTTTATGAAATATGTTTTTCTTGCAAATATAGAGTTTCGCCTATATAAATAATTCCAATGGGTCACAATATAATCCTATCCTACATACCAATAACAATGTAATGGCACAACAATAACAATAGTGAGCTTCTATAGGGCACAATAATAACAATATGAGGACTACATGGGAAAAACAATAACAATAAGGGGGATATACTAACAATAAAAATAAGGGGATACACTTATATTATAGGTACCTAACATGCACCTCTCCTTCAAACAAGTGTTTTCCTCAATGCTTGATTATTTCTAGATGCTTCTGTATAAATTCTCATCCTCCCATGTGGAATCTTCAACGGATAATTTATTCCACTTGCTGAGATACTCTGAAATTGATCGATTTCATAGTTGTCGAGTTGTTGTTTCCCTTACTACTTTAGAACTTATTTTTCTGCTATTTTGATCTTCCTGTTGTTTCATTTCATTCTGTACCAAATTTAGGATATGCTTTAAGAGTTGGAGAAATTGTTGTTGATGCTTGGTGTGATCTTCCACTACTTGATAATCCATACTAGCTTTCATTTCATCCTTCAAACCATCCAACTTAGCCTCCATGTCTTCTTTTAAACCATCTATATCATCCTTAGGTTTGTGAGATCGAAATTTTTTGCACTTGGTACCGTAATTTTGATATATCATACTGCAATTCTTTCTCTTCATGCATCATAGTAGATCTTTCTGAGGACTTAATGGGAATGGAATTATTTTTTGGAGGAATTATATAACTCAATACTGATATCTATGCTTCAATATGCCCTTGGAATCACCTCAAACTTTTTTTTCAGACAAAAGTTATGCAAACTTGTTTAAAAAATACACACCTTTTTTCTTGCTTTTTAGGAGCTCAATATTGAAACTGATGTATCTTTGTATTTCTAATCCCCATGATTTTAACTTCGGACTTGTAGTATCCCTCTGAGTCTTCTTTCCAATTACATAGGTTAGACATGATTTGGATTTTTCAAGACAAATTTATGCCCAATCTCTCAAAATGACATTAATTATGGACTGGTTCAGTAGAGCGAACTTGTACGGAATTCCACATGTCATTGTTTTTTCTTTCAGTTCTGAAATCAATACAAAAGAAACCACAATCTATTCAATTTCGACCATTTTTTACAGAATTTGAATCTGATGCTCAGAGAGAAAGTTATAACGATTATCCCAAGGTAACCTCTTTGCGATGAAATTCTGGAGCCTACAAAATCCCTAACTTCCTCATATCATATCTCCATCAATAAAGCAAACCAATATCTAATTTTTTACACGAAGTTCCTCAGTGGATTTTTTCTTTAGCATATGAAAATTCGTAGCAAAAAAAGTATATCAAAAAATCCATGATGACCTGTTTGCAGCAGCGAAACCCTAGAATCCAAAGCTCTGATACCAAATGTTATGAAACCAACTCACAAAATAGAATAAAAGATAGATCAATGACTTCGAAATAAGCCTATTCAAGGGGGAAACCTCCTTTAGATTACATAAATGAAAAATTCTTGGATGATACAAACGACAAAACCTCCTTTCTATATATAGGATTCCGATGGGTGACAATATAATCCTAGCTGACATAGCAATAACAATATATGGGCACAACAATAACAATAGTGGGCTTCTATGGGGCACAATAATAACAATATGGGGACTATATGGGAAAAAAAATAACAAGAAGGGGGCTATACTAACAATAACAATAAGGGGATACACTAGTATTATAGGGACCTAACATATGGTGTTCGATGTATACCTTGGTATGGTACATTTCCTCACAGTAACTTGAGTAGAACATAGTCTACTATGCATATAGAACTACCACCTCTGAATTTTTTATGATCCTCAGGTTGATAATTAAAGTTGGTAGCCTTGGGAGTTGCTACACTCTTGTTGCAATACTGGGGCTCATCACAGGGTTCCCAATTTTCCTACTCTTTATAAATATTTTAGTTCTCCTCCTTCTCTAATTAATTTAAACATAGAACCTAACACTATCTCTCCTTTAGGTTGGGTGAACGATCCCTTCTACTACTAGTTATCATGCAATTCAAAAATTGTGAAATTTTGGGCATTTAATATATAATATTCACGACAAGGAACAAGGCTTATGATGTAATTTTGTTGATGTATTCTACAAAAGGTGGCCCTCTAGACATATCATAAGAACTCATCTAGAAGGAAAATATTGATGTAAATATATACTTTTATTTTGCCCCATATGCAAATTTATACTAATATTAAGTCTCAGCCATTGTTTAAAAAACACTAATTCACATTTAAATAAAATTATACCAAGGGGGTTGTAATAATAAATGTCGTTCACTAAAAATATATATTCTTAAGGAATACATATATATAATTAAAAGTATACAATGCTTTCTTCATAATTACAATAAAATAAATCTAAAATGTGTTGGAAAGTTGGAATTTCCCGAATGGCTAGTGGCAGCAGGTGTGTTGGCATTGATGCCAACAGTCATGTTGGGAGATGTGTTGGGAAGTTGGAATTTTCTAACAATTGGCAGGAGTGTTGGCATTGATGTCAGCTAGACTAGCATGGATGTTTGTGGCAGCAGATGTTGGCATAAGCTCAAGGGGAGTCCTGTGGTTGTTGCAGTCTCTTGTAGATAATCACCATAGTAACACGATTATTGAATAATCCATAATATGATGATTATGATGGTTCAGAGTCTCAAGATTTGAATGAATTCATGCCTCATGAGTTTAGCTCAAGTTCTCATGGAAGTGGCATAGTTGGACAGTGCTCAGAAAGAGATTTTGAATGGTATATTGAAATCTGGAAATGGCCTCCTAGTCTGAGAGATAGATCCAGTCAAAGTTCTAAGGCCTCAAAGTTGAAATATTGCAGAATTAGGGGCTTGGATACACTTTTGGAATGAATTCAAGTTTGGAACATTGCCAAAGTATAGCAGAACGATTAGTGGTGTTTCTATTGAAAGGATCGGGCATATGTGGGAGACACGCAGTAGCAAAGATAGTTCGCATTGACCAAAGGAGGATCCACTTAACATGTAATCCCAACAGAGTTTTAATAGAAGTTTTGTTGAGTGCAGAAAGGAGGATTTCAATATGGAATCATTGGGAAGACGTGGGTAGGAAACAAATTAATGAGAATCATTTCTATTGGCACAGGAGGAGCCCACCTAATAACCCACTCGACGGAGTTATCCTAGAAAATGTACCTCAATATTTTGCAAAGGGCTCATAAGACTAAGCATCAAGATAGAATTTGTAGGACCATGGAGGAAAGAATGAACCAATGAGAATTGAGAGGGAGGTCCCCACTCCAACACATTAGCCCATAAGGTGCACCATGGAGGATTGCAAATGCCGCACAAATTAAAAGCACCAGGGAGTGGATGTCGGGAAATGGAAGTAAAGCAATGGCCAATAAGGTTTGAGATCCAATATGCCAAGAGAGCCTATGGAATAAAAGGGTTCTTTGTTGAATATATGTGGCTAAGAGAAAAGGGTTAATTGTTGAGTTTATGTTTTTGAGTATAATAGTGGGCTGCTGCAGAGTGAGCAGAGGAAAAGATAATGTGTGGGCCAAAAGGTTGTTGTGGAGAATAGAGGTATTAATAGGCATAGTGGATGCCAAATACAATGATTATTCAATTTCTTCTTAATTTTGGGTTGGAGCCTACATACAGGAAGTTAGTGCTTCCATATCTAGTGGGTGTTTGAGGAAGGCTTGGGGGTTGGTGCCTCCTGCAAGTTGGTGCTTGCATAAATCCAAGGAGATACAAGTTGTTGCTTGTAAAAAATAGATGAATTTGGTGCTTCACATGATGCTTCTCGTAAGATGGTCAGGTGTCTACAAAAGGAGGGAGTTGGTGCTTACTGCTATTGGGTGCTAGCAAAGTAAAAAAGTGAGTTGGTGCTTCCTGTGAGTGGTGCCTCACACACAGAATGATGTAATAGAGTAGGTGATCTTATTTTTACATCAATAACAAAAAAATATTTGGTGGTTTTTCTCTCGGAAGGAATTCCACATTAAACCTTTGTGTCAAATGTGTATGTTGCTCATGGTGTGTGTTTATGTGTTGATTTCATATTGTTTCCATATGATATATTTTTTATGTTTATATGGATGATTTCCAAGTTTGAATGAAAAAACACATTGGAACAAAATTTTAAATTAGCCTTAATACTGGTTCACCCCCCTCTCAGTATTAACATTTTTCCCATAATAGCTATCAGAGCTTGGTTCCTTCAGGAACAACTTAACTGCTCGAAGGTAGATCAAACGGAAACAATGGCTAATAAAGTTTGGCTAACAGCAGAAGGAGTTCCATTTTTAAATGGATCAGATTATGATCTCTAGAATATTAGAACGGAATATTATTTGATGGTAATCAATGAAAACATTTCATTGACTGTGATATATGGAGAGAGAAATAATTTTAATGGATAAGACAAGGAGATTATCCTGAAAGGGCTATCAATTCCAAATTTTGATAAAGTGAGGAATTGTGAATCAGCAAAGGAAATGTTGGAGATATTGCAATGTATGTATGAATTATATAGAAATGTGGATCAAGATAATTTCGAAGAAAATTGTTGCTATAGTAGTCAATGGGAACCTACAAATGCTGATAGTGAGGAAAAACAGAAGAAGAGAAGGAATAAGTCAAAGAAAGCATCCCAAAAAGATATGATGAGAAGATTGAAGATCTTCCTCTTAATGAACAAGCTATTGATCATCATGCTCGAGCTGATGATGAAGAAGACTCAGAAGAGAGACCATGTTGCTCTGAAGGTATGTTATATCCCTGTAATAAATGTAAAAATAAAGGTCATTTATATTCCAGATGTTCATGTGAAGGTTATAAATATATAAATACATCTAGTAGTGATCTAGATAGACCTACTTTAGTAGCAATAGAAAATGAGGGATCCTCTAAAGAAGAAGGGATTATATCCCAAGAAGAGAATAGGATTACGAATGGTATTGATGAAGAAAGGATACTCCTTAGACCTGTGAAAGACTCCATGGACACAAAGATGAATTTAGATCTTTGTGGTATTTCAACTAGCACCTCTAATAGCAAAGAAAAGGATCAAGATGAAAGGATCTATTTTAGGAAGAAGGGCAGATAAGTTCTTAGTTTGGAGAGCCAGAGGGAGGAAATTTCACATCAATATTTTACAATAGTGGCTCTCACTCACGATATTCCCAAAGGAAATTGCTCCTCCCAAGTTGATAGTGGCTCGATGTGGTTCCCATATGGGTAATATTTCTAGGCCTTCCCTCTCACATGTGGAATAAAAAATAGTTTTCTAGATCTTGGGGATAGTATTGGGACTTTCTTCGATGTAGAATACTCATTCCAATAGACTAAAGACATGTATCTAGCCATAATTCTTGTCATCTTGGATCTTTTCAAGGGTTGACATGAATACATAAGCATCAATCGATAAGTTGAGAGACTCCAAGTTCTTGATTTGAAGGAGTATTATTTCATTGCAAGAGATGTCACAACTATGGCCATAATATAATCCATTGCAATCTCTCTTTTAAAAAAGGTTTGGGTAAAGAGAAAAAAAAGAAAATTTTAAGGCTGTATCCCAAATCTGAACCATGCGAATATTTAATTGTTGGTTACATGTCTCCCGAGGAAGGGAAAATTAAGATGGCAGACCCACATGGACCCAGTCAGTTGGAAGTAGGGTCACGATCTCAGGCTTCTCCTTTTGGTGGTGAGCACTCCACTCATGTCTCAAGCGCCTTGTCTTCTATGTATTCACTTTATATAGTTTCTCTTTCTTCCCTCCCTAATGTAACTATTCTTTCAAATTCTTTTTTTGCGTCTGGGGAATGATTGGGGTCATGCTTCTAGGAGTCTGGGGTATTATTTCATGCATACTCCTTCTAGGGTTTCTTCTACCTAGGTTTATTTCCCTATCCCCTCCACATGTATGGCTCTATCCTCTCGAGAATATTTGTATATTCTGCTTTTTCTGGGGAATAAGATGTTTGGTAAATCCTTTATAACATGTGATCTAGGTATATTTCCCCATCTATTGATTTCCAGACTGGCCGTCACAGTAAAATTAGTATTTCTTCTATTAAGACTCACAAAAGGATATCCTCTGTGTCCAAATCCAAAGAGAAATCTAAAGTACAAATGGCAACAAGGAAAAAATTATCTATCATAGGGTCACTTGGAGATTTGAATGCCTAGATGGTAATTTCCTAATGCAAATTTTATCCTTTAATTGTAAAGGTTTGGGAAGTTCCTCTAAATAATTCTCTCAAATTTGTTTACTAAGGTTGGGTGATTAGATATCATTTTTCTCCAAGAAACTATGGGAGATGGTGAGGCAGTGACAAAACTATTGGAATATTTTTTGGGGGGGTGGGGCTTCAATTTCTCAGATGTAAGAGGTCGTTCTCGAGGTTTAGTTATAGGTTTGGATAACCATAAAATCTATGTTCACAATATATGGAGAATTTATTAGAATATATGGCTTGAGGTTTTCTCCTCATATATTGGTGCAAATATTACTTGCATAAATCTCTACAGGCCTTGTGATAATAGAGTGGATTTATAGAACTCTTTTGTTAGGCTGAAGGTGGTGGAAATGGAAAATTTGATTGAACGGGGGATTTAACTTTCTCCCTGGGTGTTACAGAGTCTTTGGGGCCTAGGCCCATACCACACATACTTTGTAAATTATTTACCAATAAAATAGTGGAAAAAAAAAATTTGATGTGAACCTGCTAAACTAAAACTCTCCTGGAACAATCATTGTATCGGGGAGAATCAGGTTTCCAAAAGGCTTGACAGATTCTTGGTGGTTGAATCTTTGGTGGATCATTTTAGTATTCTTCGTCAGTGGGTTTGCTATGGTGAAAATTCAAATAATTACCAAATTATTATGGATACTAAATACCATGGTCCAAAGTCAATTATTCCATTAAAATTCTACATGGATTCCTTATAATCCAAAAAATGATTCTGCTACTACTCAACAGTTTGAAGCAAATCCTAAACTGGTGAAGGGTTTGGCAACTAACTATGCTATGAAAAATTACGAGGAGGAGGAGGAACTTGTTGATGTGTAACTTGAGATTATAATTGCTACTGAATCTAGGGATGGGGGCTATTTGAATGTAAAATCTAGATAATCTTTGGTCTGTTGGGAATCTTACAAGAAGATAATATTAGAGGCTCAAGAAGATTATTGGAGGCCAAAAAGTAGATCCATTTGGATGCAAAGCAGGGATGAGAATACAAAATTATTCCATTCCTTTTCTAAGAGAATGAATATTACTAATACAATTTAGAGCCTTTAGGATGGGGAAGATAGGGAAGTTTCTAACTTTCAAGGCCTAACTTCTTTAGGCCATGATCATTTTTAGAATTTTTCGAGTAGGAAGGGGCTAGCATTGCTAAAGTTATCAGGGTTGCTCAATTATTTCATATGTTGATGGAATACGTTTTAGAAGAGGAATTAAAAGTTGTATTAGCCAGCTTTCAGAAAGAAAAAATCCCTAGCCCAGATGGGTGGGGGATATAATTTTTTGAGGGTTTTTATGATATTATCGGAAATGATCTTTTAGGTGTGGTAAATGAATAATACCCTAATATTTTTAGTAAAGGATTTTTTTGAAACTTTCAATTATACCTTCATTTCATTTATCCCTAATGTGGGAAAGCCCATATCCTTTGAATAATGCTGCCCTATTTCCCTTTGTAAATGCATCTACAAGGTCACTTGAAAGGTCATCGCTAGAACATTAAATCCTTTTTTTGTCAAATAATATGTCAAAGGAACAATTTGGTTTCCTCGCAGGGAGGCAGATCCATGAAGCCATTGGGGTTGCTCAAGGAGGGATCCATAGTATAAATACCCTTAGATTAAAAGGAGTTGCTATTAAAAGTGATCTCTCAAAATCCTATGACCATGCAAGTTGGATGTATATCAGACTCCTTCTAACACATTTTGGGTTTTGTATTGATTTTATTAATTGGGTTATGGGTTGCATTCATTTAGTCTCCTTTGTAGTCTTGATAAATGGGTCATTCTCTCATTTTTTCCATGCTCAAAGAGGTCTGAGACGGGGTTGCCCCTATATCCCCTATTATTTCTATTGGTTGTTGAAGTTCTCAATCATTTTTTGGATGATGATAACTGTAGGGTTGAATTCCAAGGTGCAGTTATTATTAATACACTTGAATTCACTCATTTATTGTTTTATGATGAAATTATTATTTTCTGTAATGGTTTTGTTCATGATATCGCTAAATTATATGAGATCATTAACCTATTTGGGAAAGCCACATGTATGTAGTAAATAACATGAAATCGTTTATCTCAGTTCAAAACCTAGAAATATCATGAACTACAAAATCTCATAAATGTTTTTCCTTTCCAAATGTTTGAGTTGGAGGCAAGTTTAAAATATATGGGTTTTCACTTGAAGCCAAATTGATACAAGAAGGAATATTGATCATGTTTAGTTTCAAATCTAGATAAAATATTAAAATGTTTGAGTCTCAGGTGGTTGTCTAGGGCTAGGAGGCTTGTCTTAGTCAAATTTGTACTAGAGGCCATCCCCCTTTTTGTATGTCTGCTACTTGGATCCCAAGGGGGGTGTTAGAAAAAGGCAAAAAAAATTGATTCAATTTTCTTTGGGCTATATCACAAGAACACTTTGTCTTACCTTGGATAAATTGTAAATGTATTGCTATGCCAAATATTCTTGGGTTATGGGGCCTTAAAATTATTTTTAAGTTCTCTTCAACCTTAGCTGCATAATGTGAATGGAGACTTTTATCCACACAAATCCTGTGAACACTTTTGGTTCATCATAAATGTATTAATACATATTCTATGGAAGCGTGGATAAGGATGAGGGAAAGGCCACAACTAATATATCCTTCATTTGGTGTGTTGTTCTTAATTCATTTGACCTCATTTTCATTGAGATCAAATGGTATATTGGAAATAGACAAAAAGTGAGATTGGGTTAGGACCTTTTTCCTGGAAGTGGGATTTCCCATAAATTGCGTAGTAGCTCATTGATCAGCTCAGAGATAGAGGCATTTCACAACTACACCATATTGAAAACCCAATGCTCACTACTATTTGTAATCAAGGTTTTCTATCTGTTGAAACTCTACATATTGATCAATATTTTCAGTAGAATTGGATTAGATATCTAGATGCTCCTGCCAATGCTCATATTAGACTTACTCCAAATAATTATCAACTAGTATGGGCTCAATACATAATCGAAATTTATACTCCTAAGATAGGGTACGTTTATTTAAATTTGGTTATTGTTGAAGCAGAGGAGGAGTGGCGGTGGTAAGGAGTGTGGAAGGTTAAGTGTCCGAAAAAGTATCCCATTTTATGGTGGTTCTTACTTGCCAAAAGATTTCCTACTTGGGATATAATGAAAAGTGTCACAAGATGGGCCTTGGTTCGTGCTAAGTTATGTAATTCAAATGGTGAATCCATTGATCATATTTTTTTATTTCCCTTTTATCTATTAGGCATGGAATTTATGTTGTCGTAACTTAGGCCTAGATTGTGTTTGGAAAGGGCCAAACTTTGAGGAGAGGTGTAGGTTATGGGTTTAAAATAGAAACACAAAACCCTTATACCTCTGCCCCTTGTCTTATGCTGAGGAGTCTATTTGGCTCAAAATAAATAGATATTCCATTAAAAATATTCATTTCTAGGCCATGTTACTACCAAATAATTGGTAATTGTATCTTTCCGCAACCTACAGTCTCTTCCCAACTCAAACTAGTGTCTCTAGAGGAACCTGATAAAACTATCTCAAGTGGATTTTTCGATGGGGCTGCTCAGGGGGAAGATATGATGTATGGAGGGTTTAAACTTTTATTTATTTGATCAACATTTCTTTTATGTCAGTATGGGTCTAGGGAGGGGTACAAACAATTGAGATGAATTGTTGTCTTGTTTCTCATTATTGGATTTTGCAAGAGAAAAGAGTTGTGACTAATTAAAAGTGTTTGGAATTCTTTACTGGTCGTAAATTAGATAATGAGATTCAACGATGTCACAATATTCACCTTAATCATATTCAAGAGGATTTATAGCGTATAAAACTTTATTATGGTTATTTCTCTTGCAAACACATTTACAGGGAGCACAAACGGGAAGCAAACAAGATTTCTAAATAAGTTGTTCAACTTTTGGGGGGATTTGGAGAATTGATGAATATTTAGTGGAGGATCACTTCCACTATTTAGCACTGACACTATGGAGGATAGATCCATATTGGAACTCCCAGCTGTTGGTGGAGTATACCAAGGATCTTTTCACTTGTATGATATTGGATGACTAGTTGCATGAGGAGGGATATTCAGTCAGAGATGGGGTCATTTACTATCATGGTAGGATATTCTTATTTGGAGCTTCCAAGCTCAAGGAGAAGTTGCTACAAGCAACTCATGAGGATTTCCTTTTCAGCCCCACTTGTTCTATGAGAGCATACCACACCATCATGAAGGGGTATTTTTGGAAGGGTTTTGAGGAGGAGATATATCAGCATATGAGGAGATGCATGGCTCATATCGAGATGAAGGAGTTAGCACAGCCAACTCTTTTCCCTTTGAGGATGAGGGGAGGCTCATCTATGAGCCACTCCATTTGTATGAGCAAAATATATGGTAAGGGTATTGTTGATTTTCATAGTAATTTTTCTATATGTATGCATCTCTTAACCATATATGTGCAGGAATTTGCTCAAAGGAGGGATATTCCTCCTTCTATATTTTGTGGTCTACTTAAGGCCATTATAGATGATCACTCCCTAGGAGGATATGGGGAGGAGATTCTTTGTGGAGAACATACTCACCTTGCACAATACATCATTCACTTTCTCCAAACTTGTGAGGAGATTGGGGCAGCAAGCAAATGGTGGGGAGGCCACCCATCATTTCATTTTCTATGGAAGTTGAGAGTCAAACTGCATTGGCTACATTTGAGGCACCATTGTCCTTCTCCCTTACTTCACATGGCATCCAGCATGATTCTCCTTATGGTTCCCTTTGTTGATATTGCTATTGCTTTTCTTGGGAGCATGATTGGGGGGAAGACACATTAGGTGAATGTGTCCCTTGAGGGAGAAAACTCCCACACTTTTTGTACTACATGTTCTAAGGGGATCATGGGAGATGGCATGGCCACCTTAGCAACACATTTGTTTTCTTATGAGGTGAGCCATATGATGGATGATATGCCATATGATGATGATTTCCAACTCATCATATACGGGAATATTTGGGCCAAAATAATTCATAACGTTGCAGAGGAGATCTTTGAGGATCCCATTTCCTCCTTGCCACTTGAGGGCAACATTTTTGCAACTCAATATCAACATACACTCTACACTTATCTTAGGTGGAGAGGAGGATAGTTTGGGGTAGACTATTTTGTCTACCAAGATCAGATTTTAAGCCCACCTACATTGTCGGAGCTCAAGGTGGAGGAGCATTTTCAGGAGTTGCCATGTTGGGAGGTAACTCACTTTGTATGCATGATTTCTTGGGGATGGGAGCTTCATATGGGGATGGTAAACCCCAACTCATACCAGACCTCATGCCTCAAGAAGGCCCCTCAGTTTTATCTTTACAGTTGCTTGAGGACAAGCAACATTTGGGAGGGGAGGACTGTAATATTCCCACTTTAGCACACAGCTAAAGGGAATATTAAATTTTGTTGTTTACACATAGGAGGTAAATAAACGGGTAAGTAGCCCCATACATTGCAAAATAATGAATAAAATCCCTCATAATATAAAAAGGGATATTCATAAGAGCTGGATTTCATACCCTCAAGTATGAAAGGGGACATTTGCATGAGGACAAGGTCAAGTTTGACCAAGTCAACAGCACTGGGATAAGAGGTGGAGGCCACTTGGAGAGATATCACAGTGTGAATGGGAGGGAGTTTCTTTGGTGGAGGAAACCCTAAGGAGTGGGACGCGTGGGGAGAGAGTTCTCACTTGTTTAAAAGGAGGGCAAGGCAGCCATTGTTTCTCATGTCATGTATTATTGATTTTATGGTCTATTCAGACTCTATGCAATCTCTTGTTGTTTAGCAGAATTGCAGTGCTGCTTAGCACAAGGATCTCCTGTTTAGGAATCCTCCTCCTTCCAAGAGAGGCCTCTTGAAGGATCATGTACTTCATTCTCCACATTCAGGCTCAAGGCCAAGCTACCTCCTTTAGCTACAGCGTTATTTCTGTTCAAGGATAACATTGTGTTGCAGGGTGTTGCAATGGAGGTCCTCAACACCATTTCCGAAGCTGATTTTCAGAGGAGGGAGCTTCCATTCCTTTGGGAGGTTAGTGAGGAAGGTTTCAGAGCTTATTGTAGATCTTGGAATTGGGCCAAATCATTCCCTTGCTCCTACAGTGCAGTATCCATCAAAGACTGTGTTATTTCCAATGATCATTTGCAGTAGGGGATTTGCAGATTGTTGAGAGGGTGAGATCTCCAGTGATAGGATCAGCCTTTCAATTGGATGATCCATTGGGGGAGGTCATTTATCTGATGCATCATCTTCAGCTTCCTCCATCCATTTCTAGTTTCTGAGTTGCAGCTGCTACCCTGCAACTCCGACATTTTGCAGATTTTGTGTATTTCAGCCAATCCTTCCGGGATTGACTTGAGGTAGTCTTTGGGAGCTTAGATATTCACTCCCAATGTTGTATGAGCCATCCATATGTAGATATATGATGTTTTTTATTTCCTATAGCAGTGTTCTCTCTATGACTGCGCAGTTTTGATTCATAGGCATTCTGTTATGCAGCAGTGTTTCACTATTCACATGTGTATTCTTGGGAGGCTTATTGCCTCGATTATCTAATGTGTATTGTACTTATTTGCTACTTTTATATACAATAAAATGGATTTATGGTTTTCATACATCTCGATATGATCTTGTCACTGCTACTCCATTGTTATGTTTACATATTGCTGGGTCTCCAATTTGGGAATATTATCAGATATTCCTAACATTGTAGATTTCCTTATTTTGGGATATTACAGTGGTATCAGAGCTACAATATTGGCTCAGCCTATGGATCTCAGCCATGATGCTATCAAGAAAAGAGAAGATAAATACTCCATTATGTGGAGAGAGAAAGAAAGATAGGCTTACAAAGCTTCTTCCAATTTCTGTACAGAGCATTCATGAAGATTTCAAGAAGACAAGGAGGGAGATGTGTGTAGAATCTCCAAGAGGGTTTGAAACTGAGTCAAACTCTAGATTCTCTTATGGGGAGTGTGAGAATTCAGCCACACCCTATGATGCACAATGCAGTCACATGGCCAGTTTTTCCATAAGAGAGAGAGAAGAAGAAGGAATGCTGAAGAGGGGAACTCTTAGTGGTTTCTTGCATGAGTATGAATCTCAAACTTGGAAGTTTAGAGATCATATTACTTTTCCAAAGTTTTTCAAGATCAAGGTGAGGAGGAGAAAGCAGCATAATGTGGGTGGATTTCTTCTATCTACCTTTGATGGTTCACCTACTTTTCTAGCTGAAGCTTGGGTGGAAGAGCTAGACATATTTTTGCAGCAGCACCATATTTCCGAAGATGAAGCCATCAAACTTGCAGCGCTGCATCTTGGAGGTAAGGCCTATGCATGGTGGATATTTGAGTCCTTTTCTTTGAAAAATTCAAACACTTTCTCTTATGAAAGGTTTATTAAGACATTGGTAGAAAGGTCTGATGGGAAAAATTTTGCAACACATATGGTGGAGCTAAACAAAACTAAACAAACCAAACCTTTGCATATGGTGGAGGAAACTATAAACTCAAATACACTTCAGAAAACCATATGAGAGGCTAATATTTTTCATTATACTCTGCTGGAGGCAAGACCTTCATCTTGTATTGTGGCACAAGGAGGCATGGAGATCCCTTTTCCAAAAGAGGATCCAATCATTGGAGGGTTTCCCATTCATGTTGAGGAGACTAAGGGAAACAGCGTTGTCAGATCTGGAGTTGATCTAGCACCTCATGCAGAGGAAGGAGGAGCCCTTGCTCCAACTAGAGGGGTTCTTTTATCATTTCAATAAATTCCCTAGGATCTCACATGTGGAGATCAAGGCACAACTCATGTCCTACATGTGCCATTGATGATAAGGTGTGGAACTATGGAGATACAAGGAGGAGATAGGGAGGATGACCAACATCATGTGATAAGGAGCACACATCCCTATCTATCTCATGAGGTTGATACACCTAAGAGGGAGACTGGATTGCGCAGTGAGAGTAGGGACAAATCTGTCAATTCATGTATGCAATCTACTCTTGATGATGATGTCTCATTGCATGGAGACATTTCACCAAGGAGGCTGCCAGATCAGCAGATGATGACAGATGCTTCACATGGTGAGGCACCATTCATTGATTTCAGAGGAGTGGAGACCTTGGGAGGTCATTGTACAGCGCTGAGGGTCTTGGGTAGACTCAAGGAGGGGAGAGGAATTCTCTCAAAATCATCTTTACCCACTCTCAATTCAGATTCTGCGTTGTGGCAGAAGTAGCAGGGGAAGGATAGCAACCTTCCAACTTGCATCTTTGGCATGGGAGATGTCAAAGAGGAGGATGACCATATGATAGATGTTCTTCATGAGAGATAATCAACGCTGACACTATGGAGGATAGATCCATATTGGAACTCCCAACTGTTGGTGGAGTATTCCAAGGATCTTTTCACTTGTATGATATTGGATAACCAGTTTCATGAGGAGGGATATTCAGACAGAGATGGGTACATCTATTATCATGGTAGGATCTTCTTATCTGGAGCTTCCAAGCTCAAGGAGAAGTTGCTACAAGCATCTCATGAGGATTTTCTTTTCAGCCCCACTTGTTCTATGAGAGCATACCACACCATCATGGAGGGGTATTTTTGCAAGGGTTTTGAGGAGGAGATATATCAGCATATGAGGAGAGGCATGGATCATATGGAGATGGAGGAGTTAGCACAACCAACTCTTTTCCCTTTGAGGATGAGGGGAGACATATCTATGAGCCACTCCATTTGTATGAGCAAAATATATGGTAAGGGTATTGTTGACTTGCATAGTAATTTGTTTATATGTATGCATCTCTTAACCATATATGTGCAGGAATTTGCTCAAAGGAGGGATATTCCTCCTTTTAGATTTTGTGGTCTAATTAAGGCCATTATAGATGATCACTCCCTAGGAGGATATGGGGACAATATTCCTTGTGGAGAACATACTCACCTTGCACAATACATCATTCACTTTCTCCAGAATTGTGAGGAGATTGGGGCAGCAAGCAAATGGTGGGGAGGCCACCCATCATTTCATTTTCTATGGTAGTTGAGAGTCAAACTGCACTGGCTACATTTGAGGGACCATTGTCCTTCTCCCTTACTTCACATGGCAGCCAGCATGATTCTCCTTATGGTTCCCTTTGTTGATATTTCTATTGCTTTTCTTGGGAGCATGATTGGGGGGGAGACACATTGGGTGAATGTGTCCCTTGAGGGAGAAAACTCCCACACTTTTTGTACTACATGTTCTAAGGGGAGCATGGGAGATGGTATGGCCACCTTAGCAACACATTTGTTCTCTTATGAGGTGAGCCATATGATGGATGAGATTCCATATGATGATGATTTCCAACTCATCATATATGGGAATATTTGGGCCAGCATGATTCATAACGTTGGAGAGGAGATCTTTGAGGATCCCATTTCCTTCTTGCCACTTGAGGGCAACATTATTGCAGCCCAGGATCAACAGAAACTCTACTCTTATCTTAAGTGGAGAGGAGGACAGCGTGGGGTAGACTATTTTGTCTACCAAGATCAGATTTTAAGCCCAACCACATTGTCGAAGCTCAAGGTGGAGGAGCATTTTCAGGAGTTGCCATGTTGGGAGGTAACTCACTTTGTATGGATGATTGCTTGGGGATGGCAGCTTCATATGGGGATGGTAGACCCCAACTCATATCAGACCTCATGCCTCAAGAAGGCCCCTCAGTTTTATCTTTGCAGTTGCTTGAGGACAAGCAACATTTGGGAGGGGAGGACTATAATATTCCCACTTTAGCACACAACTAAAGGGAATATTAAAATTTGTTGTTTACACATAGGAGGTAAATAAATGGGTAAGGAGGCCCATACATTGCAGAAGAATGAATAAAATCCCTCATAATATAAAAATGGATATTCATAAGAGCTAGATTTCATACCCTCAAGTATGAAAGGGGAAATTTGCATGAGGACAAGGTCAAGTTTGACCAAGTCAACAGCGCTGGGATAAGTGGTGGAGGCCACTCGGAGAGACAACACAGTGTGAATGGGAGGAAGTTTCCTTGGTGGAGGAAACCCTAAAGAGTGGGACCCATGGGGAGAGAGTTCTCACTTGTTTAAAAGGAGGGCAAGGCAGCCATTGTTTCTCATGTCATGTATTATTGATTTTATGGTCTATTCAAACTCTATGCAATCTCCTGTTGTTTAGCAGAGTTGCAGTCTTGCTTAGCACGAGGATATTCTGTTTAGGAATCCTCCTCCTTCCAAGAGAGGCCTCTTGAAGGATCATGTACTTCATTCTCCACATTCAGGCTCAAGGCCAAGCTACCTCCTTCAGCTATAGTGTTATTTATGTTCAAGGATAACGTTGTGTTGCAGGGTGTTGTAGTGGAGGTCCTCAACACCATTTCCGAAGCTGATTTTCAGAGGAGGGAGCTTCCATTCCTTTGGGAGGTTAGTGAGGAAGGTTTCAGAACTTATTGAAAATCTTGGCATTGGGCCAACTCATTCCCTTGCTCCTACAGCGCAGTATCCATCAAAGACTGTGTTATTTCCAATGATCATTTGCAATATAGGCTTTGCAGATTGTTGAGAGGGTGAGATCTCCAGTGATAGGATCAGCCTTTCACTTGGAAGATCCATTGGAGGAGGTCTTTTATCTGATGCAGCATCTTCAGCTTCCTCCATCCATTTCCAGTTTCTGAGTTGCAGCTACTACCCTGCAACTTCGACATTTTGCAAATTTTGTGTATTTCCGCCAATCTTTCCAAGATTGACTTGAGGTAGTCTTTGGGAGCTTAGATATTCACTCCAAATGTTGTATGAGCCATCCATATGCATATCTATGATGTTTTTTATTTCTTGTAGCAGTGCTCTCTCTATGACTGCGCAGTTTTGATTCATAGGCATTCTGCTATGCAGCAGTGTTTCACTATTCACATGTGTATTCTTGGGAGGCTTGTTGCCTCGATTATATGATGTGTATTGTACTTATTTGCTGTTGTTATATACAATAAAATGGCTTTATGGTTTTCATACATCTCAGTATGATCTTGTCACTGCTACTCCATTGTTGTGTTTACATATTGCCAGGTCTCCAATTTGGGAATGTTATAAGATATTCCTAACATTGTAGATTTTCCCTATTTTGGGATATTACACGCTACAAAGTTTTGGGTTTTCATCTTGTATTTATCTTATCAACATTTATTTTATGTCAGTGTGGATTTGGGGAGGAGTACAAACAATTAGGCTGAATTGTTGTCATGTTACTCACTATTGACTTTTGTTAGAGAAAGGGGTTGTCACCAATTAAAAGTGTTTTGGGATTCAACACTTTATATCGATAAATGAGATTCAACAGTGTCACAATATTCACCTTAATCATATTCAAGAGGATTTGTAGTGTATCAAACTTTCTTATGGTTCTTTCTCTTGCAAACACATTTTCAAGGAGCGCAACAGGGAAGCAGACAAGCTTTCTAAAGAAGGTCTTCAACTTGTTGTGGGGATTTGGAGCATTGATGAATTTTTAGCAGAGGATCACTTCCACTATTATCATAGGACCCTTTGTGGATGAACCTCTTCTTCATTCACAATTTTCCTATTATATAGTTTCTTTTACATATCATCTTATATCATTAATGTCAATTCATAGATCATTTTTTTGGTATTCGTTTAGGCACAATTTTGATACATATGTTTGAACAGTATAAATTATTTTTATATCACTATATTTATGCATTGTTTATGTTTGTAGATATTTGTGGTCATTCGACGTATATATTGTATTCCGCCAATATTTTTCTTTAAAACTCTGATAGCATATGGACAATTCATATTGAATGCACACATTTATGTATATATACAAAGTGTGTTTTTTTTATCCTTTAAATGAAATTACGGTTCTTTTCCTTGGAAAAAAAATTGAATAGAACGATTTATAATATGCAAAGTAAATAATAATAAGAAATTATTAATTAGCTAGTATTTGTTTTTTTATTTTTAAAATATATTAGTGTTAACATATGTTAAAATAAGTACATAATATATTAATAATAATAAATAAATTGGAGAGACTTAATATTCAACAATTCATTTTTTATGATGCAAAGGATAGTATACTTTGGAACAAGACTATGGTTGAATAAATGATTGCTTTGGGTAAGAATGGGGCTTGGGATCTAGTTAATTTGTCATATGGAAGAAAACCTATTTGGTAAAAAATGGGTGTTCAAAAGAATTTTAATGCATAATGTAAAGTGGATAAGTACAGATCTCACTTAGTAGAAAAGGGATATTCCTAAGAGTTGAAATTTGCAACAAGAAACAATGAAATTGGCAACCAAAAAGGACAAAAATTGCACCCACATTGGTGAGGAAATTTTGATGCACACTCGTGAGGAATTTCTAATGCACACTGGTGAGGAATTTCTTTTTCACACTAGTGAGAAATTTATAATGCACACTGGTGATGAATGTGGGGCGTCTAATTTATTTTTCCCTTAAATAAATTGGACAATAAATTGTAATTTCATCTCATAATAACTTGTATCAGTTAACTAAGTCAAGATGACTGAGTTAGCTCAGGAAATTTGAGTTAAGGGTCTAAGATGAGGAATGTAGAGGTATTCTAATATTTTGGGGGTCCATTTGCAGTTGATGCATCAGTGGGGTGTAGGCATGAATCAGTTAACTCAAGTAATTGATTTAAAATCAGTTTAACTAGTTCTAACTAAGAGATGAACTAGTGAGAGGTCAAGTGAATTAAATTAGATTTAATTCACAATGAGTGATCAACTAGATAATTGATAATTCACTATTAATTTTTGCTTGAATGTCAGTTCTAAGGAATACCCAGTTGAGATATAGGTTAAAGGGAACATAACTATAAGTTGTATTTATAGAAAATTACCCGTGTGCAATTATAAAGTCATGAGGATGCCATGATGGATTGCACAATCAAGGAAGGGAATTATTCCTATTTAATAGGGGCCTAATTCACTAGGAATTGCACGAGCAAGGCTGGGCTGAGTAGATGTTGAGAATTGGCTAAGTGTTTGTCAATTTTTCCTGACCATTGTAAGCTAGTTTTGAGTAGGATCAGAGTGAGACAGTTGGCAGAGTGGTGGAGAATCTCATAAGAGATTAAGCATTGTATTTTTTCATGATTCCTTGACATAATAAACAATATAGATAGAGGGGTTTTGATCAGTTTCTTTCCCCAAGAACATATTGTGTTGTACGATTGATTTACTTCTTTCTCTTACTTGCATGTGATTGAGCGATCGTGTTTTGTATTCTGCAGATATTGTAGAAGGATTCAGTATCTTGTTTTAGTACATCACAAGATCAGATTGAATCCATTGGTATGGATTTTGTACATGCTATTAGATAATTGAGCGATATTTCTACATGGTATCAGAGCATCAGGAATCACAATAGAAGAGAAGAAATTGATTTTGTCTTGGAAAGGTTCAAATTTGTAGATTTATTCTTCAGGATCCAGCAAAAGATCAAGGTGTCTTTCAATGGCTTGAGACTTGAATATGCTCTTGAGGTAAATTAGAACTACATAGCATGGAAGGACATGATGGAGGCAGTGTTGGAGGACAATGGGTTGAAGGAATTCATAGCTATTGATATTCCCAAGCCCACAGAGGCAGATGCCCAACTTCTTTATGCATGGAAGAAGAAGGTAGCAAAGGCGAGAACGATCTTGTTAGAGGGAGTTTGAGATCATATTATCTCAAGTCTCCATGGGAAGGCGACTCCATATGCTATGTGGAAGGCCTTGACATCTCTGTTTCAGAATAACAACGACCATAGGAATCTGGCACTGAAAGACAAGATGAGAAAGATCAATATGGAGAAGGGCGAGATGATACCAACATAATTGACGAAGTTCACTCAATGTCGAGATGAGCTTAGAAGTGTTAGTGTGACTGTGGCCCAGGATGATTTGGTGAGCCTAACACTTCTAGGCCTTCCCAAGAGCTGGCATAGTTACCAGGACTCTATCAATGGGAGGGAAAAGTTACCAGACTGGGAGTGTTTTTTGTCAGACTTGGCAATAGAAAAAATAAGGTAGAGCACCGAAGACAAGACCTTCAGCAAAGACAAAGAAGAATATTGTGCATTAGTCAGAAAAGGAAATAAATCTAAGGGAAAGAAGTCCCAAGGTGAAGAGGGAAAGAGATATTTTTCCAATATCAAGTGTTTTCATTGTTACGAGCACAGACACTATGCCGTGAATTATCCACAGAATAAGACAAGCAAGAAAGAGCCTGAGGTTGCAGTGGGTGAAGCATTGTCTTCACAGTTTGAACTTGATTTTACTCTCATTACATGCATGGCCAACACTATAATGGGATGTGTTTGGTATCTAGACAGTGGTGCCTCATTCCATATGACAGGGAATAGAGATCCCTTTGGTGACTTGGAGGAGAAGGAACTCCAGCATAACATAGACTTTGGAGATGACGAGAGGTATAGCGTGACCAACATAGGTACGATTACCTTTCAAAGGGAGTCTAGCTCCCCTCTTAGACTGAAATATTTTTTTTATGTTCCAGGCTTAAGGAAGAATCTTGTCTCCATAGTGGTATTGGAAGGCAGTGGTTATGATGTCATATTTATAAAAGGAAATATGTTCCTTAGACACATTTCCACAAGACAGGTGAAACATATCATTGTACGAGTCAAGAACTTGTATGCTCTCGAGGTCGAGGATGCATGCAATGATTTGGGGAGAAAATCAATGGTTAGTGACTTGGTGGTTGAGAGGGAGAAATTATCTCTCAACATGCAGCCTTAGAAGTAGTCTCAGAAGGTTGTGGAGTAGCCACAATTGGAGAAGTAGAGAGAAGACCGAGTGGAAGAGTCCACTCAAGCAAAGACCTCCAGTAAGGGAAAATTTTGAGCTAGATGGGAAAAGGGAGTACATGCAGCTAAACCTCCAAGTGAGATTTGGGGAAATGTGCAAATATAATCCTAAGAAGAAATTTGGATAAGGTCCATTGATATGGTGTGTCTCATGGATCAAACCTAGCTACGAGGAGCCCGCACTACACTAGTAGCAGGAAGGATCGGTTGGATTGATGCAATCAGATATTAGGAAGAAAAAAATTAGAGTGACATGTCGAATACTAGAGAGAATATTAGAGTTGGAAGCATTGTAGAGGGCACAGATGCAGATGTTAGCAGTAGTGCAGAGAGTCCAGTAGAAAGGTGCAGTAGCTAGTAGCAGTTAGAATTCTATGATGACAGATGCATTATACCGATTCAATTTTTTGGAGGCTATTCAGTTTTAGGAGTTGCAGGTGCAAACAACACTAGAGAAGTGTTGCATCCAGATCCCTCCAAAGGTACCAGATTGGGATAGATTGAATACCTTTTTGGTTGAGAGGGAGTGTTGAAATTTGCAACAAGAAACAATGAAAATGGTAATCGGAAAGGACAAAAATTACACCCACATTGGTGAGGAAATTATAATGCACACTCACGAGGAATTTTTGATGCACATTGGTGAAGAACATTTGATGCACACTGGTGAGGAATTTCTGATGCACACTGGTGAGGAATGTGGGGTGTCTAATTTATTTTTCCCTTAAATAAATTGGACAATAAATTGTAATTTCATCTCATAACAACTTGTATCAGTTAACTAAGTCAATATGGTTGAGTTAACTCAGTAAATTCGATTTTAGGTTCTAAGATAAGGCATGTAGAGGGATTATAATATTTTTGAGGTCCAGTTGCAGTTGATGCATCAGTGGGGTGCAGGTGTGAATCAGTTAACTCAATTAACTGAGTTAAAATCATTTTAATTAGGTCTAACTGAGAGATGAACTAGAGAGAGGTCAAGTGAATTAAATTAGATTTAATTCAAAATGAGTGATCAATCAGATAACTGATAATTCAATGTTAATATTTGCATGCATGTCAATTTTGAGCAAGACCCATTTGAGACAGAGGTTAAAGGGAACATAACTATCAGTTGTATTTATAGAAAATTGCTCGGGTGCAATTATAAATTCATGGGGATTCCATGATGGATTGTGCAATCAAGGAATGGAATTATTCCTATTTAATAGGGGCCCAATTCACCAGGAATTGTGTGAGCAAAGATGGGTTGAGAAGAGGATGAGAATTGGTTAAGTGTTTTTCAATTTTGCCTGAGCATTGTAAGCCAGTTTTAAGTAGGTTCAGAGTGAGACAATTGGAAAAGTGTTGGATAATATCATGAGAGATTAAGCATTGTATTGTTTCATGATTCTTTGACTTAATACACAATATAGATAGAGGGGTTTTGAGCAGTTTTTTTCCCCAAGAACATCTTGTGTTGTGTGATTGATTTAGTTGTTTATCTTACTTGCATGTGATTGAGCGATCATGTTTTGTATTCCGTAAATAATGTAGAAGGATTCAGTATCTTGTTTTAGTACATCACAAGATCGAATTGAACCCATTGGTATTGATTTTCTACATGGTATTAGAGAATTGAGTGATATTTATATACTAAGCAGAGGCAATTTATTTTGGTGAATTTTTTTGTCCCTTTGTTAAATTAAATTCTATTAGATTTATTTTTATTATTAATGTTTCTTTTGATCTTGAAATAAAATAGATGGATGTGAAAAAAACATTACTAAATGATTGTCTTAAAGAAGAAATTTACATGAAATAGATAGAAGGTTTTGCAGTAAAGGGAAAGAATGATTTGGTTTGCAAGCTAAAAATGTTTGTGTATGGATCAAAAAAACCACCAAGAATGTTGTATCAAAATTTGGATAATTATATATTGGGACTTGGTTTCTCAAGAGGTAAAGTTGATCATTATGTGTATTCCAAGCTAGTTGGTCAACATTTTATTATTTGGTCTTGTGTGTTGATGATATGCTACTAATTGGAAACTGCAAGGGAATCATCAAGGATGTAAAACGTATTTACCTTATGAATTTTATGTCAAATATAATAGTGATGTAAAATCTATTTTAGGAATGAAAATGAAAGGATATAATGCAAACAAGAACCTATAATTGAATGAGAGGAAATACCTTGAGATAATATTGTAGATATTTAATTTGTCTGAACATAAGTTGATCAAGGTCAGTCGTATTCTGATGGGTGCAAATTTATTTATTGATTAGTTTCTAAGGCATAGGAATAGGAAGACAACTTGATGCGTTCCCTATGATTGTGCAATTGACAATTGATGTATGGAATGATCTATACTAGACCATAAGTTTCCCATGCAGTGAGAATTTTGAGTAGATATATGAGAAAACCATGGAAGGAGCATTGCATATTTGTAAACAGATTTTTCAAGTATTTCTATGGCACTAAAAATTATTCAATTTTCTACCAATGAATACCTAAACGAGACATATTTTTAAGATATACATCAATTTGTCGATGCAAACTGGGATGCCGATCTAGATCACAAAAGATCGACAAGTGGTTATGTGTTGAAAATATTTGGAGAAGAAATCAGTTGGATGAGTAAGAGACAAGTGGTAGTTGCACTCTCAACTATAGAAGATGAATATACGGAAAACACTCACACAAGTAAAGAAGAAATATGGTTATAAGGATTTTTTTTAAGTAATGGGTTTATACAACAAGTTGTAAGAATAGCTTCTAATAGTAAGAGTGCAATATTTATGGAAAACAACCCTGCTTAACATTCTAACACAAATCATATTGATGTTCAATACCATTTTGTGAGAGATCTAGTTGGATAAAATAATATGTTGATGGTGAAGGTTGACACTTAGAATAATGTTGTAGACTCATTAATGATTTTTTTTTAGTATCAGACAACTCTCATGGTGTATAGAAGAAATGGGTAGTTCTACCTTTAATTTTTTAATATTTTAAAACATAATCCCCCTATTTGCAAATTAAACAAGTGGAAGAATGTTCAGAATGTGTTACATTCCTTTTTTGATAGGTCCTTCCTCCTCAAGGATTTAGAGGAAAATTCCCCCACCCCACAAATACACATACACGCATAGATATGTGTGTGTGTGTTGGGGGAAGGGGGCATTTTTCGTCCATTTTTAGCTTGTTTTGACCAATGATTTTTCGAAACTTTTAATATAATTGTGGCAAAGGGATTAAAGTTTTAATTTAATTCGAATTAATAGATTAGGATTTTAAATTCTATAGAATATCCAAGTGTTGTATTATGTAGAGTCAAGTTAATCAAGGGTCTATGAAAATTCTATTATAGTTATTGGTTATTATTCTTCTATCTTTTCAGATTATTTGTCTTCTACAAATTGCATATGAAAAATATTGAATGAAAATACAACTGCAATTTCACTAAAAAATAATTACAGGAACCGAGAAAACAACACACACATAAAATTTGACACCAATACTTTTGGACCAAATAGTCCTTGGAAAAACCTCGAAGGGAAAACCAGTTCTATAGATGAGGTTTTATTTTATTTTGTTTAGTGAATTTGTAATTTAAATTACATAAAATGTATTTCATAAAATACCAAACCTTTGGTAATTTAATTTCTTCACTTCTGCAATCTAACTCGACCTCCTAGAAGAAACTCAACCCCTCTAATCAATTCAGACTCTCTCTATCGCCTTGAATCAATCCAACTAGTGTGTTTCTAGAAAATAACTTTCCCTCTCTGTAAAACCACACTTTCTGGGAAAATAACTTGGCCTCCACTGGAATTCCAACCTTCACTGGAAAACTTGGCTTCTCCTGTGCGAATCGATCACACTGTCAAGTTCACACTTACACCGTAAATTTGGTTTCACTAAATTGATTTGCACTGATTGGAGAAACTCGAACTCTATGGATAAATTTATATCCCTTTGTCACTGAGAATCTAGAAGTCATTTTTGATCCCTATTGTTGGTGTCTCCCATGCTATCATTGTGCCCTTTCTATCACTGCAAATATGCTTGTTTGAATGATCTCCAAAGGCCCCATGGATCTCCTATTATAATCTCTCGTTGATAAAACAATGACCATTATCTAACTCGAGTTGATGTATAAGATCATATTGAATTCTATAAATTCTAGAGAAATTTTGATTTCTCTCAATTAATCTTGATTAATTAACCCATTTCCCTAAGTTAATAATGAGGGAAAAAATTAAATTGGTTAATTAAATCTAACTAAGAAAATTCACTTAGAAAATTTTTTTGGGTATTTGAGATAATTAATCCACTTGTGTTCCTAGCCTCATATACACCATGTCAGACTAGAACATCTATCTGATCTATAGAAACTAACACTCCTTCTTAGCAAGGAAGATGTCCTCCACAACTCCCTACTTATCCCTAAAGGAAATAAACCTTTCTTTACCCAAGGCATTCGTTAGAATATCTGCAACATGTTGATATGTGGAAACATATTGTATCTAAACTAATCCATGTTGCACGCAATCCCTAAATAAGTGGTATCTAATGTCACTGTGCTTCGACCTATAATGAAACACTAGATTCCCAAAGAGCTTGTTGTAACTCTAATTAGCATAGAAGATACTAGTCAAATAAAACCTCTAACCAAGTAGTGCCGCAAGCAGCTTCCAAATCCATATGGCCTGACATGTAGCCATGATTTCTTCCATGTATTTTTCTTATGTATAACTCAATGCTATGTATTTCTAATTCCTACTATACCAAGAGATAACCCATGATCTAGTACTAAATAAACACCCTAAGGTGACTTTTTGATCCACTACACTACTTTCCAAGTCTACATTTGTATACCCCATCAAAGAAAATTCTTGGCCTTGTGTTGACCAGATACATAGGAGAACCAATAAGATTCCTATACAAGTTGTGGTTCATTTCTTCCTACTCTAACATGTCTATCTTCCTCCAATTGGAGATAATAGGAGTATACATGGGTCTACAGTTCAACATCCTAAATTTATTTAAGATGTCCATAGAATATCTCCCTTAACTGAGGAATATCTCCCCATGTATCTGCCATACATATAGACATAGAAAATAACGCATCAACCCCAAATCCTTCCTCTCAAAATCTGCTACCAAGTCCCTTCTGAAATCCTCTATGAATCCTAGTGACCCTATCAAAAATGGTCATGCACATATAACACGAGAATGACAGGCTCACTTCCCACCATCAAATAGTATATTTTTTATTCCACTTCATTCTTTACGAAGCCAATTTTCTTCAAGTAACTATCGATTTCACCATACCAAACTCTTGGAGCTTGTTAGATTCCTTATAGCACTCTCTTCAACCTACACACATGAGTATGTGTCGCATGAGCCTTAAATTCCTCTAGATATTCAATGTGTAATTCATCTTCTATTACTCCATTCAAAAAAAAAATCTTGACATCCATCTAGTGAATATTCCATCCTATCTATGTTTCTAGAGAGATAACGGCCCTAATGGAGGTGTATATAGCCACTAGAGTGAAATTCTCCCCATATTTTATTCCCTCCTTCTAAGAAAATCCCTTGGCCACGAACCTAGCCTTGTACTTCTCCACACTTCCATCTATAACATGTTTGATCTTGTAGATCCAATAGGAGCCAACCAAAACCTTTTCCAATGATCTATGCATGACCTCCTATTTAGTCAATTTAATTATCTTAAATTGCTATCATAAATTATCGACTAGAGTAGGTGATATTGTGAAGTGCAAATGCACCATATATGCTAGAGGCCTTTCTTACTTAATTTATTTTGGTCATTTTATATGTGAAATTTGTTTTTGAAAATGTTTTTATTCCATATATTATTGAATGAATTTAAGAGACTAAATTATGAAAAACAAACTAAATCCAAATTTAACTAAGTCCTGGAAATTGAAATGACAAATCTTGTTAGTAGCAAAGGATTAATTCTGAGAAGAAATAAAATTATAAAACCAAAAATCAATTCTAATTTTATGTCTTTTTTAAAATTTAACGTGAATGAGACTTATCCCAAAGAAATACTAAAAAATTTATGCTGAGAAAGAAATCATTGTTTATGAAGTGAAACTATTTGAGGTCATAAGACAGAATTAATTTAAAACTTTTTAGGAAAGAAATCTTCTATTACTACTTAAAATATATCTCACAAGAACTAGTCTATAATAAGCTTTTACTGTATGAAAAGGAAATAATCTAATTCTTGATAAACTTCATCGATGATA
Source organism: Pinus albicaulis (assembly GCA_034641835.2). Lineage (NCBI taxonomy): Eukaryota > Viridiplantae > Streptophyta > Pinopsida > Pinales > Pinaceae > Pinus > Pinus albicaulis. The sequence continues at coordinate 795,525,251 of CM076576.1, read as the reverse complement.
AACTTATATATTCCAAGCTCTTACAATAAATTATCTCTGCGTTTTAACAATCTAATAAATGAATCTATTTAAATGAAAGAAACATAGCATATACTTAACATAATGACATTCCGGAAATGGTGATAACAAATAAGTGAAATAACAATTGTAATCTGTATCTTCAACACTGTTAAAATCTAGAAATAATTGCGATGAAAACACGAATGAAAGCAAAGCTTGTATCTACTCTATGACACTGTAAACACATAAGAATTAAGATATGAAATAAAAATTAAATGTAATAACTAAAATGAAATGAAACCTCTTATGTTGCAGGGGCCCTCCACAACAGATGGCTTGAATCTACTCTTTACTAACTTTGCATTAGAACTCCAGAACGCTTCTTCATTCGATTAAAGGAATAAAAAATAAATTTTAAGGATATCACAGTCTCACAATAATTCGTACTGTATACACAATTAATTAACCTGATATTTATAAAATCATGTCCTTAAATGTTCTGAGGATTTTATGCCTTCTAAGACTAAGAAAATTTTATCTGCAATTCTAAAAAAAATGATAATTTATTTGCTTCACGATCAACTACGTGGAAAAGCAAATTGTGAAGCTTCATAATTTCTCGCTCTCTTGTTCCAATTCCTGGTTAATCACTCCTTTGACCATATTTTTGGTGATCTCTTGCTTGATTATGGATGGATGGCTAGGATAGGATCCATGACTGGATCATTTTCCAACTGCCTATATGTTCTGCTACTCCATTAATACCTTAGAACTCTTCGAACCACGACAGTGGCTACAGAAACAGAGATTGGCTATAGAATTGCATTAATTCCATGGCTAAATACAAATTCCATTCTAGTAATAAGGAACAATTGAAAATATGAAAATAGATCATTAGGATACCTTACCAAGTAAAAAAATTCATTTCAACACTTGTTTGAAGTTACGGTGTTTTCCAAAAGAAGAAAAGATAGGGAAAAGGAATGTCAAAATTTAGGCAATCTTGAGGCTCTACACCTCCCACACATCATTCAGCATGATGGATTTTTACTCCTCCACCATTGTACGTACCATGCTTGATGATGTAGAACCTTATGATAACTAGAAGTCTCACTATCAATGATCTCACTCATCAATTCCTTATACCGTGAATACTTTTTTGGTAGTCTCATACCCCTAGTGCTCGATCTAAGAGCTCCAACAAACTCTTGCAGATCTTTCAACATCTGAAGCACCTATTTATTTCTTCTCCCACTAGTGGTGGGTGGAGCTTCATGATCCTCATCCATATATTGTTGCTCCACCTACTATTAACTCACCTCTACACATGTACTTGCACATGTACTAGTCATTGTACTTTTACTAATGCCCTTAGCCTAAGAACCATGTTCATCCCTTGGATTTTTTGTTGGCTCGATTTTATCAACTACTGGTAACTTGCGAGATCTCCTGAAGGCTTTCTCCTCATATAAATTTACGTCCTATCTCACAATAATATTCTTACTACCAAGAATATAGTTATTGTATTCCTTGGACAGTTCATTGTAGTTGATGAAATATCCCTTTTCTATAGTTGAATAAAACTTGGTGCATTTTTCATCTAGAACATGGAAATAAGCTATGTTTCCAAAGATCCTAAAGTGTCCTAATTTTGGCTTATTTCCTATAAACGCCTCCTCAGGTATCATATTATCCAACACCTTGTGAGAAACCTTGTTTTGAATGTATATTATTGTACTACATGCCTCTACCCAAAGATATATAGGCAAGTCCTCGTTATATAGAATTACCCTCATTGCTCTAACTATCATCTTGTTCTCCTCTCAATGACGTCATTTTTTTGTGGGTTATATGGTGTTGTCCACTCTCTCTTGATGCCCTCCTTTGCATAAAAATCCTTGAAGGCTTGATCCATATACTCGCCTCCATTATTCATATGAAGAACATTTATTTCATTTCCTATCATGTTCTCCATGAGAGCCTTAAACTCTTGAAAGTGACTGAAGACTTTTTCCCTTGTCTTCAAGAAGTATAGCCAAGTAATCTTGGAGAAGTATTCAATGAAGGTAAAAATACTCATAACCCTAAGATATTTTGTAGGCAATGGGCTAAATATATTAAAATGTATTAAGTCTAGCAGACCCTTATAGGGAATACAATGAGATTGGGATGAATTTCTTTATTGTTGTTACATTTATTTATCCTTGGATCTTTGTACCACCTATGATAAGTGAAAGTTTCATTCTTGGAGGGACTTTTTTATTCACCAACATGCTAGCTTGGAATCACCATAACTTTGAATTTTTTGATGTTGTGAGATGATTCTTAAAAGTACAAACTTACCAAATATCTAATTGATTATTATAACATTCAATTCCTCCACACAAAAATGAAATAAACCAATTTATGAGAAAAAAAATACTCCGGCTACTTAGACCAAACATATTACATTATTATGCTCCATTAAATAACCTTAATGAGAAATCATTAAATAATAATAAATTCTACCACCGCTCTACTACAACACTCCTTGTTAATAATTCCTTTCCTTGGAAGTAATCATTTTTTTGATATATAATCTAATGTGGTGCTCTTAATTTATTATAAAAGATAATATAATTTGACTTGTGCATGTCGATTCAATTTATCTTGGGTGGTGTTGTACTATACAACAACCCTCCCTTTTTCTTAAAAATTTTAGAAATAAAATTCATTTAGAAGGTTGGGAGGAATAATCATTATCCATCCCACGTCGGTTCAATTCCCACAAGTGACATGGTGATTTATATCGAATACATTGTTGTAATGGATTGGCGATTGGTTTTTGAATGGTTTTGAGCCATGATAAATATCTTACCTTTTCGTGCAAGGTGAAGGGTGGAGTCCTTTGTTTCATGGGCCCAAAAAAAAATAAAACTAAAAATAAATTGTGCATATAAACTACATTAGCTAAATGAAAGAGGAAAGACTTGTTTTGAATTTCTTTGGAACAAGAAGGATAGATCCTTACAAAGAATTTCATCCCATGCATCAACGTCAATGCAAAGACACTGAATTGCAATGTACACTTCCTTAGCGAAGTGACAATATAGGAACAAATGGGTGACTCATTCTAGATTTTCCATATACAATGTACCACAACCTAGATCCTCACATGCTCTCCTTTCCTCCACAAATTATTCCACGTAAACACTCTATTTGAAAGTAATAGCCACATAAATACTTAGGTATTTTCAGGAACATTCAACTTCCATATAATTTCTCGTCATCACCATTTGAATCTACATTTAAGGCTCAAATATAGGAACAATCATATCCCAACCTCAAAAAATATTCTGCTAGCATCCAGTTTTATGCATGTTGGTATATTCTACTCATCCTCTATTACAATCATAGATTAGATGAAATTTTGTAGTAATCCTTATATTCATTTATAATATCCCCATCTAACCTTGAGCCCTTTATTGTGAACCATTCTAAATAATGTGGATACTTTCTCTTGCTTATAGGATTCTTTAGAGGCAAATAGTTTTCCTATGAAGCCATTTTCTAGGATTCTCTATTAAAACCTTTCATCACATTAAAAAACATCCCCATTTTACCATGTCAACCATTTTTAGTTTCTCAAGTCACGTGTGTACTTATATTGTTATAAGTGTTGGAAATACTGAGAGGGGGGGTGAATCAGTATTCCTTTCAATTAGTATTATTTTTAATATTTAAGAGCATTAGTTATTCTTCAATTATTATCAGTGTTTGTACAATGATAGCAGTAAAAAAAAGGAACACAATTGCATACAATTTTTAAGGTGGAAACCCCCTCTGGGACAAAAACCACCTGAATGATTTTCTAATAATTATTTAATATTCAACTCCAATTGAAAAGAAAGCTCCAACTTCCTAGAATCTAGAAAATCATTCCTCTCCAGCTCCCACTAGATGGATGCTCCAACGCCCGAGATTCTTCAGTAGTCAATTGAACGGATGCCCCAACACCCAATGAGCTACAACTCACCCTAGCACCACCCTACCACCCTGAATTTTTCACAGGATTGAAATTATTGGTGACTTCATGCACTAGCCTAACACCACCCTACCACCCTATAGAAGAATAAAATAAGAATAGACTCTCGTACCAGGGAAAATGGTCCACTTTATAATGATATAGAATGATGTAGAAGAATAAGACACACTAGACCATAACCCAAACTATGACACAAATACCTAATGATGATCCTAGACCTCCCGAAACTGCCTCTTTAATTCTTAGTAGATAGACACTTGTATAAATTTTACAATGATGCTTTTACAATGACTCAGTACAATGATACCTTTACAATGTCTGTATGCAGTGCTTCCCACTTGAAGACTTCATGTGGTGAACTTCTTGTTGTTGTTCTGCACCTTAATTGTTGCTCTTGTCATGCTACCCTTTCTCACTCTTCAAAACATTAGATCATGCATTGAATCTTATCTTGATGAATATATAATACCTGCAAAAAGTCTTCAAGGAAATAGCCATGACATGATAATAGTAAAACTTACCTCATCCTGCAGAGCATATGTAAGTGCTAAAAAAATTAAAATACAAAGAACCTAATGCAATTAAGAGATGAACATGCATATGTAGAATATAGTTACCTGGAGCTTACCTCTGCTGCACCTTGCTTTGCTTTGCTGCCCTAGAAATTCTGGTCCTTTGCAGCCCTTGACAGCACATGATATAGCTTTTTCTTGCCTTCTAGGAGCTCGATATTAAATCTCGTGTATCTCTGTTATTTCAGATCCTAAATATGTGACTTTAGTTCTTGTAGTATTCCTCTAGGTCTTCTCTCCAATACCACAGATTTGGCCCAATTTGGATACTTGAAGGAAAATTTATGCCCAATCTTTCACAATGACCTAATTATGGACTGGTTCAGTAGAGCGAACTTGTACGGCATGCCACGTGTCATTGTTTCCTCATTCGGATCTGAAATGGATACAAAACAAACTACAGTCTGTGCACTATCCGCCACTTCTTACAAAATTCCAATATGATACTCAGAGAGAGAGTTATGAAAATTTTCCCAAGGTCACCTCTTTGAGATGAAGTTCATGAGCCTGCAAAAACCATAAATTCCACAAAGCATATCTCCGAAAATATTGTGCACCATGATCTGAAATTTTTACACGACCTTACTCAGGATTTCGGCTTCACCTAGTAAACATTTAAGCTTCTGAACCTTTGTAGAAAAAAAAATTATAGCCAAAATTCCATGATGACCTGTTTCAAGTAGTGAAATCCCTACATGAGGAGGATATGACAATCACAATTTATATAAATGCTTAGGTTGAGAGGGTCTTTAACAAGTGAATGTGGGAGGGATTTTGGGAGCTTAAAATTTATTAATTATTGAATTTTCAATGACCACAACCAATTATTAGTGTCATGCCACAACCCCATGGGGTTTTAGCCCACTAACTGGGGTTACTAACTTCAAACATGAATATCTCTCAAACCTTGAAGAATTACGAGGCGTGCCATATATCAATGGAAACATCTCAATAAGTAGAAACCATAAAAAAATATCCTTGACAAGTAATATAGTAATTTGGTAGGTCAAAATTCCCATGAAAGAACGGGGTAGCCCTTGGTGCTGCTTGGGTTGACATCAACGACAACCACTAATCAACAATATCCCCCTTTGGAATTGATGGGAACACAAGTAATCCACCTGCAATCATGACATATCTTCCTACAACATTCTCTCCCCCTTAAACATCAATGGAAAAGGGTAACTCCCCCTAACACACAACCATCCTGCGAACCAATACACACTTCCACTCCCCCTTTATTTTCTGAATAAGGAAAATATAATGAGAACTTGGGAGAATCCCAAGCTTTTGGCGAAGATATTCAAATGCTTCATGAGGTAAAGTTTTAGTGAAGATATCAACAATTTTTTCTTTTGTACCAACATATTCAAGTTTGATATTATTTTCAACGACTTGTTCTCTAACAAAATGATATTTGATCGAAATGATTTTTGTTTTTGAATGCATGACAGGATTCTTGGAGATTTTTATGGCATTGGTATTATCATAGAATATGGGAATAGGCTCACTGAATTGTACTTGAATATCTTGCAAAGTTTGTTTCACCCAAAGCACTTGAGTACAATGAGTTGTCGCTGCAATTTATTATGCTTCCATTGTAGATAACGAGATTGAGGTTTTATTTTTGCTCAACCATGATACGAGACAACCACCTAGATATAATGTTGCTCCACTAGTACTCTTACGATCATCAACACCTCCTGCCTAAACTACATCTGTAAAGGCTTTAATAATGATATTTTTACCCTTGGGATACCACAAGCCATATTCTGTTGTGCCCTTTAGATATCGAAGAATTCTTTCGACGGAAATAATATGTGATTATTTTGGTGCTGATTGGAATCTTGCTACTTGTCCAACTTCTTGCATAACATCTGGTCGGGAGGTTGTTACATATAGAATACTACCAATCATAGATCTGTACAACCTCTGATCCACATCCTTAGATGAGTCGTCTATGCTCAATTTGAAACCTGTTACCATAGGAGTAAGGATGGGTTTGCAATCTTCAATTTTGAATTTCTTGAGCATTTCCTTGATGTACTTGGCTTGACATATAAATATGACTTTCTCTTGCTGAGACATTTGAAGCCCTAAGAAGTATGTCAGCTCACCAATTAAATACATCACGAACTCACTTTGCATCTTTGTAGCAAATTTCTTACTTAGTCAAACATCATTGCTACCAAATATTATATCATCCACATATACCTCAACAATTGTTAAATTATCTTTATCTATTTGTACATAAAGATTGCTATCAGCAGTACCTTTCTTGAACCCTTGTTGACGTAGATAACCATCGAGACAAGCATACCATGCTCTGGGAGCCTGCTTGAGACCATATAGAGCCTTCTTTAACTTGCAAACACAGTCTTATTTTTCTAATAGTAGAAAACCTTCAGGTTGTTCGATGTAAACTTATTATTCTAATTCACCATTCAGAAATGTTGACTTAACATCCATTTGGTAGACTTTGATTTCTCTTGAATATGCATAGGCGATAAACATTCGGATGGCTTCCATTATGGTAACTGGTGCAAATGTTTCGTCAAAATCAATTCCTTCCACTTTTGCATAGCCTTTGCAAACCAATCTTTCTTTGTTTTTGGTAACCTATCCATCTTCATTCAATTTATTCCTGAACACCCATTTAGTCCAAGTGACATTTTTATCTTTTGGTCGTGGAACTAATTCCCAGGTGTTATTCTTCTCAATTTGATCCAATTATTCATTCATAGCTGCTACCCAATGTTCATTCTAGCTGGCTTCCTCAAAACTACTAGGCTCAAAGGTTGCTAGAAAAGCAATGTGAGCTTGTTGTGATGAACAAAGCTATCGACCTTCATTTATGTCACCAATGATTTGATTTGATGGATGGTTCTTTTGAATCCATTATTTTGTTCTCTTTGGAGGAGATTCTTGTTGTTGTTCCGGTATATATTGATGATCATTATTTACTTCTTCCTGGTTTATAGTTTCTTCTTGTTCTAGAATTTTCTCTATGTTTTTTTCAACCTCTTTCTCAAGTTTCAAAGATTCTAGATCCTCAACATTATTCGGTAGAACACCATCTTCGTCAAATGTAACATTTATGCTCTCCACTATCTGTTTTCATCTTAGATTATAGCATTTATAGGCCTTTCTTTTGCGTGAGTAACCAACAAATATACCTTCATCAACACGTGATTCAAAGTTACCCAAATTTTGATATCTAGCTATGTTTCCAAATTTATGACATTTGTAACATTCCATATTATTTCTTAAATGTTCAAATCTATTGATGTTTCGTTGAGCCCTATGAGCTTCATATTTAAAGGAGCTCCTAGAATTGTATTGGTTCCTAGGGTACGTCCAACATTCTACAACTTTATGACCAAATTTTCCACATGAATAACAATATCCATGAAAAATATGTTGGTACCTGGATGGAAATATTCGTCGAGGCATTGTCTTCCAAGGTTTTTCTTGTGAATCTTGTCCAATGAAGTCTACATGCATGTCATATCTCATAGGTTCATTGTATTTTGTTTTAGAAGGTCCTGCTTCTTCCTCTTTGTAACCGAGGCCAATTCTATCGTTGTAAGATCGTTGATTATTGATGAGTTTTTCCAATGCCCTTGAGTTGTTAGCATAGTTTTGGACAGTTTTTCCCTTCTTCACTTCCTTACACAACGAGACTACTTCAGCTTCTAATGCTTCCCTTTCTTGGTTGCTTTCTTCCAACTTCTTTTAAACTGACTCTTCAATACATTTGTGTTCTTCAACTTCAATTTTGAGACCTTGAACTTGTTCTTCAAGAGTATTGGAATGGATATTCTCAACCTTGAGCTCTTTTATAAGCCTGATTGCATCCTTAGAAAATTATTCTATTGTCAACCTTTCTTCTTCATTGTTTGATACCTCTTGTTTATTGTGCTTGGCCATAAACAATACTCTCTCATTGGCTTCTTCTTCATTGTCACTCTCTTCATCAGATGATGAGATATCTTCTTTAGAGAGAAAGTTCCTTTTGAATCCTTTCTTTTTGCCTTTCTTGTTGAATTTCTTAAATCCTTTCTTTCCTTTTGATTTTCCATCACTTCTATTGGACATTTTGCTACGTAATTCCCAACCTCACCACAGCCGAAACATATCAATGGAAGTTTACCTTTGAATTTTCCCTTACCAATTTTTAGTTTTCTCATAAAGTAAGCATATTCTCCATCTGAAAGACCTTCTTCATCATCTTCCTTTTCTTCACACTTGCAGGTGCAGGTATTTTCCTTTGAAGGTTGTTTGTCCTTATTGGTTTTATTCGATGCAATAAACACAGTTTCTAGATGCGAAGTACCCTCTTCTTCATCAAGTCTCATTTCATATGCTATGAAAACTCCATGTAATTCCTCTTTGTTGATTTTGTCCATATTTTCACCGTATTCTGAGACCGATACCTTTGGGTTGAATCTCCCTAGTAACATTCTAAGAATCTTTAGTATAATAGTTTTCTCATCAACAAGCTCTCCTAATCCTTCTAGAGTGTTGGTTATTTCATCAACATGTTGGAAGTATGCAACAATGTTGTCATCTTCTTTCATTATGAGTTGCTCAAATTTTTCTCTGTAGATTTGAAGCTTTGCTTCTTTGACATTTGAGTCACCTACATATATATTCTCAAGCTTGTCACATACATTTTTGGCAGTTTTACAACCTAACACCTAATGATAAGCAGATTCAATAAGTCCACTGGTAATAATATTATTTTCTTTTCAATCATTTACCAAATTCTTCTTACCTTGTTCATCTATGAGTGGTGTAAAGTCATTTTGAACAGTGTCCCATACTTCGTAACCTTGCACCAAGAGATACACATCCATTATTCCTTTCCGGAGTGCATAATTATTTTCATTGAACAGAGGTACACCATTCTTGCTATGCTCCATGACCTCCTTCCAGCTGTTAAATTGCTATTGAAGGAACCAAGCTCTGATACCAATTGTTGGAAATACTAAGAGGGGGGTGAATCAGTATTCCTTTCAATTAGCATTATTATTAATCTTTCAGAGCATTATTTGATCTTCAATTATTATTAGTGTTTGTACAATGATAGCAGTAAACAAAAGGAACACAATTGCACACATTTTTTAAGGTGGAAACCCCCTCTGGGACAAAAACCACCTAAATGTTTTTCTAATAATTCCTTAATATTCAAATCCAATTGAAAAGAAAGCTCCAAATTCCTATAATCTAGAACATCATTCTTCTCTAGCTCCCACTGGATGTATGCTCCAATGCCCGAGATTATTCATTAGTCAACTGAACGGATGCCCCAACACCCAATGAGCTACAACTCACCCTAGCACCACCCTACCACCCTGAATTTTTCACAGGCTTGAACCTGTTGGCAACTTCATGCACCATCCAAGCACCACCTTACCACCCTATAGAAGAATAAAAGAAGAATGAACTCTCGTACCAGGGAAAATGGTCCACTTTACAATGATATAGAATGATGTAGAAGAAGAAGACACACTAGACCATAACCCCTATTGATGGTGACTCCGAAGCAGCATCAAGGGCTACCCCCTGATGCAAATACCCCATTCTTTTGTGCCATAGCTCATTCAAGTCCATTTCATCTGCGCTACCAAGTAGTGCCATTGGAGATTCAAGTTGTAGCTTGCAAGGTTTGTTTCTCCTTACCCCGATCTGTGCCTTCTTCTTCCAATTGGGGTGCTTGACATAGACACTATTTCCAATAAAATAGACGTCATATCCTTATTTTTGAAGCTGTGACACTGAGAGTAAATTCATCCCCAAACTCGGTACATGCAGCACATTAGTGGCTCAGATTCTATTTCCTGCCTCAGTCTGAAAAACTACGGTACCTCTCCCAACGAGAGTGCATTTTTATTTATTTCCCATGGTTATTTTGAAATTCATCTACTCTTCTTGGTAGTCGAAAAAAATCTTCATACTCCAGTCACGTGAGCAAAGGCTCTGCTGTCAATATACTAGACATCAGAAGAAGTAGTGCTTGATACGCAATAAAAATCTTCTTCAAGTCTGGATGCCAATACAGAGACATCGTGATCTATCTATTATGTCGTGCTACTTCCCCTTCCTAGAGAATTGCATTAACCCTTCTACGTTGTTCCTGTAACAGTAGATTTTTGTTCACTGATATATGCCCCCTCCCTGTTATTCATCTCTGGCTCTGATACCATGTGAAAATTTCAAGCAGTTGCAGTGATAGATTTATTTCTCCTACTTATTATTTCAATAAGTTATTATTTAGAAATATTCCAGAAAATATCGAAATAAATACTACTGCAACATTCACAAATTTATATGCAAATAAATAAATAGTAGATAACAGAAGCACAAGAATCCATCATATGTACATAGTTATTTTTGGACAATTGTCCTCGGAAAAACCCAATGCGGGAAAATCGGTGCAGCAAATGAGGGTTTTATTAATTCTTTAGAAAATGATATCTTTACAGGGAAATACAATGGCAAATAAATTTTTAAACACTTGAGACTGAATTTCTAGCTAGACTGTGTGATTCTGCGTGGAGATAGCGTGGGTTCTCTGTGCTGCAGCCTCAAGCTGCCTCCAGTGACCCATTGTTGCCCTTCGTCCCTGATATCCATCACCACTGACTCCCTCCTCCTTCTGCTTCTGCAAACTTCTGACCCTGCAACTCTCCCACTGAAATCAAATTCTACATCAGAATGGATCTCCTTTAGGTACTGAGTGTATGCCTGACTTATTTTCCAAATGACCCTCAAACCTTATTTTATAATCTTCGTGTTGTAGAACCAACAGCCTAGATTAAAATATTAATTAATGGAAAATATTAAAACTTGACTTGATCCATGTTTTCTAGAAGATTCGTACTCTTACTTATTAATACCCTTTAATTATTTCATTTCCCTAATTTTAGACTTAGGGTCTTCATTAAAATAATTAATTATTTTAATAAGTCATGAACCGAGTGGAATTTCCACAAAATGTTTCTCGGTTCCTTGGAATGTTGTTGTCCAAGCCTCCCTACAAATTTTGAGACTTGGAACACTTCCAGATGCTACAAAAATCGACAGTAGCATCGCTCCATGCCATTACAGCAAGCGGCAAGAGTTTTCAGTGGCGAAAAGGTCAACATAGGGATTTCAAGGAGTTAAAGAAGAATATCACTCAAGCACCAGTTCTGGCATTATGAAAATTGCAATGACCTTTAGAAGTGGAGATAGATGCGAGTGGGTATGTTATGGGAGATATCTTGATGAAGGGAGGAAGGCCTGTATGTTACCATTCTGAAGTTTTTCATGGGGAAGATATTAACTCCCCTACCTATGATAAGGAACTTTGTGCCATGGTGCAAGATGTGAAGAAGTTGAAGCACTATTTGATGGGAAAGGAGACAGTAATCCACATAGACCACCAGCTATTACAATAATTGTAGGCCCAGAGTAAGCTACATCAAACCAAGCATTACAAGTGGATGGGGTTTTTACAACAGTTTAATTTGGTGATCAGGTACAATAAGCGCAACACAAACAAGTTGTACGATATGCTATCAAGGCCAACCACATCAAATATTACAACTTTGGGGACTCTTATGCACATGTATCCATTCACCCATGATGCATAGAGAGAGACATATTTTGAATATGAGGAATTCAAGGAGGTGTATTAGCAGTTGCAGAGTCAGATTCATGTGCACAATTGAAACAACACCATTGACTACCATCTCCAGGATGGGTTAATCTATAGGTTGGATATGTGAGAATATTAGATCTAATAAACTAGCTATATATCTAAGAAACCAACAACATATCAACATATAAATAAGAACAAAAATAGAACAAATAAAAAGAATACAACAGATATATGTGGTTCACCCAATTGGGCTATGTCCACGGGAAGGTTGTCTTCTATTATCTCCAGAAATCTCTTGCAATCTTACAAAGATAGAAACTACAAATAACCCAATACAAATAACAGTATGAGAACAAGATGAGATGTGATTGTAATAAAAAAGGCTCCCTTGACCCTATTATATACCCAGATATGTGGAGGAAATACTCTCACATATTGAATGTGGGATAATATAATTCTCCAAAATAACACCTCTTTATATAATAAATGGGTACAAGAGTATACTATGCCATAACAAATATGGGATGTGTTAGTGTGTTTGGCGCAAGCATGTATGAAATCACACCAACTTAAGGGGTGTGGCTTTCCCTCTTAAGTTATTGGTCACAGGTAAAAAAGGTTTGGAGTCAAGCAAGTTAGTGGAACATGCTAGAACATAAACATACTAGATAGAGAAATAGCATGCATATTCAAACATAAAAATTAAACTAAAACTAAAACAAATAACAAAAAAGCTCTAAATAGAGTCAAATTACTTCAATAATCCAAACAACGGCGCTTACATCCCCTCTTATTGAGTGCTGGTAGGAAATGAGGATGAAACTTTAACCCACTTTCCAAGGGGCCCTTAGAACTTAGGGTTCTAAGTCCCTATGCAAGGATGTCTTTACTTCCAAGTTGCCTTGGCGCAAAGTTTCCCTCTCTCTACTATGGTGGACTGAAGTTGTTGGATGGCCAACAACTGAGTCCCCTCTATCTCTGCTCTGGATCACACACTTCTGGTATTGCTTGGGGAAATTCTGGCTAGCATAACAATGTGCTCTCAAGTTTTTCATCTCTTAGTGGCCTTTTATAAGATAATTCAAATTCTCCTTCCCTCTCCTGGTACATTGTGGATGGTGACCCAAGAGACGGGGGTGATTCCATTGTGTGCCACATTTATTCCATTGTGTGCTCCCTTGATGTCCTAAGGAGGCTTGGGTGGTTGTCCTTAGGCGGCTTCAAGTGTGGAATCGATGTCCTGGAGTGTGCTTTTTGTGGTCCCGGAAAGTGACTTCCGCCACTCCCAGGATTGCGCGCTTTTTGGGTCAAAAGGCACATAAAGGGCATGCTTCTTGAAGGATTTTGCGCGCAAAATAATTTATGACTAGTTCAAATTTGATTTTTCCTCAAACCTTAGATATTTTTAAATACTTTCCAGATTCTCTAACGTCTCTCAAACCTGTAAATCCTTCTGCCTGACATTAATTAATTTCGTCTTTGCTTGTACGATTTTCCAGTGTTAATAGTTGCCCCCTAATGTGTGAGGTCTAGGAAGAACTATATAGTCGAAATACATTATAGTTTATTTTCTGTATATTGTGTGTAGAGAGAGAGAGACCTGCGTGTAGCTCGAAATTGGAGACACCCTACATTGGTTCGAATAAATACCATGTCCTGTGGGACCCCTGTAAGAAAATATAATACAATATATACAAATTTTCTACAAGGCGGGCATGTCCCATGCTCGTAATGCTATTGCTAGTTAAACAAATCTATTTGACAGATATATATTCTATTTGTGTCACTAATGTGGTAGTGATCTGTTGGTTGATGGCGATGACTGTTGATGCCCTCAGGAGCATTTTTATTTGACAATAGGTGGAATTCATTACCCATATGCGTAAACTTGGTATGGCCTATAACTGTGCATTGTACGCATAGGTGTTGGCTCGGACCTTCCCATGTAAGCATTGCTAAAAGAGACACTTATAAAGGCACGGGTCTTCGACGAATTTGATAAAACGACAATGGTTTTAAGGTAAGATACCATCTTGACATGAAAGCTTGTGCTATAGTCGAATGTCAGGAGGATCGATGAAATCTATCGGAAATGATGTCTCTCACAGTGCCACCCGAGGATGTCCCTTTTATGGAGAGGGGCAAGCCAAGGTACCGCTTCCTTTTTGGAAAGTAGGTGTTGAAGTCAACAAAAAGGAAGCCTAACGGAAAGAGGGGGTCGTTGATACAGAGGATTAGGATCCTGGATGTGATGGGTTTAACATAGGCATGGTAGCGAGGGATGGCTGAAAACTGATGATGGGGATTCAGTGGCCCAAGGTCGGAGTATAAAAAACAGCTTGGCAACAGTCATAACTATTTATGATGGGGAAATCCCTAGAGTCGGTAGGACTTCCAGGGTGGGTATAAAATGGTTATGAATGTCATGGTGGCTTTTGCATGAGGGTGTGATACTCCGACCAAGGTTGATCAGTGACTACTACCATGGGGGGGGGGGGGGAATGAATGAGTGGGTGGTGGACATAGTGGGTCGTTTGCGGTCTTTGTAAACTTACTAAAAGAATAAAATAATGAGGTTTGGTTTGTACAAAACACAAATACGGGTGCCCCAAAACATGAAAGTGTTCGCTCACTCATGGCGTGAGGAAGGTGTTTTTCTAAGGGTGGGGGCCCCATTGGTTGGTCTCATGTGTGGGTTGATGAAGCAGACGAAAAATTATCGCATATGGGATTATGTGGACTGAGGTATGGTAGGCCAAATGCGAGGTGCGGTAGTGCGCTTTCAATCTGCTTACACAACCTGGTCATCTGGGAAAGGGGTTTTATTTCGTATGGTAAAACTTGACCTTATGCATCGTGGAAGAATGGGCATGAGGTACTTCCCGAACTATAGAGGTATGGCCATGGCGTTACTATTTTTGTGATAAATGGTCTACTTTGGGTGACTAGCACCATGGAGGGGAGACTCTACCGACCAACGATGATGCTTATCATGTGGAGGGTGAGGTGATTATAAACACGGTCGGATATGTGGAACCTATGGTTAATTTTTGATGGAGAAATGATGTCAGGATATGCAGATTTTTCTAGGAATCTATCATGCTGGGGGTAGAATGATACCTGCTCTTGGAACTTTCAGTGGATGGAGTTGTGGATGGTTTGCATGATTACCTTCAAAAACAAATACCTCAAGTGAAAGCATATTCTTTATCAAATATTATTTAAAGACATGAGCTTTAAAAAAGAAGATGAGAGAGGGCATACCTGGCGGCACTGAAATTTTATTTTTTCGGAGGTGTGAATGTGTGGCACCTCCTTTGGGTGTTATGAAGTGTTGATCACTGTGTTGCTTTGGGTTTCGTGATCAGACACTCTAAGCTCCAGTTTTCTCTTGGGAGTTTTTATTTGGCTCCTAGTTTTGATTTCGGTTGGGGTTTCCCCCAGATTGATATCACGGGGAGCATTGCTGGTTAGTGCCCCCTGTCTAGGATCTCCCTTTTGTTTTTTCCTCGGCTTCTTTTTGCAACATTTGGAGGATTCTCATAAATTCTCTTGGTTTTATGGTTGTTGTTGAGCCTAGGAAGAGTTGCACTAGATTGACCGGCACATTACGTTGTGCCAGTGGTCCATTTTTTGCGGGGAATGGGGGATATCAGTTCCCTTGTCCCTAGTTGGTATATTAGTGATGGGGTGACTTTCATGATAGACAGGTTGTGATACGTTCTAAGTAGAATCGTGTGAGTATCCAGGGTACTGATTACTACTGCCTAGGTGTCCTCACGCCAAAGACCCGATTGAACCATCTACAGTATCGATGCATATGGTACTACTGTTGCCTAGATGATATTTGGAAAAAGACCCAATCAATATGTCTATAGTATTAACGCGCATGATACAACCACTGCCTAGGTGATCTTGGGAAAAAGACCCGATCAAACATTCTTCAGTATCGACGCACATGGTACTATTGTTGCCTAAGTGATCTTGGGAAAAATACCCGATCAAAACGTCTACAGTAGTCGACGCGCCTGGTAACTCCCCAAATATAGATTACTGCTGCCTAGGTGATCTTGGGTCAAAGACCCGTATCAAACCGTCTGCAGTAGTCGATGCGCCTCACAACCCACCGAATACAGATTACTGTTGCCTAGGTGACATTGGGTCAAATACCCGATCAATTCATCTACATTAATAGATGCGCCTGACAAATCAAGAGGATGAGGAAACCAGGTTCTCCTGTCCCTAGTTGGTGTATGGTGGCTTAGGGAGAGGTTGCACAAAGTTCACCTGTGCAATATTCTACATGGGTGGGTTTTGTGTTAGGGACTGAGCGTAATGCGGTCCCTAGTTTGCGACTAGCTGTTGAGGGGAAGCTCTTCCGTCAGTATGTATATTTGCGTATTGGGTCTCCTGAGCCAAAGGATAGGTTCCTCCATGTTGATGGTGATACGACGATGCCCTACTGGTCAAATTTTGCGGAGGCATGTGATGAATTTGGTAGCTAGGTTGTGGTACGTTCTGGGTAGAATCATACATGTAACCGGCATTTTGAACACTGCCGCCTGGGTAACTTTGGGTAATTGACCCAATTAAACAGTCTACAGAGTTCGACGCACCTGGAAATTCTTTGTAAGTTTGCAGGCATGGGGAATTTGGCAGGATATTGTAAATATACTCGAACTGTGTATAAATCAGCTCAAGTTGTTGGGCCTTACTAATGGAATCCTCTTCAGATATGGGCCTTTGTTGTGCCACATCTCTGCGGTGAGAGTTTTCAGGAACAGGTCTAACAGAACTCGATCGTCGAGTTTAGCTTTGCACAAACTACGACGTTTTCGCCATTCGTGGAGACGGTCCGAGATATAGACGGTGGGGGTTTGCCTCAAGTGGGTCAGTAACTCCATTCCAGAATAATGGTGAATGGGTAACTAAAAATAGGTCAGGAATTCAATGGCGAGGGCGCTAAAGGTTCCATGTGTAGCAGAGGGTTGCTCCACATACCATTTCACAGATGCTCCTGTCAGATTGCGTTGAAACAATCTTAGTCGAATAGTATCGTCAACGATTTTGTTCGACGAGAACCACAGGTGGAAAGTCATAACATGATTTCCTGGGTCTTCCGCTTGCTTTCCTTTGAACTTTGGAATGTCCGAAGGGAGCTTCGTGGGCATGGGAGGCCATATGGGGTTCTGTGCAATGGGGTCGTTCATCAACTTGGTTAAATCTGGTAGATTCAATGAAGTTAGAAAAGGTGACTGTGAGGTTGTAGCCATTGCGACTTTTGAAAACACAATGTTCTGGTTAGGAAGAGGGTTTATCTGCGATGTACCCTGCTGTGTGTTTGACTAGATTCTCGAATGGGTATCACTCCTTTTCCCTCTAGGGGTTGTGGAAGGAGTGGTGTGTGGTGTGGCTTTGGGAGACTGACCAGGGTTCCCAACTAAATATGCCTCAATAAAGGATGAACCAATAATGGTGGCAGAGTTCTGTCTTTGACGCCTAAATGGAGAAAGACTTGGAACCCCTCCTGGTAATGGGGGGAGGTCCAAAAGGCGTCTAGATCAATGAGGTCCCGTTGGGTCCATTCTAGCGTCGACTAGGTATGGCTTTGGAAATATTTGAGGGGATAGATATTATAATCAAAGCAAATTTCTGATTGCATACATAAAACAAAGCAAAAATAAAATAAAATTTCCCTTTAAATTAATACTATGTGATCAGTCAATCAAAAATATGGTTTTTTTTGTTGTGTTTGATACTCATATCCTAGAATACCTAATCATCCTCACACACTCAAATGTAACTGGACCTTGAGAAGATATCTTGCGAGTGCTGGTACAATGTCTCGTAAGAGCTGGCGACGCCCTCAGTCAGCGGAACAAAATCCACCAAGGTAAGGGTAGAGGATCTAGTACTTGCCTGCACCATCACCTATAGGGAAATGATGCCCTAATTTTGGCCATTAAGTACCACCATACCACCTGAGCGTTCGAGTCTTGGTCTTCTTGGTATTTTAGCTAACAGTACCGAGTATCAGTTGGGTCAGGTAGCCCCAACTGATACTGCACACACTATGCCTAAGCCTAACCCCCTCTGAATCGGGTCTCTGCCGCGCTCGGGTTTTCTTTTCCGCGGGCTGATAGGTGGATTTGAAAGCTCCCTAAATAGTCAACTTCTATGTTACAAGATGAAGAGTGATCAAGGTGGTTTATTAGATGCCTACCCCCTTAATCCTAACTTAGACTATAAATTCTTTTGTGGCCCCTGTGGGGAGAATTTAGTGAGTTTTGTTAAGTTAGTTTTATGTGTCTTTTCTTTGCTTAGTGTGTGGATGTGTGTGAGAAAAAATTGAACAAGCACATAGTTTGAACATGTGGATATGCGAAGATCCTTTCCAAAATCCCCTATTAAACGATGTTCTATTGTTCCTTGCACTAAAGAAAAACATGTGTGCATATGGACCGCTTTCAATTTTTCCTAGTTAATCTATGTGATCAACTATAGGGATATGGTGAGTTTTGAATAGCGAGCGTTCATATGACTTCCTAGGATCACCGAGGGGAGCAAAGGTAGCAGATATTACTTGCTCTTCTATCGATAATTCAATCCTCGTCCCGAAATCCTAGTGAAAAAATTGAACTAAACTAATGACTTTTACACTAGAAAAAGAAACTAGTTAAGCATGTGTGGACTTGGGCCACTTACTTTGGCTAATATATAGGTGTTTTGGTACCTAAGTTTTCAAAACACAAAAAAAAATCGGAATGCAAGTTAATTTTCCCTCTTACTTAAACTATGTGTGAACTTTTGCAAAAATCAACTTGAAATAAAACTAACACCAAGCCTACCAAAAGCAGCTAAGAGTGAGATTTAGCAAGCTGTGGGGCACCTCAACCAGTGTTGGCAGATGTATTATGGGATGCCAGGCATTCTACAAGCAGGAAAAGATAGAAATATGGGAGAAATTTCTCATTCTGTCTTCTGTGCACGAAATGTTGAAACAGGCACGATGTCTGCATGCAGGTCAGCTCTGAATGCACGCCCTGGGCACGCCTGTCTAAGGGAAATGCGCGTAAATTCCTACAAAAGTAATTTTTTGGAGTTTTTTTGCTTTAGTCTGTCACTTGGGATGAACTAGGGATTGAAGGACAGAAAGGGGGAAATTTCAGCCCAACTCCACAGCACATACGTAGGTCTCTGCAAAAAGGCACAACCACATAAACTTGAAAATAAAATTTAGTGGAGTCACCGATCCTGTGTTAGTGTGTTTTGGTGCACGCATATACGAAATCACACCAACTTAAGGGGTGTGCCTTTCCCTCTTAAGTTATTGGTCACAGGAAGAAAAGGTATGGATTCAAGCAAGTTAGTGGGACATGCTAGAACATAAACATACTAGATAGATAAATAACATGCATATTCAAACATAAAAATTAAACTAAAACTAAAACAAATAACACAAAAGCTCTAAATAGAGTCAAAAAACTTCAATAATCCAAACGATGGTGCTTACGTCCCCTCTTATTGAGTGCTGGTAGGAAATGAGGATGAAACTTCAACCCACTTGCCAAGGGGCCCTTAGAACTTGGGGTTCTAAGTCCCAATGCAAGGATGTCTTTACTTCCAAGCTACCTTGGCACAAATTATCCCTCTCTCTACTATGGTGGACTGAAGTTTTTGGATGGCCAACAACTCATTCCCTTCTATCTCTGCTCCGGATCACACACTGTTGGTATTGCTTGGGAAAATTCTAGCCAACATAACAATGTGCTCTCAAGTTGTTCATCTCTTGGTGGCCTTTTATAGGAGAATTTAAATCCTCCTTCCATCTCTTGGTACATTGTGGATGGTGACCCAAGAGAGAGGGGTGATTCCATTGTGTGCCACATTTATTCCTTTGGGTGCTCCCTTGATGTCCTAAGGAGGCTTGGGTGGTTTTCCTTAGGCGGCTTGAGGTGTGGAATCAATGTCATAGAGTGTGTTTTTTGTGGTCCTGAAAAGTGACTTCTACCACTCCCAAGATTGCGCGCTTTTTGGATCAAAAGATGCGCAAAGGGCGTGCTTCTCAAAGTATTTTGCGTGCAAAAGCATTTATCACTAGTTCAAATTTAATTTTTCCTCGGACCTTAGAGATTTTTAAATACTTTCCAGATTCTCTAATGTCTCTCAGCCCTGTAAATAATACTACCTGACATTAAATAATGTCGTCTTTTCTTGTACTATTTTCCAATTTTAACATGGGATATAATGTGTTACTCTTTTACGTAAGATTGTATTCAACTTCCGACATAATACAAAGACATTATTACCTTCCAGGGAATATAATATATTCCAACACTCCCCCTTAATAATGGTTGGGAGAAGGGCCCATCCGAACACTACCTTACACTAAGGAAGGAAGGAGTCATTACTACTCCCCCTTGAGGACAACTTCCCTCATCCCAAGCAAAGAACAAAGATACACATACTTCGCTTCTATCAAGGATTTGGTGTAGATATCAGATGCTTGTTGCTCGGTAGGAAAATAATCCAGAGAAATAATACCATCAGTGACAAGACCTCGAATATAATGAGCATCAAGGTTAAGATGCTTCATTTTGGAGTGATATACCAGATTGTAAGCAAGTTGAATTTCGCCCTGATTGTCACATTTCAAAATGGTGGACGATTTTAGAACCAGACCAAGCTCGGTAAGAACATGTTGTAACCAAACAACTTCTTTAGCTGCTTCTTTGGCTGCTCTATACTCTGCTTCAAATGAAGATAAAGAAAGAGTCTTCAACTTCTTGCTGGACCAAGAGATTGGACCTGAACCACATTGAAATATGTAACCAGCAGTTGACCGTCGACCAGAATTGTCACCTGCCCAATCAGAATCTATATAACCAGAGAATAAAATTGTAGCACTGCTCGAATAAAATACATCATAATGCAATGTCCCCTATAAATATCACAGAATTCTCTTGGCTGCCTACCAATGACTTTCATGAGGTTGTTGCATGAACCGATAAATCATACTAATGGAAAAAGAGAGATATGGTCTACTATGATTTAAATATATCAAACTTCCAATGAGCTGACAATAAAGAGTAGCATCAGCCAGTGGAGTGGTACACTCAATAGTTAACATTACACCGGATTGAAATGGTGTAGGAGCAGGTTTAAAATTACTCATATGGAAACAAGCCAATAGATCTATCGCATACTTAGGCTGAGAGAAAAATATACCATCAGCCATATGCCAGATCTGAAGACCCAAGAAATAGTGCAATGTACCAAGATCTGTCATCTCAAACTACTTCTGAAGAGCAATTTTCATATCTTGAATTAATACAAGTTGGCTGCTAGTGATATTAGATCATCCACATATAAAACAATAATGAAAACATTATCACCAAAGTTCTTAACATACATATTTGTATCAGATATACAATTCTTAAAACCATTATTCAAGAAATATGCATCAATTTTATCATACCAAGCCCTAGCGACTTGTTTGAGACCATATAAGGATTTGTGTAATTTGCATACTCAACTTGATGATTCAGCAGAAATAAAACCAGGAGCTTGTTTCATATAAATTTCTTCAGTAAGATCATCCTTTAAAAATGCACTTTTAACATCCATTTGATGAATTTCCCACTTAAAAGATGCAGCAAGTGATAGAATGGTTCTTAATGTGTTCATTTTAGCAACAGGAGCAAAAGTTTCATTATAATCAATACCTTCAAGTTGATTAAAGCCTTTGGAAACTAATCTAGCTTTATACTTTTGATCTGTCCTTCTGCAGTGAACTTATTTTTATAAACCCATTTACAACCAACTAAATTATTTCCTAAAGGAAGAGGAACAAGAGACCAAGTCTTGTTTCTCAAAAGAGTCATATTCAATAGACATATCTTGTTCCCAAAGAGGATTACCCTTAGCTTGAGCATAAATAGCAGGATCATTTGTGTCCAAAACTTTGGTCATAAAAGCAAAGTAAGATCCAGTACGATGAGTGTCGGAAGGATTTCTAACCTCACTACCTGCAGATTAAAGGGTTTTCTGAGCCCAAACAGGAAGAATAAAAGGAACATGAGTCACTTCAGGAGCTTCATGAGTTTCACGTGGAATACTTAAGGGAGAGGAAGAATCAAGATCAATAAGAGGCACAGAACTGGAAGAACGAGTAACGGGAATAGGATTAATAGGTGGTATTGGTAAATTCAGGGCAACATGAGTTTCTACAGACTCAGGCGGGGAAGAGACTTCATGAAATTGAACATCCCTTATGATTATGACACTTTCATTAGAAGGATAAAACAACATGTAAGCTTTGGAATTCTCATCATAACCAATGAAGATGCACTTGTGAGATTTGGGTTCTAACTTTTTTTGGTTTTCATTAGGAATATGAGCCCAACATTCAAAACCAAACACCTTAAAGATACTAATATTCGGTTTACGTGCATTCCATTTTTCCTCAGGGGTAACATGCTTAATAGATTTAGTAGGAACTCTATTTAAAATCAAATTAGCACAACAGATGGCTTCAGCCCAAAAAATTTTATGCAATCCTTTAGAATAAAGCATACATCTAGCCATTTCAACTAAAGTTCTGTTTTTCCTTTTAGCAATACCATTTTGTTGAGGTGTGTAAGGAACAGTATTTTGATGTTGAATACCATGTTTAGATAAATATGCATAAAATTATTTCTTAAAAAATTCCCCCCATTATCAAATCGCAAAGTTTTAATACTCTTACTAGATGCATTTTCAACCATGGATTTAAATTCTTGAAATATTACAAATGTTTCACTTTTATTTTTCAAAAAATAAACCCAAGATTTTCTACTAAAGTCATCAATAAAGGTAAGAAAATAAATTGCATGGGATATTGAAGGAACTTCAAGAGGACCATATATATCACTATGAATTAATTACAACGGTTCTTTAGCACGCCAGGGTTTACCTTTGTCAAACATTTCTCCATAATGTTTACCAAGAACACATCCTTCACAAACACCAGTAGTGGAAGAAATATTAGGCAAACCATGAACCATTTTGGTTAGTATTTGCATTTTACCATAATTCAAGTGACCCATTCTTTCATGCCATAATTTACTTAGTTCATCATCATGAGCAACATAGGAATAAAAGGGTTGTCTCTTAGTTGAATTAAAACCTGCAAATTTATATAAAACAGATGTATGATCAACAAGGCCAAAAGAAACTACTTTGTAATTTTGGTTGATATCTTTAAGAACATATTTATCGAGCCAAGCTTCAAATTTAAAACCTTTCTGACATGTACAATAAATAGAAAGTAATTTGATGGGTGTGTTTTGAACATGAAAAACATCTTCCAATTGACCATTAGCAACATTAATATTACCAGAACCAATTACATAAAGTTGTTTACCATCACCAATAGAAAATTTCTAAGATGAGTGCTTATTAGTGTCATAAGATCTAAATAAAGAAGCATTACCAATCATATGTTCAGAAGCACCAGAATCCATTATCCATTCCACATTAGAAGAAGAATTATTAGATGAAATAATAGATGCACATAAATCTACTTGAGATTCATTATATTTTTTCTTGTTTGCTTTAGTCATTAAACGTTTCGCTTTAAAGAAATTCTTTTCAGGATGGTTAGTTTTACCAAAATGCCTACAAGGATCATACACTTTTCTCTTATTACTAGTTTCATGATGTGCATGAGAAGAATGACCATTATTATTAGTATGATTAGAAGTGTGTGAACAAGAACCTTTGGCATTATTAAAACTTTTCTTAAGATTTTTATTATGTGCCATAAGAGCTTTATTAGGTGCAACTTGTCCTGAAGCAATCAACCTTTCCTTCTCATTTATCAACCCTTTATAGAAATCATCAAAATTAGGTTTTGTGGTACTTTGTGACAATTCAAGAGCCCTATTCCTAGTTTGGATGAACATGTCAAAACAAGATGGAAATTTTTGTTCTACAAGAATGATAAGAGCAGTGTCTGTCTTCTTGTAACCTTTACCACAATTATTTAAATTTTCATTTAAGGTTTTCAATTCAGCAATATATAATTCTACTCTATCAAAAGTAGTAGGATCTATCTCATGAATCTTCTTTTCAAGGTAATAAGCAGAATCATCATCAGATTTATCAAATAAATAAGCAAGAATTTTTCATACCTCAACCGGGTTGTCTTTTGCCTCACTACTTACTATTGGGCCACTAATCTATATTATTATTATCACTTCTTAACATCCATTTCATCCATTTCTAATGTTCTTTTATCACATTATTTATCATAATTTATTATATAATTCCATTTCATAATTATTTATGCTCTTTTGGATAAATAATACTTGTTCTCCTTTATTTTAATAAATTAATGATTACTATGCATGATTTTGCCAATGATGGTTTATTAATGAATTCGTTATAATAACACTCACTATTTTAGCCTCCAAGATCTCTTCCAGATTGCATATTTGAACTTCAGCTGATAATTAAATATTCCAACTCAGAAATTCGTCGGGATAACGAGAGACAGTTTTGCGTTGAACATTTTGGGCAAACGAAGAAGAATCCTGAAAATCCGAGACATGGGTTTTGTGAAGAACGGATCAAACTAGTTTTCTTTCGCATAGTTTTCCAAAATTCGGTCTTGATTGACAGAAACACAAGGTTATTCGAAGGATATATTTGCAGATTTTCTGTTGTCGCCGTTTTCCAAACTGCCCCAACTGTAATTGCCAGATTCGACTTGTACCAGCTGAATCATGATGAAAAGATCTTTCAGAACTCATATTTCTTATTGAGATTTTGTAATCATTCTATTTCCTTTTTTTTCTATATTTAAAAGGACACAAATCATATAACGCATGGGGATAGAACGTATAGAGGGTTGGCTACGCAAGGAATTGAGTTGTGTAACAGAACATTATTTTAATGCAAGATTAATTTCTTGTTACTTCTGTGAGTTTGTAAGTATATCGCAACCCTGATCAGATAGTTGGGCCCACTTCGATCAGGTGCTACGTATTTCCTGTGTGTTGTCACTTCTATTTCCTGTTTTGTATAATTTGAAATTGTTGTGACAATAGACGTATTTGTTGATACTCTTATTGTTGTGAATGCATTGTAAGCTTTACAATTTATTACTGCCATCTCTTTATTTGTTGTTACAGTGATTGTTGCTTTGTATAAATTATCGAATCCACCATTGATATCAGAATTTTGTTATTGTATCTGCACATACTGTGTGTGTTAGCCTTGCAATAATCAACGCACCCGGATTGATAATTAATGTGGGAAAGGGTTTGAATATTCATTCACACTTGGACACCAAAACTTACCTAAAGACTATCTGAAACCATTTGACCAATGATCCCTCTTTCTTGATCAAAATTTTCTTCCCATTTAATCAAGGCTTGAGCGTATGTAGGTTTCTTGTGTTCACCATTAACCAACCTCCATAGATTCTTACTCCTGAGAACATCAATCATTTTCATTTTCCATGCAAGATAGTTAGAGCTGATAAGTTCAGGAATAGAAGCTACTTATGAAGTCATAATGATAGAAATTTTGACAATAAATATAAACCCAAATGCAAGAATGACAAGAGAAAAAGTGGATAGAAAACTATAAATTTTTGTTGTTCGTTTGTCATCACCAAAAAAACTGGAAAAAAAAAAAAACTACTAATATTAAATCATGGATAACTTTTCTTCCGAGACTCAATTTGAGCTGATTTTGTTTTTGAAATTGGATAGCTCGGTGAGAGGAACCCAAATATCTACTCCTTTCTGGGAAATTCTGCACAAAAGGTAACAGATCTGACAAAAATGTCAGGTGGCAAAACAAACAAAAAACACTCAATAATGCTCCAAGTGCTTATTATAACCCGTTTTTGGAAATGACGCAGCCACTTCGCATCCACCCATGGGGCCGAAATTCTGATCTCAACCCTCAGTCCCCCAATCTTCCACCCTGTAAAAAAAATAAATAAAATAAAATAAAATAAAAAATAAAAACAAAACAAAAAATTGTTGTAATTTCCGTAACTGAATATTACAACTGGAAGATAGATCTCCTTGAGGAGGATTAAAAAAACATATAGATCTTACAGAAAAAAAAAAAATCAAGAACCGCTTGAAAATCCAAAAAAAATATAGATCTTATATAAAAATAATCAAGAGCCCCTTGAAAAAAAATCTGCAAAAAAACTACACAACAAAGTTAGGGTTATGAGAAAAAAAAAATCAAATATGTAGAATCATGCCCAGATATGAAGAGAAGCCTAATGGCTATTAGATAGAAAGAAAATCTACAAAAAAATAAGTTCCCGGATAATAAAAAATGAAGATACATGTTGATGGTTAAATTTAAAGAAGATGTTAGATCATAGTAACCATGGCTCTGATACCATGTGAGAATATTAGATCTACTAAACTAGTTATCTATCTAAGAAACCAACAACATATCAACATATAAATAGGAATAGAAAGAGAACAAGGAAAAAGAATACAACAGATATACGTGGTTCACCCAATTAGGCTACGTCCACGAGAAGGTTGTCTTCTATTATCTCCAAAAATCTGTTGCAGTCTTACAAAGAGAACAACTACAAATAACCTGATACAAATAACAGTATGAGCACAAAATTAGATGTGATTGTAATGAAAAAGGCTCCCTTGACCCTATTATATACCCAGAGATGTGGAGGAATTACTCTCACATATTGAATGTGGGATAATATAATTCTCCAAAATAACACCTCATTATATAATAAATGGGTACAAGAGTATACTATGTCGTAATGAATATGGGATATAATGTGTTACTCTTTTACATAATATTGTATTCAACTTCCGACATAATACAAAGACATTATTACCTTCCAAGGAATATAATATATTCCAACAGGATAAGCTATGTGTTCCTAAAGGTGAGCGAGTACAGCTGATCAGAGAGGTTCACACCTCCAAGGTTGCAGGCAACTTTGGTGTAGGTAATACCATGGCTAACTTGCAGAGGTATGTGTATTGGACCAAGATGTACCAACAAGTCTAGCAACAAGAAGAAAGGTCTATATCATCCCTTACATGTAACTACTCATCCTTGGGAAAGTATTTTCATGGAATTTGTGGGAAGTTTGCCAATAACGAGGAAGGGACATGAATACTAGTTTGTGGTATTTGACAGGTTCATCAATATGTGTGCTCTGATGCCCTGTAAAAATACCATCAATGGACAAGAAGCAGCAAACTTGTTCTTTGGACAGGTATCGGTGCACTTCGGGATACATAGGGGCATCATTTCAGATAAGGACACAATATTTCTCAGTGCATTATGGACTACATTGTGGGAGAATATGGACACAAAGTTGAAGAGATCTACAACATTCCATCCACAAATAGATGGATAAACAGAAGTAGTCAACAAGACTTTGGTGCAGCTTCTGAGGGGATACAACCAGATGCATCCGAATACCTGGGATGAAAATATGGTATATATACAACATTATTATAACAAAGAAGTCCACACTTCTATAGGAAACTCCCCATTTGAAACTTTTTTTGGATATTTTCCACCTTCACCAGTGGATATTGCATATGGGAAACAAGGAAGAGTGAGGGATGATCTTACATGAGATGCTTTGCAGGCTGAAAAATTAATAGATAAGAATAGGTAAATCCATCTCTAGATAAAAGAAACACTGCAAAAGTCGTAGGATAAGTATAAGGTCAGGCATTATCAACACAGAACAGAGAAATTATTCAAGGTGGTGGACAGATTATGACTACATATTAACAAGGAGAGGTTGCGGGGGCCTAGTAATAAAATCAAGGCTCTGAGGTGTTGGTGCAATAATATGACTATGAA
Source organism: Pinus albicaulis (assembly GCA_034641835.2). Classification (NCBI taxonomy): domain Eukaryota; kingdom Viridiplantae; phylum Streptophyta; class Pinopsida; order Pinales; family Pinaceae; genus Pinus; species Pinus albicaulis. Next base: position 795,497,134 of record CM076576.1, on the reverse strand, counting down.
CATCAATCCTAGTGCCTACATTAATTATCAACCAACGATTCATTTATTTATTTCAAGAGTGTTGGCACTGTTTGTGCAGAGTGAAACCAGAAGCTATTTAGGAATTAATGATACTAAATCGTTGCAATAAATTCTTTCTAATTCTCGAAGTTCAATTTGGAATAATTCAAAAGCAAACCTTAAAGCAATTACAAACCATAAATCTTAATCTACTCTTAACTGATTTGTAGAGAAACTGAATCTAACTTACGAAATGCAAGAATCGCACTCAAAGCATTACTGCTTAACAATTATCTACTGAAAAGAGAGATTACATGAAATGAATAGCAATCTATTATTCAAACCTCTAATGAAGAATAAGAATAAAAAATCACTGAATATCTATGATAACAACATTCGAAAGGAACAACAATCAATTGTAACGCTAGTCTGAGCAAGTTATTAAAGAATAATATGCAATTGTAAAAGCAACAACATCTTAATATTTGTCTCAAACAGCAAGGATAAACAGCGAAAATGAATTCTAACATTACACAGAAATTTAAATGACAAGATACAACAATTAACAATCACAGAGATAAAAGAAATGATTATGATACAGAGAAGCAGCAAGTTTCTTAGTGACTGAGCCCAAAGCCTCCAGAAGCTACTGTTGGGAATACTCAGAGCACGAGTATGAAAAAAACACAACTTTTCACATTAATCACAATAGAAAATACATAACATCATAATAGTGAAAATACTTTCTCTTAGTACAAATAATAATGTCCAATTGAAAGTTACACTCAGAAAATTAACCCCTCTTCTATTTCATCTATCATCCCTATATAACCAAGTGGTACCCTAATAGATGAAAGTGAATCCTCAGGATCAAGATATCTTGAGGATTTGGCAGCTAATAATTGGATTCTCTCTATAATATTAGTTGGATTCTCTTATTCTTCCACTAGCCCATGTGATCAAGACATGATATTTTTTCCTTCTTTGGGCGTTGTTGCTCCATCGTTTGAACAACAATTGTCCAATTCAGATTTCTACACATAAAGGCAAGAAAAAGTTAGTTTTTATGCTAAAATCATACAATTTGTTGGAAATTAATTTTATTCATCTTTCACAACCTTTTCTTCTAGATTATTCCCAAGAACTAAGATAAATTCATAAAATTAAATGATTAATTAAGCTAAAATGAGGATAAAAACATACCTTTTCCATGAGCCAACATACTCCCATGCTTACCATTTTGCATGTCCTCATGAAATAAGATAGTTGAGGTGTAACTGTGTCAAAGAGTAGGCAAGATAAACTTTTTCCTGATATAGCTTAAAACAATTCTTCTACTTAAGAATTGTAAACGCATGGCTCACATGGCATTCAAGCAAAACATAATCAAAATAATATCACTCCGGGGGATACCAGATAATAGGACACCTATAACCACATCCTATCTAGGTAGGGCCCTTGCATAGGATAATATTGTTGTACACATTCAGACGAGCAACAGTAGCCATAAAGTTTCTGTAACCAAAAGGTTCCCTGTTTTTTACATTGTTAGTGGAAGCTTTCCACCTTTGCTTTGCTGCTAATAGAGCATCATCCTTTATTTCCTGGAAATAATCTCTTCCAAAATTTATAACATCTTTATGGAGGGGTGCCAATGTGGCCATAACTCCTTATTGCTCCATAAACCTCTTGTGTTGGATAAAAATATGTAGAATTTTAGTGGGTTCCCCTCTAACCCATAAATCTAGACCATGCTCACTCTTTTGAAAATTATTATAGGCCTTAGCCCATTCAAGCTTGTTTTCAGAAAAAGAGAGGAAAGCTTGGAATTGAACATCTCCAATAAAGGGACTATGATTAGCATCCCTTTCATATTCTAAGAAAATATTGTGTAGATATAATTCACAGAGAAGATGTTTCACCTTCTCGCCTTTTTCCTTGCAACATTGAAAAAAAACTAGGTATTTTTGAATTTAGTAGGTTTACCAGCCCTGATAGCTCTAATATTCAATAATAAATACCTTTCTAATAAAAATAGGGCATAATTAGTGGCTGGAGATCGACAAGACAAAGCATCAGAGTAAATTGAACAAATATTTTTAGTTAGTTCCCTAGCATTTTGAAGTTGGTTTTGCATTTCTTTTACATTCTCCTACTCATTCTAGAGACTAGAAAAAGTCTCATCTTCAGTTGCAGTAAGTGTATCCAACTCCTTTAATAGTTCCTAGTGTCTTTGCAGAGGTACTACTTCCTTTTGATGTTGAGCTAACACCTGTTGGGTCCTTGTTAATTCATTTTTTAATTTCTGAATAAAAGCCTCCCTTACCAGGGGGACATAACAAAGTATTTCCTCTGTTTGAGCTTCATTGTCACATGTTGTCATTGAATCATTCTCAACAGCAGTTTCCATAGTACCGGTTGTTTCTTGAGGAATACATCAATCTCCAAAATTTGTTTGAACGACAATGTTCATAACCTCCATAGAAAAATATGTTTCAGTTCCTATTGAAAAAGCACAAAGAATTTCAGTTTGATTTCCAATCTCTTCAATGGAACATTTCTCTAACTGGGTACTTATTTTTTCTACTTCCACTTTATTCTTTCAGTTCTTATACACTTCCTTCAACCATCTTCTTAATATTCTAATCATTTTTTCTCAATTTTTTGTTCTTTTTCCTCAACATTTTCATCCTCGCATTGTCTGTGTTTGTTTTCTACTCCTCTTTTATGGGGTTTTGATTGGAGAGGGGAAATTTGTGTCCATTCCAATAAAAAAGGAGTTTGTGCCAATGTTACGATCTTGTTCCAATGGAACAGTGTCTCCTGATTGGTTTTCTGCTTCAGAATTTCTTTCTCCATGAATTTCTCCCTCGGGATATTCATCTAAAAAGAAAATAGGTTCCTCTTGGTTCTGCAATTATTCCATTCCTTTAGTAGGGGGTAGCATTTCTGTATGGCCAGAACTATCTGCAGAGGCAGACTAGTTAGGAGTATGGTCTTGACCTTTAAAATTCTCAAATTGACCTCCTTCCTCAAAGAGTGTTCCCAAATTTTCCAACACTCGGGCCTTTTCTTCCTCTTCATTTAATAAAAGGGTGTTATGAGGGTTTGCATGGGTTGCATGAGACAGCCCTACTTCATCTATTTGGTTTGTGGTATGTTGTCATGATCTTATCCTCATAAAGCATCTTTGTTTTTCTTGGCCAGAGTTTAAGGAAGGAGTCTTCCTTTTTCTTAATCTCTTTGAAATTTCTGCCTCTTCAATTTGTTGTTCTAAGTCATCAATGTCCCTATCATCTATCCTTACCTGTGCATCTAGGTTTTCCTCTGATAGGGGTAAGGTAGGATTTACAAAGTTATCCAAGGTCAATTACCGTTGGGAAAGTTCATGAATAATGATAAGCTTAATCAAGCCATGATGATTGATAGCAAACTATGGGTCTTTGGCCTTTCTAACTCGACTAGCAACATCATGCAATAAGTAATTTAGAAAAAATGGCAGGTTAACTGTGATTTTCTTTCTAAAAATTGCTAGCAATTTAAGTTTCCAAGGCTTTACCATGTCTTGACGACCATCACAAGTGATGTATCTCTGAACAGTGGTTTCTAGTTCTCACCATGGTTCCTTTAGTGATGCTGGGTGAACCCTTTTTCCTTTGTGTATTAGTTCCTCCTCTGGATCTTGTTATCTCTAAATTGGTATTGATGGGATGCTCCACCAGACAACTTAGAGTAACTCTTTCAAACTAGCTCTTGACTGAGTATTAGCCTCTTCAGCCTAAGAGGACTCTCTCAACTTATCTAATGATTTTCTCAATTAGGTTTTGAATCATATGGCTAACTCTGTGATAAGTGTCTTAATGTATTTGATTGCAGGTGAAAAATGGGATAGATTTCACTACCATTGGGCTTATGGATTCAGTATGAAGGAATTCAGTGAAAAATGATTATGCTTGTGGAAGCTGAGGCATTTACTGTTTCAATGAAAAAGATAACACTAACACATAGAAAATATTCAATAACTTAATGTCAAAAGGAATTCAGAGCATGCGGGCATGAATTATGAGTAATTCAACATCAAGATATTGAGAAAATCTATTAAGGAAACATAAGACATAAACTCATTTCAACATTCAAATAATCTCAGGTAAAGCAGAAAACACCATCACTGTATATTACTGATATTCCAAAATTTACAATAATAATAGTCTCAAAGTGACATTCTCCAACCTTTTCTGATTCGATTTCTTGTCTATAAATAGACCTTTGTTGCTTACATAGGATCTTCCTAGCTAGCTAGGTCATCGAATCATAACCTTGACACCTATCATAACTATAAACAACATTCCTGGAACTGAAAACGACACCCAGTTTCTAAAAACTTATACTTCTAGTAGGACTCTACTTTACATTTATTATATTTATTTCTTCAGTAGTGGTACAATTACATTGATAAGTGTCAGATGCTCGAGTGGCATTCACCATCACTAAGACATTAATGTACCCACTAGATTTAGCAAAAATCAGTCCTATTTTTTAGGAAAAAATAAACACAACTTTAATCCTTGTCTTCATGTTGAGTTGGATAGCTGACACTCCTGTTGAGTATTGAATCTTTGCAAGGATGGCCCAGTGTCATATTGGTTGACTCCACGTTGCTGGTTGTACTTCAACACACTTTTTAAAACTCCAAAATCCATTAAAAGCACTTCGCTACAAAAATATAGTGTCCTTAGGCAGTTTCATAGCGAAATTTAGTATCACATTTACTTCATTCATCAAACCTCATTTTTTGCCTCCTCTTCTGATCAAGATATGTTTTTTAAGTCATATGGGCTAAATACCATCACTTTCCCTCCTTAGATTTCCATCAAAACTGGTTTTTTGGGTAAAAAACATCCTACATGGATTTCGTAGCGAAATCCAGCCCTTAAGCCTAGACTTCGCTACAAAACTGCCTAATTTGGCTTAAATTTTGTCATTTTTCTTCAAAATTTTAGCTTCTAAACAAAAATTGATGTTTCCTGCACGTTGTAAAATTAATCAAAAATGTTTTAGACCAACCCCTCAGACTTTGGGTATTTCATCTTTAGCATCAGCAGCCTGTACCTCTTAAGGTTCATTTACCATTCTAATTTTCAGCCCTATTTTCTTCAGTTCTTTTTGAATCATCTCCATTTGGTCTTCCAACTCCTTAACCTACCCTTTAAGCCTTTTCTTCTCAGACTGTAACCATAGATTTCTTTTTCTTGTGTTCTTCACCACTTTTCTCAGAGGAAGACTTCTCTTCAGCATTTTCTTGGCATTTGACAGAGTTTTGTCATATTTGTCTAGCTGATCCTTCATTTCTTTTTCAAAGTCTTCCATTATTTTTCTGTCTACCTTGGCCTCTTGTAGTTCCAATTTGACTTCAATAACTTCTTCCCTGGCCTCTCTTAGTTGCTCCTTCAATATTTGTACTTAAGTCTTTTCCTCAACTTGCTCCTTTCCTTTTATTTGCACAAAGACCTCTTCTATTGCTGGAGATAGGTCTATAATGTTCTTTGGCTGCTTGCCTTCATTAATATTTTCTTCTCTCTTACTCTCCATGGTGCCCTTTGCAAGCGGTGACCTAGTCATTGGTTTCCTTGGCTGGAAAATGAAACTAGCACCTTCACCTGCAAAATCTAATTTTTTGATAGATTTACCTTTCTACTTCTTCCTTCTATCCCCTTCAATGTCTTTTGCTTGGACAATTAGATATTCTTCAACGTCTATTTCTTAGAGGATGTCTTCAAGATCTACTTTAGCAATCGTTTGGCTCCTAGTTATCCTCCTGCTACCATGTTTGCTAATTTTCTATTTTTGACTTACAGGTGATGGTTGTGGGATATTTGTCTCTAGTATGGGTTCAACTTCAATATCCATTGGTTCCATAATAGGTTGTCCTCCTTCTTCATTAAATTCTTCTATCACAGCTGGAGGTGGAGTGATCTTTGGCTTCGAAATCTTTTTAGGTGTCACTAAATCTACTTCATATCCACTAAGAAAGAGAAAAGATGCCCAATCTCTGTTTAACTTCTTTAATTCCTCCAACACTAATAATTTGATAAGGCCATGGTGAAAAATTAATGTTTCACTACCCTCAGCCTTGGCTTGGACCTTATCAGACATCTTCCCCAAAATTCTAAACAAAAATAAAGGAAAATCAAGGGATTTCTTACCAATGAAATGCAAAAGGAGCCTGAAATGATATAAGTATACCATGTGAAAACTCCCCTCATAGGTAAAATACTTCTACACAACAAACAACAACTTTGGATAATTTTCTTTCATATAACTCTTGGGGATGCCACTTGCCATGTCAGCTCCAATGTGCTCTTGTTTGACAAATTCCTCATAGCTCTACATTTTGAATTTTGTACCTTTGAACCATTCCTCACCTCCTCTGGGTATTTCTATACCCTGAGAGATAGTATCAGGTGATACTATGAAATTCAAAACTCCTACCTTTGAGGTTATTCCTGTGAAATTGGTTGCAAAGTCTTTGGATATCTGAGCATGAAAACCCTGTAGCTTCTGACAGAACAATAGACAACCAACATTCCTGAAAGCATCCATGAAACTCGGATCTTCATTCAATAGTTTTAAATCCATAGACTCGTATCTCACACAGTAACCTCCTTTATTTACTTTCTTCTTTGTTTCCATTTCTCCTTTATACCCTCATTGCTTCTTAGCTGTGACACCTGCAGATGAACAAACCTAGACAGAAAGTTGTTTGTGCTATGAATCAGCTCTTCAAGGATGACACTGTGATGCTACATGCAAGACTTTGAAAAATGAATGACAGAGAGGTGCTTAGAGGTGGAATTTACAATGAAATTTGACAACTTGAGGTAGAATGATGAAAAATGTGACCACAAAAAGCAATGATGAGTGAAATCACGATCTTGCATGCTTGGTGATCATGGTAACTAATTTGTTGACCTCACCTTTACCCTTGACCATTGAAAACTTGACACCTCACCTCGCTCTGTATTTTTTGCAGAAAGACACAGTTTCGTAGTGAAAACAGTTAAAATCTTGACAAATCTGCTATGGAATTGTCAGGTGATTCCGTAGCAAAATCCACTATTCTTCCATTTTATTCGCTACAAAAAGGTGAAAAAATAGACAAGTGGCTTATTTTTTTATTTGAAGGTATGGATGCGAAAACCAAATGACATGGAGTGGATTTGACATACATGACGTGACTCATGGTGGGTTTTAGACTTAGGATAAAGCTTATTACATGTGTTTTTTCATAAATTTCATGAATCCAACTATGAAAATAAAATGTAACCTAGGTGAATGATGTGCAAGACCCTATCAATAAAATTTTGAAAAATTATGAGTGATAACAGATCCTTTAATACTGCAACTGCTTCATGCAATAGAACATGTTTATCGATCCATTTTGTACCTTCCACTAGAATTCCCGAGACTTCAGCTATGATTGCTTCAGAGACTGTTATATTTCTGCCTTTTACAGTTCTGCGCCCATTCTACAAATTCTGTAGAAATCCAAGTGCTATCTCGTTATGGAATCCTTGTAATTTGACGAGATATTGAAGCCAACCAGCGCGCTCGAGAATCTCACGAGCCTGCTTTGTTAGTCGTAATATTGTAGGTTCACTACGGACACATATTCCCCCCATAGTTTTTGTGCTATTTCAGCCTAATTCACACCTTTGCATGTACTTTCTCACAACTAGACAGATTGGGACAGCAAAAAATACTGCATACAAAACTTTTGAATTGGGAATTGTTATTTTGATATAAAGGCAGCAATATAAGTATTTGTCTCATCGGCATGGTTTGGCAGAATCCGGTAATTATTTCGCATGTTTTTCCATGATCTGTACCTTCCCCCCTCCAATTAGAAAAGGGCGTGCACGTCCGCCGAGTACGAGAAAAGAGAAAAGGACGAAGTGGCTTCATTAATGCGATAGAAAAATAGTTAGAGCAGTATAAATACAGCAAGAAACAGTCAGAGCAGTGCTAACTATAGATCATGGATATGGTTTTATTAAAATGACCGAAAAAGGAATAAAGCAGAGAAATAATAATTATGGGAATAATTTTCCTTTGATGAGAAAGTATGATGAAGCTGAAAAGGAAATTAATGATAATGACGGTCGGAATCAATTGATTTGACAATATTAATGTAATTCACATAAAGATATACTTTACCATGAATATTGGTTAATATAAATGTAAACGATGTTCAAATAATAAATTCTTCTTTGGAAATGTATCAACAGAAATGGTAGGATATAGACCAATTGGAAATGTAGAATAGAACTTCAATACCATAAGCAAAGCCACTGCTGCCAACAGGCGTCTATAGCCTCGACAGGGTTGTTTTTTGACCCGAAAATGTGTCGAGATCCTCCATTTATGATTTTGATGACTTGTTTTATTTCTACAAAGGGGTCATTGTGCTGGCTTGGTAACCATATAATCACAGTGCCATTCACCAGGGCATAAAAAATGACCAGGTCGGCTCATGATGAGACCTCTTGTCCTTCTAAAAATTAAATTTTATAGAAGGCCATTACCCTGGTGTGTTGTTCATTATGGTAATGTCACTTTTTAAGTTTCTTATGATCATGGTAGGTTGGCTCGTGATGAGACCCCCTATCCCCTTTGAGAAATCTTATATTATATTTTTTTTCTTAAGTGCATGTTTATAAGTGGAGGGAGGATCACTAACTCCTTAAGAGTTAGGGATGGTGTGAGAAGTAAAATAATGCCAATAAAATTTATTCTTGTATTTCTATGTCATCATACCAAAGAGAATTATCCATTGAAAGTGTAAAAGATAAACCATCATGATATTAAGGTAGTGAATCATTTTATGATACATCCAAAGAAGAGATATCCAACAAATCATTAAAATGGATGAACCATGTCAATTTTAGAGTAAATATAATCATCAAAGGAGTAAAAATCATAATTTTGTTAATATAACTGCTTTTCTTAGCTTTGGTGTAAATTCCCAACCAAAAAGGTTATTTTCGTAGCAAAGCATGTAAGATAAAATATTGCTATTCGATAGAGGTTTGAACGAATTTTGTGTGAATATTGGAACAACATTTGTTCATTTAACTAAACAACATATGTCCATTTTTTTGAACAAGAACTATTTATTCTATTGAATAACAATAGTTTGTAAAATTCGTAAAAACGTAGTTGTTCATTTGACTGAACAATAGTTGTTCGTTTGACTGAACAACAACTCTTTATTTTACTAAATAGTAGTTGTTCGTTCGAATGAACAACAGCTGTTTATTTTATTGGACAAAACTTGTTCACTCTTTTCAACAACAATAGTATGTGAAAGTCGTAAAAAATAAATAAATAAATAAAATAGTAGTTGTTCATTTTACTGAACATCAATTGTTCGTTCGACTGAACAATAGCTATTCATTTTATTGGACAACAATTTTTCACTCTTTTAAACAAAAGTTGTTCATTTTTATTGAACAGCAATTGTTTTTTTAACAAAACATCAGTTGTTCATTTTATTGAACAACAACTGTTCAATCTATTGAACAACAGTTTTTCATTAATTTCAAAAAAGAACAGCAACAGTGGAAGACTCAAACCAAAGGAACGACAGTTGTTCACTTGGAAGAAACAATAGTTGTCCAAATAATTGAACAACAACTGCTAAAAAAATAAAGTGAAACAGCGAAAAATGAATGATATTTTCAAAGCAAAAATCCATGCATTTATATAGGGGTATTTTATTCTAAAAAAAAACACAAAAACATCAAATCATAAACTAGCTATGTAAATAAAATATATACATTATTTACAGCCGAAATGAGACAATTTTCATGAAAGTAAAGTTATCAGGTCATTGCTCCCTGCAACTAAAATTTGAATAGTGGGATCATTGCATACCTATTGGCAAAAAGGCTCTTTGGTGAGTGGTTTGTGATAAAGACGTACACAGTGTCCATTCACCTGGAACGAAGAGCCAGACCCATTGATGGTATTCAAAGTTAGAGTGTCATTGTTGTGCACTTCTTGAATTTCATACGGGCCAAGCCATCTTGTCTGCAATTTACCTGGGAAGTCTTGGAATATGGAATCATAGAGGAGCACCCAGTCTCCTTCCCGAAGCATACTCTTATTGATGACACTTTAATGACACTTAGCCCGTTGCCATTGAATAATTGTTGTGCACTAAAGGGAAAGTAAGTGCGCTTCATCTAATTCATTTATTTTTTGAAGTCACTTAATTTGGGCTTCCGTCAATTCCAGTCCCACTTCCTGAGTTGTCCTGAGAGTCTTTATTTCAAATTCGATAGGAAAAGTAGTTTCTTTGCCAAATACAAGTTCGTACAAGGAATAACCAATAGTATTTCACCAAGTTTTGTGATAGGCCCACAAGGCCTCTGGCAGTATAGTAGCCCAGTGTCGCCGATGTGTTGAAACTGCCTTTGTCAAAATTTCCTCAATGACCTTGTTGGTGCTCTCAACTTGCCCGTTCTCCTGTGGGTGATATGGATAAGTGACTCTATGTGTGATATGGTGGTTCCGTAAAGTGGTTGTAATCTTGTGTCCTACAAACTATGGCCCCACATATTTTATCACTTCCCTGAGTAAACCATACTGCACGAATAACTCAAAAAGGAAATTAATTATAGTTTCTTTCGTAGCTCTTGGCAAAGCTACTGTTTCTACCACTTTTTTACATAGTATGTAGCAACCAGTATGTAGGCATTTTGGTTTGATGGTGGATTGAATGGGCCAACAAAATCAAATGCCCACCATTCGAAAGGTTCTATTACCAATTGTAGCTGCAACAACATCTCATCGGATTGACCAGGATGACCCATCCTTTGACAGCTATTGCAATCCTGGACATACTTCTTAGCGTCTTTAAAAATAGTGAGCTAGTAATAGCCCATCTGTAGTATTTTATGTCCTTTTCTATGATCTTTGAAGTGTATACCACAAGGCTCATCATGGAAATCCTTCAGGATGTCATAAATTTCATCTTCACGGATGCATCTACGTATTTTCATATTAGATCTTGTGTGAAAAAGGTATCCACCAATCCAAGAGAATCAGGTGCTGCGTTGGACAATCGGCTTCCTTTCTTTAGTTGTTAAATGCTTTGGTAGTTTTCATACCGCCAAATAATTTGCCACATCTACATACCATGGTGCCTTAATCGTTACGGAAAATAGATGTTCATCTGGGAACTGATCGTCCATAGCCAGCGGATCGTTTGTCTTAGGAACCCGTGACAGAAAATCTACGACTGGGTTTTCCTTTCCTAGACATTCTTTAATGGTAATATCAAAATCCTGCAAAAGTAATATCCAACAGGTCACCCACCCATTAGTGATTGGTTTATTGTCTAAGTATATAATGGAAGAATCATTAGTGTACAGAAAAATTTGGTAGCCTATTATATAATGTATAAATTTATTTGTGGCATAAATGACAGCTAAAAATTCCTTTTCTGTTACAGTATAATTGAGTTTAGCGGAAGTGAGATTTTTGTTGATATAATAAATGGCATAGGGATTTTTGTCCTCCTCTTGCCCAAGGACAATGCCTCTTACTTTGTCTGACGCATCTGTAGATATATGAAAAGGAAGCTCCCCATTGGGTCCGCGACACATTGGAGCAGTTGAGACTAATTTCTTTAAATCTGTAAAAGAAATGTCACATTTATCAGACCATTTAAATTCAACATTTCTTGTTAAAGCATACAAAGGCACAGAAATTCATGAAAAAATCTTTATAAATCTACGATAGTATCCTGCATATCCAAGGAAACTACGCACCTTTGTTTCACTGCAGGGTGTAGGTAGTAAAAGAATTACCTCTATTTTTGTTGGGTCTACCTATATTCTAGAAGAGATGTAGTGTCCTAGGATTACGCCTTTTGTCATCATCATGTGACATTTCTCGTTGCTTAAACATAGCCTGGTATCAATGCATCATTCCAGAACTTTTTCTAAGTTTTGTAGTGCCTGGTCGAAATCGTTCCCATACAGGGTGAAGTCATCCATGTAAACTTAAAGTCCCTCATTTATCAAATTAGAAACAATGTTGAGTATGGCCCTCTGAAATGTAGTTGGGGTGTTTCATAAACCAAAAGGTAACACTCTATACAGAAACGTACCCCAGGGGAAGGTAAAGATCGTTTTGTCTTGGTCTTCAGGGGAATATTGGATCTGGTTGTAGTCGGTGAACCCATAGAGAAAGGAAAAGAATCATTTTCCTGCCAACATATCAAGAACTTGATCAATAAATGGAAGAGTGAAGTGGTATTTTTGCATGGCCTTGTTCAATTCCCTGTAGTCCACCACTTCCTGTTATTTTTGGGAACAACTACTAATGGAGAGACCCACTTACTATCAGAAATAGGATAAATAAAATTCACATCCAACAACTTCTGTAATTCTTCTTTTACAATATCCTTAAGATGTGTATTCAATCATTGTTTAGGTTTCCTGATAAGACGGGCATCCTTTTCGTTGTAGATGTGGTGTGTACATAATTTAGGTTCTATGCCCTTCATGTCTAGATAGTCCCAGGCAAAATCCCCTTTATGTTTTGCAGAATCTGAATGAGTTTTTGCTGTTGGTCACTATCCAGATTATCATTAATATTCAAGATCTTTCTAGGTTAAATCTCAACAGGATTACTGTTATGAACAGCAGTTGTTAGTATATGTTGATCATCGACATCTTCCAAAGGATCTTCTTGGGCTTCATTGTCAAGAATCGCTTCCAACATTTGACATTTCACATTGTTCTCAGTAGGTGATTGATTTATAAAATTATTAATTACATCATCTTCAATCTGATTCTTGAACTCAAGCGCTTCTGCTACTGTAAGAGGTGAACGAATGTTTTCTTCCGGGTATGTAGGTGGGTGTTTATGAGTTTTCAAGATGGGAAGACTTGGCTTAGCGAGGGGATATAAAACAAGGTTTTTAACAACATTCCCTTTTGTGATGGTCATGCTACCAGCACGACAACCTATATAAGCATCAGGTGTTACTAACCAAGGTCATTCCAAAATTAAAGGGTGTCCATCTAATTAACTTCTTGGGTTGTGTTAGTGTCAGTATTTGGATACTGCCATTAATGATAAAAAATACTCTTTTCATATCATTTTAGGAGTCCCACTCAGAAATTTTTAATCATTCCATTAGGTCATGTAAAAAATTCACTCATTGATGGTAGCCTTAGTCATAAAAATTCACTCTCCCTCAAAATTTCTACTTGTTGGCCAACCTTCATGTCTTCATGAGAATTTTTCAGTCATGAAAGTCTATTTCATCATGTCATTATGTTAGTCAAAGTCACCATGAAGTCTAGTCATTCAAGGTCCCATTAAGTCATTTGGTTTCATTTTCCAAGGTTCAATAATACACCATTTCATTTGCATAAGATCAGCAAAAATAATGAGAGTGATCCAAATAGCATTCCTTTATCATCTGAAAATATTTATTAACATGTAAAGATGATCTCTAAGGAAGATTTCCAAAATTTAGTGCTTTCAAGTTATGATTTTATTCTGCAATGTAATTTTATTCAAAGAAACATAGATGTAATTTATTTTTATTTTCCAATGTAATTTTATGTTCACTATATGTAATAAGTACTATTCCCAAGATGCCAATTCAAACTCTACATGCCAAACTGAAACAACAAGCAAAAGAAATCAAAAAATTCCAAACTCCACCATCATCAACCTGCAAAGAAAAAGTCAAAGTGTAAAAGAGTGTTTTCCAAAAGTTTGAAAGGAGAAAGTGAAACATTAGAAAAGTGGGTTTCAAATCAAAATATAAATTTCACACAAGTATAAAAGCCCCCATGACATCAAGAGAGACCTCATTTGTATCTTAACACCATGAAGTAAACTCAGTAAAGCATGGTTTTAAAGTTTTTTAGGCAAAATCAAAAAAACAGAGGAAGGTTTTGCGTGTTCCCTTCTGGCGCTGCGTGTTTGACCATCTTCTTCAACAGTTGTCTGCAAAGCCTCTAAACTTCAAAAAATCACCCGCAAACTTCAACAATAGTTCTTCAAAGACTCCAACAAGCAAGTGAGTGACTTTTGCATCATTCTTATTCTTCATCAAATTCATTTTGGAAGTATGAGTCTGTTAGAAGAAAATTTGGTGTCTTCTTCAATTCAAAACCCTAGTTTTCCTTAAATACCTAATTACACTTCAATTCCATTCCCTACATTGACATTCCCTTTCCCTAAGCTTCATTTCCTAAAAACCCTAGGCCCTAGGTACATTATTTACCTAGGCTCCCAATTCCCTACAATTGTGACAAATTCCCTATTCCAAACTCCTATATATACCAGGGAGGAGGCCACACAAAGGAGGGAGAATGCTCATATTAGAGCCAAAAAATACTAGGGAACTTTTGGCATCTCCTATGGCTGTGACATGTTTAAAACATGTTGGATGTTTTGAGTTCTGTGAGGAAATTCAGAGGGTCCAACACCATGCTATGTTGACCAAACTTTCATTGCTAATATCCATGACAACCAAGTTACTTTAGTTGGTGTCACTTTCACTGTGTCAACTGCCATCATCTCAGTTGCCACCAGGATCCCAAATGTTGAGGAGAAATGGTTCAAACAGACAGAATTTGAGCATTACTATGAACCTTTCATCAATCCCAGGTACAAGAATGAGAGACAAAGGATCTTTCCTTTCTCTTACCTCCTGGAGAGATATGCGATCATCATGAGACACTTTTCATGTGAAGGTAGATTTTCTAGATTGTATGCCTATCACATTCGGCTACTTATGCACTTCACTAGGGTAAAGATGCTCAACATACCCTACTACCTTTTCCGAAGCATTGAAATGATGGAATTCATTGTCCAAAAGAGAGAGTATGCACAAAAAATGAACAGTCTCTTTCACAACTCCATCATCAAAATCATAGTCCTCCATCACCTCAAGCAATTGAACATTCCATGGAGTTCATTCATAGCTTATGACATATTCACCGCTCCACCTATTCAACATGCTTAAAATTTTACTTCATCATCTCATCCTTCCACTTCCATTCCTCCATCTCATCCCACAGTACATTCATCATCATCAGATCAGTATTCTTCATCTACTTCACCACCATCATCTCCATCTCACACTGAGACTGAGTCACCTAGCAGAGCTGAGATCAATGAGCCTAAGCAGGATAATGTGGCTTAGATAGAGCCATTGTAAAAAACCTATCAGAGAGGTCATAGGCAGGTTTTTTCTCCACATATTGTGGAAGGGGCCCTACCTTCTTCACCGACAAATCAGGTACAGAAGGAGAAATAAAATATGGTAGAGGAGGATGAATATGAGGCAACCATTCATGATGAGGATGACCTCCATGAAACAGAGCAGGATTTTGACCTAGTTGACATACATGGGGATGATAATGATGAGATCACTAGTATAGTCATCAAGGGGAAGGATGCCAAGATTAGAGAGCTCCAAAATAATCTTGACAGGTCCAAAATTTTCATAGAGTTTCTTGAGAAGCAGAACCAGCAATTGAAGACAAAGCATGCCATTGATGAGCTGAAATTCATCACAGCTCAAAGGGAGGACGAAAAGGCCAAATTTATGTTAGATGAGACACTTGAGAAGCATGGTTTTCTTGAAGAACAAGATGAACAAGCACCAAGAGGTAGACCTAGAAATAGAGGGATGAAAAGAGCTCTAGCTCTAGAAAGACAAAAAGAGGTTCAGATTGCTAATCAGTTCACCTTGAATGAACAACTTGCAGTGATAATCAATGGAAAATAGGGAGCCATGGCTTGATAGAGAAAACCAACACATGGAGAAGCTATTGGAAAAATTAAACAAAAAAAATGGCCTACTTAGGAGAAAGATCAAACATTATTCGCAAAAGGAGAAAATTGCAATGGCCAAGCTCAAAAGAGCCAATGTAAAGATTGAGGCTTTGACCATGCTTGAGGAGAAAATAAAGTTAGATATACTTGTAGAGGCTTCAATCCAAGCCTAGCACATCATCAGCAACCATTTCAAACAATTTTGAAGAGTTTTGGGTCATTTTTATAATTTTTTTGTTTTTTGAGTTTTTTGGACAAATAGGTCACAGATACAAGTGTCAAACGTGCAGCGCCCTTGGGGATGCGCTCTTTTTTGAGCCATATTCTGAGAAAAAGGTCACCACCATTAGATGAAAAATGGTTCATACATCTCATAAAACAAATTTGCAAGGTTTGGTTTGCAAAACAAGCAAGTGAAAAAGTCAAAAAACCACTGAAAAATCATGTTTTTGCCTCATTTCGGGCCCTGGCGCTGCACTTTTAGCAGCCTTGGGAGAAATTAATTTTGATAGGGAAAATTACCTTCATTTTGAAAACTGAAGGCGGATCTAGAAACTAGACTTAAAGGGATTTCTAACAAGCTATCTTGGAGCCAATTTGGACACATTTAGCCCAATCAAAAACAAAATGCAAGATGGAGGGTTTTTTTGCTTAAGGGAGGGTGCATTTACCAAAGAGAGGGCATGTTTGAGTGTTTGCTGATATTTTGAAATTTCACTGTAAATTTTGACTTTTGTCTTGAAAATCATGATTTAACTTATGTAATTGAGCATGGTAAATGTAAATATGATTTAGATAATTTACCTAGGGGTAGATTCATGATGTAAATGTACTCACCAAAGTCAAATGAATCAGTTTCAATGTAATTAAGGAGGATTCACTTAGAGCTCCCTACACTCCATCTTTTAGTTCATATTTTTGTGTATCTCATCCTCATATCAGGAATTCGACCCCTGAGGATGAGAGAATGTAGTTTTGATGTCTATATCTTCCCTTTCTTCACTCTTAGTAAGGGTTGGAATCATTTTGGATGCTAGTGTATTGATCAAGTGATCAATTTGGCCTGAAAATAATGAATAATTGCAGCTATTTCCTTGGGATTCATGTGGTATGAATGTTTGGCATAGTTTTTTCTCTTTTATCATTTGTATGAATTTTTTGTAAGCTCAAAAAAATTTCATGTCTATTATATGATAAATTTCAAGTTGATAGGAAGAATACATGTTTTTCATGCTCTGTTTTGGGAAATTTTTCATTATTTGTCCACTTTCTTCAATTTACAAAGAATACATATCCTATGCTCTTCCTAGCTTCTCATTAGTCTTAAACCATCTCACCAAATCACTTTTAAGTGTTGAGCCTTCTACCTACCTTGCCCCATCGAATGGACTGCAATTCCATCTCATTTGCCTTGACCTAGTCTCCTTGACCTAATCCTCATCCAGAAAACCCAACCAAAACAAACCCTTATGCATTTCTTAACTAGACTAAAACCCTATTTCTCTAGCCCTCTTGGCTATGATTTTTTGTGGAGAGAGCCCTCTCCGACTTAGTAGGGCTAGATACCAAGTTAAAAGTTTGTTCTGTGGTTACCTCTGTTGGGATCTCTTTTTCAGCCTTGGAGATCTGGAGGAGTGATAACATACTGGCGTTGTTGACGGGGAACGAAAGATTAATCTTCCCTAGGTGTACGATAAGAAAATTTTTGAATTTAATACTTTGGATGATAGGGTTAAGTTTCAGAAAGTCTGATTCAACAATTGTAGTGCTAATATTGTAGAGCTGGATTCCACAAGATATACCAGAGCAAATCCTGACCCTGATCCAGTTGATCCGATTAATGATCCAGAGAATTTCTTTCGAAGGCATCAATATCAAACTGCAGACATTCAATCAGGACCAGTTCCATTGGTAATATCGTCGTTACCTGCTAAGCTACTTTCTCTTGAAGATATTCCATATGATATGAAGTTTGAATTGTCATTGTTTAAATCCAAATCCAAAACCTCTTTATCTAATATAGTATTTTATCCTTTAATATTATCTGAGGTCAAGTATTTTTCTTATTTAGACCTTAGTCCTCTAAAATATTGGTTTTTCAAAGAGATTAAGCCCAAATCTGACCTTGACATCAAAGAGTGGATCCAATTTTACCATTGAGAGGAAGTTTATGCCTCACCTCAACCTCAAGCTCAGTCAGTTTTAGTTTATTCATCTGCACCTTTGACTTAATCATACATACCTACTCCTTATGTACCTACAACTTCAACTCCCTTACTTATTCAGCCAATCCCTCCTATTGTCAATCAAGTACTCCATCCAGCAGGAATCATTTCAAGATTTTCTCCACTCATCTTACCAACCAAATTGACTGACTTACCTCAGGTTTATGGCCAAAGACTTCCCTTGTTTGATGAAAACTCCACCATATCTGCAAGACAACATATTGTTAAGGGAACTGATTTCATAGATTTGGAGGAAGTTGATGTTGACAATGCAAAAATGAGGATAATATCCCAGATTTTCTCTGGAGATGTCAAAGTATGGTTTAGGTCTCTCATTGCTAATTCCATTTCCACCCCAAACCATCTCACTGATTTTTTTATAGCCCGTTGGTAGGTAAAGAAAAATCACTTACAATTACTTGTTGAGTATGAGAACATTAAAAGAAATCTCAATGAGTCGGTTCAAGATTTCAAACTCGTTTTAATAGGATTTACAATGAAATTCTTTTTGAGATTAAGCCTCCTCTAGGCTTAGCTCTCATACGTTATCCTGATGCATTTGATGCTGACACGGCTTACCAATCTAGAGAAATAAATCCAGCTACACTGGAGGATATGCAAAAGAATGCGATCAGCATTGAAGCAAATCTGCTAATGAAGAGAGCCAGAGCTATAAATCAGAGAATAATTACTATTAAGGATGAGCCATCCACTTCATCTTCCGATGCTAAGATGGATACTTTGATCAGAACTATTGAGCAAATGGTTGACAGAATTTCCATCACGGAAAGACAGCCTGAGGTCATAAATCCTAACTATAGAGGTCAAAAACAGCCTCAATTAAGAATTAAGAAGAGAGAGAAATGGGCTCCTGAAAAACCACCACAGCAACAACAGCAAATCATAACACCCTTGCAGTAGAACTATGTTCAAGGATAAGAAGAAGATGAAGTTATAGTTGTTGAGGAAAATCTCCTTTTCAAAGTTGATGATTTTCCTATGTTTTTGACCAAATATGAGGAATATTTTGAAAAGAAAGAGTAGCCTAAAGACGAAGATTTTCCTTGCCAATGATCACGAATTAGAGAATGAAACAGAGGATTACCAGCGAGGGTACTTGAATGCACTTAGTTCACAAGATAGGCAGATGTCATTAAGGAGCAGAGATGTATCGGTCAATCCCATTCAGAAGAGAGCATCTCAGCTGAAAGACACTCAAACAAGGCAGAATACTTCGTGCAATCATAGTAAGGAAAAAGATCCTATGATCACAAATAATAATAAAGTAAATCAGCCTTCCACAAGTGCAGCCAATAAGGAAAATGACAATGAGAAAAAATATGTTCAATCAAAGGACCAAGTTGGACATCAAGACATCATCGGTAAAGAGGTAGAAAAAACTATTCCCTTCAGTTTAGATACAGAAATTTCATAGTTAAAAGTGTTTATCCCCTTAACCGGGCTTGTTAAAAAAACTAGTACAAATCCCATGTTGCCAATATGCTTAAAGTAGATCCTTTGTCTGACATGGTGAATGTTGAAGATTATCAGCCTGAACTCATTTTTGGTCCTGCTATTGATGACCAATTAGAATATAGTGAGGTTCCTCCTTTTTACTTGAGTCTAAGACTCCACCAGTGAATTTACATAATTCCATGTTAGACTCCATAGCCTCCCACAATCTGATGCCAAAAGCCATAATGGATAAGTTGGGCCTTGACATTACCCATCCCTACCATGATTTATATTCCTTCGATTCAGGTGGAGTCCATTGTATTGTTTGGATCAAAGATTTGGTAGTATCCCTAAAGAAGATTCCCGCTAAGAATGTTCTAATGAATGTGGTGGTAGCTGAAATACCGCCATGCTTTGGAATGTTGCTATCAAGATCCTGGGGGGAAAAATTATGAGGTACACTGC
Organism: Pinus albicaulis; assembly: GCA_034641835.2. Taxonomy (NCBI): domain Eukaryota; kingdom Viridiplantae; phylum Streptophyta; class Pinopsida; order Pinales; family Pinaceae; genus Pinus; species Pinus albicaulis. Next base: position 795,477,116 of record CM076576.1, on the reverse strand, counting down.
AGTTAGAATATTTTTATGAAACTATCCCTGTTTTCGGGAAATTGAGAAAATTGTACCGCGAAAATAAGATGAATTATATGGTCACAAGCAAATAAAAGCCAACCAATCATCCAATAAAAGTTGTACATACATATTTAGAGTCATTAATTTTGTTTAATGATAGTGGATTAAATGATGTAGATATCCAATTAATAGATGTAGAATATTTTCCTGAGATCCATAATTGCATTAGAGAAGTTATAGCTAAAGAGATGATGAATATGTTGAGCTTAATAGAACAACCATTAGATGAAGCATTGAAAAAGTCATAACAACAATCAAAAGAGGTAGTAAAATATTCAGAACAATCATTGAATAAAGTGGAAGAAAGTCTGGAAAAACATGAAGAGTCGATTCAGAAAATTCAACCAAAGCAGAAATCAGAGTTTCAGCATTTCGAAGATGAGAAATATGAGAATGGTCTATGGTCCATGGATTTTTATGGTGCCCTGGGAAAAGACGAAGCTAGCATTGGAATCTAGGTCCACAGCCCTTTTCATCAGCAGAATAAGGTCCTTACAAATCTAAGGTTGTGCTCTTATAAACTAGCTTTTGATTGCACTAACAACAAAGCCGTGTATGAAGCACTAATTACTGGCCTAAAGATCCTGAAGAAAATGGGTGCAAGAAGGATTGCGGTATATGGTGATTTGGAACTTGTGATCAACAAAGTCAAAGGTGAATATCAAGCTAACCATCCTCGAATGAGACAATATAGGAATTTTGTACTTGATATTTTGAAAATGTTTCAGGAGTGTATACTTATAGTGGTGCCAAGGAATCAAAATCTCATGGTTGATTCATTGGCCAAAGATGGGAGCAATTTCAAAATCCCCATATTTTCAAACAAAAAATTTGAGATTCATGTGAAGTATCAGCCCACCGTTCCCGATAACCTGCAATATTGGCAAGTTTTCTAGGATGATAAGTAGATAAACAACTTTCTTCAAGGTGAGGAAGAATTTGAGAATTGTTCTATAGATCATATTTCAAATAAAGATGATCAGGATGTAGAAGAAACTCAAATGGACATACTACAGATGAAAGACAACAACGTTCCAAAAGGTCTCATACCTTTGGAAGAGTTTTTTGACCAAGATGACATAGCAAGGAAGCCTACATTGATGCCTACGGAAAACGGTGTTGAAGATGTAAATATTGGGACAACTGACAAACCAAATATGGTGAAACTATCCAAGTCCTTATCTCTCAAGGTAAAGGTTGGATATGTCAACTTACTTTCTGAATTTTCTAATGTTTTCACATGCGAATATGCAGATTTAAAAGTGTCTAACAAGAACATCATTCAGCACACTATTCTAATCAAGTCCGATCAAAATCCTTTCCGTCAAAAGTTGAGAAGGATAAATCCCAGATTGTAGCCTTGAATTGAAAAATAAGTAAACAGAATTTTCAAGTCCGGTATCATATTTGGTCCCAGTGAGAAAGAATACTGGAGAAATTCTGCTATGTATATATTTCAGAAACTTGAAAAAAGTGTCCCTCAAAGACAAGTATCCACTTCCAAAGATGGACCATATACTTCAAAGAGTTTTCGGTTCTTCCCAAAAGTCACTGTAGATGGATATTCAGGGTACAACCAAATTTTGGTGCACGAAGATGATCAGGACAAGACAACATTTACCACATTGTGGAGCACCTTCAAATATGCCAAAATTCCATTTGGTTTGAAAAATGTAGGGGCCACATTCTAGCGTGCCATGGACATAGCATTCGCCAATGAAAAATATGTTTTCTTGGTTGTTTACTTAGATTATTTGACAGTGTTTTCACATTTTGATGAAGAACATTTACACCATTTGAGAATTGTTTTCGAAAGATGCAGGAAGTTCAGAATATCATTCAACCCAAAGAAAAGTCTTTTTGCTATGGAGGAAGGTAAACTCCTTGGTCATCATCTCCAAGGATGGGATCCAGATTGACCCTTATCGTGTTCAAGCAATTCAACAAATTGATTTCCCTCGCAACAAAAATGAATTACAAGCATTCAATAGTAAGATGAATTTCTTACGTAGATTCATTCCTAACTTAGCAGAGCATCTTAGAGATTTGACAAACATGATGAATAAAGATAGTGATGTGAAGTGGTCTGAAGATGCCCGGAAATCTTTCCATTCAATTAAGTTTTCCTAAATTGCTGCCCCGGTTTTGATAAGTCTTGATTACACTAGTGATTTCATAATATTCTCATTTGCTTCTGAGCTCACTATGGCAGCAATCTTGATGCAGAACAAGGACAAAGCATAATTACCAATTGCATTTTTCAGTCGCAATATCAGATATGCATCCCTTCGCTACAAAATCATAGAGAAACAGGCTCTAGCTTTGGTTAAAGTGCTAAAATATTTCAGAGTTTACATATTGCATTCACACACTCTTGCCTATGTACCTAATGCAACTGTGAAAGCAGATCTCATGCATACAGGCCCAAAAGGTAGGAGAGGAATATGGATAGCATCTTTACTATAATATGACCTTGAGATCAATCCCACCAAGCTAATCAAAGGTCAGGTCTTAGCCAAGCTCATGGCTGAGTCAAACCTTCATGCCCTTGACATCAATTTAATTTCAAATTTTTCAAAAAATGAAGAAGAAGTGAATCCCATTCAGGTATCCGATATCTTTTTGTCATCTCCACGATATTTTCATATTGTTTATGTTTTGCAACACCTAAACCCTCCTGTAGGCATGACTAAAATTCAAGACAAATCTTTGAAACTCAAAGCTTCAAAGTATTTCATATTGGATAATGCACTTTACTAGAAAGATCCCAGAGGTGTGTTGTTGAACTGTTTGGTCGAAGAAGAATCTAAGGAAGTGATGAATGACTTCCATAAAGGAGATTGTGGGGGCCACCTATATTGGAAGACCACAACCAATAAAATATTGAGAATGGGATATTATTGGCTGACACTTTTTGCATATGTTTACAAAGCAATAATGAGATGCCATGAATGCCAAGTTTTTCAGGGTAAGAGAAAGCTTCTTCTGGTTCCTTTTCAACCTATTTCATTCCATGCACCATTTCAGCAGTGGGGCCTAGATTTCATAGGTGAGATTCACCCAGCATCATCCGCTCAGCACAAGTGGATATTGACAACCACAAACTACTTTACAAAGTGGATTGAAGCAATCCCAACCAAGAAAGCTACAGATTCTATTATCATTCAGTTTTTAGAAACTAATATTATGTCTTGTTTTGGTTGTCCTAAAAATATTATCACAGATAACGCGGCAACATTCAAGTATAAAAATTTGATTGAGTTTTGTGATAGATACAACATTAATTTGGGACACTCTACAACTTACTACTCGTAAGGTAATGGATTTTCGAAGTCCTTTGACAAGTCATTGATCAATATCATTAAAAATATGTTAGAGGCGAATAAAAAGAATTGGCATAAGAAGCTGATTAATGCATTGTGGGAAGATCGGGTGAGTAATAAAAATTTTATTGGTATGTCTCCTTTTCAAGTTGTTTATGGTCTCGATATTGTGTTTCCTTCATCATTATCATTCCTGGTAATGAAATTGCTGCAAGAATCGGGGACTGAAGAAAATGACATACAACGTCATATTAATCAAATGATACACCTCCAGCAGACAAGGGATGAAGTATTTCATAATACTTCAAGAATTCATGATAGGATAAAGAAGATTTATGATCATAAAACTAAGGAAGACAACTTCAAAATAGGGGATGTGGTACTCCGCTGGGATGCCAGGAATGAAGAGAAGGGTAAACATGGTAAATTTGACAATTTATGGAAAGGGCCATATCATATTTCAGCTTTTCGGGGACATAATCATTATTTTCTTGAAGAGATGAATGGATAGGAGTGTTCAATTAATCGTAGGCTCCTAAAACACTATCTTTTCTGAAACACATTTCTCAATCGGCTTTCCATTTCGTTGTAAATATTAGTTACATTTTCTGCAAGTGTGAAGTAGAAAAGCAATGGAGTTCAGAGCCCAAAGTGAAAGCCATGGAATTTCACTGATTTTCTGCTATTTCCAAGTTCAGTTTTTAGTCAAGTAAGTTAGTATTGAGTCAAGTTTCAGTTTTTTTTTTTTTTTCTAAATTAGGTTACTTCTATTATATCATATAGTCCAAAAGATTACAGTCCTCATCCTCCGGAGTTGGCAAGCCAATTCCGGAGGGAAATTTTGTTTTCAAAAAACCAAAAAAGGGGTTTCCCCAGATGGGGAAACCAACCCAGGACAACCTAGAAAATGCTGCCCATAGTGGGAAACCAGCCTTGTGCATTACATGTTTAAGACAAAACCAGAAAAATAGTAGTAGTGAAATAGTAGAAAATAGATTGGAATGAGAGAGAAGCACCCACAATTTAGGCAGATGGAGTGTTATCATCCTTTTATGGTGGTTGGAACGGCTATTCTTCAATTTTTCATGCATATTCAGACTTGTCGTCCTCCTGCTTGGATGCATGGGCTGTGGACGGAGGAAGAAGTGTCGCGTTGGCATCAAACGAATGGGAGGAAGCTGTGTGAGCCTCAGCACTCATAATGGTTCCATCCTCGTCCAAGCTCGAGCTGCCATGATTGTTGTTCGAGGCCTGCTGAACTGGCAAGGCCACCATCTTACAGGGGGAGAAGAGGGAGGCGAGAGAGATGGTGGATTTGCGACATCTTTTCCTGGAGCGAAGACCGGAGCCAGAGGCTTCAGAAGGGGATTTAGGGAGGTGGAGAGACATGCGAGCAATCAAATTTATGGGGTCAATAATTTCCATCTCTACCCATTCAACCGATAGATTCACCATCCTGCTTGCAGAGGCAGAGATGGGAGGCCTAGAAGGAAGACCTTGTACACCGCCTCTACGGCACCGCATGTTGTGGCGTCTGGGCATGGCGGAGGAGTAGGAGTGGGTTTGAGACGACTGAGGGAGCTGAGGGGGAGCCGAAGTCCAGAGTGCAGCAAGCTGTGGAGCAGGGAATCGAGCAATGGAACAAAGGCTTGGCGAAGGCACAAGGAATGTTTGCACGAAGCCAAAGGGAGAGCAAAATGTCGGTTCTTGGAGCAGGGATGGAAGATTTATGGGCCATGGAGGGCAGTGGAGGCATGACAGTCGGAGTAATGGAGCAGATAACAGAGTTAATGCCGGAGATCTATGAGGACGTTGATGGGGGGTAGTTCGAGGGTGGCGAGTAAATTCACCACGCACCAACATTTAAGCTGAGTAGGGTGGCCATGTGCGTCTGCGTGATGAGGAAATGTGTCCTGCATCCTCACAACCATGTGGCGACGCTCTTTATTCCATGCAAGCACCCACATCTGGGGAAGTTTTAGTTATTTGATTTTGCATTGAGTTAGTCTATTTCTCCAAGTTGATAGTTTTAACTCAAGTTTTTTAGTTTGAGTTTTTGACCGTATTGGCCCAATGGAAGAGGCATTGATTTGCAAAATCCAGAGTCCTGTGGTTCTTGACACATATTTCAGAGCTATCATCCCAAATAAGGCCAATGTTAGTGTCAGTGTTTGCATACTGCCATCAATGATCAAAAATACAATTTTTCGTATAATGTTAGGTGTCCCACTCAAAAATTTGTAATCATTCCATTAGGTCATGTAAAAAATTCACTCATTGATGGTAGCCTTATTCATAAAACTTCACTCTCCCTCAAAATTTATACTTGTTGGCCCGCCTTCATGTCTTGATGAGCATTTTTCAGTCATGAAAGTCTATTTCATCATGCCATTATGTCAGTCAAAGTCACCATGAAGTCTGTTCATTCAAGGTCCCATTAGGTCATTAGGTTTCATTTTCCAAGGTCCAATAATACACCATTTCATTTGCCTAAGGTCAGAAAAAATAATGAGAGTGATCCAAATAAAATTCCTCTATCATCTGAAAGGATTTATTAACATGTAAATATGATCTCTAAGGAAGATTTCCAATGTTTTAAATTATGCTTTCAAGTTTTGATTTTATTCTGCAATGTAATTTTATTCAAAAAAACAGAGATGTAATTTATTTTTATTTTTCAATGTAATTTTATGTTTACTATATGTAATAAGTACTATTCCCAAGCTTCCAATTCAAACTCTAAATTCCCAACTGAAACAAAAAACAAAAAATTCCAAACTCCAACATCATCAACCTGCAAAGAAAAAGTCAAAGTGTAAAAGAGTGTTTTCCAAAAATTTGAAAGGTGAAAGTGAAACATTAGAAAAGTGGGTTTCAAATCAAAAGATCAATTTCACACAAGTATAAAATCCCCCGTGACATCAAGAGAGACCTCATTTGTCTCTTACCACCATCAAGCAAACTTAGCAAAGCAAGGTTTTCAAGTTTTTTAGGCCAAATCAGCAAAACAGAGGAAGGCGTTAAGCATTCTCTTCTGGCGTTGCGCATTTGACCATATTCTTCAACAGTTGCCTAAAAAGCATCTAAACTTCAAAAAATCAGGCTTAGACTCCAACGATAGTTCTTCAAAGCCTCCAACAAGCAAGTAAGTTACTTTTGCATCATTGTTATTCTTCATCAAAGTCATTTTGGAAGTATGAGTTTGTTAAAAGAAAATTTGGTGCCTTCTTCAATTCAAAACCCTAGTTTTCCTTAAATACCTAATTACACTTCTATTCCATTCCATACATTGACATTCCTTTTCCCTAAGCTTCATTTCCTAAAAACCCTAAGCCCTAGGTACAATATTTACCCAAGCTCCCAATTCCCTTCACTTGTGACAAATTCCCTATTCCAAACTCCTATATATCCCTACTCCCTCTCACGTTCCCTATTTCATAAATCCCAACCCCCATCTCCCTCAATTACCCTATCCCATTCCCTAGTCCTAAAATCACAATCCATATTATCACACTTCCCTAGGGTTTTGACACTAAGACATCATGACAGAAGATGGAAATAGATCATACAGTGAGGGAGAAGAAACGGAGGGGATGAGGCCACATAAAGGGGGGAGAATACTCAGATTAGAGCCAACAAATACCAGGGAACTTTTGGCATCTCCTATGGCTGTGACATGTTTCAAACATGTTGGATGTTTTGAGTTTTGTGAGGAAATTCAAAGGGTCCAACACCATGCTATGTTGACCAGACTTTTCATTGCTATTCTCCACAACAACCAACTTACTTTAGCTGGTGTCACTTTTACTGTGTCAACTGCCATCAGCTCAGCTGCCACTGGGATCCCTAATGTTGGGGAGAAATGGTTCAAATAGACAGAATTTGAGCATTACTATGAACCTTTCATCAAGCCTAGGTACAAGAATGAGAGAAAGAGGATATTTCCTTTCTCTTACCTCCTAAAGAGATATTCTCCCATGATGAATATCATCATGAGACACTTTTCATGTGAAGGTAGATTTTCTAGATTGTATGTCTATCACATCCGGCTACGTATGCACTTCACTAGGGTAAAGATGCTCAACATACCCTACTACCTTTTCCGGAGGATTGAAAAGATGGCATTCATTGTCCAGAAGAGAGACTATGCACAGCAAATGAACAGTCTCCTCCACCACTCCCTCATGAAAATCATAGTCCTCCATCACCTTAATCAATTGAACATTCCATGGAGTTGATTCATAGCTTATGACATATTCATTCCTCCACCTATTCGGCATTCTCAAAATGTTCCTTCATCATATCATCCTTCCACGTCCATTCCTCCATCTCATCCCACAATAAATTTATCATCATCAGATCAATATTCTTCATCTACTTCACCACCATCATCTCCATCTCATAGTTAGACTGAGTCACCTAGCAGAGCTGAGATCAATGAGCCTAAGCAAGCTAGTGTGGCTAAGATAGAGCCATTCGAAATAACATATCAGAGGGGTCATAGAGGGGTGTTTTCTACATAGATTGTGGAAGGGGCCCTTCCTTCTTCACCAAAAAAGCACGTACAGAAGGAGAAAGGAAAGATGGTAGAGGAGGATGACCATGAGGAAACCATTCGTGATGAGGATGACCTCCATGAAACAGAGCTGGATTTTGACCTAGTTGACCTAGAGGAGGATGATAATGATGATATCACTAGTATAGTCATTAAGGGGAAGGATACCAAGATTAGAGAGCTCCAAACTAATCTTGACAGGTCCAAATTGGTCATAGACTTCCTTGAGTAGGAGAACCAACAATTGGAGACAAAGCATGCCATTGATGAGGTGAAATTCATCACAGCTCAAAGGGAGGCCAAAAAGTCCAAAGTTATGTTAGATGAGACGCTTGATAAACATGGTTTTCTTGAAGAACAAGATGAACAAGCACCAAGAGGCAGACCTAGAACTAGAGGGCTGAAAAGAAATCTAGCTCTAGAAAGACAAAAAGAGGTTGAGCTTGTTAATAAGCTCACCTTGAATGAATAACTTGCAGTGATAATCAATGAAAATAGGGAGCGATGGCTTGAAAAAAAAAACCAACACTTGGAGAACCTATTGGAAAAATCAAACAAACACAATGACCTACTGAGGACAAAGGTCAAATTTTATGCCCAAAAGGAGAAAATTGCAATGGCCAAGCTCAAAAGAGCCAATGCAAAGATTGAGGCTTTGACCATGATTTAGGAGAAAATAAATTTAGATATAATTGCAGAGGCTTCACTCCAAGCCTATCACATCATCAACAACCATTTCAAACAATTTTGAAGATTTTTGGGTCATTTTACAAATTCTCTGTTTTTTTTAGTTTTTTGCACAAATAGGTCAAAGAGACAAGTATCAAACGCGCAACGCCCTTGGCGCTACGCTCTTTTTTTAGCCATCTTCTGAGAAAAAGGTCACCACCATTAGATGCAAAATGGTTCATACATCTTAGAAAACAACTTTGCAAGGCTTGGTTTTCAAAACAATTAGGTGAAAAAGTTCAAAAACCACTCAAAATCATGTTTCTTTCTCATTTTTTTCCCTGGCGCTGCTCGTTTATCAGTCTTGGGAGAAATACATTTTGATAGGGTAAATGACCTTCATTTTCAAAAATGAAGGCATATTTGGAAACTACACTTAAAAGGCTTTCCAAAAAGCTATCTTGGAGTCAATTTGGACACCTGTAGCCCATTAAAAAACAACTTGTAAGATGGAGGGCATGTTTGCTTAATGGATGGCGCGTTTACCAAAGAGAGGGCACGTTTGACAGTTCGCTGATATTTTGAAATTTCACTGCAAATTTTGACTTTTGTCTTGAAAATCATGATTTCACTTATGTAATTGAGCATGGTAAATGTAAATATTATTTAGATAAGTTACCTAGGGGTAGATTCATAATGTAAATGTACTCATCAAAGTCAAATGAATCAGTTTCAATGTAATTAGGGAGGAGAGCACCCTACACTCCAGCTTTTAGTTCATATTTTTGTGGATCTCATCCTCATCTCCAGAATTCGACCCCTGAGGATGAGAGAATGTATTTTTGATGTCTATATCTTCCCTTTATTCACTCTTAGCAAGAGTTGGAATTAGTTTGGATGCTAGTGTATTGATCAAGTAATCAGTTTGGCCTCAAACTAATGAAGAATTGCAGCTATTTCCTTGGGATTCATGTGGTATGAATGTTTGGCATAGTTTTTTCTTTGTAATCATTTGTATGAATGTTTTGTAAGCTCATTAACATTTCATGTATATTATATGATAAATTTCAAGTTGATAGGCAGAATACATGTTTTTCATGCTCTGTTTAGGGAAATTTGTCATAATTTGTCCACTTTCTTCAATTTAGGAAGAATACGTCTCCTATGCTCTTCCTAGCTTCTCATCAGTCTTAAACCATCTCAGCAATCACCTTTAAGTGCTGAGCCTTCTACCTACCTTTCCCCATCGAATGGACTGCAATTCCATCTCATTTGCCTTGACCTAGTCCCCTTGACCTAATCCTCATCCAGCAAGCCCAACCCAATCAAAACCAAAACAAACCCTTCTGCATTTCTTAACTAGCCTAAAACCCTATTTCTCTAGCCCTCTTGGTTGTGATTTTTTGTGGAGAGAGCCCTCTCGTACTTCGTAGGGCTAGATACCAAGTTAAAATTTTGGTCTGTGGTTACCTATGTTGGGATCTCTTTTTCAGCCTTAGAGATTTGGCGGAGTGATAACAGGTTGATAACTAGAAAATCTTCTGGGTATTTCCATGAGTCAACAAAAACAATAATTTTCTGTAGAGTTCCCTCGGGTTTAACAACAAAACGATCGGCAAGTTCTAACAAAGTAGTGGTTGGTTCCAGAGTTGTGATACCGAGTGCTTCACAGGTTTCTACCATGAGAATGTTAATGGTTGTACCTCAATCAACTAGTGTGTTTGGAAAAGAGCGGACGTATATTTGAACAGTAAATATGGGATTCCCTGGATCTTCATATTTTACAGGTGTTTCCCTCCCTAGAAGAAGATCAGATAAGGTCCCTACTGTTAGTGTCAATTTTTTCATCCTGCCATCAGTTATCAAAAATCCTCTTTTCATATCATTTTAGGAGTCCCAATTAGAATTTTTTTTTATCATTCCACTAGGTCATGCAAAAAATTAGTCATTGATGGTAGCCCTAGTCCAGAAAACATCACTCTTCCTGAAATTTGATTACTTGCTAGCATATTTCATACCTTGTTGATTGTGCATCATCCATAAAGTTAATGTCATCATGTCATTAAATTAGTCATGAGGTCTAAGTAATCATGAAGTCCAGTCTTTCAAGGTCTCATTAGGTCATTAGGGTTTCCAAGCTCCAATAAAACTCCATTCCATTGCATAAGACCAGCAAGTAAATGGTGATCAAATAACATCTCTTCACCATGTGAAGATGATTTGTAAAGATAAATTCTTATTTCATCAGGTAATTTTGAGTTCAAATGTAATTTTTTATATTTTCATTATGTAATTTTATGTCTTTCAAAATGTAATAATTTCACCATCCCAAGCTGCCAACTCAAAATTCCAACATGAAAAAGTACTAAAAATTTAAATTTAAAGACTTCTCAAAGGCCATCGAAAGATCAATTTGTCAAAGGAAAGAGTCAAGTGAAAGGTATAGTGTAAACTGCAAAGTGAATGAAAAGGAAGAAAGTGGGTCCTAAGGCCCAAATCATCAATTTCATCAAGTATAAAGACCACTACGACATCCCATTCAAACTCATTTTCACATCCAAAGGTTGAGTTTGCACTCCCTCAACTCAAAAAAGTCAAATTGTAGAGTTAGAGGTGAAACTTTTCTTGGTGTTCCGTGTAGGCGACAGGCATTGTGCTTAGAGCATTTGGTGCTGCCTTTTTTACCTCAGGCGCTGCACTCCTGGGCAAGGCACCGCGCTTTCTCCCAGTGAGCACTAGAAGCATCAAAACACCTCCAATCTCTCTCAAAATTTCAGCAAAGGCTTGTTTGCTCCTTTATCAAGTAATTGATACAAAATCATTACCTCCTTTCTTTCCTAAATGTCATTTTTATGGTGTTTTTCTTCATGAGAAAAACTAAGTGTATAGTGGAAAACCCTGGTATCACTCTTTCACTCTCAATTTACTGCCCATAAACCCTAAAATACCTTCATTCATCACTATTCAACCCATCCCTACCCCTACACTACTCTTTCCTAATCCCTAAACCCCTTCCCCATAAAACCCTAAGTCCTAGGCCACTAAACTTCCTAGGCAGCCACTACCCCAAACCTCTAATCCAATTATCATTTTCAACTCCCTATGTATATTGACCTCCTATCAACCCCCAAATTTCCCTAACCCCTTTCCCCATCTCCCTAAATTTTCCTACCCTAATCCCTACTCCCTAGACCAATCCCCATTCTTATTTCCTCCCCTGGGGTTTCTAGACAAGGACATCATGGAAGAAGACAAAACTATATGGAAGAGGATTAAAATAGGCAAGAGGAGGAAGATAGATTGGAGGAAGACGACAGACAACAGATAAGGCCACACAAAGGAGCGACAATCCTAAGGTTGGATCCCACCAACACTAGAGAACTGATAGCCTCACCAATGAAATTTTAATGCTTTCATTATGTTGGTTTTCTTGAGTTTTGTAACATGATTGAAAGGGTACAACATCACCCTGTTTTGAGAAGACTCTTAATTTTAAACCTCAAATACAATGAAGTAACCCTAGCAGGTGTGACTTTCACAGTGTATACATCCATCATTATTGTTGCCACAGGGATTCCAAACATTGGTGAGAGGTGTTTCAAATCCAAATATTTGGAAGATCGATACTATGAGCCATTCATCAAACCAATGGATAGAAATTAGAGGAAGAGGGTCTTTACTTTTAGCTATCTCCTTAATAGGTATTCCCCCATGATGAAGATCATCATGAAGTATTTCTCTTGTGAAGGGAGGTTCTCTAGGCTTTACACTTATCACATTAGACTTCTCATGCACTTCACAAGAGTTAAATTTCTCAATATCCCATACTATCTTTTCAGGAGCATAGAAAAATGGCATACATTGTGCAAATGAGAGATTTTGACCAATAGATGAATAGTATTTTCCACCACTCCTTGATCAAAATCATTGTCCTCCATCAGCTTAACCAGTTGAGCATTTCATGGGACACATTCATAGAAAATGACATCTTCACTGCTCCACAAGTTCCAAATGTTGAAGATGTGCCTTCTTCATCTCACCCTACTACATTTATGCCTCCATATAAGCCCACAGTGCCTACCATTTCATCACCTCAGTCCACTTCACCTACTCCATCACCGTTACCACCATCATCACCATTTTATGATCAGGATTAGTCTCCTATAATAGTTGAGGTCAACAAGCCTAAAGAGGCTCAAATGAGCACAATGGTAAATACATATCAAAGAGGGCATAGGAAGGTATTTTCCTCGCAGATTGTGGGAGGGGCCCTACCTTATTCACCAACAAATCAGCTACATAAGGGAAAACAAAAGATGGCAGAGGAAGATGTACATGAGGAAGCCATTCATAAGGAGGATGACCATCATGAGACAGAGATAGATTTTGACCTTGTTGATTTAGATGATGAGCATGATGATGAGGCCTCCAAAATGATTATCAAGCAGAAATATTCTCAACTCTGAGAGCTTCAGATCAACATAGAGAGATCTAAGTTTGTCGTTGCATACTATGATCAAGAAAATGAACAACTCAAGACCAAGCAGGCCATCATGGAGATTTAGCTTCTCAAGGAAAAAAGAGAAGAAAAAAAAGTTAAGGCCTTGCTTGATGAGGCTTATGAGAGGTATGGTGAAACTAATGAGGCAGAAGAACAAGTGCCAAGAAGAATACCTATGACTATAGGGCTGAAAAGAGCTCTAGAAATAGAGAGGAAAAAGGAAGCGGGGCTTGCTAATGAGCTTATATTGAATGACCAGTTTGTCATCACTGTCAATGAGAACCGGGAGCAATGGCTTGACAGAGCCAACCATCATCTTGATAAACTCATGGAGAAGGAAAACAAAGACAATGACATATTAAGAAAGAGGGCCAAGCACTACTTCAAGAAAAACCAAATTGCAAACTCAAAGCTCAAAAAGGCCAAATCAAGACTTGAAACTCTAACCAAGAAAAATGAAGGGGGAAACCTTGATATTATTTTTGAGTCATGTCTCATTGCCTAATACACTTCATCAGCATCCCACATCAAAATATTTGAATAATTTTGAGCGATTTTTGAATTTTTTTAAAATTTTTGCATTTTTGGAAATTTGACACAGTCAAACTGGCAAAAGCGCAGTGCCCTAGGTGCTGCGCTTTTCCTAGGGACCTCCAATGGAGAAAATGAAGCCACCATTGGATTCATAAGGCCAAATACAGTCAGGAAACCCACTTTACAAAAAAAATTTGGGTCAACAGGGCAATCATAAGGTCAAAAAACACTCAATAAATGACATTTCTGCCCTATTTTGGAGGTTGGTGCTGCGCTTTTGACCAATCTTGGGAGAATCAATCTTTGGAGGACCAAACCTTGACCATTTTGGAAACTAGGAGCAGATCTAGAAACTAGACAGGACAGGCTTTCCAATGAGCTATCTGAGCTCAATTTGGACATGTGGAACCCCATCAAAAATGGAGTTGAAGATGTCGTTGTGCTTTTGACAAATTTTCTAAGTCTGTTAATATTTTCCAATTTTCTCAGTTATTCCAGTTTGACCAAGGTCAATGGGATTTTTACCAATGTAAATCATGAATGTAAAAGTAATTATGATGTGGTTGACTTACCTAGGGGTAAATACATTAGGTGAAAAGTTTTGATGACATGTAATGAATCAGTTTGCAAAAAGTGAGGGATGAGTCGGTTTGACCTCCCTACTGTTACACCATTTTTTTGGTCATCTAATTCATTATCATTAGATGAACCCAAATACACCATGTAAGACCAATTTTACTCTAAGTAAAATTGCTTTCACCATATAAAATAACATTTATCTATATTTCCTGGTCATATTTAACCCAAAACAAGGAAATTAATTAAATAAATCATTATTTATTTAAGTATTTCCTAGGAATAAGTTATTCAAATCATTGTTTAAATAATATTCCTAGTTAAATTTGACTAAATCATTTTTAAATAATTAAATAAATCATTATTTATTTCATTATATTCCCATCATGTCCCTAAAATAATAAATAAATCATTTATTTATTTATTGTTTATAAATAAAGGAATTGACTCAAGTCAAAAGACCTTTTCCCTCCAACAAATATAATAAAATATTCCTAAAGGGTGATTCTAGAATTTGATTAATAATATTTTATTCATGCACCGAGTTCTAGAACACCCCAATATTTTTCTATAAATAGAAGGGTTTTCCCCATTCATTAGTCACCTTCATTGCATTAGATCACACTGGATCTATTCTTGGTCACCATTTTACATTTTTTGTGAGGTCCCATTGAGTTCTATGTTTGTAAGGGTTTTCTACCACAATAAGAGAGAGGAATTTTAGATCTGAAACGCTGAGGACTTTCAAGAACCCATCCCATTGAGGAGAACCGGAAAACACCTTTCTTGTTTTCCTCTTAGGTGCCCCATTCTTTAATATAATACAAATCATTCTTTTAAACATTTTTTTATTGTCTTGTCTATTGGATGCATGGAGCTATACTATACTTTATCTGCTTAATGTCTTTTTGTGCTTAGATCTGAATTTTTGGAGCAAACTTAAAGATATTTTGCAGCCATAATCGATGTTAGGGCTGTTTGTTATGCGTAGCTAAAGTGATCTTTTGCGACGAAAGATTCATACTAACACCTACACTGTAGGCATTCAACTCATTTTTTGGTGGAACACCTCCTCAACTTAGGAATTTTACCCCTGAGGTTGGAAGAGGTTGTTTGAGGTCTATATCATGTACTTTTTTACTCATTTCACAGGTTGGATGTTGTTGTATTGATCAGAGACTCTAGTGTAATCAGTATTTGGCAGGAAATTAATGAAAAGGTTGCAGTTATTTCTTTGGGATACTCGTGGTATGGAAATATAGCATTGTTCTTCTTATGTCTCATTATGTATGAATGTTTTGTTTCATGATCCATTTCATCTCTTTTATATTCTGATTTTCAAGTTGATAAGCAGAATACATCTCTCATGCTCTTTCTTTGGGAAAATCTTCATAGTTTGTTCATCTTCTTCAGTTTAGAAATAATTCATGCCTAGCCTTGCTCTTTCTAGCTCCTCATCAGTCTGATCCATCTCACCCTGAAACCCTAAAGTGCTAGCTTTCCTACCTACCTTGCCCCATTGAATCTCTACAACCCTAATCTTATTTTCCCTGACCTAGCCTCTTCGACCTAATCCTCATCCAAAAACCCAATTTAAACAAAAAAACCCTTGTACTTATACCTAGCCTAAAACACTAATTCATACAGCCCTCTTGGTTGTGACTTTGTGGAGAGAGACCTCTCCGGTTTGGTAGTGATAGCTACCAAGATAAAATATTGGTCTATGGTTACCTCTATTTGGACTCTTTCTCAGCCTTAGAGATCCAATGGAGTGATAACATACTCGCATCGTTGTCGGGGAACGAAAGATTTATTTTCCCTGGGTGTACGACATGAAACATTGGAATTTAATCCTTTGGATGATAGGGTTAAGTTTCATAAAAAGGTTGATTCAATAATTGCAGTGCCAAGATTATAGAGCTGGTTTCAAGAAGATATACTAAAGAAAATCCCAATCCTGATCTAGTTGATCCAGTTGAAGATCTAGAGAAGATTTTTCGGAGGCATAGGTATCAAACTACAAAGATTCAATTAGGACCAATCCCATTGGTAAGATCTACTTCACTGCTTGTTAAAATACTCTCCCTTGAAGATATACCGTATGATATGAAATTTGAATTGTCATTGTTTAGATCCAAATCTGAAACCTCTTTATCTGGCATAGTCTTCGATCCTTTAAGACTCTCTTAGGTCAATTCATTATCTGAATTAGATCTTAGTCCTCTGAAAGATTGGTTCTTTGAAGAGATTAAACCTGAATAAGACCTTGGCATCAAAGACTGGATCCAATTCTACCATCAAGAATCAATACATGTCTCGACTCAACCTCAACCTCAATCAATTGTAGTTTTTTCATCTGCACCTTCGACCTCATCATCTATACCTACTACTTCAGTACCAACAACTGTTGTTCCACTACCTATCCAGCCAGTCCCTCTTCTTGTCAATACATCACTTCATTCAGCAGGAATCATGGCTAGATTTTCCCCACTTATCTTACCTGCTCAATTGAATGATTTACCTGAGGGTTATGGCCAAATACTCCCCTTGTTTGATGAAAATTCTACCATATCTGTAAGACAACACATTGTTAAGGTCACTGACTTCATAGATTTGGAGGAAGTTGATGCTGACAATGCTAAAATGAGGATTATAGCCCAAAGCTTCTCTGGAGATGTCAAAGTTTGGTTTAGATCCTTAACTGCTAATTCCATTGCCACTCCAGACCAGCTGATTAATGCATTTATAGCCCGATGGGAGGTTCAGAAAAATCATTTACAGTTGCTTTCTGAGTATGAGACCATAAAGAGAAATCTCAACGAATCTGTCCAATATTTCAATACTCGCTTCAATAGAACTTATAATGTAATTCTCGTTGATATTAAGCCTCCTCCAGGCTTAGCTCTCATACGTTATCCAGATGCATTTGATCCCGACATGGCCTACCAACTAAGGGAAACAAATGCAGCTACATTGTAAGATATGCAAAATAATGTGGTCAACGTTGAGGAAAATCTTCTGATGAAAAGAGCTAGAGCTATAAATGAGAAGAAATCCACCATTAAAGATGAAACATCCACCTCATCTTCTGATGCTAATATGGACACATTGATAAGGAATATTGAAAGGATGGTTGACATGATGTCCATCAATGAGAGACAACTTGAGGTCAGAAATCCTAACTACAGAAGCCAACAACACACTCAGTTAAGGATCAAGCAGAGAGAACAACGGGCTATTGAGAAACCAGCACCACAACAGCAAATCAGGACGCCCTTGCAGCAGAACTATGCTCAACGTGAAGAAGAATATGAAGACACAATTGTTGAGGAAAATCTCCTTTTCAAGGCCAATGATCTGCCTATGTTTTTTACCGAAGATGAAGAGTATTTTGAAAAGAAATGTGAGCCTAAAGATAATGATTTCATCCTTGCCAATGATCATGAATTGGAGAATGAATCAGATGATTATCAACGGGGGTACTTGAATGCACTTAGCTCACAAAATAGGCAGATGTCATTGAGGAGAAAATATGTGTCAGTTAATCCCATTCAGAAGAGAGCATCTCAGCAGAAAGGTACTCAAACAAGGAAGAATCCTTTGAGCAATCATAGTAAGGGAAAAGACCCTACAATCACAAATCAGAATAAGGTAAATCAACCATCCACAAGTTCAGCAAATAAAGAAAAGGACAGTCAAAATAAAGAAGATCCATAAAAGGACCATGCTGGACAATGAGACATCGTCATTAAAGAGGTAGAGAAAACCACTCATTTCAGCCTAGAAACTGAAATTTCAAAATTAAAAGTGTTTATTCCTTTAACTGAGCTTGTTAATAATAACCAGTATAAGTCCCATGTTTCCAAGATGCTTAAAGTAGATCCTTTGTTCGACATGGTAAATGTCAAAGATGATCAACCCGAACTCATTTTTGGTCCTGCTATTGATGGTTAGTTAGAAGAAAGTGAGGTTCCTCCTTTCTACTTTAGTCTAAGAATTCACCAATGCATTTTACACAATTCCATGTTAAACTCCGGAGCCTCCCACAATCTAATGCTAAAAGCCATTATGGAAATGTTGGGCCTTGATATCCCCTACCATGACTTATACTCCTTCGACTGAGGTAAATTCCATTGTATTGGCCTTATTAAATATTTGGTAGTCTCCATAGAGCAGATTTCGGCAAAGAATGTTCTAATGGATATGGTGGTAGATGACACACCGCCACGATTTGGCATGTTGTTGTCAAGATCCTGGAGGGGAATTTAGAAGCACATTGCAATTAGACTTTTCTTATGCAACTATCCCCGTTTTCGGACAATTGAGAAAATTGTATTGTGAAACAAAGATGAAATATATGATCACAAGCAAAGAAAATCCCAACAATCATCCGATAGATGTTGTACATACATATTTAGAGTCATTCATTTTTCTTAATGATAGCGGCTTAAATGATGTAGATAACCAGCTTGTAGATGTAGAAGATGTTCCAGAGATTCATAATTGCATCAAAGAAATTACAGAAAAGGAAAAAGAGAATTTGTAGAGCTCATTAGAACAACCATTAGATGAAGCAGAGAAAAACTCAGAACAACCATTAGATAGAGTGGAAGAAATTCTGGAAAAGCATGAAGAAACAATTCAGAAAGTTGAGCCAAAACATAAATCAGAGTTTTAGCACTTGGAGGATGAAAATGGTCTATGGTCCATGGAATTTGATGGTTCCCTGGGGAAAGACAGGGCAGGCATTGGAATTTGGGTCCGCAGCACTTTTCATCAGCAGAATAAGGTCCCTACAAATGTTAGAATGTGCTTTTATAAGTTAGATTTTGATTACACTAACAATGAGGTGGAGTATGAAGCTATGATTATTGGCCTAAAGATATTGAAGAAATTAGGAGCAAGAAGGATTGTTGTGTATGGTGATTCATAACTTGTGATCAAACAAGTTAAAGGTGAATATCAAGCTAACCATCCTCGAATGAGACAATATAGGAATTTTGTACTAGATATGTTGAAGATGTTTCAGGAGTGTATACTTACAATTGTGCCAAGGAATCAAAATATCATAGTAGATTCATTGGCTAAAGTTGCAAGAAATTTTAAGATCCCCATCTTTTTAAACAAGAAGTTTGAGATTCATGTGAAACACCGGGCCACTGTTCTCGATAACTTGCGGTATTGGAAACTATTTTGGGATGATAAGCAGGGAAACAACTTTCTCCAAGGTGAAGAATAATTTGAGAATTTTTCCATAGATGAAATTTGTGATAAAGATGACCAGGATCTAGAAGCAAATTAGATGGATATACTACAGCTGAAAGACAACAATATTCCAAACGGTCTCATACCTCTGGAAGAATTGTTTGACCAAGATGACGTAACAAGGAAGCCTGCATTGGTGCCTATGGAAAAGGGTGTTGAAGATGTGAACATTGGGACAACAGACAAACCAAAGATGGTTAAACTTTCTAAGTCCTTATCTCCCGAGGTAAAGGTTGAATATGTTAAATGCTTTCTGATTTTTCTAATGTTTTTGCATGGGAATATGAAGATTTAAAGGTGTATGACTTGAACATCATTCAACACACTATTCCGATTAAGTCCGATCAAAAGCCCTTTCGGAAAAAGTTGAGAAGGATTAATCCCAGATTGCTGCCATCAATTGAAAAAGAGGTAAACAAACTTTTCAAGTCCGGTATTATTGTCTCTATCAGATTCTCTGATTGGATTTCGAATTTGGTCCCAGTAAGAAAGAAGACTAGAGAAATTTGGCTCTACATAGATTTCAGGAACTTGAACAAAGTGTCTCTCAAGGACAACTATCCACTTCCAAAAATGGACCATATCCTTCAAAGAGTTGCTGGTTCTTTCCAGATGTCACTGTTGGATCGCTATTCAGGATACAACCAGATTTTGGTGCACAAGGATGATCAAGACAAGACAACATTTACTACACCTTGGGGCATGTTAAAATATGCAAAAATGCCATTTGGTTTAAAAAATTTAGGGGCCACATTTCAACGGGCCATGGACATAGCATTCACCAATGAAAAATATGTTTTCTTGGTTATTTATTTAGATGACTTGACAATATTTTCACATTCTGATGATGAACATTTGCACCATTTAAGAATTTTTTTTGAGATATGTTGGAAGTTCGGAATCTCTCTCAACCCAAAGAAAATCATTTTTTCCATGGAGGAGGGAAAACTTCTCGGTCACATCATCTCCAAGGATGGGATCCAGATTGACCCTTCTCGTGTTGAAACAATTCAGCGGATTTATTTCCCTCACAGCAAAAAGGAAATACAAGCATTCAATGGTAAGATCAATTTCTTACGTAGGTTCATTCCTAATTTGGCTGAGCATCTTAGAGAATTGACAAATATGTTGAAAAAAAATAATGACATGAAGTGGTCTGAAGATGCCTGGAAATATTTCGACTCAATAATGTTTGCCTTGACTACTGCCCTTGTTTTGATAAGTCCTGATTATACTATTGATTTCATAATATTCTCATTTTCTTCTGAGCACACCGTGGCAGCAGTCTTGATGCAGAAAAGGGATAAAATAGAGCTACCAATTGCATTTTTCAGTCGCAATATTAGAGATGCAGCCCTCTGGTACAACATCATAGAGAAACAGGCTTTGGATTTGGTAAAAGTGCTGAAATATTTCAAAGTTCACATTTTACATTCACATACTCTTGCATGTGTGCCTAATGCAGCTGTTAAATAATTTTTCATGCAGAAAAACCCAAAAGGTAGGAGAGGGAGATGGATAGCAACATTACTAGAATATGACCTTGAGATCAAGCCCACCAAGTTGATCAAAGGTCAGGGCTTAGCCAAGCTCATGGCTGAGTCAAACATTCATGCTCTAGACATCAACTTAATTTCAGCCTTGTCTGATAATGAAGAAGAAGTGAATCTCATTCAGGTATCCGATATAGTTTTTTCATCTCCACAATATTCTGATAGTGTTTATGTTTTGCAATACCTAAACCCTCTTGTAGGCATGAAAAAGAGTCAAGGCATATATTTGAAGCTCAAAGATTCTAAGTATTGCATATTAGACAATCCACTTTATTGGAAGGATCCCAGAGGTGTGTTGGTCGAAGAAGAATCTAAGGAAGTGATGAATGACATCCACAAAGGAGATTGTGGAGGGCATCTATATTGGATGACCACAACCAATAAAATATTGAGGGCGGGATATTATTGGATGACACTTTTTGCAGATATCTACGAAATAGTAATGAGTTGCCACGAATATCAAGTTTTTCAGGGTAAGAGAAAGCTTCTCCCATTACCTCTTCAACATATTTCAGTACATACACCATTTGAGCAGTGGGACCTAGATTTCATAGGCGAGATTCACCCAGCATCATCCGCACAACACAAGTGGATACTAACAGCCACAAATTACTTTACAAAGTGGATAGAAGTGATCCTGACCAAGAAAGCAACATATTATGTCATCATTCAGTTTTTAGAAACTAAAAAATTTTCCCATTTTGGTTGTCCTACTAAGATTATCACAGATAATGCGACAATATTCAAGTCTAAGACGATGACTGAGTTTTGTGATGGATATAACATTAAGTTGGGACACTCTACAGCCTACTACGCGTAAGGTAATGGATTGGCGGAATCCTCCAATAAATCCTTGATTAGTATCATTAAGAAAATGTTAGAGGCGAATAAAAAGAATTGGCATAAGAAGTTGATCAATGCATTGTGGGCAGACCGGGTGAGTAGTAAGAATTCTATTGGAATGTTTCCTTTTCAAGTTGTGTATGGGGTCGATATTGTGTTTCCTTCATCATTAGCAATCCTGCTAATGAAATTGTTGCAAGAAGCAGGGACTGAGGAAAATGACATACAACGTCATATTAATCAAATGATACACCTTCACCAGACAAGAGATGAATTATTTCATAATACTTCAAAACTCCATGACAAGATAAAGAATATCTATGACCGGAAAACAAAGGAAGATAACTTCAAGGTTGGATATGTAGTACTCTGTTGGGATGCCAGAAATGAGGATAAGGGTAAGAATGGAAAATTTGAGAATTTATGGAAAGGCCCATATCATATTTCTGCTTGTCAGGGACAGAATACTTATTTGCTTGAAGAGATGAATGGACAAGAGTGCTTAGGAGGACCAGTTAATGGTAGGCTCCTTAAGCACTATATTTTCTAAAGCACATTTTTCAATCATTTTTTCATTTCATTGTAAATATCAGTTAGATTTTCTGCAAGTGTGAAGTAGAAAATCACTGGAGTTTGGAGCGCGAAGTGAAGGCTATGGAGCTTCACTGATTTTCTGCCATTTTCCAAAGTTTAGTTTTTAGTCAAGTAAGTCAGTATTGAGTCAATTTTCAGTCATTTGAGTTTATCTTGAGTCAGTCTATTTCTTTTGAGTTATCAATTTTCAGTCATGTTTATTAGTTTCTGCCATCAGTGATCAAAAATCCTCATTTCATATCATTTTAGGAGTCCCACTTAGAATTTTTTTTTTTTATCATTCCACTAGGTCATGCAAAAAATTAGTAACTAATGGTAGCCCTAGTCCAAAAAACACCACTCTTCCTCAAATTTGATTACTTGCTATCATATTTCATACCTTGATGATTGTGCATCATCCGTAAATTTAATTTCATCGTGCCATTAAATCAGTCACGAGGTCTAAGTCATCATGAAGTCCAATATTTCAAGGTCTCATTAGGTCATTAGGGTTTCCAAAGTCTAATAAAATTCCATTCCATTGCATAAGATCAGCAAGTAAAGGGTGATCAAACAACATCTCTTCACCATGTGAAGATGATTTGTAAAGGGAAATGCTTATTTCATCATGTAATTTGAGTTCAAATGTAATTTTTTATATTTTCATTATGTAATTTCACGTCTTTCAAAATGTAATAATTTCACCATCCCAAGCTGCTAACTCAAAATTCCAACATGCCAAAGTACTAAAAGGTCAAATTTAAGGACTTCTCAAAGGTCATCAAAAGATCAATTTGTCAAAGGAAAGAGTTAAGTGAAAGGTATAATGTAAATTGCAAATTGAATGAAAAGGAAGAAAGTGGGTCCTAAGGCCTAAATCCTCAATTTAATGAAGTATAAAGACCACTAAGACATCCCATTCAAACTCATTTTCACATCCAAAGGCTGAGTTTGCACTCCCTTAGCCCGAAAAAGTCAAATTGCAGAGTCGGAGATGAAATTTTTCTTGGCACTGCGCTTAGGAGGGTGCTGATGCGCGTAGGCAATAGGTGCTACACTTAGAGCATTTGGTGCTACCTTTTTTACCTCAAGCGTCGTGCTCTTGGGCTTGTAGGACGTCTAACTGTGTCGTGAGGGTGCCTAGGATATCAGTTTTGAAATCTTCTAAGAGATTACCAATCTCCGTCCAAGTTATGCTGCCACCAACAGCTTTATTATTTCTGGCGATAGTATCTCGTCCAGTTGGCCTGACGCACTTGCTGCCTCGAGAGCACCTGATACACAACTGAATAATGTCATCATAATTTTCATGATAAATATATCCTTTCCCCATTAAATTTAATGTTTCCATCCATTCATCCTTCATTCCTTTTATCATAGTTACTTTTAAAACATCTTTATATAATGCAGCATAAGGAGACCGTTGTAAATTATATTGAAATCGTTCAACATATTCTTCTAGAGTCTCATTATCTTTTGCAGTCATCTTAAATATTTCATCTTTCAGTTCTCTAGTCCTGTAGTAATCTTGATATTTAGTGAGAAAGTACGTTTTCATTTGATCCCAAGAATTAATAGTTCCTCCACCAAGCCCCATAAACCATCAAAAATAAGCTCCCTTTAATATAAAGGGAAACAGTTTTAGCTTTTGGGGATTGGTGGTATAATCATATCCCCTACATAAAACATCAAATTCAAATAGGAAAGCATCAGGATATTCGGAGGTTAAACCATGGAAATTAGGGATGCTCTGCAAAGGAAAGGAATGGCTTTCATGGGGGCATTAACAATTGGGTTGACGATAGGATACTCCAACGTAGATGTTTGTCCCTGAGGCTGATTATGTTCCATCTGATAAAAGATGTGCCAATAACCTTAAGGAATCTCTTGGTCTGGAAATTTGATTTGAGCAGGACTAGCAGACAGATTTGGAAGGGTTCTTACAACAATACCTTGATCTGGTATATCAGGTATCTTTTCTTCAACCGAGATCTTAGGAGATCCAGGTTCTGGTGACTGTAGATTTTCTTCCACGGCACCACTAGTTTCTCCCTCTCCTTCTTGCATATTGCACGAATTTCCCTCTTGTGAAGGGTCAGAATGCAAATTTTCTGTAGCCTGAAAGCTCTGTTCAGACCCTTTGGTTTTGCTATGGATCTCGGTGTGAGCTGTAGATGGTGAGCCTGTTGCTTTAGGGATTACAGTAGAGCTTGTTATGGATGTGATTCGAGGTCATGCTGACACCTGAGATTCTATTTTTCTTATGATTTCATTTATAAAGGTCGATCTTCCAAGGGTCACCGACCCCTTGGGTTTGGTGGATTTGGATCTATTTCTACTTTTTTCTTTCTATTCATTCATAAAAACATCTATTCCTACCTACTCTATATGCATCTTCTAGAAAGAGGGCTTTGGGCAAGCGTTTTACTTGCTGGCATGCAGGTTCTCACCTCTCGTTTTCAATACCCAAGTCCTTCGCAGCAATAAAATCCAATTCAAAAAAGAAATCAATCTTTAACACTCTCCCCGACAACGACGCCAAAATGTTGGTGCAATAAGATGACTATGAAAATCAATCCTAATGCCTACATTAATTATCAACCAAGGATTCGTCTATTTATTTCAAGAGTGTTGGAACTGTTTGTGCAGAGTAAAGTTAGAAGCTATTTAGGAATGAATGATTCTAAATTGTTGCAATAACTAATTTCTAAGTCTCGAAGTTCAATATGGAATAATTCAAAAGCAAACCTTAAAGCAATTATAAACCATAAATCTTAATCTAATCTCAACTGATTTGTAGAGAAACTGAATCTAACTTACGAATTGCGAGAATCACACTCAAAGAATTACTACTTAACAATTATCTACTGAAAAGAGAGATTACAGGAAATGAACAACAATCTATTATTCAAATCTCTAATGAAGAATAACAATAAAAAATCACTAAATATCTATGATAACAACATTCAAAAGGAACGGAAAGCAATTGTAACACTAGTCTGAGCAAGTTATTAAAGAATAATTTGCAATCGTAAAAGCAACAACGCCTTAATATTTATCTCAAACAACAAGGATAAACTGTGAAAACGAATTCTAACATTACATAGCAATTGAAATGACAAGATACATCAATTAACAATCACATAGATAAAAGAAATGATTATGATACAGATAAGCAGCAAGTTTCCTAGTGACCGGGCCCAAAGCCTCCACAAGCTACTGTTGGGAATACGCAGAGCATGATTATGAATGAAACGCGACTTTTCTCATTAATCACAGTAGCAAATACATAACATCACCGTAGTGAAAATACTCTATCTTAGTACAAATAATGATGTCCAATTGAAAGCTACACTCAGAAAATTAACCCCTCTTCTATTTCATCTATCAACCTTATATAACCAAACGGTAATTTAACAGATGAAATTGAATCCTCAAGATCAGGTGATCTTGAGGATTTCACAACTAATAATCAGATTCTCTTTATAAGATTAGTTGGATTCTCCTATTATTCTGCTAGCCCATGCGATCAAGAAATGATCTTTTTTCCTTCTTTGGGCGTTGATGTTCCATCGTTTGGACAACAATTGTCCAATTCAAATTTATGTACATAAAGGCAAGCAAAAGTTAGTTTTTATGTTAAAATCATACAAT
The DNA here is from genome assembly GCA_034641835.2 of Pinus albicaulis. Taxonomy (NCBI): domain Eukaryota; kingdom Viridiplantae; phylum Streptophyta; class Pinopsida; order Pinales; family Pinaceae; genus Pinus; species Pinus albicaulis. Next base: position 795,451,007 of record CM076576.1, on the reverse strand, counting down.
TTGTTGGCAATTGATTTTATTCATCTTTCACAACCTTTTCTTCTAGATTATTCCCAAGAAATAAGATAAATACATAAAAGTAAATGATTAATCAAGCTAAAATGAGGATAAAAACATGCCTTTTCCATGACCCAACATGAGGTATGGTTCCTTTGCGATACTAGAAAAGGTGGGTGATAATGCCTATGGACAAAGTTTACCGCCATATATGTGCATTTAATCAATTGTGAATGTAGAGAAGTTGAAACTCTATGAGCCTTCCATGTTAGATCAGGAAGAGGAACAAGTCCTACCTTCTGTGGAGGATTTGACACTAGACACTCAAGCAGAGTTGAAAAAAGATACAATTTTGCAGAAGAGGTCCAGAACTAAATGGTACACCAGAGAGAAGGTGGAGGAAAAATTTCATCACCTCATTCAGTAAAATGTTTTAGGGACCAAAACCCTCCCAAAATGGGGAGGTGTGATCTGAATTGGATCATTATATTTTTTTGCATCCATCTCGATGTATTTGGAGTGGAAAAAGTGGAGGAATAAGCTCACAAGAATGTTTTTACCAGCGAGACCTAGTTAGGCAAAACGGGGTATGAAACCTTCTAGGAGCGTTTTGAGTCATCAAACAACATGTTTTAGGGTTAAAACGTAGTTTCTGTAGAAAGGAATATTTTCATGCTATTATACACAGAAATATCTTTCCAACGACGCAAGAAGCGCCTCAATCAGAGTCTGTATGCAAATGTTATGCCACTCAGAAGTTAACCTTCATATTTTCACACCTATAGTTCAGGAGGATGCCATGTCAACACCCATTATTCATGGAAAATGTACTAGCCACGTGTTTGTGATGTAAAATACTCTAGAAGAGTCTATATTGTAACTCTAGTTAAGAGTTGATGTACTCAAAATTAACCACTAGTATGCTATATGGTTGTGTTATAAGCAACCCACTAGGAGGAAGAGGCATTCCATTCTTTCGAGAGCATTTTGTTCCATAGTTAAGAAAAGATAGCCATGAGAGATTAGAGGTAGAGCATACAGAGAGGATATGTGCACTATAGCAGCCCACATGCCACAAGAATTACTTCTTTGTACCTGCAGTTATATTTCCAGACAGAGAAAGAGAGCGAAGTGGCCTCACCTTCCAGCTGGGTATTCTCCTGAAAGGGTTTCCTAGAGAGCATATCTTGTGTCTTGTGTGTGTGTGTGTGTGTGCTTATTTTGTTGTTCTATAATTTTATGCATAATTTATATTCTCATGCATGCACTAATTAGAGTTAAAATTTCAGATCTAGAAGTTTAATAAAGTTGTAATAGTGTAAAAATTCAAAATTTTAATATATTATTATAAGATATGTTGTGAAAAATTGTCGAGTGAAATATCCGCGGTAGTTTACGGATCATGGTCCAACTTAGATGGCCCATGGGACAAGTCTTATCCTACAAGGTGGTTCCCACCCTCAATGCCTCCCCATGATATTTGAACCATTGACCTACTGGAGAATATATCCCATACAAGCCAACTGACCTACACCTCATAGGTAATGGATGAGCAAGATGTTCTCAAATCCATCTTAGAATATATTTATACATGGATAAAATATCTACTAAGTATTTAAATAGAAAATGAAGGAATGGAAGGAAGGCATCAAATTGATACGTGTATACTTCACACCTTCCTCAAGTTCCTCCATTGTTGAAATAAACATTTAAAAGAAGTGTTACCATTGATAAGATGATATGCAATGATATAAATTTTTTTGGGGACTTTTTTCATTTTTTTTTAAAGATATCTATCGTCCCTTCTTTTAATTTGTTTGTATAAGCTTTTGCTTCCTCTCTTTCATTTAATTTGTCCATGTATGCTCCCATTCCCACTCCATCCACCACTTAGGTGCACAAATGTTTTTGTTTTCACTCTGTCCACCATTCTAGTGCACATAAAATAGATCGAGTTAGGGGAAGAAAACATGATTCAATATTTGTGGACAACTTAATATTATCTTTAAAAATGTTATCCATTTCTTCCTAGTAATAATAACTCTCATTTTATCCTTTTTGTATTACTCACAATAACTTAGTAATAACTCATTCTAATTTTTTTATGCTCCTACCTACAATAAGTTTACCTTTGTATGTTATGCATATGATAACATTTTATATTGCCATATACAACTCTTATATGTGGTGATATAAAGTGTTATCATTTGTGTCAACATAGAAAGTTAAAGTTAGTGCCATAAAAATGTTAGAATGAGAGTTATTACTGAATTATTGTATGCAATACAAAAATGTTAAAATAAGAGTTATTTTTAATATGAAATATTGGATAATATTGTTAAAGAGAATATTCCATTGTACACAAATCCTGAATTGTGGTTGATTTTTGTCTTTTTTTTGTTAATTAAAGCATTTTATATTATCAAATCATTGAGAGATGCATGTTTGTTACATCTATCCAAATGTGGAGATCTCTAGTAACTCTTGTGGATACAAGATTAACCACAACCCTTAATTTATCTAGTATCCTTAGTTCATGAAAACACAAGCCATCCAGCTAGTCATAGATTTTAAAAAAATCCCTTTCTGTTGGGTTGATAATGCATCACATTAAAAAGTTCTAAGAAAACTAGCAAACATAAATATCATTCAGATTGAGAGGAAGTGATGGGACTATGGTCCTCGACACTCGATATAGGAGGTGAATTGATGTTCAAATGATAATGTATGTGCCCTTCTACATGGGCTAGCCTTACATCCAACTTGTCCAAAGTGAAGCACTAGTTCCTCAACATCCTCTTAATTTCCTCCAAAGAAGTAAAAAAATTATACCATTCCACCTATTTATCCTTCTAGACCAAACCAAGTAGCATCTTGATCTACAAGTGTAGGGCTACTGAGTTTAGGTACTACTTTTTCTGTCCCCTAGTATGACCAGGGTATGGAACCCAACAAGAAACCTCATCTAAAATCTCATAGTCCAAGTGGAATTGTCTTTCCACCCTTTCCTATGTTTCTAATTTTATGATTTCTCTTTGCATCTCCGAGGGAACTTCATTAAAATAGATGGTTGCACATTTACCACCTATTACCACATTTACGTATATCCAAATTAGACCAGGAGGATGAGAGGGCATTAACCCAATTGTACAGACTTGTCCTCAGAGATGACACACATAGACCCAACTTACCCACAGTCCACTAAGGTGTCAATCAGCCAAACCCAACACAAAAAATAACTAGGCTTTCTCTTGGCCTTAACACAACATGTGTTTCTCGATAGATAGCTAGAGACCAAAATAGAAAAGCCACATAGATCTAACATTATACAATTCAAGCCCGAAAGAAAAAAAACCTGACCCGCCATGTCTGAGATGCTTGGGGATAATGTCTACTGGATGGCACATTCAAAGATCAAACCCCATTATGATACTTCTGTGTGCCGATGAAAAAAACTCTCCCATCTCCACTCACTAACACTAGGCAATATAGAGAATTCTCATTTTCATACCTTAACACCTATATAAGCGACCTATTAACAACGTAATACTCTAGAACTTCCACTGGCAATAGGGAGGTTGGCTCCTCGACCTTGCCTCCTCTATAAACCTCCACCCAAAACTCACATGCAAAGGTGAATTTCATGGTTATATAACCATAAATGGCCAGTTGTGGGGCTTCATGCTGGGGGTGAGTTCCGCCCCCTACTCATTATTGCACATCATGTTACAAGGTGGTCACTTGACCCTAATGCACCCTCTTATACATTGTGATAAACCTCATCGGGGATGTGGTTGATTTATAATATATATATATAGATATACACTAATGCCTAATATATTTCGATGTCTAATTTTTTATCAACTTAATGATTATTAAGTATAATCTTTTAGAATGTTTTTCCATCATTTCTTATTATTAAGAATCCTTTTACATTATGATTTACTAAATATTTAATTTAATCATAATGTATATTTTCTAAACAAAACAAAACAAAAATATTTTAAATAAAAATTATATTAATCAAGTACAAATTATATTTACACATTTAATATTATATATTAAATAACATCTTTTTTTTTAAAATATAATTTTCAATTTTCTTTTCTTTTCTTAAGTTCATACAACCTCTTATCTCCTAAGTAATGACAAATTATTTGTACATAGTTTTTACAATTCTTTATTCTTTATATTCCACACACACACACACACATATAACTTTATTTTCAAATGCTTATATTTGACAATTCGAAAACAAAGTTATTATATATATATATATATATAACTTTGTTTTCAAATGATTATATTTGACAATAACACACCTTTCCATCTTTCTTAGTAACTCATGTCTTTTATTTTCACTTCAAAGATATAGGATTAAAGGTTTTGATGCTTGATATGGTTTTTCATTATTTACAATAATAATTGTTAATGATCCAGGTGGCTCTAAACACCTTAAGGAGATCAAGAGGGCTCAGAAATGGTCAAAATTCAAAGCAGTCGGATTGCTCTCAAACCAGGTTCAGGTTGAAGTACCTGTCGCCCTGATTCAAACGGTGCAAATGGATCTCCAATCCAAGCCCTTATGGAGAAGTTAGAGGAAGTCAAATTTTTGGTCAAAGTTCTGCAATGGGCCAGGTTTAAGTGTCCCACAAATTCACCGTCAACCGGTAGGGAACTTATCCCTCAAAAATGGGTGAAATTGTGGCCTCTTTAATTTTCCCAATAACCCTTATGTTGGGAAAAATTAAAGATGACCATTATTGTTATAAAAACGAAAAAAAAAAAAAAATATTAAAAAATAGGAGTGGCGGACCATGACCCCCACCACCCCCGTCGAACCATATCATAACTAAACTATATTAAAAAAATTGTTGGGGGTGGGCTATCAACCCCTCCACCCCCCCCAAAACCCACCAAACAACGACATATTATAATTATGGGGCGGTGGACCATGACCCCCGCCGCACCCTCCGCCACGGAACCATATGGAACCACATTTAAATGGGTCGGCGGGAATTGAACCCGCCCGGCCACGTAGGCCGGCCCGCTCCACAGGCGGCCCAAACAAACCAAGCCATATTTAAATATATTCAATCCAAAACAACAAAGCGTCAACCAATGCTACAACCAAAATCAATTCAAATGAATGCCAACATAACCAAACAATCCAAAAATATGCGGACTTTCGGGGGAGGTGGGATTTGATCCCCCGACCTCCCCTTAACAATTGACTATTGTTACCATTGCGCCAGGTGTAGCACTTGGTAAACTCCACCCACCAAAGCATACATAAACCTTTTCCTTTGCCATTTGACCCTAACAGAGGAGCCAACGGACCAAAAAAAGGAGGGCAGACTAGCACACCAGCGGAGCGAAACCACGACCCCACAGCAAGGCGGAATAATGTGCAGACACACTTTCCGAGATAGAGAATCGTTTGCAGAGAATATTCTTTGATTCCTGAAAGATTCCATGGGGAGGTAAATTTCCATTTTGTAAGAATGATATGAATTTTATAGTCATTTTAACGAGAATTTCACAGGGAACACGATGGTAAAGCCAAAATGGCCATCTGAGCAACAAATTTGCAGATTCCCTGAAGAACAAAATCTTTGGGAATCTTGAAAGCATAAAAATTATTTCTTGAGGCTCAAAACTTGCCGGAGTCCATTTTCAACAAACTTTATGTCGATTTTACGCCTCTCGGCGACAGGAATCCGATGGCAGTGTCTATTTCAGCAGCAGAGCTTCCCATCTTTCAGCCATTTTCCAGATTGAAATGACGGTGTCAGATTCTCAAGTGTGGACAGTCAATTCTATGCCCCTCGATGCCACGAGTTCGATGGTGCAACCAGATTCAGAAGCTGAGCATCTGCTTCTTCGACCAACTTTAGGGGTTGAGGAATATGCAGTTTGATCATGTGCCTCTTTTTGTTGTGAGATGTATTATGATTTATAGATCCTTGCTTGATGCATGTGCGGGATCTTGTTTTTGCTTCATGTGAGATTATTTCACACTGATAGGAGGTCCATTGTGAGTGAGAGTTCTTATACCGGAATGTCTCGTGGAGAGACAAGCCACTCATGTTGAGGGCACATCCTTATATGACAGAGACGTAGCCCACACTGGGTGAACTCCGCTATCAACGTCTCGTGTTTTTATGTTGTTGATGGTTGTATTGTTCCCCTTATTTACAGCATGCACATGTATTATTTTATGCTATTTTAAAATACAATTCTAACAACATCACAGAAGTAAAATATCATGGGTAAATTCGGTCGCTGATGGACCTGGATCAAGTGGTATCAGAGCGGTCTTCTTGCTGATGCGAATTGCGAGCATGAACAACGATTGAATGTGCAACATTGCAGGATGGAAAAGAAATGTACGAGGCCATGCTCAGGATGTCTAAAATGGTGGACATGATGTATGAAGTTTATGAAATACGGAAGAAAGAAGAAGCAGAAAGCGATGCTTCATCCACATCTTCCAGTGAATATTCATCGCCTTAATTGTCTTCTCATCATTCGAATGAGGAGATCAACTATAGCCTTCAAGCAGATAATGTTGAATTGAAAATGCTTCTATGAGAGGAGAAAGAGGATAAGAAGAGAGTGAAGCTTTAGTTGCAAGCCGTAGAGGCAGCCTTGGAAGAACTGAAGCGCAACGACAAGAGCCTTCAAGAAAAGGATGTTGATTTAAGGAGGCTTCTACAAGAAGAGAAAGAGGATAAGCAGAGACTGTAACTTCAGCTACGAGCCGCGGAAGAGGCCTTATAGGAGTTGAAGCACAACGAAGGCTTAAAGAACCCTTCACCAAATGTTTCTAAATTGACATATGAGGTAAACAATGTTGATTGTTCTTTATTTTCATCTTCACATGCTATCATTTCTGTGGGAAATGTGGAGATACCCATTACAGGAACTGGCATGAGACTCCTATCATTTCTGTGGGAAATGTGGAGATCCCTCAAGAATATGGGATACAAAGGAGGAGGACTTGGCGTTAATGGCCAAGGCATGATTTAGCCATTAGAGGTCGTGCAAAGACCTCGATTTACAAGTTTGGGATACACTGAAGGACAGTGCTCAAAGGCGTCAAAAGCTTCTAATGAATGGTTGAAACTATTGGGGAAGGAGAATGATGGGAACACTTCACCATCATCCTATGACAATGCACATTGCAGAGAAAGATTCGAGGCAAGTTCTTATCACCATGATTGCACCAGAGACCAACAAGAAAGGTATAACAAGTCTCGGTATTCTATTGTTCATTTTGATTATAAACATGTCACTAACAATGAACATAGATCATGGCAAAGGAAAACATGTAGTTTTTTGTGGATTACATAACCATATATTTTCTGAGTGTTGGAAAAGAATGGCAGCACAAAAGAGGATGAGGCGTGAAAGACCTTCTCCACCGCTGGAAAAGAAGAAGGAACAATAAGTTTGGAGGAAGAAGACTCATTGCAGTCATTGCGAAAGAAGTGGCCATCAAAGAGCCACGTGTTGGAGGCTCCATCGAGAGCAGTGCCTTAAGGACAAAGCATCAGTGCAGGAACCAGTTGAAACAATTGTTTGACAAGCAAATGCACCAAAAAGGGATGACCCATTCACTTTGATAAGTGAGAGATGGTTTTTCTAGAAGTGTTAGCTTGTTTTAGCCTTATTTTTAAAATCACATGTTGCAATTTAAAATGTAAAAGTGATGATGTGTTCTCCATCACTTATGAAGTAACAATGATATTTTGGCGTTGTATTGATAGCTGGGGTATTGATTCTATTTGATGTAAACTTGACCACAGAGGATGGTTATAAACTCGTGGCAAGTGTGGGGAATGCTTTGGTCATAGATTGGTCACTTAGTTAAGAATGTAATTTACAAAATATTGTACTACAATTTTGTAGATGATATAGGTGTCAGCTCATCGTTTATGGCTCCGAAGGACAAAGGTGAAGGAGAATGAAGGGTGTCCTTTCAGAACACTAGTGGTGCAGACAAGGTACAAAGAAACTGCAAATTATGTTCATGCTTTTGGTGGACCAAAATCTCCTCAGTGGGGAGGATTGATCCAGGTGGCTTCAGACACCCTTAGGAGATCAAGAGGGCTTAGAAATGGTCAAAATTCAAAGTGGTCGGATTGCTCTCGAACTAGGTTCAGGTTGAAGTACTCGTCGCCCTGATTCCAACGGTGTGAATAGATCTCCAATCCAAGCCCGTATGGAGACGTTAGAGAAAGTCAAATTTTTGGTCAAAGTTGGGTAGTGGGCTAGGTTTAAGTGTCCCGAAAATTCACCGTCAACCGGTAGGGAACTTAGCCCCCGAAAATGGGCGAAATTGTGGCCTCTTTAATTTGCCCAAAAACCCTTATGTTGGGAAAAATTAAAGACGACCATTATTTTTATAAAAACCAATTTTTTTTTTTTAAATAGGAGTGGCGGGCCATGACCCTCGCCACCCCCATTGGACCATATCATAACTAAATTATATTAAAAAAATTGTTGGGGGCTGGGTTGTCAACCATGCCACTCCCGCTGGAACCCACCAAACAACGACATATTATAACTATGGGGCGGCGGGCCATGACCCCCACCGCACCCTCCACCAAGGAATCATATGGCACCATATTTAAATGGGTCAGCGGGTATTGAACCCGCCCGGCCACATAGGTCAGCCTGCTCCATTGGCGGCCCAATCAAACCAAACTATATTTAAATATATTTCAATCCAAAACAACAATGTGCCAACCAACGTTACAACCAAACTCAATTCAAACGAATGCCAACATAACCAAACAATCCAAAAATGCGCGGAATTTCAGGGGAAGCGGGATTTGATTCCTCGACCTCCCCTTTAAAATTTACTATAGTTACCATTGCGCCAGGTGGAGAGTTTGGTAAACTCCGCCCACCAAAGCATACATAAACCCTGTCCTTTGTCATTCGACCCCAATAGAGGAGCTAGCAGATCGAACAGATGAGGACAGACCAGCGAAGCAGAATCAAGACCCCACAGCAAGGCAAAATCATGTGCGGGCACACTTTCCGAGACGAAGAATCTTTTGTAGAGAATATTCTTTGATTCCTGAAAGATCCATGAGGAGGTAAATTTCCATTTTGTCAAAATGATATGAAGTTTATAGTCATTTTAACAGAATTTCGTAGTGAACGTGATGGTAAATCTAGAATGACCATATGAGTAGTAGATTTGCATATTCCATGCAAAACAAAATCTTAGGGAATCTTGAGGGCATCAAAAAGATTCCTTGAGGCCCAAAACTTTCCAGAGTCCATTTTCGACAAACTTTATGTCGATTTTACACCTCTCGGCGACAAGAATCCGATCGCGATGTCCATTTCAGTAGCAGATCTTCTCATATTTCGACCATTTTCCAGATTTGAATGACGGTGTTATATTCTCAAGTGTGGACAGTTGATTCTATCCCCCTCGATGCCACGAGTTCAATGGCGCAGCCAGATTCAGCAGCTGAGCATCCGCTTCTTCAACCAACTTCAGGGGTTGAGGTATATGTAGTTTGATCATGTGCCTCTTTTTGTTGTGATATGTATTATGATTTATAGATCCTTGCTTGATGCATGTGCGGGATCTTGTTTTTGCTTCATGTGAGATTATGTCATGTTGATAGGGGGTCCAATGTGAGTGAGAGTTTCTGTAGTGGAACGTCTCATGGAGAGACAAGCCACTCAAGTTGAGGGCACATCCTTGTATGACAGAGAACATCATCCATGTACATCTTCCCATTTCCAGCACTATATGAAGCAACCTACCCCATTTTGACACCAGGCCTGGAGACATAGCCCACACTGGGTGAACTCCGTTATCAACATCTCGTGTTTTTCTGTTGCTGATGGTTGTCTTTTTCCCCTTCTTTATAACATGCACATGTGTTATTTTATGCTCTTTTAAAATACAATTCTAACAACATCACCGAAGTAAAAGATCATGGGTAAATCCGGTAGCTGATGGACCTGAATCAGTTAATTGCCTAGTTTGAGTGATTTTGACGAAGAATTGTTGCTTATAAATTGGAGGGTGGGATGCATTGTTATAAGATTTTCATTGTAATCTTTCTACAAATTCATTTAAAGAAATATCACAATAAACATAGTGGCCTACAATTGTTTTATTTATTTTATTTTTAAAATTCCATATAATTATTGATCTAAAACCTTTAAATAACTTATTATTAGAAGATTGTTATTAATAAGACTAATAAAATATTTATTTTCAATGGAAAATATTTTTTTGGACCTTCACATGAGAGTATTTATTGGAGTGTCATGGGTACATATTATGTAAATCTATATTTGAATAAAATAGTAGTTCTATACTAATTTTCTCAAAGAAAGTGACTTGTAACTTACTCTCATCATAATGGAAAATCCCATAGTGAGTTTGCATGGCCTTCTCTCAATAAGAGTCCACCACAAGGTTCTACTTTCATAATAATAACTTCCCAACTTAAAGTGAAATTTATGTGTAACAATTCACAAGAACACAAGAATCCCATGTAATGGATAATAAATTGATGGTATCTATCTCGAAGCAAGTGAAATACATCTAGTAGTATGATGTGTTGATCTCTCTTCAAAATATGTACTATGAAGATCCTATTCTACAATGTTGCAATGTGACAACATATAGGAAACTTGCATATACGATAAGGAGAATGCCTCCATGGTGTCCTCTAGGAGTAATCAAATATGCACAAGGAAGATTGATAATAGTGAGAAGAGATTTTTTGCAATTTACAAAATACATTTTGCATATATTCCTTATATGGGGATATTGGGTGGAAGATTCATAACACAGACTCATTTTGCTCATTTTTATGTTTATTTTTTCCAATGCTTGATTAGTTTCTATAAGATCAAGTCTAAATAATTAGAGATGGGTTATGATGCATCACAATCTCATCACAATCCTCTTAGTCCATTTCCCTCATGTTATTAAATAATTGCTCCTCACATTCCTCTTGGTCATTATCCTTGTTAATTTTATTTGAAGAATATGTAAATCCATTTCTTAAGCTTTACATAGGAAACATAGGTGTATTGACCTTTGGTTAGGAATTTTGCAATTTGTCATTCATATTAACTTTTCATATATACATCATTTACAAAGGAAATGACATTCTTAACTTGGTGTCAAGGCAAAGTTACACAATCATATACCATGTTTTAATGATCCAATGTTTCTTTTGACCAACATGATTATTGGGAACATTTGACAAGTTATAATATGATAATGGTTATGTTTAAAAAATGGTGTAATAAGAGGGAAAGGATACCTTCTTGCAATGACAATAATCCATTGAATATAGGTGTACTATGGCATATACAAAGGAAAAGAGACATTGTTGCAATGGAAATAATCCATTGAATCTATGTTTAGTACAAAATCTCTTAAAGTAACAAGTGTTTGACATTATTATCCTTTTTCCCTTGTAAAGGAGGAGTGACAATATATCAAAGTAAATGTTGACTTCTGATTGTACATTTAAGGTTGTGCCTCATTTTTCACATAAACACATTATAATAAAATATATTTATCCATAATTTTGATGAATAACTAAGAAAAGCATTTGGTGAGTACAATAATGAGGTATTGATATGATAAATCATGATTTAATGTTATCCCAAAAAAAATCCACACTATTATAAGTGAATGGTGTTTTAAGGATTAGTTCAATTAATTTAACCATTCATTTGAAACATATAGTTGTTGATATCCCATAGATCATTGGTTCATATTTTGTTTCTAGTCATTAGGGTTACTAACCATTATTGTGGCTAGCTATTGTGAAGCCCTCCATATCTATATATTGCAATGAAAAGAAAAATCCCATATAAATTTTTTTTAAGAAATATAAAATTCCCCACAATAATAATGAGAATACATATAGTAAATAATTTATAAGGAACCAATATTACAAAGATTGTCAATTCATATCTGATTTAGAAGTAGATTTTGTTAAAATAGATATTATTGTAAATAATTTAGTCAAAAGTCACCCTTATTTTCAAATTAGAGAAAAAAATTACTCTCGCAACAATTTTTTTAATATGAATTAGTTGAATTTTTTAAATTAAGGCATTATGCATCTTTAATAATATATTGGAAACATGAAATTAAAGACTTTCATATATAAAGAATGAAGAGTTGCACATTGAAATAAACCATTCCATGAATAGATAAATTTGCATAAAAGTAAATTTGTACAGGATAGAAAAATAAAAGTTTATTTATGGGGATGAGATAAATTGTTTTTATTTAAAATTAAAGTTTTTTAAGTTTTTTTAAAAGTGAAATTTGTTTCAAATTTGTAAGTTCAATATTATTTGAAAGGTAAATAGTAATTTGGGAAATGAGTAATAATAATTTGTTTGTTATATTTTTAATAGATTTATTTTATTTTTGAATTTTTAAATTGCAATTATGAATGTATAAATAAATTTAATTTTGATTTAATTTTATTTTTTTTCTCAAAAATAAAACAAAAAATTGATATTCATATTAATGAAAAACACTACATAATTGTATTTAGTTCCAAATGTATATCATCAACCATGAAAATTATAGTTCAAAAACTACCACAACTCCTGATATCCATTAATAGATTACTTGGTCTTCTATACAAGTGCATGAACTCTAAAAAATGATACCAATTTACCATCATCTAATAATAAATAGAGCCCACAAAACCAAAATCAAACAAATCAAATAGTAAAGATAAAAAATATGAGTATGCAAAAAGATCAGTTGAAACTTAACCAAATGGAATGGAACCATCTTCCATCTTGTGACCATTTCGAAGGAAGTGCATCAAAAAGACCTTTCTTTGATAAAGAGTATGCAATAACACTTTCTTCAGGATAAATATGAGTAAAAGAGATGCAACCAAATAAGTTTTTTAGGTTCTGAATGCTATTGATCAAGCCTCACAACATCAGATATGCTCCAAATCAATGTACATGACAAAGAACAACAGACCCCATAAATGCAATAATTTCCACCCTAGTATTGATGCCCTCATCGCCATACCAAAAAAGGTGGAAATGTCCATTTGAATTTTTAATGATCACTACACAACACCTACAACGACCCCAGCTCCATCAAAAAAATTTGCAGCTCCATCAAAAAATAAGCTCGATACTCCAACATTGGAGAAGGGCCTCTAGGTGGCCTTTGTGGCTTCTGCTTTGTTTCGCTCCAATTTCTTAGTACCATGCACATATCTTTGAAGAAATCCACCCCACATCAAACTATTTATTTTCAAATATCAACACATTTTTAGCCCGCCAAATGCCCTAAATAGTGGGTAAAATTATGTGATTCTTAGGCCTACTCAACCACCATATGAATGGGGACAATCTCTGTACCTCTAAGATTTTGTAGATTTGATAACTTAGTGGGTAAAATTATGTGATTCTTAGGCCTACTCAACCACCATATAAATGGGGAAAATCTCTGTACCTCTAAGATTTTGTAGATTTCATAACTTAAACTTGCCATTCTAAAGAATTTCATACAAAATTGATAAAAAGAAAAGTCCAAGCTTAAAAATTTTAAATTGCAACTTAAATATAAATATATAGTAGCATGTATAAAAAAGATTTAATTTTCATTCAATTTTCTAATTTTATTTTAATTTCGTAATAAAATTAATATTTTTTGATAAAAATATTGTAATCAAATTAAATCATTTAATAAATTATAATAAAAAAATAAAAAATATTTAAAAATATTATATTTAATAATAATAATCTTTATGATTTAAAAATCAATGTATCCCCAATTATTAGCATTTAAAAAAAAATAAAAATAAAGCATAATATATCACTCATTATTAACATTTTTAACAAAACCAAAACACAATTCAAAATTTTAACAATTTTTAACCCAAAAAAACTATTTCATGCAATATTATTTTTTATGTGGTGTATTTGGGAAAAAAGTTTAGAATATATCTATTTTAAAAAATTATATAAAAACTTAATATTGTTATACATTTAAATTTTAAATTTTAAATTTTAAATGATATCACATGGTTTTAAACAAATTTTTTTTTTAATAGATTTGCTTTGTAAATTATAAATTCTTAAATGATTGATAAATTATTTACCACCTTTTTAAACATTTAATTTATATCATTAGTAACCAAAATTATTCAATATTTCATGAAACTAATTCCAACTCTATTTATTAAATAATACTCCTTGAAACAATATTTAACTTTTTCAAGTTGGTCTCATATATTTAAATAATACTATCGGCTATAACTTTTAACTTTTTATATGGGCTAGTTTAATTTAGAGATGAAATAGACATTTTTCACTGAAATACATTGGAATACATTAAAACAATTAACAATTTGAAGAAAGAACCTGATTTTCAACAATTTGAAAAAAGAATGTGATTTTTATTATTTAAAATGTATTTTTAAATGTATAAATATATTTTACACTAAATTTTTTTTTGAATTATTTCTATTACTATCATGCAGATTAACTTAAATTCAAATTTTTAAAATATCTACCAAATTTTAATTAAAAAAAAAAACAAAAAACAAAACCAAACACCATTTCATTTATATCTGAATAATATTATAACACGCTCCTCTTTTTCAGTGACTACCTCTCTTTATTGTTAGGGGAGTGGGAGCATATCGAGACAAATTAAATGACGGAGTGGGAGCGGGAGCATCGAGACAAATTTGGCAGCCCGATCATGTACCTACCGACAAATTTAGAGTGGTGAGAATGGCGACGGAGTGGGAGCATATTGAGACAAATTAGATGACGGAGCGGGGGCATCCAGACAAATTTGGCAGCGCGAGCATGCACAGACAAATTAAGAGAAGTAACGACGCAATCTTTTTCAAGAAAATTAAAAAGCAACCCCCGTACTAGCAGAAAAGCATGTCAATATCATTTTATCCATGGCAAAGCTTTTTCTAAATGTTTTTATTTCAAGAACGAAGGAAGGAAGGAGGTGTTTCACCGTTGAATACCTTTCTTCCCTTACAGTTCCGTCTATTTAATCATTCAGCACATGCATTTTCCATGTTTGAATTCATTGCGAGATGACTGAGAGAATATCTTGCTCATCCATCATTGTTGCCTGCCTTCCCTTTCTTTGCCGTTTGAATGCCTGCCTTCGCTTTCTTTGCCGTCTGTCTGAATTCATTCTGAGATTCCCATCTGTCATTATTGTTGCCTGCCTTCCCTTCCTTTGCCGTCTGAATTCATTCTGAGATGGCTTTGACAACATCTTGCTTATGTCTGAACTCCAACGATTGCACTCATTGCAGCCATTAATTCCATTTTTCAACTACATTTTTTTTACAGGTTGTCCTTTCTTTGGTTTTCTGTTTTGGACATTTATTCTCTTTTCTGTTTGAAAATTTAGCTTGCCGATGATCTTCAACGAAATTCTATCAGCCATTATGTTTATAGGAAACAGCATGGGGTTAGAATGGGATTTATTTATAGAGTTTTTCATAGTATTAGCCACAGATTTCCGAAATAACGTGTCCCGTACTGTATTCTTAAAAGCAAGCCACAGATATCGTACGGTGTTTATGATCAGCAGAGTGAACAGGACACGAACAGGACAGGCTTCATGTTTAGATAAAGATGTTTCCGTCCTCTGTATTTCATTTTATTTTATTTTTTAAATGTTAAATGGATGATTAAAGATTCATGGTTGACAAAACTTTCAAATTATGTTTAATCGAGGATTGAAGATTTAGAGCTCATCAACCTATCTTTCTGCTGTGATCTCCCCTCCTGCCTATCCGATAGAGTACGAGTTCTGGTTGCTTTTTTGGAGTCTGATTTTCTCCATGTTTATACTAGAAAGAAAGAAAGTATTTTTAATGTTTACTAGGCTAAAAATAGTTTATGGGACAGATTGCTTTTCTATTTTGCTTTTGTATTTGATCTTTTTTCTTTGAAGTTTTACAATAACTACTCCCAACTTATCAACAAACTCTTTGTTGAATAAATTATCTCAAAAACTAATTGCCAAAATACCTGCATAATTTTCCATATCTTTAAAAACCTCCGTTCTAAATAGACTTCCCTACGAAACGAGTTTAGAGTATGCAGGCGTCCAACTCTGTTTCCCAGAGGAGTATTCCAGCTGGACTGAGCGAAACTGTCTTGTTGACATCGCATGGTTCATAATATTTATTTCTGCGTGGCTTTCGGTGCAGGTACGACTCTTTTGGGTGGACCACAGGTAGGCAGCTTTTTTCCTTTCTTATGGATTTTTGTTTGGTATATGTGATGATACACATGTAAGTTCCATTTGATTTCAGCCTTGTTTAAAAAGTTTTCTGATGAGTGGCGTCTACACGAAAATACAATCCATTAGGTGTTTCCAAAATTTATATCGAGTAGGTTTTTCAAAAACTCTGCATTATTGGTTAGGTCTTTCATACTTTCATGTGGCACAGGGCATAGGTATCAATGACAGAACTAAATGTGCTATTCAATGGGTTAGATTAAATTTAAAAACACATTTATATATTTATTTGTAAAAAAATATTAGAAAAAATATTATGAGATTCGTTAAATTTTAGTTTTTGGTTTATGATGGTGCTGAATCTATTTCCATTATAAAAAATGCAATTCAAACACTCTAACTAATTGATTTTTTGAATTTTCTTTTACATTGCCTTCCCTGCTATTATGTCGCCTCACTAAACAACTCCCATTTTATGTACTTATGAAACCGCTTATGAAACCAATGTTATGAGATATTATGTATCTTAGTAATTATATTTTTTAAATGTTATAACTTATTTTTTGACATAGTAATATAGTATTGCATTTTGAATAATATGCTACATAATAATTATATAATGGCAATTTTGGTTATTAAAATAAATTTAATTACTATATATATATATATATATATATATATATATATATATATATATATTGTCAAATTGGTAGTACTTTGCTATTTTCTATTTATCTTCTTTAAAGCAAGTTACAATAGATAGTGTTTTGGTGACCTCAACCTACCCAGAGGAAACCAGGTTTGTTGGCCACCTTAACGCATTAAAAGCCAACCAAAATTGAAAATGTTTCATTCTTCTACTCGGCGCATTTGCTTGTTCACTATTTAAACCATTTACAAAGTAGCAACTTAAAACCAAAGCACTGTCCAAAAAAACATTATGCATATAAAAGTAAAGATTAAACTGAAATACTATCCATTTGATGATTCTATTGGAGCTGGGTCTTTCGTCGTAGAGTCTGGCATGTCTGCTTGCTACATCTGTTGAATTTGCTTCTCAATTCGTCCAATACGACTTTCAATTCTCCCAATACGGTCCGTCGCTTGATATTAAGTCACCTTGATATGTTGAATTTGATTACCAATATCCTGAAGCAATTCCAACATTTTTGGTTCTTGATTCTCGCTGCGTGGATAAAGACTCTGGATAGCCTTAGCCGGAAGACACTTCATAATCCAATAAGTATGGACTATTTGATTGAACAGTGAAAGACGACCTCTAGTATTCCCAGGATCTGAAATAAAGTCCAAAATTTCCGCTTTTGCTTCATTGTCTTCCTCATTGCTTTGAGTTTCTCTTTTCCAGCCATGAATTACCTTCCTGACTTGAGACGAATTCCCAAGGGGGTATACTAATGAGAGATTCACTAAGATCTCTTGATTTTTCTTGCTGCCTCTCTTTATGGTCTCAACTTTAGGTTTTATCATCTTATGTTTCCCTTTTTCTTTAATTTGAGTCACTGTTTGTCTCGTTTGCCTTTTTACCATTGTGTTGAGCTGTGTGATTTTGTAAATTAACTTTGGATTAACAATATAAGAGCCTGTATGACGGAAGAACAAAGGTATAACAATTAATCTTCCTATCTTCTGACCAACAACATCTTGTGGATGCTTATGATGCTCCTCTTGACTTAACAGATACGGAAGTCCAAAAAATTTATCACCCCTGAAATTAGCATGGGGATAAAGACAAACCCAGAAATGACATAGAGTCGAGACAATAAGAAAATGGCAGTGAACAACAGAACCAAGCTTATAAGAAAGGTAAAGTTTCAGCGTAAAACCCTGAAGGAGAGCTACTATATAACCCAGATGGAAAAACAAAGTAAAGCCCTGACATAACCACAGCAAAATACTCTACCTCCTATCGACCAAGGCTTTCATAAAAAGGCAGGACCAGAGACCATTTAAATGGCGAATTCGAAGCATAGTACCCTACCTCTTGCTTAGAGAATCAATCAAAGTTTCATGGCAGAAAAACATAGACCTCAACACAGAGGCTCGCATAAAAAAATGGTTCTCTTTTCTTCCACTTCTAGAACCCAAATATACCAGCCAGAAACCTACGGAGAAAACTTGATAACTCATGAACAGACGACAATAACACTTCACAGGAAACAAAGAAAAGTGATAAATATGCTCTACATTACAAGGATCCCTAAAGCAAGGCTCGATGGCCTCCGGAGGTATGGACACAGAGCATCTGATTAAGAGCCAAGTTTTACAAGCAAATACTTCCCTATCCTGATACATATCAATACTAAAGACAAATGACATAAGATTGATATGAAGAAGAACATACCCCAACACTAGATCGAAACTGCTGCAAATTATGGAAGCTCCAGTCTCCACTCGCCGCAATACACCGTTTTTTACAGAGGAAGTGTTTGTTTGGCAAACCGAATTACAATGCTTGAACCCAGCCCTGGAATGCCTTTTACCCCAAGCTTCTGACAACACAGGCTATCTTCCTAAATTTATGATCATTCCCATATCCTCTGCATGCCTCCATAATCGTTTGATGGACGACTTAACATTCATAGTTAATGCACATGGTACTCTTTCGCCACTTGGCTTATGCTGTGGGCAGCGTCATCAGTCTTAGAGCACCCCGATCGTTCAACTCCAACTCCACATTTTAACAATTATCATATTTCTAAAAAAAAATAGTAATTAGTTTGGACTTAGATTTTAAATATTTTAACCTAAAAAATCTTAATTAATATTTTAACTTTTTTTATATCATTTTATTTGAAATGCCATAAGCATTTTTTTTCCTCTCCAAACTTAAAGTCAAAATCATGATTTATTCCAAGGCAAATATAATAACTAGAATACAATTGTAATTATCTAGAAAATAATATTTAGAAAACACTGGTCTCATGCTAAAAATTAGAATGCATTGGATTGCTAATAGTATGGTTTGTATATATAATATTTTTGAATTTTTTTTAAAGAGACTAGGTTGTGAATATGTATTATCTATAATCAAGTGACTTGGAGCTCATTATTGCATATCTCATATATCTTGACCATATTTTTTCTATAATTTGAGGGTTGTCTTTGTCTAAATACTCTTTGTTCTTTCTACGACTATTTATAAAACACATAATTCAAGTTCAATGTATGTTTCACTACATATACATACGTTGAGAAGCATTAAACTCTACAATATGATACATACAAACTTTCCTTCCTTTAGTTGTCTCAAAGAGACACCCCTTTTATTATACCATGATACAAAATGCACTTGCTCACAGATAACCACAAAGATGCAATATTTTTGCTCTCATAAAAAACTAAATGACTAGCCACCGAGAATTTGTATTTCTCAGGTATTTCTCTATATTATTTCATAAGTTGAGAAATAGGGGTTCTTGTTTAAGTGTGTGTAAGAGAGTAATTTTAAAAATGGAAAAAATTGTAATGAATTTTAGGTATGAAGAAATGTTCATACCTTTATTATCATTCATTTTATTGCTATCAATTGGATTTTTTTT
Source organism: Pinus albicaulis (assembly GCA_034641835.2). Classification (NCBI taxonomy): domain Eukaryota; kingdom Viridiplantae; phylum Streptophyta; class Pinopsida; order Pinales; family Pinaceae; genus Pinus; species Pinus albicaulis. The sequence continues at coordinate 795,431,171 of CM076576.1, read as the reverse complement.
AGCTCATTCGGTGGCCCTCAAGTTCAAGTTATATAGAGTGGGTGTTGCCCTACCATCAATGTTGTCTATAAATATTTAGGGACGAGAGTCCATTTTAGAGTCAAAATTGTGTTAGGAGAAGCAATTATAGTCAATAAATGGTAGACAAATTTATTGAAAATCAATATCAAAAACCTATATATCACTTCATGAGTTGGGCCTAGTTATTACTTCCTAAATTATAATCAAATTGTTAAAGATATGCATACTTAGGTGAAACTTTGATTACATATATGATAATATTGAGTTAAAAGTGCATAATTATTATTAGTTTATGAGATGACTATTTTGGATTATTACTTTGGTCAAAATAGTGTAATAGATATGTAAGAAAGTAAGTTCCTTCTAGTTTCTAATAGAATATAGTGTGTGTGATCTTGGGATAAGTCTAATTTTCCCTTTGTTTATTTGACTATGAAAGAGCCTAACATTGTTTTTATTGATTGGCTATATATAGTTTAACTTGTAGTAAACTCTACATAGGATTTGGTATGATATTGAGAACAAAGGGATTATTCATTATCACTTTTGCCTGTCAAATATCTAGAGGGAGGGGGTTGAGAAGTATATTTTATTGAAATAGATGTTATTGTAAATAATTTAACCAAAAACCTAAAACAAATTACCATCTCACAACAATTTTTTTAATTGGGGCATTATGCATCTTTAATAGTCCATGAAATGGAAAAATGAAATTAAAGACTTTCATTATATAAAAAATGAAGACTTTGGACGTTGAAATAAACAATTCCATGAATGGCTCAAGAATTTGCATAAAAGTAAATTTTTACATGATAGGAAAAATAAAAGTTTGTTTGTGAGGATGAGATAAATTGTTTTGATTTAAAATTAAAGTTCCATGAGTTTATTTTTAAGTGAAATTTGTTTCAAATTTTTAAGTTAATGCTATTTAAAAAGTAAATAGTAATTTGGGATTATTTGTTTTTTTTTTTATATTAGATTATTGAATTTAAAATTTATTTTTAATAAATTTATTTTACTTTTTATTTTTTAAATTGCAATTTTGAATTTTGAATGTATAGATAATGTGGAAAAATGTCTTTCTCATTAATCACATAATTAGGAATAGATCAAATTCTACTTTTTTAATCTGAAAGACATTGTTCTACCTTATGGATCACAAAAGTCTTAGATCTAACATTTATAAATAATTTTTTGTTTTATTTATTCAAAAAAAAAAGTTGATATTCATATTAATGAAAAAAATACATAATTAGCTGTATATCATCAGCTATGAAAATTATAGTTCAAAAATTATCACAAATAAGTTATAACATAGCTATATCTTGATATCCATTAATAGATTACTTAGTCTTTTATACAAGTGCATGAATACTAAAAAATGATACTACTCTTCCATCATCTATTAATAGATCGAGTCCACATAACCAAAATCAAACAACAACTGAAATAGTAAAGGTAAAAAGTATGAGTATGCAAAAAGATCACCTGAAACTTAACCAAATGGAATGGAACCATCCTCCATCTTGTCACCAATTCGAATGAACTGGAAATGTATGCCACCAGGTGCAACAGAAAGACCTCTCTTTGATAAAGAGTATGCAATAACACTTTATTCAGGGTAAATATGAGTGAAAGAGATGCAACCAAATAAGTATTTTTAGGTTCCCGATGCTATCTATTTAAGCCCGATAACATTGAAGCATTGATTCTGGCTCTATCATTTATCCACTCTAATACTATCTTTGCATCACCACAAATGTTGATATGCTCAAAGAACAACATCCCCCATAAATGCAATAATTTCCACCATGGTGCCCTCATTGCCATACCAAAAAAGGTGGAAATGTCCATTTGAATTTTTAATGATCAATGCATCACACCTACAACGACCCAATTTTGCATCTCCTAGTATTGGTGCCCTCATCGCCATACCAAAAAAAGGGGAAATTTCCATTTGAATTTTTAATGATCACTGCACCACACCTACAAAGACCCAATTTTGCAGCGCCATCAAAAAATACACTAGGTACTCTAACATTGGAGGGCCTCTATGTGGCCCTTTTGGTTTCTTATTTGTTTCCTTCAGTCCAATTTCTTCCTACCATGCACATATTTTTGAAGAAATCCACCCCACATCAAACTATTTATTTTCAAATATCAGCCCATTTTTAGCAGCTCAAATGCCCCAAATAATCAACCAAGGTAAAATTATGTGATTTTTAAGCCTACTAAACCAACATATAAATGAGGAAAATCTCACTACCTCTAAGATTATATAGATTTCATAATTCAAACTTGTGATCTTAAATCATACAAAATTGATTAAAAAAAGTCTAAACTTAGAAAATTTAAATTACAACTTAAATATATAATAATGTGTATATAAACTATTTAATTCTCACTCAATTTTCTATTTTTAATTTAATTTCTTAATAAAATTAATATTTTTTGAAAAATATATTAGAATCAAATTAAATCATCTACCAAATTATAATAAAAAAATAAAAAATATTTGAAAATATTATTCTTAATAATAATAATATTTATGATTTAAAAATCAATGTTTCATCAATTAGTAACATTTTTAATAAAAATAAAAATAAAACATAATATATTACTAATTCACTTTTAACAAAAATAAAACACAATTGGAATATTATTCTTATGTGATGTATTTGGAAAAAAGTCTATAATATTTCTATTTAAAAAAAAATTATATAAATACTTTATATATATATATAATTTAAATGATACCAGAACTTTCAAACTCTTTTTTTTTAAAATATGTTTGTCACTTCTAACTTTTTTTCAACTTTACAAATTCTTAAATGATTGATAAATTATTTAGTACATTTTTAAACATTTAATTTATATTACTATGCTGTAACCATTTTAACATATTCAATACTTCAAATTAATTCCAAATCTATTTATTAAATAATATTACTTAAAATGACTTTTAACTTTTTTATTTTTATTTTATATATTTAAAGAATATTACCTCAAATTATGTAGATTAACCCATTTAAACTCAATTTTTTAAAAACATTTACTAGATTTTTAATTAAAATTAAAATAAATAAATAAATATATATATATATATATATACCCAATTTTAATTAAAAATAAAAATAAAAATACATACAGTGAAAAACCATTTTGTCTAGATTAAACTAAACCTTTTATATATTTAAATCATATTATAACACTTAGCTTTTTTTATATTAGCACGGTCTTTTTAAGTAACTACGTTTCTTTATTGTGTAGTGGAGTGGGAGCATATCGAGGCAAATTAAATGACGGAGTGGGAACGGGAGCATCGAGACAAATTTGGCAGCCCGAGCATAAGAGTGGTGACGGAGTAGGAGCATATTGAGACAAATTAAAAGACGGAGCGGGAAAATCCAGACAAATTTGGCAGCGCGCGAGCATGCACAGACAAATTAAGAGTAGTAACGACGCATTCTTTTTAAGAAAATTAAAAAGCAACCCCCGTACTGGCAGAAAAGCATATCAATATCTTTTTATCTATGGCAAAGCTTTTTTTAAATGTTTTTATTTCAAGAACGAAGGAAGGAGGGAGGTGTTTCGCCGTTGGATACCTTTCTTCCCTTACTGTTCCTTCTATTTAATCATTCAGCACATGCAGGTTCCATGTTTGAATTCATTGGGAGAAGGCTGTAAGAACATCTTGCTCATCCATCATTGTTGCCTGCCTTCCCTTTCTTTGCCGTCTGAATGCCTGCCTTCCCTGTCTTTGCCGTCTGAATTCATTCTGAGATTCTCGTCTATCATTGTTGCCTGCCTTCCCTTCCTTTGCCGTCTGAATTCGTTCTGAGATGGCTTTGACAACATCTCGCTTATGTCTGAATTCCAACGATTGCACTCATTGCAGCCATTAATTTCATTTTTCAACTACATTTTTTTTACAGGTTGCCCTTTCTTTGGTTTTCTGTTTTGGACATTTATTCTCTTTTCTGTTTGAAAATTTAGCTTGCCGATGACATCCAACGAAATTCTATCATACATTATGTTTATAGCAGACAGGACGGGGTTAGAATGGGATTTATTTATGGAGTTTTTCATAGTATTAGCCACAGACTTCCGAATTAACGTGTCCCGTACTGTATTCTTAAAAGCAGGCCACAGATATCGTACAGTATTTATGTTAAGCAGAGTGAACAGGACGCGAACAGGACAGGCTTCATGTTTAGGTAAAGATGTTTCCGTCCTCAGTATTTCATTTTATTTTATTTTTAAATGTTAAATGAATGATTAAAGATTCATGGTTGACAAACTTTCAAACTATGTTTAATGGATGATTGAAGATTTAGGGCTCATCAACCTATCTTTCTGCAGTGATCTCCCCTCCTGCCTATCCGATAGAGTACGAGTTCTGGTTGCTGTTTGGGAGTCTGATTTCCTCGAAGTCCACACGAGGCAACATCCCTCTTAAGATGATGGACTTCCCTACGAGTCGGGTTTGGAGTATGCTGGCGTCCAACTCTGTTTCCCGGAGGAGTATTCCAGCTGGACTGAGCGAAACTGACGAGAAAGACAATTGGTGACATCGCATGGTTCATAACATCTATTTCTGCGTAAATCTCGGTGCAGCTACGACTCTTTTGGGTGGACCACAGGTAGGCAGCTTTATTCCTTTCATATGGATTTTTGTTTGTTATATGAGATAATACACATGTAAGTTCCATTTGATTTCAGCCTTGTTTAAAAAGTTTTCAGTGGGCTGCGTCTACACGAAAATACAATCCCATAGGTGTTTCCAAAATTTATATAAAGTAGGTTTTTCAAAAACTCTGCATTATCGGTAAGGTCTTTCAAACTTTCATGTGGCAGAGGGCATAGGGTATCAATGGCATAGAACTAAATGTGCTCTTCAATGTTTAAATAGTGTTAGATTAATTTAAAAAACACATTTCAATATTTATTTGTAAAAAAGTATGATGAGATTTTATGTACTTATGAAACCAATTTTATGAGATATTATGTATTTGAGTGATTATATTTTTTAATGGTTAGTTTTTGACATATTACAGTAATATGGTATTGTATATTGTATTTTGAATAATATGTTACATAATAATTATATGATGGCAATTTTGGTTATTAAAATAAATTGAATTACTATATATATTCAACTCTAATTCTACATTTTAACAATTATCAGATTTCTAAAAAGAAATAGTAGTTAGTTTGGACTTAGATTTTAAATATTTTAACCCAAAAAATCTGAATTATTATTTTACTTTTTTTGATATCATTTTATTTGAAATGCCATAAGCATTTTTTTCCAAGCCAAATATGATAACTAGAATACTATAGTAATTATCTAGAAAATAATTTTTAGAAAGTGAAAATGCACTAGTGGTCTCATGCTAAAAATTCGAATGCATTGGATTGCTAATAGTATTGTTTGTATATATAAAATTTTTGAATTTTTTTAAAGGAGATGAGGTTGTGAATATGTATGTATTATCTATAATCAAGTAACTTGGAGCTCATTATTGCATATCTCATATATCTTGACCATATTTTTTCTATAATTTTAGGGTTGTTTTTGTCTAAATACTCTTTGTTCTTTCTACTACTATTTGTAAAAAAAATAATTCAAGTTCAATGTATGTTATACTACATATACATATGTTGAGAAGCATTAAACTCTACAATATGATACATAGAAACTTTCCTTCCTTTAGTTTTCTCAAAGAGACACCCCTTTTATTATACCATGATACAAAATGCACTTGCTCATTCTCTATTTTACATGCAGATAACCACAAAGATGCAATACCTTAATTTTGGCTCTCATAGAAACCTAAATGACTAGCCACTGAGAATTTGTCTTTCTCTATGTTATTTCATAAGTTGAGCAATAGGGGTTCTTGGTTAAGTGTGTGTAAGAGAGTAATTTTAAAAGTGGAAAAAATTGTAATGAATTTTAGGTATGAAGAAATGTTCATGCCTTCATTATCGTTCATTTTATTGCTATCAATTGGAATTTTTTCGCTCATTCGGTGGCCCTCAGGTTCAAGTTATATTGAGTGGGTGTTGGCCTACCATCAATGTTGGCTATAAATATTTAGGGATGTAGAGTCCATTTTAGAGTCAAAATTGGGTTAGGAGAGGCAATTATAGTCAATAAATGGTAGACAAAGTTATTGAAAATGAATATCAGAAACTTATATATCACTTCATGAGTTGGGCCTAGTTATTACTTCCAGATTATAATCAAATTGTTAAAGATATGCCAGTGTTTTAAAAACTGGTCGGTCTGGCTTGGAATCGACTGAGTTGGCCTCTTGCCTGGACCGGCTCAGTAGAGAAATCGGTTCGGGGGCCAGTTTGTGACCGAACTGGCGGCTCGGCCAGTTCGGTCACAAACCAGTTGGCTCGACCGAGCCCGAGTTAGATCGGCCGAGCTAGGCAAAGCCGATTGCGGACCCCACTTTGGCTAAAAAACTGACTCCAAAATGCATTTTTGTTCGCTGTTAGGGTTTTGTTACGCCCTCTAATCCCTCCCTATCCTATTAAAGCTACCCAACCCCTCTCATTTCCTCACATCTATCTCATTGCATTTGAGTGAGCATTTGTGAGGAATTTGTGAAGAGTTGTGGAGTTGGTTTTTGGAACAGCTTTGCGGAGTCTTTTGGGCAAGCTTTGGAGCAGCAGTGAGGCGCTTATTGGGCAAGCTTTGGAGCAGCATTGAGGAGTTGGTTTGTTGGAGCAGCATTGAGGAGGCTAGAGCCTAGAGGTATTTTTTTCTCCCTTCTAAAATATGCCTTTGCTTGTTTTGTTTTTTGCAAATCTGGAAAATAGAAAACATAGATTTTTGTGAAAGAAATGAACATAGAATGAGTAGTTTTTTTTTGTTTTCATTTTCAGATTTAAACCTTTCATTTCCAAGTAAAAAACTCAGTCCAAAATGGCCCCTAGAATGAAAGACGCTGCTTGGGCATATGCTCAAATGGTTGATGATCAAATGCATTGCAAATTTTGTAAGAGAAAAATTAACGGGGGTGGAGGGGGCATTCATAGGTTGAAACTACACTTGGCTGGTCTTAAAGGCCAAATTATTCCATGTGAAGCACCAATAGAAGAAATTGTGGAAATTAGGAAGGAGTTGAGGGATCAATTTCGAAAGTTTGAGGAAGACAAAGCTAGGAAAAAAGAAATAGAGAAATTGGGAAGAAGAGAAATATAAAACACATGATGGCTACCAACCCAAATTTTGGTTATGAGGGTTTTTCATCTATCCCTTGCACTGATGCGTCAAACCCCTTTCGCTATGTTCCTCCCTCTTTGGAGTCTCTTCAAGAAAAGGGTAAGGGTGCAATGAGAAATAAGGGTACTATCAAAATTTTTTTCACACCCTCTTCTCCTTTTGATAGTGCACATGGTCCTACAGGTAGAGGTCAAGTGCAACCCACTTTAGATTGAGAGAAACTGCTTGTGATTACATTGCTAGATGGTGGTATGATGCTGATGTTCTCTTCAATGCTTCTCGTTCACCATATTATGAACCTATGTTTGATGCCATATATGCTGCTGGAAAGGGCTTCAAAGGCCCTACTATGCATGAGTTAAGAGGATCTCCTTTGCAAAAAGAGATAGTGTCCATTGATGAATATTTGAAAGAATTCAAAAAATCATGGGCACAAACAAGATGTACCATCATGTTAGATGGATGGACTTATTAGAGGAACCGTACCATCATAATTTTTTTTGTCTTTTGCCCACGGGGAACCATGTTCTAAGATCATTTGATGCATCTGATAGGGTGAAAGATGCACACTTGTTGTTTCAGCTTTTGGATGAGGTTTTTGAGGAGGTGGGGGTGGAAAATGTTGTTCAAATCATCACAGATAATGCCTCTAACTATGTTCTTGCTAACCATCTTTTAGACCCCATGCGCTGCACATTGCATAGACCTCATGCTTGAGGATATTGGTAAAATAGATTGGATCAAGAACATTGTATAGCATGGCAAAAGCATCACAAAATATATTTACAATCACTCATGGATTCTGAACCTGATGAGTAAACATACAGGGGCAAGGATATTATTAGGCCTGCCATCACTAGATTTGCAACACATTTTTTTACATTGCAATCTATGCTTTCCCAACATAGAAACTTGCAAAAGTTGTTTTCGAGTGATAAATGGAATGAATGTCAGTGGGCTCGCAAACAGGATGGCAAATATGTGAAAAAGAAATTTAATGAAGAAATATTTTGGAAAAAGGTAGCAGAGATTGTGAAGGTTGCTGAGCCATTGGTTATGGTGTTGCGGTTGGTGGATGGGGAATGATTGGATATGGGCTTCATTTATGAGGCTATGGATCAAGCAAATGAGCAAATAAAGGCAACATACAAGGACAGAGTGGGTAAGTGGGGCCCATTTGGGAAATCATTGATCAAAGATGGAACAATCAACTCCATTGCCCTATACATGTAGCTGGGTATTTTCTGAACCCAAGGTATCATTATAAAGCTCAGGAAGCAAGAGTTTTGACTGGGGAGGTTAGAGATTGATTGCATTGATTGCATGATCTCCACGGAGAGTGACCAGTTGCTGATACACAATCAGATCACTGTGTTCAGCAAAGGCACGTGTACCTTTAGCAAGAACCTTGCAAGGATTGCAAGGGAATCAAATGAGCCAGGTAAACAAAGACTTTCAATTTTCAAATTCATATTTTATTATTTTGTATAACTGTTTATAATTTAAAAGTTGGATATAATTTGTTGAGCTAATTGAAACTCATTACACAACTATGTTTTTTGCAGCACAATGGTGCGAGGCATTTGGTAGCCCTTGTCCACAATTGCAGAGGTTTGCAATCCACATTTTGAGTCAAACTTGCAGTGCTTTTGGGTGTGAGCGCAATTGGTTTGTATTTGAGAGGATCCACACAAAGAAGAGAAACCGTTTGGAGCAAAAATGGTTAAATGATCTAGTGTATGTCCAGTACAACCTCCAACTAAGACGCAACCAATTGCTGAACAAAAGATCCGATTCAGATTCCATTGCGTTGGAGGATATTGATCCAACATCAAGTTGGGTAGTGGAGACTTGTCCACTAGAGTTTGACTCTGATGAGGATATTGGTGTGGGGATGGACTTCGATTCACAGGTAGAGGCTCTAAATGGCCTTTACAACAAAACATGAATAGTCACTACTGCTAGACATCTGACAAGGCAATATCCTTTGGCTCAAACTCTAAATCAGAGGGGGAAACCCCTCGCTCCTCCTCCTCATCAACATCCTCAACTAGAACTGTAGCACATTGAGCTTGAGATAGACGAGCTATGCGCTTCCGTTGTGGTTGACTAGAGGAAGTGCCAGCGGCTGCAACTGGAGGACTTGGGCCTGGGTCTGCTACTAGTGGATCTGCATTGAGATGAGGCTCTACCTGTGAATAAAATTCCATTCCCACACCAATATCCTCATCAGAGTCAAACTCTGGTGGACAATTCTCTACTACCTAATCTGATGTTGGATCAATATCCTCCAACACAATGGGATTTGAATCAGGTCTTTTGTTAAACAATTGGCTGCGTCTTAGTCGGAGGTTGTACTGGACATACACTAGATCATTTAACCATTTTTTCTCCAAACGGTTTCACTTCTTTGTGTGAATCCTCTCAAAGACAGATCAATTGTGCTCACACCCATAAGCACTGCAAGTTTGACTCAAAATGCGGATTGCAAATCTCTGTAATTGAGGGCAATGGCTACCAAATGCCTCCCACCATTGTGTTGCAAAAAACATAATTGTGTAATGAGTTTCAGTTAGCTCAACAAATTATATCCAACTTTGAAATTATAAACAATTATAAAAAATAATAAAATATGAATTTGAAAATTGAAATTATTTGTTTACCTGGCTCATCTAATTCCCTTCCAATCCTTGCAAGGTTCTTGCTAAAGGTACCTGTGGCTTTGCTGAACACAGTGATCTGATTGTGTATCAGCAACTGGTCACTCTCTGTGGGGATCATGCGATCAATGCAGTCAATCAATCCATCTCTAACCTCCCCAGTCAAAGCTCTTGCTTCCTGAGCTTTATAATGATACCTTGGGTTCAGAAAATACCCAGCTGTGTGTATAGGGCGATGGAGTTGATTGTTCCATAGTTGATCATTGATTTCCCAAATGGGCCCATACTTACACACTCTGTCCTTGAGATGCCTTTATTTGCTCCTTTGCTTGATCCATAGCCTCATAAATGAAGCCCATAGCCAATCTTTCCCCATCCACCAACCGCAACACCTTAACTAGTGGCTCAACAACCTTCACAACCTCTGTTGCCTTTTTCCAAAATATTTCTTCATTAACTTTATTTTTCACATCTCTGCCATCCTGTTTGCGAGCCCACTGACATTCATTCCATTCATCACTCGAAAACAACTTTTGCAAGTTTCTATGTTGGGAAAGCATAGATTGCAATGTCAAAAAATGTGTTGCAAATCTAGTGATGGCAAGCCTAATAATATCGTTGTCCCCTGTGTGTTTCCTCATCAGGTTCAGAATCCATGAGTGATTGTAAATATATTTTGTGATGCTTTTTCCATGCTCTATAGTGTTCTTGATCCAATCTATTTTACCAATATCCTCAAGCATGAGGTCTATGCAATGTGCAACACATGGGGTCCAAAAGATGGTTTTGTGTTTTTCCTCTAGCAATTTACCAGCAAGAACATAGTTAGAGGTATTATTTGTGATGATTTAAACAACATTTTCCACCCCCACCTCTTCAACAACCTCATCCAAAAGCTGAAACAAGAAGTGTGCATCTTTCACCCTATCAGATCCATCAACTGATCTTAGAAACATGGTTCCCCGTGGGCAAAAGACAAGAAAGTTTATGATGGTACAGTTCCTCTAATAAGTCCATCCATCTGATATGATGTTACATCCTGTTTGTGCCCATGCGTTTTTGAATTCTTTCAAATATTCATCAATGGAAACAATCTATTTTTGCAAAAGAGATCCTCTTAACTCATGCATAGTAGGGCCTTTGAAGCCCTTTCCAACAACATATATGGCATCAAACATAGGTTCATAATATGGTGAACGAGAAGCATTGAAGGGAATATCAACATCATACCACCATCTAGCAATGTAATCACAAGCAGTTTCTCTCAATCTAAAGTGGGCTGCACTTGACCTCTACCTGTAGGACCATGTGCACTATCAGAGGGAGAAGAGGGTGTGAAAAAACTTTTGATAGTACCCTTATTTCTCATTGCACCCTTACCCTTTTCTTGAATAGACTCCAAATAGGGAGGAACATAGCGAAAGGGGTTTCATGCATCAGTGCAAGGGATAGACGAAGAACCCTCACAATCAAAATTTGGATTGGCAGCCATCATGTGTTTTATATTTCTCTTCCTCCCAATTCCAGCCTCTATTTCTTTTTGCCTATCTTTGTCTTCCTCAAACTTTTGAAATTGATCTTTCAACTCCTTCCTACTTTCCCCAATTTCTTCTATTGGTGCTTCACATGGAGTAATTTGGCCTCTAAGACCAACCAAGTGTAGTTTCAACCTATGAATGCCCACTCCACCCCCCTTAATTTTTCTCTTACAAAATTTGCAATGCATTTGATTATCAACCATTTTAGCATATGCCCAAGCAACGTCTTTCATTCTAGGGGCCATTTTGGACTGAGTTTTTGAATTGGAAATGAAAAGTTTAAATATGAAAATGAAAAAAAAAAAAAAAAAAAACTAATTCGATGTTCATTTCTTTCACAAAAATCTATGTTTTCCATTTTCAGATTTTCAAAAAAAAAAAAAAAACAAAGGCAGATTTTAGAAGGGAAAAAAAATACCTCTAGGCTCTAGCCTCCTCAATGCTGCTCCAACAAACCAACTTCTCAATGCTGCTCCAAAGCTTGCCCAATAAGCTCCTCACTGCTACTCCAAAACTTGCCCAAATGACTCCTCAAAGCTACTCCAAAAACCAACTCCACAACTCTTCACAAATTCCACACAAACTCTCACTCAAATTCAATGAGATAGATGTGAGGAAATGAGAGGGATTGGGTAGCTTTAATATGATAGGAAGGGGTTAGAGGGCTTAACAAAACCCTAACAGCAAACAAAAATGCATTTTGGAGTCCGTTTTTGAGCCAAAGTGGGGTCCACGGTCGGCTTTGCCTGGCTCGGTCGAGCCGGCTAGTTTGTGTTTGAATCGGATGAGTCAGTGACCAGCTCGGTCGGTTCGGTCATAAAATGGCCTCTGGATCGATTTCTCTACCGAGTCGGTCTGGGCAAGGGGTTAGCTCGGTCAGCTTAGCCGATTCCGAGCCAGACCGACCGATTTTTAAAACATTGCTATGTACTATGTATTGGACAGTGCACTGGGTGCAATTTTGATATAATGGATATATTCGTGAGCATACTTTGATCATATGTTGTCTTTTGTCTATATTGTAATGTTTTGTGTTTGGAAACATGAATGAAAATCTTTAAAATTATGTTTTTTTATAAAAAAAATAATATTTAATGTATTTTTTACAAAGACCGAGTCAATGAAACCGGATCGGCCAAGTCAATACTAAGTCGGAGTCGGAGTCGACCCTCAGCGAGTTCCGAACCCAAGTCAGAGTTTTAAAACACTGAGATATGCATTCTTCGGTGAAACTTTGATTACATATATGATAGTATTGAGTTAAAAGTGCATAATTATTATTAGTTTATGAGATGACTATTTTGGATTATTACTTTGGTCAAAATATTGTATTAGATATGTAAGAAAGTAAGTTCCTTCTAGCTTCTAATAGAATATATAGTGTGTGATCTTGAGATAAGTCTAATTTTCCCTTTGTTTATTTGTCTATGAATGAGCCTAGCATTGTTTTTATTGATTGGCTATATATAGTTTAACTTGTAGTAAACTCTACATGGGATTTGATATGGTATTGAGAACAAAGGGATTATTCATTGTCACGTTTGCCTGTAAAATATCTAGAGGGAGGGGGTTGCTTTAAATGTTTAAAAAATTGGAAGTATCGGTTTTTTATGTTATTTTTAAAATTCTTTTATAAGATTTCCTATGTTTTCTTATAATTTTCTCAATGTTGATAATTTCTTTCCATAACCCCCGCAATGTATTCACTAACATGATGTTTGCAACTTTGTGCCAAAGTCACCCAATCTTCATACCTACTCTTGTTTGTAGTCACTCAAGGGGGTTTAAATTTGGGTCTTCACATTAATACTAGCTTCATCACCTCATTTCTTTACACTAGAACACAATACTTGTGGTTGACTACTTGTCCTATTTTTAAAGTTACCTTTTGAGTATTACGTGTTCTTGGGGTTCTTTCTAAAACAAGACCACTACGATATATTTTATTTGCTTTGGTTCTAGTATTTACCCATTGGCTCCTAAAACCTCCAGGGAAAGAAGTTAATTTAGAGATATCTTTCCAAAATTGTATTGATTTCTTTCTATGTGGGGATTGGTTATATTAGAAATAATGAATGTGAATGTTGTGTGATTGACCTTTTTCTTACCATTCTAAGTAATAGAGAAGAAAATTGGGATTGACATGTAGTTTTCTAAGAATTTCTCTAATATGAAATAATAATAGGGATAGAGATTCTTTAGTATTTATAGGCTTAGTATACATCTATTCAACCTTGAGAGCACATGATCATCTCAAGTATGAAAGGGGACCAAGGTACCATCACTAATGAGCATCTTCTTCCTCAATTATTGGTTTTGAGTGAAATCTCATCGCAAACTTTTAATCTTATTATTCCTTGATTGGAATTAGTTTCTAAGTTCCTATAGTGGGCTTAGGATATGTATTTTAGTTGTGATTTATTTTCTAATTTATTTTTCCTATATTACTATGTATAATTCATAAGGGCTTGTTCACATATGATTGCCGACCTAAATATGTATATTTTAATTGTAACCCTATGAGACTTGGTCAAAGATGATCATTCCACCATATCGTTCTTGGTCAAAGATGAACACTCTTTGCACTTGTAGGATTGCTTATATTAGAAACAACAAATTTGAATTCTGTGTGATTGAATTTTTATCGACCCTTTCCCCAAGTAATAGAGAATAAAATGGGGCTGATGTATAGTATCTAGAGACTCGCACTAATTCCAAAGAATACTAGGGCTAATATTTCTCTATATTTTCTAGTTTTTGTATAGATATATCCAACCTGTATAGCATATGATCCTCTCAAGTTTGAAAGGGAACCAAAGTACCATCACTAGTGAGCCTCCTATCCCTCACTTATCTGTGTTGAATAAAGTGTCATCTTGGACTTCTTGTATCATTGTTGTTTCACAAGATTTAGTCCCTAAGTTCCTAAGAATTTGTATTATACTTGTAATTTATCCTCTTCATTTTTTTTTTGTATCTCACTCTACATAATTCATAGAGGGAACGCACTTGATCACCCATTTGAATGTAACATATGATAATTGGTCAAAGATAATAACTCTACACCAATTTTGTACTTGGTCAAAGATGATCAATCTCCACCAATTTTGTACTTCTTTAATTAACTAATACACGAGTCTACATATGACTACATTGTGGCAATTTCCTCTTTCTACTTGCATAATTGCTCTCTTATTCTCTTTTGTGTGTGAGAATATATTCACATTTTTTTTTCCGGTAAGTTAGGCTATTCTATTAATTCGAAAAACATAGAAATTACATATGCTACAAGCTGGGTTGACTAGCTGCGCTTACCCAATCCCAACCTTAGTTACTTGGTTGCGAGGCTGCCTCAGAGGAGGAAACTAGCCCAAACAAAACTTAAAACAGAAAATTACATTATGCGCAGTAGTGTTGATGTGTCTAAGTAGCACAAAATATGCGAAAGAAAAAAAGCATTGATGACAATCTTGACAAAAAACATGGAAGAGCTATGTAGCTGCGCAAGCCTCACTTTTCGTCTTCATCATCGCTGTTGGGAACCTCCTCCTCAATAGGGCAAGTAGGTGCCTATGCAGCGACTTCCTCCAAATCTGCGACTGTACGCCTGGGTTTGTAGACCAGTGTGGAGAGGATGGGGGAGTCTGGATCTACGCCTTCAGGGACGCGCGTCCAGTTGCCATCGGAATCCATCACCTAGATGTCCGAATCATCATCTTCCTTCTCTTGAACCGGCAGCGGGTCAGTCTTGCGGTATTGGGGGTGCATCTGGGGAGTGATGGTGGACTTCCTTGTCCGTGCCTACCTCTCTGCGCAGCTTGCCCATGGGTTGTTTCTTCCTGCTCGGGATCAGGGCTCTGACGCACAAAAGTGTTGGAGGAGGAGCCTTCCATCGACTCTAGTCGATTTTCCTCGCCACGGTAATAGCGGCTCGGGAGAGCTCCTCTCTGTCCACCTCGGATAGTTCTCTGTCGAAGTCTGGGGGCCATTGCGCTATGAGGCATACATAGTAGGGCGAGGTATGTAGGGAGGGATTCTCAGCGGGGCAAGCAACGCTAGGGCTTAGGGGGTTGGAATAGCTGGGGGAGAGGTGCGCAGAGAGGGATGTAGCAGCCTAGAAGGGACTGTGAGGTGCACTGAGAATAGGGCTTCGCAGCCTTCTGAAGTCAGGGAGATGCTAGGGCAGACGTAAGGAAGCAGAAGGCAGAGATAAAAAACTATGGGTTGATCGGGGTGGAGAGCTCATCTTTTTAAAGGGGATGGGATGTGTGCAAGGAGGATAGAAATGAGTGGGCCTCTCACGTAGCTGTGTGCCAAGATCGATCACCTGAGCAGGCTCGAGGGATGGGGGATGGCTGCTATACAGGTTAATCATGATGTTCATTTATGGTGGTAGATGCGAAGGGATGCCTTGGATAAGGTGATGCAGTTCCCATTGTCTCGTCACCATTCCTGATTCTGTGAGTCTCGTGTGGATGGCTAACGGTTTGAGGATCTGCAGGAGGTGAGGCTCTTCGCAGAAGATCTTTGTCCTCCGGGGTGTTGTCGCACAGATTGTTCAGGGCACCGCGACAACGGCTCAGACTGGGGGCTGTCACCTTTATCCCCAATCTCTCTCTTTAAGCTGTCTCCTTGCAGGCTAAGGGAGGTAGACCCTTTTAGAAATGAAGGATACTCCAGGGAGAGACACAAACTAGAACATCATACTCGGGAGCTGCATCAAACGAGATTCCATGTGATTAGATTTCACTTTTAAAGACTCAAGGCTTTATGAGTCAACAAGACTCAAGTATGCAATTATAAACCGTGAATGATGACTAACCGCCGCTTATGGAAACACGATCACTTCAATGATATTCTAAATTGAAAAACACAACCATGAAACAGTAAGATGAAAATGCCAGATATTTGAAAAATTTCCGAAAATAAAAATATTCCAATTATAACGCAGCTCGAAAATCAAAATGATCCACAGTCAAACTTAGATAAAAATTTTAAAGCTCAGTTGACCATAGAAAATTTGAATTTTTTTTTTATATATTTTGTATTTTTTAATTTTTTTAAAGATTTTTTGGAATTTTTATATTTTTTTATTATTTTTTTGAATTAAAAAAATCTAAATCGAAATTAAAACTTAAATCTAAATTCTAAAATTAAAATCTAAAAATAAAATAATCTAATTAACAAAAATGAGAATCTAAATTAAAACTAAAAATTAGAATCCTAAAACTTCAACTTAAAACAAAACTAAACGAAAATGAAATAGAAATGCAATCTAACTAAAATCTAAATAAATTAAAGTTAATGCTAGAGTTAAAATCTAAAGACAACAATAAAATAAAATTAAAAAAAACGAACTATGACTAACCTAACTAAAATTAAACCACAACTAAAAAATAACGCTAAAATCTAACCTACGCTGAAATAAAACCAAAGTTTAAATCTACAAAACTAAGCTAAGCTAAGTCGAAATTAAAATCTAACTCATTGAATCGACGCTATCAAACTACACATTATACAATCTAACACTATGATGCAAAACGAAATGAGAATTAAAACGATCAAAGCATATACAGTCAGCGTTTTTTTATGATGCGTTTGTTTGTTTGCAGGTAGGACGAGGGTCAGAAAATCCGACGCGGGTTGTGTGCGTTTGCTGCAGGTCGGATGGTCGAGCTCCAAGGTGGACGATGGATTTGAAGATCTGCTTTGATTTATCGCCTTGCAGCTTCAGATCGATAGAAACAGCTGCGTCGTGAAGGCTGGCTTGGACGCAGATGTAAATGAATCGTTTTTTTTTTTATGCAGGTCAAATGGGAGATGCGAAAGGTAAGGATTGATTGTTTTAACGCAAAGAGGACGCGATTTAAGGCAGCGTGGGCATGTTTGCAGGCAGCTCGATGGATGACTGATTGGAGAAAGGGACGCTGACCTGAATATTCTACTTTATCGTTTTCAGTTTGTGTGTGCAGGTGAAAAACGTGAGCAGATTGAGAACGTTGGACAGCAGATGAATATTGCACAACAATGGGGATTAGGGCATGCAGAACTTGGGCAGATTGAATAGGGATTGATAGCAATTGAACCCAACGCATAC
The DNA here is from genome assembly GCA_034641835.2 of Pinus albicaulis. Classification (NCBI taxonomy): domain Eukaryota; kingdom Viridiplantae; phylum Streptophyta; class Pinopsida; order Pinales; family Pinaceae; genus Pinus; species Pinus albicaulis. Next base: position 795,413,612 of record CM076576.1, on the reverse strand, counting down.
AAATTCGCCCAGCAAACTCAATTTAGTCGCATTTCATATCGATTACACACCGTAGACTTTTAACTTTAATATGTGCCCGGATCCGAAGCTTCACCCACCCCGAGTATCCTCGCTCGTATTTGTGATTTCGAGAACCCCGTCCCACTCCCACAAACCCATTAAGAACCAAATCAGACATAGAAAAACAAACCTCAAATCCAAGAATTAATTACAAATTTTACAAATTTACAACTAATTTACAAATTTAAAACCCTCAAGGTCAGACTTAAAACATTTTAGCACAATTTTTCAGAGATTTAAAGTTTAAGTGAGAGGCACAAGCCTTCGAAACCCTGCAAAATCACAATATCGTAAGATAGACCCGAAATTTAACAAATAAAGAGCTTATCAGATTTATTTTTATTGGGAGTCGGCTGGTCCAACCGAAGACTTCCCCAGACGCCCAATCTTAAAAAAAATTTCCCTGCACACTTAGATCCAGACCTTAGATTGATAGAGATTTAAGAAAACAACATGAGACCCTTAGAAAAATCAGAATGTTATTTTATAAACCCAGAAAACTGCATAAGATACCTATATGCAGATTAATCCATGAAGGCCATCAACCATAAAATGCAAGAAACCAAGTAGCAGAGTTTAGAGAGAATTCACCACATAGATCTGAGAAGGAACATCCAGATTTGTAACCCCAAAGTCTTTAGCTTTATTCCCTCAAAAAATTTACAAGAGCTTCTAAGAGCAAGTGCACGATTCTGAGATCGGATGACTCAAAAATGAGAAAGACCTCTAAATTTATAGGACAAGATCTCTAACGGCTAGTTTGGATGATCCTCGTCAAAATAATCTCAACCGTCCAAAAGATTTAATTATCTTTTAATCCGGAGCGTTGAAATTAAAATTTTGGGAAAAAACGAATTTATCATTTAATTAAATTTTAATTAACTCAAAAATATTATTTTTGAGTTAATTACTCCAAAATTTTGACCTTGACTTAACCACCAAGGCCCAAGGGTCCAATATTTCTTAAAATTCTCAATATTCCCTTGGCCTGGGGCTGTCAAAATCATTTTCCAAGGACCCACAAATTTTGCCTTTAAAGATTTAATCCTAATTTAGGACCCCAAATTAATTAAATTTCTGGTTTAGGATTTTATTAATTAATTGACCAGAAAATTTAATTAATTGACTAAGAGGGGATTATAATTATTTTTCCAACCTTCTTTTACATGAGATAATACATTTACATACATGAAGGGGGAAAACCCATTCGTATAGACCCTCAAATAAATACCCAATTCTGCGACTCAAAATATGATCTAGTAGACCAAGTAGTTCAAACTACTTTTACAAGGACTCGATAAAACACTAGGACTCACTTAGTATGCTGATGATAACATCCACCCTAGCTTTGGGGTGAGGCTGGAGGGAAAAACTCTGCCGATCACTTTCGTGAATCAGTGAGACAAAAAACCTCCTAGGATAGAGATCATCAACAACATACTAGGCTTACCTAGGCTATTACATACACTGACGGTCTTACTTAGATCATTTACATCATAAAATGCAGAATGGGTTTACATCATATAAAAACAATGTCAACTGTCGATGAAATCTGGATGATGGAATCTGAATGGCGCAACCACGTCGAACATGACGAATCCCATTTGAAAAAATGGGGGTGTACTGCTATGGGGTAGTTGACAAAGTGTGGTCAACATCTGGCTCTACTTGGGGACACGTTGCTTCGTTAAGGAATGTGAGAATCCAGAATCTGCATCCAAGCAACACACAAGATTACATAAGTAGCATCCATCCAAATATCATCATATAACATTAAGCTCATGAAAAATAGAAGCTCTTCTTTTATTTATTATTCTATTTAACATGAAAAGTAAATCTACTCTAACTGCAAAATGAAATGCTGAAATAACGAGGAGTAGGGTTAGAAATACGATACAGAGGATGCCCTGTGGCATCAGATGTGTTCAATATAGTGTATGCTGAGCATTTGCCTACTTTTAGGCAAGTCTGTTGGCTGCTTTTCAGATGTGCCATGTCCAATCTTGCTAATCGTAGGACTTTGTCTTATATGAATGTCACGCTGCTCTTGACCATCAGATGAATCAAACCACTTACTTCTTTTTTGCTTCTTTCTCTTCTTCTGAGTGGGTTGCGATGTTAGCAATGAGACCACTGTAGACTCCTTGTCCTCATCTTGAAGATGTTTGTACAAAAAATCTGAAGAACCTGGATCGTGACCAATATTATTCTGGATATAATCTGTCAATGGTGACACATAAGCTTGGTCTCTCTCAATGTCCTTTGAAACCATAGTGAAATCCTCCGTGTGATGAGATGAGAATGGCTTTGGCAGATAAGAAGTCTTATGATCTGTTGATGAATCTTCATAATCAAATTTCGGCTGAAAATGTGATTTTTCCATTTTTTCCAACTTCTTTTGCATATCAGTCATTTGATTAGAATGCTTAATATTAACAACAGTCATTTCCTTCGCATGACTCTCTTCAATCATCAACAATCTATGTTCCATGTTTTTTATTGATTCATCATTATTCGCTTTCATGGCCACGAAGAGCTTTTGCATACAGTTCATTTCCTTCTTATGATTTTCTTCCATGATCGTCATTTCCTTAACATGTTTTTCTTCCATGGCAATTATTTGATTGGAGTGATTAAATTCCATGATCTTTATTTCCTGTGCATGACTTGTTTCCATGGAAGTTATCTTATTTTGAAGATTGATTTGATTAGCTTCCATGTTTTGAATAATTTGCATAAGATTGGGTTGCACATCCTTAATCATCTGAGCTGGCTCCTTAACCTGACTTTCATGATCTTCTATATGCATGTGATAGTCCTTACCAACAACATTAATTTGATGACTTGACCTTGCCATTCTACTAGCTATGATCCTTTTGACAATGGGACAAGTAGCCTCTTCATGAAGATCATTACAAGCTCTACAATAAGGAGGAACTTCATCCACAAGATTTGTGAACTCAAGTTGATTTGTCGGTTTTTGCTCATAAGATAAGACTCTTTTCTGCAAAGCATTATTATTTCTAGGTTGGGAATTCTGCGTTTGAGCCCTTTCCATTTGGACCAATCTAGCCTGTAAGACACTTATTTCCTTAGCATGATTAAGCTCTATGCTTTCAAGTTTCTTAGTATGATTAAGCTCCATGCTTTCAAGTTTTTGCATTAACCTTTTCACAGGGTGATCATCATCTTCTAGAGGTTCTTTTAACTTAGTATCTGTCAAAGATCTATCAAAATCTGGAGTTTTGGACATTCCAGATGCTTTCTTATCCTTTTCAATCTCCTCAGCCAAAGATTGACAAGCTTTATAATTTGCAGTTTTGGCCCGCCTTAACTCATATGAAGTATCAGAATCAAAAGCATCAATGTAAAAATTCAGAAGAGATCCATCAGGAGGCTTATGAGTTTGAGATATTTCTCTAAGAATACCATTAAATCTCCTGTTAAATTCTTCAGTCGTTTCATTTTCTTTCTTTTCTATAGTACTGATCTCTCTTACCAAATGTCGATCTTCCCTTTTATCACCATACTTTTCCTTAAAAGCAGTTACAATGGATTCAAAAGTATTGAATGAATTATCAGGTTTTTCCATGAACCAGTCAGCGACATCCTCGCCAAAAGTAAGAACAAAAGCTTTCATTTTTACATCATCGAAATTATTATTTGCAATTGCAATTCTATTCCACCAGTTAGTGAAAGCAAACAAATGAGATTTAACACTAACTGCATCATTTCCTTGAAAGATAGGTAATTTATCCATTTGAGGGAGATCATGGGGATAACCCTGAATATTAGCAAAATTACACGGGGCAAAAATATCCATGATATCGTTTTTAAGATTTTAGAAATAGATCTGTGTTCAAGAATAGTCAAAAGGTCCTCAAGAAGCGAACTTCTTGGCAGGAACTCTTGTAAGAAATGAAAGAGTTGGAGTCGCCACTTGAACATGAAACTAATTCTAAAATAGTGGAAATAATCGAGAGATAGCAGATGGATATCACGGGGGGATTCTTGTCTGGGAGTAAAAAGATGAATAAGTGGAATCGCCACCCAAACAAGAAGCCAACCGAAATGTCCAGGTGCTAAAGATGCGATGATGAAATGATTAGTGATATGACGAAAGATAAGACGATAAAAATATGCAGAGATGAAAGACGCCAGAAAATGCGATCCCTTGCGATAGGCTAATGAATGGCGATGAAAGATCAGAAGATTAGAAAATGTCGTTAAGACCAAGGACAGAAAAAACTCTATCCCCGGCAACGGCGCCAAAAAATGTTGTCGCACAGATTGTTCAGGGCACCGCGACAACGGCTCAGACTGGGGGCTGTCACCTTTATCCCCAATCTCTCTCTTTAAGCTGTCTCCTTGCAGGCTAAGGGAGGTAGACCCTATTAGAAAATGAAGGATAAATCCAGGAGACACAGCTAAAACATCAAATACTTGATAAAATTAACAGGATTTCTAGATTAGATTTCGCGCTAAGACCAGTGCCTTATGGAGTCAAACAGAATCCCATTATGCAATTATAAACCAGTAGATGATGACTAACTGCTGCTTATTGAAACACGATTGATCAATGATATTCAATTGAAAAACACAACCATGAAACAGTAAGATGAAAATGCCAGATATTTGAAAAATTTCCGAAAATAAAAATATTCCAATTATAACGCAGCTCGAAAATCAAAATGATCCACAGTCAAACTTAGATAAAAATTTTAAAGCTCAGTTGACCATAGAAAATTTGAATTTTTTTTTTATATATTTTGTATTTTTTAATTTTTTTAAAGATTTTTTGGAATTTTTATATTTTTTTATTATTTTTTTGAATTAAAAAAATCTAAATCGAAATTAAAACTTAAATCTAAATTCTAAAATTAAAATCTAAAAATAAAATAATCTAATTAACAAAAATGAGAATCTAAATTAAAACTAAAAATTAGAATCCTAAAACTTCAACTTAAAACAAAACTAAACGAAAATGAAATAGAAATGCAATCTAACTAAAATCTAAATAAATTAAAGTTAATGCTAGAGTTAAAATCTAAAGACAACAATAAAATAAAATTAAAAAAAACGAACTATGACTAACCTAACTAAAATTAAACCACAACTAAAAAATAACGCTAAAATCTAACCTACGCTGAAATAAAACCAAAGTTTAAATCTACAAAACTAAGCTAAGCTAAGTCGAAATTAAAATCTAACTCATTGAATCGACGCTATCAAACTACACATTATACAATCTAACACTATGATGCAAAACGAAATGAGAATTAAAACGATCAAAGCATATACAGTCAGCGTTTTTTTATGATGCGTTTGTTTGTTTGCAGGTAGGACGAGGGTCAGAAAATCCGACGCGGGTTGTGTGCGTTTGCTGCAGGTCGGATGGTCGAGCTCCAAGGTGGACGATGGATTTGAAGATCTGCTTTGATTTATCGCCTTGCAGCTTCAGATCGATAGAAACAGCTGCGTCGTGAAGGCTGGCTTGGACGCAGATGTAAATGAATCGTTTTTTTTTTTATGCAGGTCAAATGGGAGATGCGAAAGGTAAGGATTGATTGTTTTAACGCAAAGAGGACGCGATTTAAGGCAGCGTGGGCATGTTTGCAGGCAGCTCGATGGATGACTGATTGGAGAAAGGGACGCTGACCTGAATATTCTACTTTATCGTTTTCAGTTTGTGTGTGCAGGTGAAAAACGTGAGCAGATTGAGAACGTTGGACAGCAGATGAATATTGCACAACAATGGGGATTAGGGCATGCAGAACTTGGGCAGATTGAATAGGGATTGATAGCAATTGAACCCAACGCATACAAATTCGCCCAGCAAACTCAATTTAGCTCAGATTTCATATTGATTAAGCACACCAGAGATCTTTAACTTTAATATGTGCCCGGATCTGGAAGCTGACCCAATTCTGAGGCCAGATCCTGCTCAGATTTAAAGATATTTCGAGAAAAACGTCCTGCACTCCTGCAATAAACCCAATAAGAACCAAAACTGTACATAGAAACAAACCCTCAAATCCAAGAATTAATTACAAATTTTACAAATTTACAACTAATTTACAAATTTAAAACCCTCAAGGTCAGACTTAAAACATTTTAGCACAATTTTTCAGAGATTTAAAGTTTAAGTGAGAGGCACAAGCCTTCGAAACCCTGCAAAATCACAATATCGTAAGATAGACCCGAAATTTAACAAATAAAGAGCTTATCAGATTTATTTTTATTGGGAGTCGGCTGGTCCAACCGAAGACTTCCCCAGACGCCCAATCTTAAAAAAAATTTCCCTGCACACTTAGATCCAGACCTTAGATTGATAGAGATTTAAGAAAACAACATGAGACCCTTAGAAAAATCAGAATGTTATTTTATAAACCCAGAAAACTGCACAAGATACCTATATGCAGATTAATCCATAAAGGCCATCAACCATAAAATGCAAGAAACCAAGTAGCAGAGTTTAGAGAGAATTCACCACATAGATCTGAGAAGGAACATCCAGATTTGTAACCCCAAAGTCTTTAGCTTTATTCCTCAAAAAGTTTACAAGAGCTTCTAAGAGCAAGTGCACGATCCTGAGATCGGATGACTCAATACTGACAAAGACCTCTAAATTTATAGGACTAGATCTCTAACGGCTAGTTTGGATGATCCTCGTCAAAATAATCTCAACCGTCCAAAAGATTTAATTATCTTTTAATCCGGAGCGCTGAAATTAAAATTTTGGGGGAAAAAACGAATTTATCATTTAATTCAATTTTAATTAACTCAAAAATATTATTTTTGAGTTAATTACCCCAAAATTTTGACCTTGACTTAACCACCAAGGCCCAAGGGTCCAATATTTCTTAAAATTCTCAATATTCCCTTGGCTTGGGGCTGTCAAAATCATTTTCCAAGGACCAACAAATTTTGCCTTTAAAGATTTAATCCTAAATTAGGACCCTAAATTAATTAAATTTCTGGTTTAGGATTTTATTAATTAATTGACCAGAAAATTTAATTAATTGACTAAGAGGGGATTATAATTATTTTTTCCAACCCTCTTTTACATGAGATAATACTTTTACATACATGAAGGGGGGAAAACCCATTTGTATAGACCCTCAAATAAATACCCAGTTCTGCGACTCAAAACATGATCTAGTAGACCAAGTAGCTCAAGCTACTGTTACAAGGACTCGATAAAAAACACTAGGACTCACTTAACATGCTGATGACAAAATCCACCCTAGCTTTGGGGTGAGGCTGGAGGGAAAAACTCTGCCGATCACTTTCGTGAATCAGTGAGACAAAAAACCTCCTAGGATAGAGATCATCAACAACATACTAGGCTTACCTAGGCTATTACATACACTGACGATCTTACTTAGATCATTTACATCATAAAATGCAGAATGGGTTTACATCATTATAAAAACTATCGATCGGCGACTGATGATGGAATTTGAATGGCGCAACCACGTCGAACATGACGAATCCCATTTGAAAAAATGGGGGTGTACTGCTATGGGGTAGTTGACGAAGTGTGGTCAACACGGGGTATGTGAGATGTGATTGTCATGCGTGTCAGTCTTGTCACTCGCATCTGGGGGGAGAAGATCCTTCTGAGTGAGAGTGTGGCATTCTTGTCTGAGTGGTTCCTCCTCCGCCTGAGTTAGGGTGGAGCGATGCAGCTCACAGTTGCTTTCCACCCCTTTGGTTGCAAGGAGATCTGCAACGAAGTTGGCCTTCCTGCGAACATGGCCAAATGTAATGGCTCTGTGGTTGAGAATCAATTGTTCCAGAACCTTGAGCTGATGGGCAAGCCTCCAACTTTTGGAAACTTTTGAGGAAGCAGTTCCATGGAGGATTTTTTTGGCAGCCATAGTTATGATTTGCAAGTCTCCCTCCATTTCCAGGGGGAAGTAATGAAACTCGATGGCAATTTGAATACCATGTTTAAGCCCCTCCAATTCCGCAAAATTATTGCTGTCCCAACCTATGTTGCCATAGTAAATCCATAGAGTGTCTCCTTGAGAGTTCCTGATAATGCCTCTGAATCTTGCATTTCTAGGGTTGCCTTTGGACGCACCATTGAAATTGCATTTGAAGAAGCAGTTTGGGAGGGGGGGGGAGACCAGCTTTCAGGGACAGAGATTCTACCAACGCTTCTAGGATTGATATCCAGGGGGGTGTTTAGACTCATTTGCCAATTGTTCCACATGTGGCACTCTGTTGTGGAGGTAGGGAGTTCCTCCTGACTCCAAGCATCCAAGGCCAAAGTTTCAGAGAGGTTGTTGTGGATCCGGTCCCAAAGTTGCTCTGATGTGGATGCCTTCTCTTTGAAGATGCGGTTATTTCTTTCCTTCCAGACGTTCCAAATGAGGATGCCCAGAGTGATCTGCCAGAGTATATTCAGGAGCGTACTGGTATATGGATTGTCCTGCCAGCTACTGATGGTGTTTATGATTTTGCCCCTTAATCGATTGGAAGGACGACATAAGACTGCAATTCTGTCCCACAAGAAGTTGGCGGTGGGGCATTTGTCCAGTAGGTGGTCGATGGTTTCCGAGCTATCCTGAGATAAAGGACACTTGGAGGGTCCTACAAACCCCCTCTTCAAAATATTCTCCCATGTGAGGATGCATCGTTTTCTGAGCAACCACAGGAAAGTGGCTATTTTAGGCCAAATATTGGCCCTCCATATCTTTTTCCAGATGAGGTCTGTTGGGCTGGGGTTCTGCTGAGGAAGTATGTTGTAAGCTTCCTTGGTTGAGTAGTTTCCACTAGGCATATTCCCCCAACGTAGGATGTCAGGTCCTGTCTTTACTCTGATTTTTCTTTTGGTACTGAGATCCTTCCAGATGTCTGTATGGCACTCATTGTTTTAGTCATCTTGCCATCTGTTCGTGTTTAGCCATTGTTTGTATCCTTGGGAGATGTCGTCCATCCAAAAGTCTTATACATTCTGTCTTTGCCTTCCTTGGAGAGCTGCAATCCATATAGGTCTGGGGAAGATGGAGGAAAGGCTTGGCATCTGTTTCCAGGAGTCCTCACAGAATCTGGCTTGGGTACCACTTCGCAGCTCCCAGAAGCTATGGTTTTGTATCATCCATTTTTGGTTACTTGTTTCTTTCCAATTTTGGGATCCCCCTGGATCTAAGCTATACCTTATGAGATCCTCCTTTGGCCAGGAGTGTGCATACATGGCTGCCCATAGGTTGGTCCATGGAGTATTGGGGTTGGAGACCCATTTCCACCAGATGCTAGCTCCCATTATGTTATTGCTGTGCTCAAGGCCACGCAGTCCTAATCCTCCCTAAATTTTGTGGGTACAAACATCCTTCCAGTTAACTAAGGCCCATTTTTTTTTTTCTTTGGTGTCGTCCCATAGAAAAGATCGTTGCAAGTTGCACATGGCTTTGAGGACCCATTTGGGGGCTGCCAGGATTGCGAAGAGATAAATGGGGAGGGATTGTAGGACAGATTTAATGAGGACCAGGCGGCTAGCTATGTTGAGGGAGCGGTAGATCCAGTTGGATAATCGGGTTTCCATTTTGTCTAGTAGAGCTCTCCAGGAGGAGTGATTGATGGCAAAGTCAGTCAGTGGAGCTCCTAGGTATTTGGAAGGCAGAGAAGCGATGGAGAAACCAAGGATGCAGGCAATGTTGTGCTAAGTGAGAGGGGCGGTATGAAAGAAGAAGATCTGCGATTTTTTCGGGTTGACCTCTGTGTCGGAGGCTTCAAAGAAGGAATCGAGAATGGATTTGAGGGAACGAGCTTCTTGGATCGAGGGTTAACCCATAATCATATTTTCATCCACAAATTGTTGGTGAGAGGAGGGAGGCAGGTTGTGGACGGTGCTTTTGAGAAGGCGACCTAGTCCTTCAGCCATGATAATGAAGATAAAGGGAGAGAGAGGGTCCCCTTGTCTGATGCCTCTCGAGGGGTTGAAGGTTGCTGAGGGGATACCATTGACCAAAATGGAGAGAAAAGGGGAGGTGATGAGACTCATGATTCTGCGAACCCAGGTGTTGTTGAAGCCAAAGGCTATAAGAACTTTTTTGATGTAATCCCAGCTGAGTTTATCAAAAGCTTTTGATAGGTCAATTTTGAGAAGCATGTCAGGCTTTTTGGTGGTTTTGAGAGAGTCAATGACTTCATGGGTTAAAATGATGCCATCAAGAATTTGCCTTCCTTCCATGTAACCTGTTTGCTTCGGGGAGATGTTTATGGGAAGGCGCTGCTTTAGCCTATTAGCTATGACTTTGGAGATAATTTTGTAAATGACATTGCAAAGAGCTATGGGTTTGTACTTACTTGGCAAGGCTGCGTTGTCTTCTTTTGGTACCAAAGTGATGAAGGTGGCATTTAGCGCAGGTAGAAGCCAATGGGTGGTGCATGATTCTTCCACAACGTCCCAGACTTCATTTTGGATGATCTCCCAGAAAAAATGGAAGAAGTTGGTGGTAAATCCATCAGAACCTGGAGCTTTCCTTGCCTTCAGCTGGAAGATTTCTTGTTCCACCTCGGCCGGAGTGGTAGCTACAAGCAACATCCTATTTTGTTCATCCGTTATCAGCTTGGGGATGTGTTGAGTGATTTCCCCAATAGCCTCATGCATCTGGTGGTTGGGTTCCTGCAGTGTGTCCCTGAAGTGATTGCGTAGCTCCTCAGTGATGGCCTCTTGTGTTTCCAGCCTTTCCCCAATTTGGTTCTTGAGAGTAGTAATTCTGTTGTGCATCCTGTGCCGAATGGTGGAACGATGAAAGAATTTGGTATTTATTTCTCCCTCTTTGAGCCAGTTGATTCTTGATTTTTGTCTCCATAGGGCTTTTTCCTGGTTCCGTCGTTCTTCCAGTTGAATAGTTCAGGTTTTCTTCTGACTTTCTGACTCGGCTGAGCGTCCTTCCTGGATAATATTCTGTTGCAATTTCTTCATTTTTTCGTCCAGTTCTTTATGTTCTGTGAAGATATTGCCAAAGGTTTTTTTGTTCCAGACCTTCAATTTGCCTTTGAGCAGTTTTAGTTTTGTCTGGAACTAGAGCATTTTAGTACCTTGCGGTAGTGCTAAGGAGGACCACCATTTGGAAACCATTTCCTTGAACCCCAGGTGCCGGAACTAGCAGTGTTCAAAGCAGAAAGGTTTAGGAGCATGCTTACCTGGTCGTGACCATTGAAGTTGTATCGGCCAGTGGTCAGATCCTGCCGCAGGGATGATAGTAGAGTCTATGTCACCTCCAAGCTGAATGAGACCTTCTGTTATGAGGAATCTGTCTAGTCTTGAGGCTATCTGATGGGCACCTCCTCTTCTATTGTTCCACGTGAAGATTCCATTGGAGGTGTGTAGATCTATGAGGTTATTACTATGGATAAATTTCTTGAATCCATTATTGTCCGATTCTAGATGCATCCTTCCTCCTTTCTTTTCCTGAAGGTTGGTTATCATATTGAAGTCACCTCCCAAGAGCTAGAGTGGAAGGGCTCGTTGTTTGTTGATTTCCACTAGGTTTGCCAAGAGCTCCAATTTTTGTTGGGCGTTTTGTGGAGAGTATACATTTGTGAGTAGACCATGGATGTCCGTGCCAATTAGATGAAATTTGGCCTAGATGAAGTGTCTATTAGCATGAAAATTCTCTAAGGAGATGATTTGGGGGTTCCAGATGATTGCTAGGCCTCCAGAAACCCAGTTGGCATCAACCGCTATTATATTGCTACCTTTCCAATTTTTTTTGAAGATTGTCTCTAGAGTAGAGATGGAACATTTGGTTTCTTGCATGTAGAATATTGCATGGCGTTCCTTAGTAATCCTGTTCTTTATGATCCTGTGCTTCATGGGGCTGTTGAGCCCTCTTATGTTCCAGGAGATGAGCTTCATGGGATATGATGGGAGGTTAAGGTGAAGAATCTAGTCAGCTTGGGGAATCGCCCGGAATCCACCATTTCTTTCCCAATTTCTATGGTTCTTTGTAGAGTTGTTTTCCTGCCCCTTTTGCAGGACTCTTTCGTGAAGTATTTGGTGTTAATGAGCGTGCCCCCTTGGATACCAGGGAGGGGAGCCGCTGTGCTTTGGCAAGGATTTCTTCCATTTTTTGGATTTATTGCTCTGAGATGGATTTGAAGCCTTTCTTATCGTAGGCATCCTCTAACCCTATGAGATCCAGGCCTTCCAGATCAATGCTTTCTAGTTCTTCCTCCATGGCTTCTGGGATCAACTCTGTGATCTGCTCTTTACCCTTTAACGTGTTGTTTTCCTTTGAGACATTTGTAGTTGGTGGTTTCAGGAAGGTTTCAAGAGGGACCATGTCTTTTTGAGCCTTTGAGGACTGCGCCTGCTCCATGGAGGTATGCCCGGCTCTGATGACTGGTTCATTTTCATTTTCATTTAGCTGATTTAGGGCTGCGAAGATGTTGCTTGTCGTAGGTCCCTTTTTATTCTGCTGAAGGGGTAGTGCTCTTGTTGTGCCTTTTTTTGCTTTCTACCTTCGTGAATCCTCCTGCTTCCTATTCGTTGGATTCCTTTTCAGCCATAGCTTTCTTGTTTAGGGGATAGTCTCTGAAAAGATGCCCATGTTGGTGGCACTTCCTGCATCTAAAAGGAATGTGCTCGTAATCTACAGTTTGTGTTCATTCAAAATCTTCATGCAACAGACTTACCTCGCCTGGTAGTGGTTCCGCTAAGTTCATGTAGATTCATATTCGGGCATAAGCTGCGTAATGGTTGATATTGGTCTCTTCTGCAATCTTGACGAATTCTCCTAGGGCGTTGCTGATGTCTCTGAGGGTCAGCTCATCCCAGTAATCCTGGGGGAGAGAGTAGAACCGGATCCAGACCGGTGCCCAAGTGAGATTCTGTTTATTAGGATTGAAACGCTTCATCTAGGGTCTGAGGTATAGACCTGCAATGTTGAAAAAATATGGACCCCCATCCCTGATTCGATCTTTGTCTTCAGAGCAAGTGAAGAGCACATTGAAGAAACCTTTAGCGCACAACTGTAGATCAATGCGGCCTTTGGGTTTCCATTTCGAAGCTATCCATCCTCTCAATGCTTTTTTCGTGGGCCGGAAGCCCATGAACTTGCCTATCAGTGCGTGATCCTTCATGAACTGGATTCTGCCATTGATGCGGTGCATTGGAAGTTCGATCACTTTTTTCTTGGAGTTCTTTGGTATGCATGTTGCTGATTTAGTGTTCGTTTCTTTTGCTGCTGGTGTATTTGTCGGCTGCGCTGTGGGTGTTGCCCCTGTAGTTTCTTGAGACAGGCCAGAGTTGTGCTGATTAACAGTATCAGCCCCTGCCGTCGCCCCTATGGGAGGCTGGCCTGTAATGGGGGGAGCAGCTATCCCCCCGCTAGAATTGGTCATCAGTAAGCCTAAAGTTGTCTAGGAGAGGGGTCACGGCCTAACAGTCTGGGGGTGGAGGATTGCCTATGGTAGCCAATGCTGAAACCAACAAACACTAGGTCATGGAGGTCGGCCTAGTGCAGAGCTCCGCTAGGGTTTTTTCAAACTCATATTCACATTAATGTAATCGATCAACTGGTATCAATGACTGAAGATTAGGGCCTTTTTAGAGTTCTACAATTTAAACTTCTTTGGGATTTTTTCTCCCTCAAAAACTCCATTAGCAACTCAAAGCGCATTGAGTTTATGAGTGTTCCAATACCTCCTTTCTTGATTTTACATTGCACACGAAAACTTTTCTCCATTTTCACATTTGTTTCCAAGACATTTTTTAGTTGTGCGACAATCTCATGGTTGTTTTTTATTAGTGTTAGAATTGTTGGTCCCTTTTGGCCTGTCTCACTTGTCTTTTGTCTATTATGTGGTATTTTTAACTAATTTGGTTGATTTTTTGCTAGATACCATTGGTTTTTACATTGTTATACGGGGATGTGCTTTCTAGGGTGGGGGATGCATTCCCCACACATCCAACATTTTTAGATGAGGAAACTCATGGGGGGCATTTCCCCTTGTCCCCTTTTTAGGGGAAATCAGGGAAACACAAGGGATGTTTCCCAAGAAATGGGGGTTGTTTCCCTTTTGATAGGGACACTAAGAAACTTCACCATTAAAAAGGGGGACTCCTAGCTTCCCCTCCATGATTTTTGCTCAATGGCCTTAAACAACTGAATTAAAAAAAATATAGAACACAATAAAATCAAAACCTTAAAGTTAATGTGAGTGTTTGTTTTGGTTCATATTTGTAACTTGTCATTATTTTTTATATATTTAAATCTTAGAATTTTGGTCGAGGTACCCTATGTTGGGGTCCCTAATGTCTCCCATGACATTTCCTACATTTTTTTGGGGTTTTCCACATGTTTCCCAAACATGTTCCTTATTGATGTATTGCCTTACCCCAAATACTTGGTGGAAAATTTCTTTTTACCTTGCTATACTTGTTTTTTCCCTTTCTGTTCATCCGTTTAACCTAATTTTACTCATTTTTTCTTTCCTTTTATCCAATTCCATTTATTTTTGTTAACGCATTAAGAAAAACCTATAGAAAGGGTTCTACACTTTTGATTGTTCCAATTGAGGACTGGTTCATGATTGTAACCCATGGATCACTATTTTTGACTTGAAGCCATGGATCAATGGCCTTAAAACAACTCAATTAAAAAAAATATAGAACATAATAAAATCAAAACCTTAAAGTTAATGTGAGTGTTTGTTTTGGTTCATATTTGTAACTTGTCATTATTTTTTATATATTTAAATCTTAGGATTTTGGTCGAGGTACCCTATGTTGGGGTCCTTGATGTCTCCCATGAAATTTCCTACATTTTTTTGGGGGTTTCCACATGTTTCCCAAACATGTTCCTTATTTATGTATTGCCTTACCCCAAATACTTGGTGGAGAGTTTCTTTTTACCTTGCTGTACTTGTCTTTTCCCTTTCTGTTCATTTGTTTAACCTAATTTTAGTTGTATTTTTACTCATTTTTTCTTTCTTTTTACCCAATTCCATTTATTTTTGTTAATGCATTCAGAAAAACCTGTAGAAAGGGTTCTAGACTTTTGATTGTTCCAATTGAGGACTGGTTCATGATTGTAACCCATGGATCACTATTTTTGACTTGAAGCCATTGTAGAATTTTCATTTGGACCCACAGTATGTTTGAATGCATACTTTTAGAGACTTTGTCAACTCCTAGGATCACATCATTGCTCAAGTTTTGATATTTTGACAATATTAGAACCGTCTCTTTATGGAAACCCTCACTAAAAGCCAATACGAGATTTTGACCAAAATGATGGTAGACTTGATGGCTATATTCTAAACTTTGTAGAAAGTTCTCCAATAACCATAGGTTTAGAATGCTTTGGACATTTTCTTCCCCTTGCAATGTCCACACCTTTGTACTTGTCAATAATTACCATCAAGTATCTTTTGACTTTTTCAAATATCCTCTTGTAGAAACCAACATGCATGAATATTCTAATAAGCCAAGGAAATCTTAATCATAGTCCATTCTCGTGCCTACTATTTTCTTGAAAGATTTTTCACTACCATTTTTCAATATGCCTAAACAACTAAGATCCATGAAAGTATTCTAGCTCCACTATTCCTATGTTATTGGAGAATCCTTTAGAATTTCTCTCCACATCATCCTTTAAGGGTTTTCCATTTTCAATGCACCTCTCTTTTTTCATCCATTCAGAATTATTCACACAATCTTCTCCTCTGTCAATACTTCTCTTTATTTTACAAATCATGACTGTTCCACTTGGAATAGAATTCTTGGGCATGTTTGCATGTTTTCAAGATCCCTATACCACCCCATTATTTGTATTCATTACTACTCCTAGTTAACCCTTTGGAAGTCTTGGCCACTAGAGTTGTTGGCCCATAGAAAGCTTCTTGAGGATTTTTGTAGCCTCTAATATGCCTTCATGGAAGGGGTTTGTTACTGCCTAGATTAGCAACATCAACAAAGTCTGGTCAAGTTGCTAAGACATAAGCATATAGGAGATGCACCCACTATCACCTCAATGTAATCTCCTCTCACTTTAGGCAAACACCTATAATGATACGAGGGTTATTCCAATCCACACACACTTCACCAACAAGCCTAAAAGACCAGTGCCTAGAAACACTAAGTATGATGAAGGTTTAGGAGTTAAATGAAACAAGATATTAAGTCTGATATATGAATGATGACTACAAAAAATGCAAACCAACATATAAAAATCACTCAAAATATCGAACAACTAGTTACCGTTGATGCTTGGGAGTGAGGGAATGGTACAAATACCAAGTGAGATGAGTTATCCTTAATTTCCACTTGATTTGGAAAAACTTGCTGCTGTCCTACATTTCTATATTTGCAAAATAAATAGAAAATTTACAAATACGAGATTTGGAGTGTCTTTGAAGAAACCTGGAAGTGTGGAAACATACTAGGATGATGGATCCTTGGGTGCTCAATCTCGGGGACTAAAATGTGAGTGCAAATACAGTCCAACTATGATAAAAATGCAAGTAATTGACATGTATTTGCAATCTGATCCAAACTTGCATGAAAATGCGGTCCAATCTCGGTAGGGTCAAAAATGGAAAGTGCCTTAGTAAAGATAAAACTTTTTGTAGCACTTAGGACAACTTTAAAGTTTAAACACTTCCAAATACTGATAATATGCAGTTAAAATACTTCATAAATGTAACTAGGGATTTATAGGTTTAGAAACAACTTGTTTCAAACCCTAGGTAAAGGAGCCTTACCATTCCTTGAGAAGATATTGTTGTAAAATAAAATGAGACTTCTAAAGAAACCTCCACAACCATCAAAATGATGTTATATAGACCTTTAAAGCATAAAACAAGAGGACCATTTTTCCTTGGGCCTCAAGATCATTAATATGGTACAAAACCCAAGCAAATTGTCTAGATTTAAAAATGTAATCTGACAATTTTTTAGTAGACAATAAATGATAGATATTCCACAAATTCACTTTTTATTTTTTGATGGTTAGATTTTTCTATTATTTGATTTTTTTTTTCTTTCTATTTTTCTATTTTTAGGGTTTTTCCATAGTATCGATAAATAAGAGATGAGAGCAAGAAATTTGTAAAAATGGTTGATATTAGATTAGGGCTTAAGTGTCTTTTATGCACTAAAAGTTGGTTATCCAATGCTTTTGGATTAGGGCAAAGAGGTAGAATCCTATAAGTTAAAATTACCTCTTTGTTTAATCAAGACAAGATATCAAACCAAGCCTTACTAGAAGGGATCCCTCCAAGGGGAAAGCCTTCAACCATAAGGTCAACTATGAAATGAAATAAAATCAAACCCTTGTTGAGGAACCTTAGGTATGGCCCAACAGATTTTTAATCCTTACCTCACACCAACAAAGTAAAAATGAGAGATAAGCCCTAAGTGTCTCTATCCAAGCGAGAAAGTTTCACTCCAATGGATCGATCTTGATAGCCTTGTAGAAGTCTTGAATTTATCACAAAGTTTCCTTTGAAAGTATGTAGAATAGCTAAGAAAGAGGAATGGACATAATTATAATGATCTCAACAATTCACAACGATTTAGGAGGAGTGTGAGCTCTCTATTTATAGATGACGCTCTCATAATCGCTTCTCCTTTTTCTCCTTAGAAAAGGTCTAAGAAAACTTCAAGAAGGGTTGACTTGTCATTCTCAAAATCTTGGAGACTAGGTCATTACAATAATTTGATTTTACATTGCTTCAAACCCTCAAAAAGAGGTGATGTCCCACTTAAAAAAGGTTTGATTTTCCTTAGAGAAGGGTTGATTTGGCCTGGAAGTCCAATGTTCCCTTGAATTTTGACTTGAATTTGCTTGGATGTGTTATCATGCAAATCAGTGTTCACAAACTTGCATGACACTTTTGGGCAGTCAGTCTTGTCACAATTGAATGTATCTCCATTCAGACTGTTGTTTTCCAGTCTCAGGGGGGGTGTCCCTAATGTTAGTTTTTGTAGCGTCAGATGTGTTCTAGTCACAAAACTTGGTGGAGAGCTAGAATACATGAGATCTCCAAAACCCAAAAATCGTTTCTGGAAATTCCAGCTAGAGATGGCTTAATTAGATTATTAGCCAATTTTTAAATATTTCCCAAGTCTAAACTTAGAGAATATGGTTAGTTAATCAGAATTAATTAATTCAAGGTGAGAATTCTCTAGAAACTCACACCGATCGACTCCGAGATGATCCTAGCCCTTGGTTACGATTTAATGTTGGTCGTTGGTGCTCCAAAAAAGGATTATAAGAAGAAGTCGATGGGCACTTGGAGAACACACCAGAGACACTTGGAGAATTTGATTTTCCATAGTAGCAGTAGTCACTTGCCGGAGAGTTCGAGCTTCAGTGAGGAAATAAAGACAGTGAGGTATGAGGATTTTTTCCAGATCCAGCGAGTGCATTTGCAGAGGGGTTGAGATTTCTCCAGGAGGATATGCAGAGCTTCAAGAAGGCAGTTCAATTTGCTGGGAAGGAAGACGTTTTCAGTTCCAGAGGCTGGGCAAAGGTTTTATAGTGCTGGAGAGATGTTTTCCCACTTAGTAGCAGGCAGGACGGCTAGACTAGTAGTCAGTTCGGGCAGCAGTTGCAGCAGGCAACATCAAGTTGACGCAGAGCCTGTGCAAGCCCAGTTGGATGACTTGCTTTTCAGATGCAGTCCAGTGTCGGAATTGCCCGAAGTGAGGGTAATTTCCCTCTAGATATTTTTGCCAGTGTTTTATCTGCATGATAGCTAGATTTCGACATCCAAATTAATGTACTCAGAATTTCTCACTGCTGCATAATAATAAACCCTCAGCTGCTACACCGGTTTTCCCAAGTGGGGTTTTTCCGGGGACATTTGTCCAAAAATAACGGTGTCATTTTAATGTGTGTGTGTGCTAGATTTTCGCAGTTTCCAACGCTATTATTTTCCGCATCTTAATTGTGAAAATCACATTGTGAGTTATTTGATTTTTGTCGTAGCAAACAACATATAAATTGGTAAATAAATTAACAATTAGAAAAATAATTTCCAGTTGCTGTGATAGATGAAATTTTCACACCTAAATGATGTATTCTATTATCCACTTAATATTTTTGTATACAACTTCAATTTGATTAGCATACAACAAAGTTTCACATTTGACTTGCTGATGAGTACTCAAAAGTTAAGTAATTCGTGAAATGAAATTTATAAAGGTTGAAATCAGATTCTAAACGTAGTAGTAGCAATAAAAGCGAAAGTGATGCAAGAACTGAATGTGCATCTCAAGTGAATTAATTCAAAAAAGTGCACTTCAATATACCATCAAACTGTAGAAAGAAAATTATTCTATGACCTCCAACACATTCAAAGAGTTAGAATCAAACATAATTGAATAAAATCACAGATCACCCGAGAAGTTGGTTGCACCATGATGAGTATTGGGTGAAAGGATGCCATGAATTTGTTCACTTATGGTGGAGGTGGTGGTCTGAGAGACTAGAGCATGGAAAAGGGAGATCTCCACTGCTACCAAAACATCTAAGAAAAAATTTCCAACCTTTGTATCGCTTCTCTAAAATTCCTATATAGAATTTTTTCCTTCCTCAACACGTAGTTGACCTATTTGTTCAAGGAGAGAAAGAAAGCCAAGAAAGGGAAAAGGATTGTATGTACGCAATTGCTTTCTTTCTTTTGAAATGCTTTGTCTCTCTTTAGTTTGATTTTATGCTGTTTACTGCCTTTTCCCTTCAAGTCGAATATTTTCTTTCCGTGATGACTTTTGGCCAAAAGATGTTTCCACTCTTCAACTAGTTTCTATCTTAATCACTTTTACTCAAACTGAAGGTCCTAGTATGACTTTTGATCCCAAAGGAATAAATCTGGAAAGACATATATTTATATATTTTTCTTGATTCATTGAATGTAAAGCCTTTGAGAGGTTGAACCATTGCTAATGTACTTGTTGTATCATATTCTTTTTCATCCAAGAAATAGCTTTCATTGATGTTTCTTCAAATCATAAAATCCTCATGTAGCTCATCTTTTTGAAATTAATAACTTCTTTGTGCATTTAATAAATATTGAGTTTTCACCAAGCAATATTTCCATTATCTCCATTGTCCCCATGGATACTTGATTCCACTATCTTGTATGGAATTTGATTTGTTTCATTTTTTTAGGAAACCATGGCTAACTAGCTAGCCCAGTGTTGCATTAGTAGGTTGACACCTAATAGTTGAGATTTTTTTAGCTGATGTGTCCTCATATAGACTAGTCCACTGTTCTATAACATATTTAGTCCAAATATCCAAAGCCTCTTCCCATGAATAAAGGCTGAAATGGCTAGCTGTAATTAGAGGCATAACTTATCAACTAAAAACTATCTAGAACATGATCAATTATGTCCATCTTGATCATCAAAGCAATTTTTGGCTTGGAATGGATTCCTTCATCCACAATTCTACCTGCTTGTAATGTTACACTCAACATTTGTTTCCATTTGCTTTTCATATCCAGTTTTAGTCAATTTTTGTATTTCGGTGGTTTGGTGAAGACCGATAGTAGAAGTTCTTTATGCAAAATTATGTACTCATCCTTATACAACAAAAGGGTTAGATTTTCTTTCAATACCACCATTGACATGTTCATACCAATGATCTAGAATAGCTCATTAGCCACAGTGGATAACAATAAATATTTAATCAGGGTGTGCATTTAAATTGGCGAAGTCCTGTTATTTTATCAGATGAGCTGATTTGGAAAAAGTGTTTGAACATCAAGGATGAAAGGAGCTAAGAAATGACCCTTGTCTCAATTTTTGAATATCAAGAGTAAGGAAAATAATAGGACCTATTGCCTTCAATACAAAATTTAGACCCTCATGTGACCCTTTGAATGGTGGATCATAATAATTAATGGACTGAGAACAATTGTTATGGTGTCATTCTGCTTAATCCATAATGAAATCAGTCCATAACTGTTTGAGCGATTGGAAAGGAGTCTAAATAGTATGCAATAGTTGTAGGCATATAAAATCGTTCCTTGGTTTCCAGTGCACTTACTAGTAGGGGAGAACAATGATTATGGTGCCATTTTTCTTAATCCATGATGAAATCAGTCCATAAATATTGAGATATTGGAAAGGAGTCTGAATGACAAAGTTTCTCACCACATGAATTGACATATGTTTGCATTCTAGTGCTGATTTTTGTGGACAATACTAATTAAAACCATGTGCTGTACTAGCAACCTTGCTTTCCTAACCTTTACATGGCTCGAATATCTTCTATGCCTTTCCTTAGCTATGCATTTCTCTCCTCCATTGAATCCCACAAATTCATTTGGAAAATGAATAAGGAAATTCTTAATAGATATGAGAAAGAAAATTTATTGAACTTCGAAATCTATAGTTTGAGACTTAATTTTTCATTAGATTTATGGAATTATTAAGTTACTATTTACTTCATATGTATGCAAAATATAAATATGATAAAATAGAGAACAAATAGAACAATCACTCACAAAACCAAAATAACAAAAGATATGACCTAGGAAATCCTTTGGGAGAAAACCTAGTTGGAAGGGGAGGCTTCTTTACTCCCAACATAAGTTAGACTTCTGTCCTTGTTGTCTATTGATTTTGTAATTACATAAGTCATCCTCAAAATCTGTGCCTCCTGTTACCACTCAAACTAACATGGGTCCTAGGAGGGGTTCCTATAGAGCAACTACTAGATCAAGTGGCCACAATGGAGCAACAGCCCACTGTCACCTCAGTTAAAGCTCCTTACTTTTTACGGAATTTCACCAATGGGAGGAGTCTCGGTATGAGGGGAACCACTAGAAAATATAGGTCAATGATGGGATGGAAGGTGGTTCCTAAAGCCTATTCACAAGAGAGGCTCAAATAATGGGCTCACTTGCTATGGAAGCAAGATGGAGAGCTCTCTTAGAAGGGCTACGAGAATGCCTAGACTTAGGGTTTGAGGTGTGTTAATTGAAAAGAAGTGCCCGAGATCAAGGAATCCTAGAAGACTAGGGTTTCTAAGTGATCTTTGTGAAATTGAAGTTATAATGTAGGGGGACCATAAAGTAGCCCAAGTGGGCCCAAACGAGGTCAAGGGTTTGTATTGGAGCAACAGATGGATGATCTTGACCAAGTTAAGGAGGAGAATAAGATCAAAGGAATTGAATTTATCTTGGAATTTGAGTATAATGATCCTAATGAAGCCACCAAATAGAGGGAACCTAGGAATGAGAATGATCTTCAAGCTAGGGCTTGAAATATCTCGAGATTCCACTGTGGGATAAACCTCAAATTTCGAGGACCTCTCAAGAAGACTCCAGTGCAGAAGCTGATCAATTTTCAAGGATTTTTTGTGGCTAGAAAATTTTTAGATGATGTACTAGGAGGTCTACTAGGTTAGGGCTTAGAAAATAGGAAGGAAGCTGAGAAGAATATACTTTGGTGATCACCTTAGGGCTAGTCTAGTGCTTAGCCAATTTTCAGAATGGAGTCTAATGAAATCAATGCTTAGGTAGGCTTAATTCCAACCAAGGAGTTCCTTGTTAGTTTTTGTAGCATCAGATGTGTTCTAGCCACGAAAATTTGTGGAGAGGCTAGAATACATGAGTTCTCCAAAACCCATAAATCGTTTTTGGAAATTCCGCCTAGAGGTGGCTTTATTAGATTATTAACCAGTTTTTAAATATTTCCTAAGTCTAAACTTAGGAAATATGGCTAATTAATCAAAATTAATTAAGTCAAGGCGAGAATCATCTAGAAACTCACATGGATCTACTCCAAGATGATCCTAGCCATCGATTATGTTTTAATTTTGGTTGTTGGTGTTCCAACAGAGGATTATAGGAGGAGCTTGATGTGGTGATGGAGAAATCACTTGGAGAGTTTGATTTTATTGGCAGATCAATTTCCAAAGTAGCAACAGTCAGTTGCCAGAGGGAGAGTCAGTGAGATCGAATTAGTGTGAGGGGCAGGGATAGTGATCCGGAGAGGCAGTAGTAAGAGGGCCGAGTTATCCCAAAGAGGCAGCGTTGAGGGACATCGAAGTTGCTTCAACTAGGCAGTTTGATTTGGAGGAAAGAAAAATCGTTCTTAGTTCCAAAGGCCGGGAAGAAGTTCGAGAGTGCCGAAGAGACAATTTTCACAGCATCCAAAGGTAGAATGAATTCACAGAGCCCAGTCCGAGGCAAGTTGTCTAGCCAACTACACAGAGCAGCACAAAGGTTGACACAGAGCTTCAAGAGGCCGAGTTTTGGTAGGCAAGTCGTGCCAAAGATTGCGTGTGGGAGAAGGGTAATTCCCTTTAGTATTTTGCCCAGACTTTCTTGCTATTTGGATTTCCAGCTGGGAATCCATAGATGTACTCAGATTTCACCCCTGCATAATAAAATAAACCCCTCATCTGCTGCACTAGTTTCCCAAGTTGGGTTTTTACAGGGATTTTTCTCCAAAAATAATTGTGTTCATTTTATGTGTGTGTGCTAGCATTTCTTCCAACGTTTATTCTTCTGCAATTTTATTTGTGTAGATTGCAATGTGATTTATTTAGTATTTTTCGTATAAAACAACAAATAAATTGTTAAATAAAATTAGCAATTAGGAGAATAATTTCCAGTTGCTGCAATAGGATTCCGATACTGGAATTTTCACATGGTATGAGAGGAGAGTTGATCAGACGGAGAGCTCAAAAGCGAAAGGAAGGAATTTCGTTGTTCAATGTGGGAAGCAGATCGAAATTCCTAGGGGCAACGTAGTCACTTTGACAGGAGGCTGAGTTGCTCGATGAAAATCAATTTTTCTGAGAGGCATAAAAATTCGAGTTTTCCAGATCAAGTGATTCCAGAGGTAGAGGGAGCAACTCAGTTTTTTCATTGGGAAGGTATCTAGCTGGACGCAGAGAGCTTTGTAGTAGTTCGCTGTCAAAATTCGAAGACCCAAATTCCTACTGCAACAACCTGATATTACTTCTCCTACTTGTTAAATTCTACAAGTTATTTACTGTGTTCTACAAGTAAATATTGAAGCAAATACAACTGCAACCGTCACTAAATAAATAAAATTCAGAAGACAGGTATTGAGCAAGAAGAAATACAACACACAAGTGACACAGTTTTTTTTGGACTAATGTTCCCGGAAAAACCCAATGCGGGAAAACTGGTGCAACAATTGAGGGTTTGTATTATTAAGTAGTAATTTCTGAATATGATCTGGATGCCCAAATCTGGTTATCCAACAGAGAATCTGACTGGTAGAAAATTAGTGAGGATTACCTCACACTAACACTGGAGATCTGGCACTGATCCAACCATGAACTGACAAGCCCCACGCTGCCTTTGCATAGCTCTGCGTCACAATTGTTAGGCATTGCGTCACTCCCTTTGGCTGATATTTCTGCTAGCTAGATGCTTGATCCTTCAGCCCTCTGGTCTCAGACCCCGACTCCTAGCATTGAATCTGATGATCCTCAACGAAAAAAGTGAATATCTTCAGAGGCTTAGCGTTGCCTCTGCGTGGCTCTACGCTTTTTAACGTAGCCCTTACAAGGCCTCGTTTGGTTCTTCCTCTGCCTTCTCTGCGATGTATTCCCGGCTCAGGAAAAATTTCTCCAACTGGAAATTATCTCTGCCCCTCACTGCATGGATCACTTCGATGATCTCTCCAGTTGCTCTTGTAGTATTCCTAATTTAGCTTTTAGCTAATTAGAATATTAAATTTTGTCTTCCTTAATTAATAGATGAATAAGAGGGTAGAGGGACCCATAGATCCCTTTAGTAGGAGTAAAACCACTTCTTAATGTGAATGTGGATCAATGCATCTAGACGGGGTCAAGATGAATAAACCACTCCTTGGTGTGAATGTGGGTTAGTGCATGTGGATGGGGTCAATTTGACCAAATCAACAACGCAGTCATGGAGGTAGTGGAGACAATGGAGGACAACGCAGTCATAATGGAGGTTAGTGGCCATGAGAGTAGCATCATTATTGTGTGGGGCCAAGGGTGTGAGGGTTCCACAAGTATAAGAGAAGGGTGAGGGCATCCATGGAAAGAATTCTGGATTATTATTATTTTCTTGTCATTCATGACTTGAGCACGCTTGAGCTGTTTAGTCGAGTCTGCAGTGTTGTTTAGCACAAAGGTGTCCCCGAGCAGAGATCCCAACCTCATCCTGGGGGGACTTTGAGTGCCTACTCAGGAGAGGATTTTTGTTGTTCATGTGAGCTGATCTCATCATCCAGAATTCAGGCCACTTACAGAACCTCTAGTGCTGCACAGTCACTCAGTGACTTATGTAGTCCAGTAGCAGAGTTCATCAGAAGAGGGGGAAATTCCATAGCATTTTCACTTCGAATCTATTGAAGGGATCAACCCTTCAATAGTTGGGCTTGGGAGTACTTGCAACTATTCTATCTTTCAGTTAAGCCCATAGTCCGGCATACCCAGCAGTTATGCATTCCACACCTTAGGAGGGTGATTTTCCGAGGTCAACCAATCCGGAAATCCTTTATGGGTTATTTTGGGTTTTTCCATAGAGTCTAGATTCTAAATCCCGGATTTTTCTGAGCACCAAAGCACCCTCATATACGCAGTCCTATTCACCTAGCAACAACATTTCCAATAGGGCAGTGCAGAGGGAGAGCTCCAACAGTGCAGCAGAGAGCAGTGTTTTCATTGGCAGAGCTTGAGGCCATTCCAGCGCTCTTTTGCCACCTTGAGTGCTATCTATTTTGAAGCACTGTTGTATTGTTTTCACCTTCAGATTAATAAAATGGCTCAGTTGTTCTGTCTATTTTTATGGTGTTTTCAGTTTATTTCCATATCACTGTAGTTTCTAGTTTATTGTGTTTTGTATTAGTGTATTTTCCTATTTGAAATATTACATCTTTGCGCTTCTCACTTGAGAAATTGATCTCTAGATCCTCTCTCGTTCTAATTTCCAAATGCCCATTGAAGTCCTTATAATCTTCTCGTTGAGAAATCAACGGCCCAGATTAAAACATAATCAAGGGCTAAGATTAACTTGACTCGATCTTTGTCTTTTTCTAGAAGATTCACACCCAGTTCTATTAATACACCTTAATTATTTTAATTCCCTAAGTTTAGACTTAGGCTCTCATTAAAAATAATTAATTATTTTAATAAACCTCATCTCGGTGGAATTTTCCAAAATGATTTCTAGGTATTTTGGAATACATGTGTCCAAACCTCCCTGCAAAATTTTAGACTTAGAGCACATCTGATACTACTAGAAATCAACACTCCCTCTTAGCGAGGAATGTGGTCTAATAATGCGTCTTGCTGAAGCATCAAACTGACTCTGTAACCTATCCTTCTACGTTGCTAAAGTCTGACACTGCTGCCCACCAATTACTGCGTTGCTGCATCTATGTTGTTGCTGACCCTACATACTACTTCCAACTGCATTTGAACTACAACTCTGTTGCTGTTGCAACAGGAAAACATCCAAAATAATGAACTAAGTGTTCAGTATGATGGATTTGATACTGAAGATCTGACTGTTGCTAGTCTCTGTGCTGACCCTCTGAAACCTCTGCGCTGCTGCTGACTCTGCTCTGTGCCATCTTCACTGTTGCCAACTCTGCTCTGCGCTGCTTAGACTCTGATGCTCTCTAGCCACTGCACTGTCACTCTGACACTCCTCTGCATCAACTGACACTGGTCCATCCTGCTACTTCTGATATGGGCTCCTGTAGCAAGGTATTGATCCAAGAGGTGGACTCCTCAAGGATCCTGCCCAACTGCAGCTCTTTCGATCTACAGGTCTAGATCACCACAATTCTCCCCTGGAGGTATGTGGGTAATCATAGCAAACTCTTCCTCCTCGATCCTCATGGTTGCAGCCTGCGGATCATGTTTCTCATCCTTGTCCTTCTTCTTGAGAGGACATTGCGTAGCCTAGTGACCAAATTCACCACACTGGAAACACTTGATCTTTGAGACGTCCTTCTTCCACCTTCACTGCTCCTGCTGTCCCTTTGATGCAAGGGCTAGATTCTCCTCCTCCTCCTTGGGCTTTGTCCCACTGCTGCTACTGCCATCAAGCTTGAACTTGACTAAGTCTCTCCTCATCTCTTCCTGCTAAAGAGATGCCCACATCGCTTCCCAATCTGGCAACTTCTCTCTGCCCAAGATACTCTGGACAAAGACTTGCCACTCTTTGGAGGCGAAATTCAAGGCCAATCTAACCATCTTCGTGGCATGAGGTGCTTACCCTACACCTGCCAGCTGATCTCGAACATCCTGAAGTTTTGATAGGAACGGATCTATGTGTTCTCCCTTCTGCATCCTTGTAGATCACATCTTCTCCTCGAAGAACATCTTCCGCTGCTCAGAACACCGCTAGTATAGCATAACCAATGCGTCCCACATCTCCTTGGCAGTCCTTTTGCCAGAAATGTGCAAAACTATATGATCCCTCACTCCGTCGAGGATCAATCGCTTGGCTTTTTCCATATCTTTCTTGTAGGCCTTCAATGGATACAGATCTCTGGGGACAACTACCACATTGTCGATGAAGGTCTTGAGATCATGCTCATCTAGAAGGAAGGAGATCCTTGCCTTCCAAATTACATGGAGGAACCCTCCAACCGATCCTGATCACACAACCCGATGGCTACAATCTCACCCAATCAAATGTCGAATGCTGCCTCTAACCCTCTGCGCAGCGTGATCTATGCACTCCCAGTTGGATTAAGCCAAATAAAACTCGGTTTCGCTGCTTCTGCATGGGAAATTAGAATTTTTTGGGCAAGAAATTCTCTGAGGTCAGAATTCCCTTAGTATGCTTCTTCTTCCTTCTTTTGATGCTTTTTGCACCAGCAACTGCTACAACAAAAAACTGCTTGCCACATGAAGACTGCTCTGCGGTTAATCTGTTGTTGTGCTGCTCCCTCTGCTGTTGACAAATCACGAACTGGAAATCTTACCTCTGTCGACTCACTCAGAGAGAGATTTTCCTTGCAAATATTGTCCTCCTAGAAATGGACTGCACAATCCCTTGGGGATTCGATCTATTGCCTATGCAACTCTTTGATCTGCCTCCTTCTCTTCACTGTTGAACTCTTCTGGTCTGCTCTCTTGCTTCAACTACGCTTTGAAACCATGTGAAAATTCGCAGACCCGAATTCCTATTGCAGTAGCTTAATATTACTTCTCCTACTTGTTAAATTCTATAAGTTATTTACTGTGTTCTACAAGTAAATATTGAAGCAAATACAAATGTAGTCATCACTAAATAAATAAAATTCGGAAGACAAGTACTGAGCAAGAAGAAATACAACACACACAAGTACACCACTATTTTTGGACTAATGTCCCCGGAAAAACCCAATGTAGGAAAATCAGTGCAGCAACTGAGGGTTTATATTATTAAGCAGTAATTTCTGAATACAATCAAGATGCCAAAATGTGGCTATCCAACAGAGAATCTGACTGGCAGAAAATTAGCGAGGATTACCTCACACTAACACTGGAGATCCGACACTGATCCAACCCTGAACTGACAAGCCCCATGCTACCTCTGCACAACTCTGCGTCGTAACTGCGTCACTCCCTTAGGCTGATCTTTCTGCTGGCTGGATGCTAGATCCTTCGGCCCTCCGGTCTCACTCCCCGGCTCCCAACACTGAATCTGATTTGACCCAATCTGACCCTTAGCAAGAAAAGCGGATCTCTTTAGAGGCTCAGTGCTGGCTTTGCGCTCCCCAGCGTAGCCCTTACGCTACCTCTTCTAGTTCTTCCTCTGCCTTCTCTGCGATGTATTCTCGGCTCAAGAAAAAATTCTCCAACCGGAAATCATCTATGCCCCTCACTACAAGAATCACTTCGATGATCTCTTTGGTTGCTCTACGTTGCTCACTTGAGAAATCGATCTTTAGATCCTCTCCCGATGCGATTTCCAAATTCCCATCGAAGTCCTTATAATCTTCTCGTTGAGAAATCAGCGGCCCGGATTAAAGCATAATCAAGGGCTAAGATTAACTTGACTTGATCTTCGTCTTTTTCTAGAAGATTCACACCCAGTTCTAGTGATTCAGCAAAGAGGAATTACATGGAGTTCTCATAGCATATGAAATGAGACTTGATGAAGAAGAGGGTACTTCGCATCTAGAAACTGCGTTCGCTGCATCTAAGAAAACCAATAAGGAGAAACAACCTTCAAAGGCACAGACCTGCACCTGCAAGTGTGAAGAAAAGTAATATGATGAAGAAGGTCTTTCAGATGGAGAATATGCTTACTTTACGAGAAAACTAAAAATTAGTAAGGGAAAATTCAAGGGTAAACTTCCATTGATATGTTTTGGCTTTGGTGAGGTTGGGCATTTCGTAGCAAAATGTCTGAATAGAAGAGATGGCAACTCAAAAGAAAAGAAATGGTTTAAGAAATTCAACAAGCAAAGAAAAAATAAAGGATTTAAAAGGAGCTTCTCTCTAAAGAAGATAGCTCATCATCCGATGAAGACAATGACAGCGAAGAAGAAGCCAATGAGAGAGTATTGTTTATGGCCAAGCACATTAAACAAGAGGTATCAAACAATGAAGAAGAAGGGATGACCATAGAAGAATTTTCTAAGGAGCAATCAAGCTTATAAAAGAGCTCAAGGCTGAGAAGATCCATTCGAATACTCTTGAAGAACAAGTTCAAGGTCTCAAAATTGAAGTTGAAGAACACAAATGTATTGAAGAGTCACTTCAAAAGAAGTTGGAAGAAAGCAACCAAGAAAGGGAAGCATTAGAAGCCGAAGTAGTCTCACTGCGTAAGGAAGTGAAGAAGGGAAAAACTGTCCAAAACTATGCTGACAGCTCAAGAGCATTGTAAGAACTCATCAACAATCAACGATCTTACAACGACATAACTGGCCTCGGTTACAAAGAAGAAGAATCAGGACCTTCTACAACAAAATACAATGAACCTATGATATCTAACATGTATGTAGACTTCATTGGACAAGATTCGCAAGAACTCCTTGGAAGACGATTCCTCGACGAAGATTTCCATCTAGGTACCAACATATTTTTCATGGCTATTGTTATTCATGTTGAAAATTTGGTCATAAAGATGTAGAATGTCGCACATACCATAGGAACCAATACAATTCCATGAGATCTATCAAATATGAACCTCCCACGGCTCAACGAAACATCAATAGATTTGAACATTTAAGAAATAATATGGAATGTTACAAGTGTCAGAACTTTGGACACATAGCCAGAGACTGCAGACTTGAAAATCCTCCAGAAGAATCTTCAAAGCCACAAAACGAACGAACATGGAAGAAGAAGAAGACTGATAATTGTGCTCTCACTCTCAAGGCTCAAAACAACAAAGATGTGTGGTATGTTGATAGCGGTTGCTCAACGCATATGACTGGAGATAGAAATAAATTTGTATCTCTGAAAGAGAAGAAGGATGGAACCATGTCCTTTGGAAATGATGGATCTTCAAATGTTATAGGATCAAGTACCGTCACTCTCGGAAGAAAAGATGCTCTAGCCAAGAATGTTCTATTGGTTGAAAACATGAATCAAAATCTGCTCAGTGTTGGACAAATGTGTGATCAAGGACACACAATACTATTCAACTCCACAAAATGTGAAATCAGGAAAGGCAAGTATGGTGAAATTGTGGCTACAAGAAGTCGAGCTCCAAACGACATATATGTTCTGGATGAAGCAACTAAAGCATGACTAATAGCTAAAGAAGATGATATAATATTTGGTAGCAATGATGATCGACTAAGTAAGAACTTTGCTACAAAGATGCAAAGTGAGTTCGAGATGTATTTACTTGGTGAGCTGACATACTTCTTAGGGCTTCAAATATCTCAACAAGAGAAAGGAATATTTATATGTCAAGCAAAGTACATCAAGGAAATGCTCAAGAAATTCAAAATGGAAGATTGCAAACCCATCCTTACTCTGATGGTAATAGGTTGCAAATTGAGCATAGACTACTCATCTAAGGATGTGGATCAAATGTTGTACAGATCTATGATTGGTAGTCTTATATATGTAACATCCTCTCGGCCAGATGTTATGCAAGCAGTTGGAAAAGTAGCAAGATTCCAAGCAGCACCAAAATAATCACATATTATTGTCGTCGAAAGAATTTTTCGATATCTAAAAGGAACAACAGAATATGGCTTGGGGTATCCCAAGGGTAACAATCTCATTATTCAAGCCTTTACAGATGCAGATTGGGTAGGAAGCGTTGATGATCCTAAGAGTACTAGTGGAGCAGCATTCTATCTAGGTGGTTTTCTCGTATCATGGTTGAGCAAAAAGCAAACCTCAATCTCGGTATCTATAGCGGAAACAGAATACATTGCAGCGGCAACATGTTGTACTCAAGTCCTTTGGATGAAACAAACTTTACAAGATCTTCAAGTACAATTCAGTGAGCCTATTCCCATATTCTGTGACAACACTAGTGCCATCAACATCTCCAAGAATCCTGTCATGCATTCAAAAACAAAACACATTCCAATCAAATATCATTTTGTTAGAGAACAAGTCACTGAAAATAATATCAAACTTGAGTATGTTGGTACAAAAGAACAAATCGCTGATATCTTCACTAAACCTTTACCTCGTGAAGCATTTGAATATCTTCGCCAGAAGCTTGGGATTCACCCAAGTTCTCATTAGATTTTCCTTATTCAGAATATAAAGGGGGAGTGGAAGTGTGTACAGGTCCGCTGGATGGTTGTGTGTAAGGGGGAGTTACCCTTTGCCATTGATGTCAAAGGGGGAGAGAATGTTGTAGGAAGAGGTGTCATGATCGCAGGGGGGATACTTGTGTTGCCATCAATGCCAAAGGGGAAGATTATTGATCAGCGGTTGTCATTGATGTCAACCCAAGTAGCACCAAGGGCTACCCCAATATTGCATGGGAATTTTGACCTACCAAATTACTATATTCATCAAGAATGCTTTTGATGGTTTCTACTTGTCGAGATGTTTCCGTTGATATATGGCATGCCACGTAATTCTTCATGGTTCGAGAGATATTCGTGTTTGAAGTTTGTAACCCCAGTTAGTGGGCTAAAACCCCATGGGGTTGTGGCATGGGTCATTGAAAAGTCAATAATTAATAATATTTAAGCTCCTAAAATCCCTCCCATGTTCACTTGTTAAAGCCCCTCTCAACCTAAGCATTTATATAAATTGTGATCCTCATATCCTCCTTATGAAGGGATTTCGCTACCTGAAATAGGTCATTGTGGTATTTTCGCTCTAAATTTTTTTATATGAAGGTTCAAAGGCTGAAAAGTTTATGAGGCGAAGCCGAAATCTTGAGGAAGCTACTGTAAAAATTTCAGATCAGGGTGCACAACATTTTTGGAGATATGATCTGTGGAAGTTAGTGTTTTTATAGGCTCCTGAACTTCATCTCAAAGAATTGACCTTGGGAAAATCGTCATAACTCTCTCTCTGAGTATCGAATTGGAATTATGTAAAAAGTGGCAGATAGTGCACGGACTGTAGTTTTTTCTGTATCAATTTCAGAGTCGAATGAAGAAACAGTGATGTGGCATGTTGTACAAGTTCGCTCTATTGAAACAATCAATAATTAGGTCATTGTGAGAGATTGGGCATAACTCTCTCTTGAAGAATCCAAATTGGATCAGACCTATGGCATTGGGAAGAAGACTCAGATTACTACTACAAAACCAAAAATCACATATTGGGGAGCTGAAATAACAGAGATACACCAGATTCAATATCGAGATCCGAGAAGGCAAGAAAAAGCTAGATCATGTGTTGTCAAGGGTTGCAAAGGACTAGACTTTCTAGGGCAGCAAAGCAAAGCAAGGTGCAGTAGAGAGTAGCATGACAAGAGCAGAAATCAAGGTGAAGAATAGCAGCAAGAAGTTCAGCACATGAAGTCTTCAAGTGGGCAGCACTGCATACAGTCATTGTAAAGGTATCATTGTACTAAGTCATTGTAAATGCATCATTGTAAAAATTGTACAAGTGTTTATCTGCCAAGAGTTGAAGAGTCAGTGTCGGGAGGTCTAGGATCATCATTAGGTGGTTGTGTCATAGTTGGGGTTATGGTCTAGTGTGTCTTCTTCTACATCATTCTATATCATTGTAAAGTGGACCATTTTCCTTGGTACGAGAGTCCATTCTTGTTTTATTCTTCTATAGGGTGGTAGGGTGGTGCTAGGCTGGTGCATGAAGTCACCAACAGGTTCAAGCCTGTGAAAAATTTAGGGTGGAAGGGTGTCGCTAGGGTGAGTTGTAGCCCATTGGGTGGTGGGGCATCCGTTCAGTTGACTACTGAAGAATCTCGGGCGTTGGAGCGTCCATCCAGTGGGAGCTAGAGAATATTGCTTTTCTAGATTCTAGGTAGTTGGAGTTTTATTTTCAATTGGAGTTGAATATTAAAGAATTATTAGAAAAACATTCAGGTGGTTTTTGTCCCGGAGAGTGTTTCCACCTTAAAAACTGTGTGCATTTGTGTTCCTTTTGTTTACTGCTATCATTGTACAAAACTGATAATAATTTAATATTAACTAATGCTCTAATTGAAAGGAATAATGATTCACCCCCCCTCTCAGTATTTCCAACAATTGGTATCAGAGCTTGGTTCCTTCAATAATAGTTTAACAGCAAGAAGGAGGTCATGGAGCATACCAAGAATGGTGTACCTCTGTTCAATGAATATAATTATGCACTTTGGAAAGGAAGAATGGAGGTCTATCTCTTGGCGCAAGGTTACGAAGTATGGGACACTGTTCAAAATGGATTTACATCAACTGCGAATGAACAAGGTAAGAAGAATTTGTAAATGATGCAAAAGCAAAGAATATTATTATCAATGGATTTATTGAATCTGCTTATCATAAGGTGTTGGGTTGTAAAACTGCCAAAAATGTATGGGACAAGCTTGAGAATATATATGCAGGTGACTCAAATGTCAAAGAAGCAAAGTTTCAAATCTATAGAGAAA
The DNA here is from genome assembly GCA_034641835.2 of Pinus albicaulis. NCBI lineage: Eukaryota > Viridiplantae > Streptophyta > Pinopsida > Pinales > Pinaceae > Pinus > Pinus albicaulis. The sequence continues at coordinate 795,379,592 of CM076576.1, read as the reverse complement.
AATTTGAGAAACTTAGAATGAAAGAAGATGGCAACATTGCTACATACTTCCAATATGTTGATGAAATAACTAATACTCTGGAAGGATTGGGAGAGCTAGTTGATGAGAAGACTATTATATGAAAGATTCTTAGAACGTTACTAGGGAGATTCAACCCAAAGGTATCGGTCTTAGAATACAACGCAAATCTAGACAAACTCAACAAAGAGGAATTACATGGAGTTCTCATAGCATATGAAATGAGACTTGATGAAGAAGAGGGTACTTCGCATCTAGAAACTGCATTCGTTGCATCTAAGAAAACCAATAAGGACAAACAATCTTCAATTGAAAAGACATGCAAGTGTGAAGAAAAGGGAGATGATGAAGAGGGTCTTTTAGATGAAGAATATGCTTACTTTATGAGAAAACTAAAAATTGTTAAGGGAAAATTCAGAGGTAAACTTCCATTGATATGTTTCGGCTATGGTGAGGTTGGGCATTTCGCAGAAAAATGTCCGAACATAAGTGATGGCAACTCAAAAAGAAAAGGAAGGCTTTAAGAAATTCAACAAGCAAAGAAAAAAGAAAGGATTCAAAAGGAACTCTCTCTAAAGAAGATAGCTCATCATCTGATGAAGACAATGACAGCAAAGAAGAAGCCAATGAGAGAGTATTTTTTATGGCCAAGCTGAATAAACAAGAGGTATCAAACAACGAAGAAGAAGGGTTTACAATATAAGAATTTTCTAAGGAGGCAATCGAGCTTATAAAAGAGCTCAAGGCTGAGAAGGTCCGTTCCAATACTCTTGAAAAACAAGTTCAAGGTCTCAAAATTGAAGTTGAAGAACACAAATGCATTGAAGAGTCACTTCAAAAGAAGTTGGAAGAAAGCAACCAAGAAAGGGAAGAATTAGAAGCCAAAGTAGTCTCGCTGCGTAAGGAAGTGAAGAAGGGAAAAACTGTCCAAAACTATGCCAACAACTCAAGGGCATTGGAATAACTCATCAACAATCAACGATCTTACAACGACAGAACTGGCATTGGTTACAAGAAGAAGCAGGACCTTCTACAAAAAAATACAATGAACCTATGAGATCTGACATGCATGTAGACTTCATTAGACAAGATTCGCAAGAACAACCTTGGAAGACAATTCCTCGATGAATATTTCCATCCAGGTACCAACATATTTTTTATGGCTATTGTTATTCATGTGGAAAATTTGGTCATAAAGCTGTAGAATGTCGCACGTACCGTAGGAACCAATACAATTCCAGGAGATCTATCAAATATGAACCTCCTAGGGCTCAACGAAACATCAATAGATTTGACCATTTAAGAAATAATATTGAATGTTACAAATTTCGAAACTTTGGACACATGGCCAGAGACTGCAGACTTGAAAATCCTCCAGAAGAATCTTCAAAGCCACAGAACGAACAAACATGGAAGAAGAAGAATACTGATAATTGTGCTCTCGCTCTCAAGGCTCAAAACAACAAAGATGTGTGGTATGTTGATAGCGGTTGCTCAACGCATATGACTAGAGGTAGAAATAAATTTGTATCTCTGAAAGAGAAGAAGGATGGAACCGTGTCCTTTGGAAATGATGGATCTTCAAATGTTATAGGATCAGGTACCGTCACTCTTGGAAGCAAAGATGCTCTAGCCAAGAATGTTCTATTGGTTGAAAACATGAATCACAATCTGCTCAGTGTTGGACAAATGTATGATCAAGGACACAAAATACTATTCAACTCCACAAAATGTGAAATTAGGAAAGGAAAGTATGGTAAAATTGTGGCTACAGCAAGTCGAGCTCCAAACGACATATATGTTCTAGATGAAGCAACTAAAGCACGTCTACTAGCTAAAGAGGATGATATAATATTTGGTAGCAATGATGATCGACTAAGTAAGAAATTTTCTACAAAGATGCAAAGTGAGTTCAAGATGCCTTTACTTGGTGAGTTGACGTACTTCTTAGGGCTTCAAATATCTCAGAAAGAGAAAGGAATAACTATATGTGAAGCCAAGTACATCAAGGAAATGCTCAAGATCTTCAAAATGGAAGATTGCAAATCTGTCCTTACTCCAATGGTAATAGGTTGCAAATTGAGCATAGACGACTCATCTAAGGATGTGGATCGGAGGTTTTACAGATCTATGATTGGTAGTCTTCTATATGTAATAGCCTCCCAGCCAAATGTTATGCAAGCAGTTGGACAAGTAGCAAGATTCCAAGCGGCACCAAAAGAATCATTTATTATCGTTGTCAAAAGAATTCTTCGATATCTAAAGGGCACAGAAGAATATGGCTTGTGGTATCCCAAGGGTAACAATCTCATTATTCAAGCCTTTACAGATGTGGATTGGGCAGGAAGCGTTGATGATCGTAAGAGTACTAGTGGAGCAACATTCTATCTAGGTGGTTGTCTCGTATCATGGTTGAGAAAAAAGCAAACCTAAATCTCGTTATCTACAACGGAAACAGAATACATTGCAACGACAACATGTTGTACTCAAGTCCTTTAGATGAAACAAACTTTGCAGATCTTCAAGTACAATTCAGTGAGCCTATTCCCATATTCTGTGACAACACCAGTGTCGTCAGCATCTCTAAGAATCCTGTTATGCATTCAAAAACAAAACACATTCCGATCAAATATCATTTTGTTAGAGAAAAAGTCGTTGAAAAGAATATCAAACTTGAGTATGTTGGTATAAAAGAACAAATCACCGATATCTTCACTAAACCTTTACCTTGTGAAGCATTTGAATATCTTTGCTAGAAGCTTGGGATTCTCCCAAGTTCTCATTTGATTTTCCTAATTCAGAATATAAAGGGGGAGTGGAAATGTGTACAGGTCCGCAGGATGGTTGTGTCAGGGGGAGTTATCCTTTGCCATTGATGTCAAAGGGGGAGAGAATGTTGTAGGAAGAGGTGTCATGATCGCAGGGGGGGTACTTGTGTTGCCATCAATGTCAAAGGGGGAGATTGTTGATCAGTGGTTGTCATTGATGTCAACCTAAGTAGCACCAGGGGATACACCAATATTGCATGGGAATTTTTACCTACCAAATTACTATATTCTAGGTGAAGAATGCTTTTGATGGTTTCTACTTGTCTAGATATTTCTGTTGATATATGGCACGCCACGTAATTCTTCACGGTTTGAGAGATATTCATGTTTGAACTTTGTAACCCCAGTTAGTGGGCTAAAACCCCATGAGGTTGTGGCATGGGTCATTGAAAAGTAAATAACTAATAATTTTTAAGCTCCTAAAATCCCTCCCATGTTCTCTTGTTGAAGCCCCTATCAACCTAAGCATTTATATAAATTGTGATCCTCATATCCTCCTTATGAAGGGATTTCGCTACCTGAAACAGGTCATCGTGGAAAGTTCGCTCTAAATTTTTTTCTATGAAGGTTCAGAAGCTGAAATTTTTATGAGGCGAAGTCGAAATCTGGAGGAAGCTCCTGTTAAAAGTTCAAATCAGGGTGCACAATAGTTTTAGAGATATGATCTGTGGAAGTCAGTTTTTTTATAGGCTCCTTAACTTCATCTCAAAGAAGTGACCTTGGGAAAATCATCATAACTCTCTCTCAGAGTATCGGATTGGAATTCTGTAAAAAGTGAAAAATAGTGTACGAACTTTAGTTTTTTTGTATCAATTTCAGAGCCCAACGAAGAAACAGTGACACGTGGCACGCCGTACAAGTTCTCTCTACTGAAACAATAAATAATTAGGTCATTGTGAGAGATTGGGCATAACTCTCTCTTGAATAATCCAAATTAGATTAGACCTGTGTCATTGGAAAGAAGACTCAGAGTACTACTACAGAACCGAAAATCACATATTGGGGAGCTGAAATAACAGAGATACACCAGATTCAATATCGAGATCCTAGAAGGCAAAAAAAGCTAGATCATGTGTTGTCAAGGGCTGCAAAGGACCAGATTTTCTAGGGCAGCAAAGCAAAGCAAAGCAAGGTGCAGTAGAGGGTAGCATGACAAGAGCAACAATCGAGGTGCAGAACATCAGGAAGAAGTTCAACAAATGAAGTCTTCAAGTAAGTAGCAGTGCATACCGTTATTGTAAAGGTATCATTGTACTAAGTCATTGTAAATGCATCATTGTAAAAATTGGACAAGTGTTTATCTGCCAACAGTTGAAGAGGCGGTGTCGGGAGGTCTAGGATCATCATTAGGTGGTTGTGTCATAGTTGGGGTTATGGTCTAGTGTGTCTTCTTCTTCTACATCATTCTATATCATTATAAAGTGGACCATTTTCCTTGGTATGGGAGTCCATTCTTGTTTTATTCTTCTATAGGTTGGTAGGGTGGTGCGAGGCTGGTGCATGAAGTCACCAACAGGTTCAAGCCTGTGAAAAATTTAGGGTGGAAGGGTGGCGCTAGGGTGAGATGTAGCTCATTGGGTGTTGGGGCATCCGTTGAGTTTACCACTGAAGAATCTCGGGCGTTGGAGCGTCCATCCAGTGGGAGCTGGAGAAGAATGCTTTTCTAGATTCTAGGAAGTTGGAGCTTTATTTTCAATTGGAGTTGAATATTAAAGAATTATTACAAAAGCATTCAAATGGTTTTTCTCCCGGAGAGGGTTTTCACCTTAAAAACTGTGTGCATTTGTGTTCCTTTTATTTACTGCTATCATTGTACAAACACTGATAATAATTGAAGGTTAACTAATACTCTAATTGAAAGGAATACTGATTCACCCCCCCTCTCAGTGTTTCCAACAGTAACTGCGTCACTCCCTTCGACTGATCTTTCTGCTGGCTGGATGCTCGATCCTTCGGCCCTGCGGTCTCACTCCCTGGTTCCCAACACTGAATCTGATCTGGCCCGATCTGACCCTCAGCAAAAAAAGCGGATCTCTTTAGAGGCTCAGTGCTGGCTTTGCGCTCCCCAGCGTAGCCGTTATGCTGCCTCTTCTAGTTCTTCCTCTGCCTTCTCTGCAATGTATTTCCGACTCAAGAAAATTTTTTCCAACCGGAAATCATCTCTTCCCCTCACTACAAGAATCACTTTGATGATCTCTCAGGCTGCTCTACGTTGCTCACTTGAGAAATCTATCTCTAGATCCTCTCCCAATGTGATTTCCAAATTCCCATCGAAGTCCTTATAATCTTCTCGTTGAGAAATCAGCGGCCCAGATTAAAGCATCATCAAGGGCTAAGATTAACTTTACTTGATCTTCGTCTTTTTCTAGAAGACTCACACCTAGTTCTATTAATACACTTTAATTATTTTAATTCCCTAAGTTTAGACTTAGGCTCCCATTAAAAATAATTAATTATTTTAATAAAACTTCATTTGAGTGGAATTTCCCAAAACGCTTTTTGTGTATTTTGGAATACATGTGTCCAAGCCTCCTTGCAAAATTTGAGACTTAGAGCACATCCGATGCTACCAACGATCAACTTTCGCTAGAGCAAAACCTGCGTTGGGTGGAAGACGAGCACACATTGAGGGAAAATTTTTCTCAGGGATCTTCTAGTCTCGGAAGTTCAAATTTCTAGTTGCAGATCGACAGTAGAACCTAGCAGAGCCACACATTCCAAGAGGGAGTGCGAGTAGCGGAGCAGCAGTCGAGCACAAGGGAAGAGGGAGTTTCAGACATTTTATCAGAGATGGCCACTACAGGGATGAAAAATCAAGATAGGTTGGATGGCGCTTCCAACTATGTCATCTGAAGGCAAGGATCTCCTTCCTTCTAGATGAATTTGGCCCGAAGTCATATATCGATAATGTGGTGGTGGTTCCCACTGATGTAGATCAGCTGAAGGAGTACAGAAAGGAGATGGAATGGGTGAAGTGGTTAATACCAGATGGAGTCCGGGATCATGTAGTCTTGCATATAGCTAGAAAAGATACTGCCAAGTAGATGTGGGATGCTCTTGCCACGTTGTATCAGGGTACTTCTGAGCAGCGGAAGAAGTACCTTGAGGAGAAGCTGAGATGCATCCGGATGCAGAAAGGGGAAGGCATAGACCCCTTCCTCACCAAGATTCAGAAGGTTTGAGATTCGTTGTCGGCTGTTGGGGCTGCGCCTCAAGCCTCAAAGCTAGTGTAGTTGGTGCTCAATAGCGTCTTAGAGGAGTGGCAAGTCTTTGTCCAAAGTATATTGGGCAGAGACTTGCCACTGTTTGTGAGCGATGACCTTTGGTTCTTGATCTAAGAACTTACCCTGTATATTCCTACATGGTATCAGAGCTATTTTGAGGGCCGCATCCGTTGTTGATCCAAATCCGAAGCCGGTTTGACTACATGTGACTGCTGTTTTCTAGATCTATTGTTTTTGAATATTTTCGGGCTTGGAGAACTGCTTTGTTGTGTCCAGAGCGTCTGTTATAGTGAAGAACGCCTTTCATTTCATATGAAAATCTTTCCGGTTGCCCAAGTTATGTCAGTTTAGATCTGGAGTAATGTATCTGTTTTGCAGTTATATTTGTTAATAGTTCTGCTTATTTCGGTTCCTTCTGTTTATTTCGATTTTTAAGTTTTATTTATTTGCTGGATCTATATCATCTTCTCTGCATATGCTCTTTGCTCTGCGCTGTGTGCGATCTCGGAAAATCAGAAACAGGAAGAAGAGTTTTTTTTTTATTACGTATGCTCTTTCCCCACGTCTTTGTGCGATCTCAGGAAATCAGAAATAGTAAAAAAATAGATAGTTGTTGGTAAGGCTAACTAAAAACCTAACATTCTACTGTAAGGCTTGCATTTCTTTGTTTGCTCGGCTTTGTGTGCAGGAAAAAGCACATACTGCTGATATTGTATGTTCGACCTTTGAACATAAGGAATGTTAGGTTGCTGAACATACGAATATGCTGCGTTTGGCTACTGAACCTGAAAATATTGAACATGAGGCTGACTCACCCCAGGAATAGACGCAGAACTCGGTTTCCCCCCACCCAAAATGGGAGGTACATAGAGAGGGTTAGATAGTCCCCCAGGCAAGGATGAAACCGTGGATTTCCCACTCAATGGTGGGATTGCAGTAATCGTAGATGGCGAATAGGGGACAAAAGATTCGAACGACACGGTCATTTGACCAATGGTGACTGTCGGTCGAACAATAGGTTGAGACATTGTGGCCACATTCGAAAGAAATGGTTCGGAAATAAGGTTTCCCAAAGAGGTATTATCGTGTGGGAGCGTAGACGCAATATAACTAGACGGTATTACGATTCCACTACCCGAATCATGAAGTGTGGATTCGAACAACTCTCCCTTGGAGGGCAAAACCGACGAAGAGGCTTCCAGGATATACGAGCAAGAGGTTTCCTGAAGAGTGCTTTGAGGAGCGCTCATGAATGGAACATCATCAACATTAGATGCCATTTCGTCAAGGAACAACCGACGGACGGTAGAGCGAGATGCTACCAGAGAAGCATGGAAAGAGATTCCGGGCTGATCAAAAGCGCTGTAAGGTTGCAGAGGAGAGACTATAATCGGATCAAAGAGCAGATTCAAAGGAAAGGCCGAGAACTGTGTAGTTGGTTCAGGGCTTTCCGGCTCATATTCTTCCGATGTTGTCCAAGGAGAATCGTTAGGAGGTGCTTGAGATAATATGGGTTGAACACTGATGACAATTCCAAGCTCTTCACCTTGCATTTCGATTGGTCCAACCGGAAAATGAGGGACCTCAGTAGGAGGTCCTTGAGATCCGTTAGAGGAGGGAGTGGGCGAATTCGACGATTCAACTATGATGACCTTCGAGAAGAAGATAAAAAAGGAGATAGGTGAGAAAAATCACAACTTACCAAGAAATAAAAGTTGGAGAACTGCACGGGTGAGATGTTTTCGTGGGCAGTTACTTGTAGAATTAACAAAAATTAAAAAAGGGTGTGCTAGGCATAAAGGTTTACCAAGTATCCGTGAGCTGCAATATACACCTTGGTGATCAAATGAAAGAAAAATGACCAAGGACTAAACGTACGACAACCAATCTCCCTGAATGTTATGTTCGGTGTATGATCTTCGTCCGAGCACTGCTCCGTCAAAAGAATTCGATCTCAAGGTTCACTCTGTGTGTCTCTTTCCAAATTACCCTCAAGCCTTCCTTTATAGTCTTCTCATTGAGAAATCAACGACCGAGGTTAGATCTCCAATCAACGACTAAGATTATATTAGACTTGATCTTTGCTTTTTCTAGATCATTAACACTCTATTTTATTATTGCCCTTAATTATTTATTGACAGGAAAAATCATAACTTCCATTATATATAATAAAAGTTACATGTTGTATATGCAATTTAGCATATTCATATAAGCTAGGTAGCTGCAGTGAAAATAAAAAAACTATACATTTTGTTAACAATCCATGATTAACAGATAATGTTTCATAGGTAGTTCTAACAAGTAGCAGTGATTATGTACATATAATAGCCCATAGTCAAAAAGCTCTGCGCATAAATAACCAAAAATAAACCAGAAGATGAAGTTCTGTTAATGCGCTGAGTTCACCTAGCCCTATGATTTGGCTCAAAGGGTTGGTGAAAGTACTGATAGTAGATGTGGTGGTTCTGCTCCTGAATCTCCCATTGATCTCTTAATAGGTGCGTCGCCTCCTTGGATAGGAGATCAGAAACCACATTCCTCTCCTTGTAAATGTGTTGACATGAGATGAGATCAAAATGTGTTTTGAGTTGAAGAACTTCATCCAAAATGTTCTGTAGTGTGTGCACGTGACATGCAGAGTGCAAGTTGAACCAATCAATGATAATTTTGGAGTCGCCATAAATCTGAAGTTTGATGCAGTTCTTTGTGATGCCAAATTGAAGGAGAGCAAGGAGACAGGATAATTCCTCAAAATTATTCGTGCCACGATCGAGACCAATCTTGACTTTGAAGGAGTGTTGAACCGACAAGTGAAGAAGGAAGCCTCCCCCACATTTGTCCTGCTGTGCCGATCCATCGAAATATGCCCAAGGATAGGAGTAATCAATATTTTCATGAGTGATTGTCCAGAGGGCAGGTGGTGGAGGATCCTCCTGGATCAATTGATAGATAGAGGTGATATGGGTTGCAGAGGTGTTCCAGGAGGGTGGGGTGTTTTGGAAGATGGCACAATTGTGTGCAATCCAAATACCCCAACAGACTAATGGGGGGAGGTTGCGGAGCTTGTGGGGATTGGATGAAAGCCACCGGGTATCCCAGACTGTAAGAACAGTAGGGCCCTCCCATCTAAGGTGGAGATTGAGGGAAGATAGGATAAGGCTCCAGAGTTCACGGATACTTGGACATGAGAGAAAAAGGTGCTCTGTGTCCTCTGTGGCCAAGGCACAGAGTGCACATTTGTTGGGGCCAATGTGTGAACGCAATTGCAGATTTGCCCCAATGGGTATTTTCTCAGAGAGTATGCACCACATAAGTAGTCTCGCTTTAGCTGGGCACTTGAGTTTCCGAAGAGTGCGCCACAAAGAGTGCATGACCAATGGCCGATGGAGGCCAAAGATGTGTATATAACCTTCTTTTGGGGAGTATCTGCCATGCTTGGAGATCATCCAAATAATTTTGTCTTCTCTGTCAGTGATTCTGACATGTGTTTCAGTTAAAGCGTCCAGGTAGTGAGTCCAGGTCTCCTCCCATTGGGGATGTAAGTGAAGAGCACGGTGATTCAGCCATCCTTGGGAGAAGATGGTGGTGTGATCCCTGTCAGCAATTTGATGAAGAGTGAAGATACCAACTTGATTGAGTGTATGAATTAGTGCAGGGGGGAGGATATGGGCATTTCCACACCCCGACCATGGGTCATAACCAATACGAACCTTCGTGCCAAAGCCCACTTTCCAAGCTAGTCCATTATTGATGTGTACAGTGGATCCCAGAATGGCCCTCCAGATAGTGGATATGTTTGTTTTATGACCTGACATATGTCTGATCCAATCCAGTGGGTAGAGAGGGTGTATGTACTTTTGGGTGACAACCTTGGTCCATAAGTTGTGCTCGATAAGGATCTGCCACCCAAGCTTTGCTGCAAGTGCATGTGCAAATGCGGGAAGGTCTTTTATGCCCCAATTGCCCCATCTCTTTGGAAGGGCTATAAGAGTCCATTTGGTCCATGCAAAAGTGTGACCCTCCTTTGCCCCATTCCAGAGAAATCTTCGACAGATCTTCTGTATCCTGTTAAGTATACCTTTAGGGATCCAGGAAAGGGACATCCAATAGACCGGAATGGCCTCCAAAACTGATTTGATGAGAACAAGCCTGCTAGCCCAGGAGAGCCATCGATGGCACCAAATATTCAGTCTCTTTTAAATCTTGGTAATCAACCAGGTCCAGTCAGCAGTTTTGTAATTGACAGGCTTAAGATGGTAGCCCAAGTATTTCAGACCCGCATCAAATCTGGAGAGGTTGAATGGGAACTGCTGCTGTGTAAAGAATATTTCATATGGAGAGCAACCATGGCAAGTGATGGTGGATTTGCTATTGTTACAGGACATTCTGGTGGCTTTGCAAAATAGTAGAAGAACTGTATTCACCACGGTAGAGTCACCAATGGACCCATTCAGGAATATGATGATATCGTCTACAAATAGCAGATGGGTAAGAGTACAATTATCAGTGATATTGATGCCTCTCAGTCTGTCCCTGTCCCTTTCTTCAATAAGGCATCTGCTGATTCCTTCCATGACTAGGAGGAAAAGTAAAGGAGTCAGCGGGCAGCGTTGTCGAAGGCCTCTTTCTGCATGAAAAAAATCTGTGGCTGCACCGTTGATGAGGACACTGTATGAGACAGAGGTGATGCAACACATGATCCAATTGATCACTTGGTTAGGGAAGCCGAGATGTGTGAGGAGCATGCGAATATAGAGCCAGCTAGCCTGATAAAATGCTTTCTCAAGGTCTATCTTAGGGATCATTCCTTTCATTTTCTTGGTATGCATGAAATGAAGACCTTCTTGAGCAATACCAATGGCTTTGTGGATCTGTCTGTTCTCCAAGAAATAAAACTGTCTGGGGGAAATGAAATTAGATAAAATAGGTTGTAGTCGGTTGGCTAAGATTTTAGCCATAATCTTGTAGATGCAGTTACACAAAGATATGGGGCGGAAATATTTGAAAGAGGAGGGGTGATCGGTCTTGGGGATGAGGGCGATGAAGGTAGAGTTGAAAGCTTCGTAGATGTGCCCAGATAACCTAGTCTCCTCCACCAACTCCAGAAGATCTTGTCCCAGCAAATCAAAAAAGGCCAAGTAAAATTCCACTGACCATCCGTCAGGTCCAGGACTCTTGTCCTTCTTGAACCATTTGAGGACGGATTCCAGTTCCTCCAATGTGACCGGTTCAAATAGGTCCACAACAGTATGTTTATCCACAAATCTTGGGAAAAGTGAGGCGACCTTGATGATCTCTGCCAGAGGGGAGTGCTGTGGAGCCTTGTAGAGATTTCTGAAATGTGTGATATCCTTCTGAGCAAGTTGTTCAAATGTAGAAGCAGAGGTGCCATCATCATTCTCAAGCTCCCAAATTGTATTAATGGCCTTCCTATCTCTGGCAAATTGATGGAAGAACTTGCAGTTTTCGTCCCCCGCTTTGATCCATACGGTTCGACTTTTAAGCCGCCAAGCTTCATCTCTGTCCAGCAGAATTTTTAGTCGGTTTTTTTCCAGCTTGATGAGGTGACCTTTAGCAGAGTCAGATATATATCCCCCATGGATAGGATCCCCAAGGCCTTCGATTTCCTTTTCAATGTTGGAGAGGGCTTGATCAGACAATATCTTTTTATTCTTCACCCATGTGATGGTCTGTCTTTTGATGAGATGAAGTCTATGCGCAAAGAGGGAAGAGGCCGAGTGTTCTTCGGGAAGCTGTGTAAGTCTCCAATTCTTTTTGACCATGTCTATAAAACCCTCGTACTTAATCCACACCGAGAAAAACTTGAAAGGGGAGGCGGGTTTGCGGAAGGCATTTGATAGTTCAAGGTAGATGGGGGAGTGGTCAAATATGCCCCCCAATCCAACCCATTGCCTGAAGGAGCCCAAATGTAGTATGAGGTCCTCCTTGATGAAGAATCTGTCAAGTTTGCGGGCGACCATGGCATTTCCAGTGCGTTGATTGCGCCATGTGGGTGAGGGAGAGGCCAATATGGGATCCACCAACTGATGAAGAGCGAGTTGGTGCCAGAAAAAAATCGGAGAGTGGATCCGACTGTGCATTAGATCCCCAAGATTCTGCGAGCCCAAGAGAGAAGTTCAGATCACCAGCAAGGATTATGTTATCAGCTCGAAGAAGAGAGGATTGCAGAAGACTAGGCCAAAATTGTTGCCGGTGTTGACAGGGTCCGTAAACATTAATGATCCCGAATTGCATTTCAAGAGCCTCTGAGATGACATCCGCAGAAGGTGTCCCATCCCGGCCCCAGCAATTGAGAAGCTTAATGGTCATGGGATTAATGGCAAGAGCGATGCCACCCGATCGCCCTTTAGCGTCCAGTGTGTGGAAGGTCCAGGAGGGAAAGAGGGTAGAGAGGATGTGGATGGATGATTTAGAAGAAGAAGGGTTTCTTGGAGAAGGAGAATGTCCACAGGGATAGATTCAAATAGGTGCTGAAGGACAAGGCGCTTGGCTGAGCTAGCCAGCCCTCTACAATTAAAAGAGAGGCACTTCATCAGGAAACCAGGCCGGGGGTGTGTCTTGCTCTAAGAACCCCTTCGATGGAGAGTTGCTTGCCAGTGGCAACATCAAGTCCGGCCTGGAGAATGGCCTTGGAGATACTGGAGTGTCGGCCTCTGGGGAGCTTAGCCTGGGCAGAGGAAAGGCCGAGTGAGGGACCCAGTCCAGCAGGTGCAGTGGAGCAGGGATGAAAGTTACAAGTATGGGAGGAGGAGGAATCAGAGGAATCCGTCACCAATGAAGATGTGGAGGAGGGGATGCGGAGGGTGGAAGAGGGAGCGAGGAGGAGGGAGGAGGGACGGGGGAGAGAGAAGGTAATAATGGTCGGGGGAGTAGGGGTGAAAACCAGAGGACATGTGAGCGATGAAACATGAATGTCATCATGTGAGGATGCAGTGCATAAGTATGATGCAGTAGAAGATAGATGAGATGTAAAAGAGGGAGGAGGGAGAGGAGGAGTACCAGAACCCAGAGAGTACCCAGTGGAAGCTACCGCTGTCATGGAGCGAGTGACCTTGGTCGTTTCACAAGCAACATCCTATGTGGTGGTCCCCAAGTGAGCAGTCACAAGAGTCGAGAGGAAGCCTGTCAACTGAGTCTGTTTCTGCAGGGATACAGAAATCGGGTCCAAAGTCTGATAACCAACTGATGTATGTGCACTGGAAGCAGGGAAAATCAAAGGGCAATCCTTATATACATGACCCACCTTGTGACATTAGCGACATCTGAAAGGTACGCATTCATAATCAAGTATCTGAATCCAGAGGGTGTTGCGCCATTGTATTTTGAAAGACTCCTCTAATCCTTCACTGGTATCCAGATGAACAAGGATGCGGGCGAATGCCATCTTGCCTGACTCAATGTAGGTGCGATCATGATCCAGGTAAGTCCCCAACATATTGCCAATGTTGGTAAATATCTGCTCAGTCCATAGATGAATACGGAGACCTGGTAAACGAACCCATACATGACCGACCCCCAATTGTTCACGTTCAGGGTGAAATAAGGGACTCCATCTCTTGAGTAGTACAGGAGCCATCTCAATATGCCAGTACCGCGATAGGACCCAATCAGTGGGATGCTTAGTAGTTAATCGGAGGGAAAACCATCCTTTGGTGAGGGTATGGATTGAGGGAAGATCTTGAAGCAGGCCTCCCCATATTTCCATGACCCATTTTCGCAGTCGCTTAGCACCACAGTTGCGGCCACGAACTCGTTCGACTAGTACTTTTTCCACAGTGACTAAAACATCAGCCATTTGTATGCCTTCTCCGAGCGTGAGAAGACTGCCTCGGTTGCAGGCCTTGACACACTTTGTGCGCCTAGAGGCATGGAGGGCAGCATGGGAGGATAGGGGGTTCGAGGCTTCCGAGGAGGGGGGGAGGGGGGAGCACGGGAAGAAGGGGGGCGATTATGATCGGGGAGGGGGGAGCACGGGAAGAAGGGGGGCGGTTATGATCGGGGGGGGGTGTTGAACCTCTAATTAAACTGAGAGGGGGGGTGAATCAGTTTAATACATTCCTGATCTTTTAAAACTTTTCATTAAACTTATTTACACCTTCATTTCAAACTCAATTTGATGTGAGAGTAATTTTAGAATGTAGTCAGAAAGTATTAGTTTAATAGAGTAGTAGACTTAATATGAGAGCAGAAGGTATTAAGCAAATGATACATATCAGATCAATACATAAATATCATGCACAGAGACACTAGATATAAGTGGAAACCCATAAAGGGAGAAAACCACATCTTATTATTGTTGTGATGCAAAGGCAAGCTCCAACTCCCTCTCACCACTGTTTTTCTACAGGCACCAACCTACAGGAGGCTCCTACCTCAATTATGCAAGTTACAACTTGCAAGGAAGCACCAACTCCCTTCAGTTTTCTGCAGGCACCAACCTATAGGAGGCTCCAACCTCAGTCAGCTACAACTGACAGCTATCAAGCTGCAACTTGATAGGGAAGCTCCAACTTCCTCATTTTCTAAAACTGAATGTTTACTGATTTACCTCAGATATCAGCTCTGTTCTGTAGCTTCTCTTAATCTTCTCTGCCTTCTATATTTTGCATTCTCTCTATATATGCTCTCTCCCTTGCTCTCAAAAACCCACTCTGCATATCAAGATGATATTATTTATAGATTTCCTCACATGACTGTTTGTATTCTGCTTGGAATTCGAAATGGAAAGTCATGTCTCTTTGCCTTCTGCCTTCTCACTCCTTTTATCAGCTTACTCAGAAATTATGATTGTAGGTGTCAATTTTAACATTACAGTGGGAGTTTGTTTTCTCTCAGAGACTTGCCAATGCATCACAAACAATAAAAACAATTAAAATATTTACATTCTTTATTACAAAGTGAACTCTAGCTCAACTCATTTAGTCTTTTGAATCGATGCGCATTTGTCTTTTCTTTGGCTGTCTTTGTCCTTTTTGTGACTGTGTTTTATCTCCTGTTGGCTCTATTTGCTTTTCTGTCCTTTGTGGGGGTGTAACAACTGCATACGTGTAACTCTGCCTTTTAAATAAATGAAATGCAATTGCTGACTTTTTAAATCAGGGCAATTTCAACCCTTTTCATGCAACGAGTGTCTTGTTGATGTGGAAGTTCCGCAAGTGGAACGAACATAGATCACAGTCGTTGTATATTAATAATTGCCCTCCCATTAAGCCGAGGCCCGAGGGTTCACAACCCATGTGGCATATTTTAATACAACTGCAACCGTGCTTTATATATATCTAACAACAATCCTTTTATATATAAACAATCGCCCTCCACCTTAAGCCTTTGGTCTTATTTTACAATCCAATGAGTCGAATCACAACCACTAATATATGAAAGGGTCGGGCCCCACATCTCCGTCGGCGAATCGGTGGTGTCAAACGAAAACTTGCGATTGCGATTGATCAAACGGACGCGATGACCACATAAAACATGTCTCATAGCGCAATCGGGTCCGAACTTTGAACAAATGCAATTGGGGCGCATAATAGAAAAGTTCCGATTGCGATCAGAACACGGATGCGATTTGCACATATTAACTCCCGCATATAACAGGATCGGGTCCGCCACTTCAATCGCAGCATTTTACAAAAGACTTGCGATCAATCGGGAAGTTCCGATTGCAATTAAGATCCCGAACGTGATTGAACTGATTAACTCCATCGTATAACGCCATCGGGTCCGCCACTTGATCGGAGCATATTACAAAAGACTTGCGATCAATCGGAAAGTTCCGATTGCGATTAAGATCCCGGACGCGATTGAACCGATTAACTCCATCGTACAACGCCATCGGGTCCGCCACTTGATCGGAGCATATTACAAAAGACTTGCGATCAATCGGAAAGTTCCGATTGCGATTAAGATCCCGAACGCGATTGAACCAATTAACTCCATCGTATAACGCCATCGGGTCCGCCACTTGATCGAAGCATATTACAAAAGACTTGCGATTGAACCTTTTCTCCGATTGCGATTGGGTGAGGGGTCCCACCTTATAAGCCATTTCGTTTTGATAGAACCTTTGGTTATATAGATATAAAGCACTCTGCTTGTATATAACTGATATATATGTTTATATATATATTTTGCTGCTGGAGTGAAGCGATTCCCGGAATAATGTTTGTGTTGTATTATATGTATAACGCCGGTTGGAGTGTGCAATTCTCGGAATATGGTTCTGTATTATATGCATTGCCTTGCCGCTGGAGTTAAGCGATTCCTGGAATAGGGATTATGTATTATATGTATAACACCGGTTGGAGTGTGTGATTCCCTGAATTTTGTAACGGCTCTCTGCCTCTGTCACTTAGTCTCTGCTGCTTCTGTCGCTCTGCCTCTGTCTCTACCTTTCGATAACGGTTCTTCACTGTGCTTCTATGACTGTTACATTTTGACTTTCTTCTTGCTGCCTCTATTGCTTTCGCTATGCCTCTTTTGCCTTCCTCTGCTTCAGCGCTACCTCTTTTGCCTGAGTGCTGCCTCCTTTGCCTGAGTGCTGCCTCCTTTGCCATCAATGACAACATTTCCAACAGTCTCCCCCTTTGGCATTGATGGCAATCCACTTTCTCTGTTTGCTTTCTCTTTCTCTTGTTGCTTGCTCTTCTTGTTTGCCTGCTCTTCCTCTTGTTGTTTGTTCTTCCTCCCCCTTTGACATCAATGGCAAAGGACGACGTCTCATCTCTCCGTATGAGCTCTGTCGTTGCATTTCCTTTCTCTGAGTTACGTTTAGGTCCTCTTCTGGTGAAATTGTACTATGCTTCTCTAGAGTGATGTATGAAGCTTGTTGAGAGAACACTTTGGTATAGTGAGTCGATATGTGTTTTATAGATGTGATTCATTTGTAGTGCCTGTAATATGTGCTAGATTGCAGACAGAGATGATGCATTTTACGATTGAAAGGTTCTTGTTGCTTCTGAATGATGATAATATTGATAATGCTGATAATACTGATAATGCTGATCCTGTGGACTTGTTTTATGCTTATCTTGCTGGTTGTTCTCCCCCTGGAATGATATCTTCATTTTGTTCTCCCCCTGAGACTATACTTTCTCTTCATATTAGAGAATAGTATCTATAGATACTACCCCTAGTTTGTCTCTCAAGTATTCGAATGGTTCTCTGGCAAGTGGTTTGGTAAATATATCTGTTATCTGTTCTTTCGTTGATACATAGTCCAGTTTAACTATCTTCTGAGCCACTTGTTCTCGGAGAAAATGATGCTTGATTGGTATATGTTTAGTTTTTGAATGAAGCACAGGATTTTTAGATATACTTATAGCACTTGTATTATCACATTTGATTGAGATAGGTTCATTAATGCTTACCTTCATGTCTTGAAGAGTTTGCTTCATCCACATGACTTGTGTACAACATGCTGCTGCTGCTATATATTCTGCTTCAGCTGTAGACAGAGATATGGATGTTTGTTTCTTGCTTCCCCATGCCACCAGACTTTCTCCTAGATAGAATGCACCTCCACTTGTACTCTTCCTGTCATCCACACAGCTGGCCCAATCTGCATCTGTGTACGCTGTTAAGGTGAAGCTTTTGCCTTTAGGATACCAAAGCCCATATTGTGCTGTTCGTTGTAGATATCTGAGTATTCTTTTTACTACCAGAAGATGGTTTTGTTTAGGTGATGCTTGGTATCTTGCCACTAGTCCTACTGCTAGCATGATGTCTGGTCTTGAAGCTGTCAAGTACAGCAGGCTTCCTATCATGGATCTGTAGAGTTTTTGATCTACATCTGCAGACCCATCATCGGCACACACCTTGCATCCCGTGATCATGGGGGTTGTCACTGGTTTGCAGTCCTCCATTTTGAATTTTTTCAGCATTTCTTTTAAGTAATTTTCTTGAGAAATGAATGTGCCTGTGTTCTTTTGCTGAATTTGCAGTCCCAAGTAGAAACGGAGCTCTCCAATCATAGACATTTCAAACTCTGTTTTCATCTCATCAGCAAACCCTTTTGCTAGTTCATCTTTTTTGCTTCCAAACATAATGTCATCAACATATACTACAACAATCAGGAGTTCATCTTCATGGGCTTTTATGTATAGATTGTTGTCTACTCCACCTCTCTTAAAACCCTGTTTTTGCAAATATTTATCCAGTCTTGAGTACCAAGCACGAGGAGCCTGTTTCAGTCCATATAGGGCCTTCTTCAGTCTGCATACATAGTCTTCTTTGTTTGTCAATGAGAAGCCTTCTGGTTGTTCCATGTACACTTCTTCTTCTAGATCTCCATTAAGAAAAGCAGACTTTACATCCATTTGATATACCTTGAAGTCTTGGTAGCATGCAAATGCCAGGAACATTCTGATAGCTTCCATTATGGCTACAGGGGCAAATGTTTCTTCATAATCAAGTCCTTCAATTTGTGAGTATCCTTTGCAGACCAGCCTGGCTTTATTTCTTATTACTTGTCCTTGCTCATTCATTTTGTTTTTGAATACCCATTTTGAACCAATGATATTTTTCTCAATAGGTCTAGGAACTAGCTCCCAGGTATTGTTTTTCTCAATTTGATCCAATTCTTCATTCATTTCTTTTACCCAATACTTGTCCTTGCTGGCTTCTTCAAACTTCTTTGGCTCTATTTGTGATAACATGGCTATGTATACTTCTTATGTTTGTTCTATTAGCTGCCTTCTTGTCTGGACTCCTGCTTTCTTGTCTCCTATGATCTGATCTTCGGGATGATTCTTCTGAGTGTATCTTGAGGGGGTTTTTGGGCTCAGCTTTGCATCTTCTATTGTCTTTCTGGTTTCATCATCATTCTGATCTTCTTCTTCATGATTATCTGATGGACTGCAGCAGTCTGTATTTCTTGTATTGTTTGGAAATTCTTCATCAAATCTCACATCAATACTTTCAACTATTTTCCGAAGAGTCTTATTGTAGCACCTGTACCCTTTACTTTTGGAAGCATATCCTAGAAAAATCCATTCATTTGCTCTTGCATCAAATTTCCCAAGGTTTTCATCATTATTCTTTATGTAACACTTGCTACCAAAGACTCTGAAATGTTTTATTGAAGCTGGCTTTCCATGCCATAGTTCATATGGAGTCTTGTCACTGCTTGGCCTTAAGTGAGCTTTATTAAGGATATGTACTGCTGTGTGTACTGCTTCTGCCGAGAAGGTTTGAGCAATATTATTCTCTTGCATCATAGCTCTGGCTATTTGTTGTACATACCTGTTTTGTCTCTCTGCTACTCCATTCTGCTGAGGTGTCCCTGCAATAGTAAATTGTTGCTTTATTCCATGTTCATTACATAGGTCTACAAAGTCATAATCTGTGAATTCTCATCCTCTGTCTGATCTGATACATTTCAGCTTGCATCCAGTTTGATTTTCTGCTAATGCTTTGAATATCTTAAATTTTTCCAATGCTTCTGATTTATTTTTGAGAAAAGCAACCCATGTCATTCTGGAAAAGTCATCTATTATCAACATGAAATAGGATTCTCCACTTGGTGTCCTAGTTCTAGCAGGTCCACACAGGTCCATGTGCACAAGATGGAGTGGTCTTCTTGTTGACATCTCCTCTTTAGATTTAAAGGATGTGCGAGTCTGTTTCCCCAATTGACAAGATTTGCATATAGTACTTGAAGGCCTTTTTATTTGTGGCATATCTTTGACAGCTTTCTTCTTGCTCAATTTGATGATATGGTCAAAGCTGAGATGTCCCAATCTCCTATGCCACAACCATGACTCCTCAAGTTTGCTAAGATGGCGGGCTTCATCTTCCTCTTTCACTATGTATACATTGTTCTCTGTTCGAACACCTTTGAGCAGAGTCTTTCCTGTTGTGCTTGACCTGACTACACAATCTTGTGCTCTAAAAAGAACTTCACAGCCTTTGTCACACATCTGACTGACACTCAGTAAATTTGCTTTCAGTCCATCCACAAATAGTACCTCTTGGGATTTTCCTCTGCCATTGTCTATGATGACTGAGCCTTTTCCCTTGATCTTTCTTGATTTATCATTACCAAAAATAACATTTCCAGATTTCTTTTCATCAAGAGTTATAAACTTGCTTCTGTCTCCAGTCATGTGTTTGGAGCAGCCACTGTCCAAGTACCACTGGCTTTTCAAATCTTGAGCAGTTAGAGCCAGGTCACACTTATTCTCCTTCTTTTTCCACTGGAGGAATCCTTCTGTTTGATATCTTTTGTGAGGTGATGAATTGCATCCTTTCAGAGGACATTTGGAAGGCATATGTCCAGCTTGATTGCATATAAAGCATTTGATCATAGTTTTTGTAGAATTTTGAGTATGACCAAAATTTCTTTGATTCATGAACCTCCTTGAGGTGTTGAACATCATTCTTTTTCCATACTTTCTACATTCAATAATTTTATGGCCAAATTACATACAATAAAAACAATAACCATAGAAATTATTTGCATACCTGATGTAAGATTGTTTTCTCCATTTGTTTGTTTGAGATAGCCTCTTCACTGTTTGCATCTTTTGCAGGTCTGAATTACTCTTCTTTGCATAACAATATGCAGCAGTGTGTCCTGGATTGTGGCAGACATAGCAGGTGGCATTCTTCATAGGAGGGAAGAATCTCCTCTGATGACTTCCAAATTTGATATACTCGGGGGCATATGATTCTTTTTCTGCCATCTTAGTATTCATTATATTCCTTGTTACTAGAGATTTCTTCTGATCTCTGTCATCCTTATTACATGTTTCTTCTTTTGTATGAATTGTCTGGGCTTCTTCATCAGTCTTCTTTTCTTTTACAAAAAATATATTTTTGTTTTCTTTTTCTTTGCCTTTACTTGATTCTCCTTCATAGCCTATTCCTGTTTTTATCATTGGGGATCTTTGAGCAACCAGGATATCATTCAACTTGCTAGAGCTTGTTGTTTGAGAAGAGTTTATAACCATTGTCCTTTGAGCATTTTCTAGTTTCTTCCTGAGACATACCACTTCTTCCTCCAACTTCTCTTGTTCTTGGGTTTTATCCTTGATTTGCTGAAGTAACATATCTTCTATCTTCTTGGCTTCTTCAAGCCTTACCTTCAGCAGCATAAGGACTTCTGAATTTTTTTCTTCTTTAACACATTTGAGGAGAATATCTTTTTGTTTTCTGCATTTTAGTTTGAGTCTCTCAATCTCCTCCAGAGCACTTCTTAGCTCCCCTCCAAGGTCGACTTCCCCTTCTTCTTCTTCATCTTCTAGTAGGAGTCCCTCAAGATCTTCTATGGCCATCAATAAAAAATCTGAGGTTCCTTCTTCACTTGAGGGTTCATCTGAATCTTCAGATGTACTGCTGTCTTGTTGAGCATAGAAAGATTTTCTGCTGAAGTTCCTTCCCTTCTGCCAGTTCTTTGATTTATTCTTTTCTGACTCTTGAGCCTGATTCCTTGCTTTCTTGTGAGGACACTTAGTAGCATAGTGTCTAACTCTTCCACAGTTAAAGCACTTGAAAGGAAGTTTACCTTTGTATTTACCTGAACCTCTATCCAATTTCTTGACAAATTTTGCTTCTTCTTCATCTGAGCAAGAGCATATTTCTTCCTCTTCTTCTTTCTTATTTTCTGTTTTAAAGGCTGCTTCCCTCGAACTTGGTTTCTTCTGTGGGAGCCTCATTTCATAAGCTGTTAGATTTCCAAGTAGCTGGTTCATGGTCAAAGTCTCCCAATCCGCTGTCTCTTCTATTGCAGACACCTTGGGATTAAATTTGGATGGGAGTGATCTCAGAATCTTTTGCACAACTATACCTTCTGGTATGGTTTCTCCAAGAGCTTTCATATTGTTAACAATTTCTGCAACTTTTAAGAAGAAGCTGCCAACATCTTCATCATCATTCATTTTAAAGTTTTCAAACTGGGCTCTATATACTTGAAGTTTGGCAGTTTTTACTTTCTGGTCTCCCTCATGTATGTCTTCAAGAGTATCCCATATTTTCTTGGCAGTGTCTTTGTGCATTACTTTAATAAACTCTGCTTCACATAATCCATTCAGGATGGCATTCATGGCTTTTGCATTAGCCACAAAATCTTGTTTTGAGTCCTTTTTGTGTCAGTTGCCTTCGGGGCATATCCTAATTCCACAGCAGCCAGGACTTCTATTCCTAGAGACATTATGTATGTCCTCATTCTGATTTTCCAGAAAGCATAATTTTCACCAGTGAAGAAAGGGGCTTTATTGGTTGAGCATCCTTCTTTACTAGCCATCTTGGGAACCTAAGATCTCCTTTCAGTTGTTAGACTTGAACAAAGACTTCGGCTACGATGCTGGTGTTGAACCTCTAATTAAGGCGAGAGGGGTGAATCGATTTAATACATTTATACGATCTTTTAAAACTTTTCATTAAACTTATTTACACCTTCATTTCAATTTATGAATTGTTCTTAGAGTAATTTTAGAATGTAATGGAAAATGTGTTTAATGAGCGAGACAACTTAATATAGGAAAGCGGCGAGTGTGTAAATGATACATATCAGATCAATACATAAATATCATGCACAGAGACACCAGATATAAGTGGAAACCCATAAAGGAGAAAACCACATCTTATTATTGTTGTGATGCAAAGGCAAGCTCCAACTCCCTCTCACCACTGTTTTTCTGCAGGCACCAACCTACAGGAGGCTCCTACCTCAATTCTGCAAATTACAACTTGCAAGGAAGCACCAACTCCCTTCAGTTTTCTGCAGGCACCAACCTACAGGAGGCTCCAACCTCAGTCAGCTACAACTGACAGCTATCAAGCTGCAACTTGATAGGGAAGCTCCAACTTCCTCATTTTCTAAAACTGAATGTTTGCTGATTTACCTCAGATATCAACTCTGTTCTGTAGCTTCTCTTAATCTTCTCTGCCTTCTATATTCTGTATTCTCTCTATATATGCTCTCTCCCTTGCTCTCAAAAACTCACTCTGCATATCAAGATGATATTATTTATAGATATTCTCACATGACTGTTTGTATTCTGCTTGGAATTCGAAATGGAAAGTCATGTCTCTTTGCCTTCTGCCTTCTCACTCCTTTTATCAGCTTATTCAGAAATTATGACTGTAGGTGTCAATTTTAACATTACAGTGGGAGTTTGTTTTCTCTCGGAGACTTGCCAATGCATCACAAACAATAAAAACAATTAAAATATTTACATTCTTATTACAAAGTGAACTCTAGCTCAACTCATTTAGTCTTTTGAATCGATGCACATTTGTCTTTCCTTTGGCTGTCTTTGTCCTTTTTGTGACTGTGTTTTATCTCCTCTCCGCTCTATTTGCTTTTCTGTCCTCTGTGGGGGTGTAACAGCTGCATACCTATAACTCTGCCTTTTAAATAAATGAAATGCATTTGTTGACTTTTTAAATCAGGGAAATTTCAACCCTTTTCATGCCATGAGTGTCTTGTTGATGTGGAAGTTCCGCAAGCGGAACGAACATAAATCACAGTCGTTGTATATTAATAATCGCCCTCCCATTAAGCCGAGGCCCGAGGGTTCACAACCCATGTTGGCATATTTTTAATACAAGCGCGTGCTTTATATATATCTAACAAACAATCCTTTTATATATAAACAATCGCCCTCCACCTTAAGCCTTTGGTCTTATATTAAAATCCAATAAGTCGAATCACAACCACTAATATATGAAAGGGTCGGGCCCCACATCTCCGTCGGCGAATCGGTGGTGTCAAACGAAAACTTCCGATTGCGATTGATCAAACGGACGCGATGACCACATAAAACATGTCTCATAGCGCAATCGGGTCCGAACTTTGAACAAATGCAATCGGGGCGCATAATAGAAAAGTTCTGATTGCGATCAGAACACGGATGCGATTTGCACATATTAACTCCCGCATATAATAGGATCGGGTCCGCCACTTCAATCGCAGCATTTTACAAAAGACTTGTGATCAATCAGAAAGTTACGATTGCGATTAAGATCCCGGATGCGATTGAACTGATTAACTCCATCGTATAACGCCATCGGGTCCGCCACTTGATCGGAGCATATTAAAAAGACTTGCGATCAATCGGAAAGTTCCGATTGCTATTAAGATCCCGGACACGATTGAACCGATTAACTCCATCGTATAACGCCGTCAGGTCTGCCACTTGATCGGAGCATATTACAAAATACTTGTGATCAATCGGAAAGTTTCGATTGCGATTAAGATCCCGGACGCGATTGAACTGATTAACTCCATCGAGAGGGAAGACGAGTCCTTGCACTTGATGGGACATATTACAAAGACTTTAGATTGAACCCTTTCTCCCGATTGCGATTGGGTGAGGGCTCCCACCTTATAAGCCATTTCGTTTTGATAGAACCTTTGGTTATATAGATATAAAGCGCTCTGCTTGTATATAACTGATATATATGTTTATATATATATTTTTCTGCTGGAGTGAAGCGATTCCCGGAATAATGTTTGTGTTGTATTATATGTATAACGCCGGTTGGAGTGTGCGATTCCCGGAATATGGTTCTGTATTATATGCATTGCCTTGCCGCTGGAATTAAGCGATTCCCGGAATAGGGATTATGTATTATATGTATAACACCGATTGGAGTGTGTGATTCTCGGAATTTTGTAACGGCTCTCTGCCTCTGTCACTTAGTCTCTACCTCTGCCTCTGCTGCTTCTGTCGCTCTGCCTCTGTCTCTACCTTTCGATAACGGTTCTTCACTGTGCTTCTATGACTGTTACATTTTGACTTTCTTCTTGCTGCCTCTATTGCTTTCGCTGTGCCTCTTTTGCCTTCCTCTGCTTCAGCGCTGCCTCTTTTGCCTGAGTGCTGCCTCCTTTGCCATCAATGACAATATTTCCAACAGGGGGGGGGGAGCACGGGAAGAAGGGGGGTGGTTATGATCGGGGGGGGGGGGGGGTGGTTGGTTATATTGAAGCGACTTGAGGGTTGATGAGGGGCATGCAGTGAGGTTCGAGGGTTTGGGGAAGTAAGCAGAGGTGGCTGGGGAGTAGTCAGAGGGGGAGGATCAGAGGTGAGGGTGTGAGGTGCAGATGATGTGGAAGAGGGAAATGGGATGGAGGGCCAAGGGTACGACATCGATGGTGTCGCGGTCGACAATTGAAAAGTCTGCGAGAGGAAGGATAGGGAGGTAGGGGACGACGGACGGAGATCCGGGGAGGTGATGAGGTCGAGGTCAGGAGTAGAGAGAATGGCTGGGGAGTCAGATGAGAGGTCGGGAACAAGGAAAGAGTCGAGGCCGGAGAAAGAGCGGTTAGGAGCGGGTGCAGAGAATGAGGGCCCAGGCACAACAGAAAGATTAAAAGAGAGAGATGCCAGATGGGTAACATGCATACCAGTAGAAAAGCGGTTGGTCAACGACTAGATGTCCTCTGAGGTGAAGGGGTCCTCAGTGTAATCAACGAGCTCCTCTTCCTGGACCCATTGTCAGCCCCCAAAAACCGTTAAGCTATACCGAAAAACCGCCTGTAGAGGGTCGACGTCATGGGATGAGTGAAACCCTCACTGTGGTCGGTGTTGTCAGTGAGAAACGGGGTCAGGGCAGACCGTGAGAGCGTAGAACTAGGTGGAATACCCTGTGCAGTTAGGAGTCCCGGAGGTCACGGGTTCGAGCCCATGAGCCCTTCGAAAGCGCTGCCCTCGTTCGCTTCATCATTTGAAAACGAAGTTTTAAATTCATAATATGTGCAATGTTGTTTCAACCTCTTCCTTGTTTTATTTTATGGGTGGTATGGCTAACTAGGAATGACCCTAAGTTAGACTTAGGGTCTCCATTAAAATAATTAATTATTTTAATAAAACATAATTTGAGTGGATTTTTTACAAACAATTTCTGGGTTCTTTGGAATACCCTTGTCTAAGCCTCTCCACCAAATTTTGGGCTTAGAGAACTTCCGATGCTACCAAAAAACAACATAGACTTCAACTAGATAGGTCTTTTTCTAGATTCGGGGATAGCCACAATTTGTATAGGTTTACTGGGACCTTCATCTTCATGATTTGATTCTTTTTTTTCCCTACTAACTTCTTCAAATACCGGAAGTTCATCATCATAGTCCATTAGGAGATCCTTTGATTTCTTGAATGCAATACTTTCATCAAATATCACATCTCGACTGACTACTATTCGATGTTCTTCTTTTATGTAGATCCTATAGGCCTTAGAAGCGTTTCTATAGCCCACAAATGTTCCCTTCATGCTTGACGGATCCAAATTCTTCCTTTTGTCCTTAGGTAAATGAATATAAACAGCACAGACAAAAATTTGGAGATGTTCTATGATTGGTTTCTTTCCAGTGAACACTTCTTCGGGAGACTTGTTACCTAGTGACCTGTGGGGACTTCAATTTTGTATGTATACAACTGTCTTTGTAGCTTCACCCCACATAAATTTTGGTAAATCTTCATCATGTAGCATTGCTTTTACACTTTCTTCAATGGATCGATTCTTTCGTTCTACAACTCCATTTTGTTCGGGATTATATGGGACTATCAACTCCTTAATTCCAAACCAATGTTATCAGAACCAAACCAGGCATTGAACCAATGTTATCAGAACCAAATGTTATCAGAACCAAACCAGTCAGAACTGGACCATAACTGGAAAAAGCCCGGAAAAAACTGGAAAAAAACCGGTTTACCAAAAACACATAAAATATTCATATTTTAAAGAAAAAACAGATAGATTCATGTGCATCCATGTGAATCCAAATTATTTAAACACAAATATGCAAAAGTTCTCATTTTTATATCAAGTAATAGTGCATATAACCAAAATAGCACTTAATGTAAAACATTGTTGAACCAAAAATGTTACAAACCTCAAGAAACAAGCTTTGAAAGGCCTTTATAGTCCAAAATAACTTCATATATCATAATATTATAATACAACCTACAATACTACAAGCTACGACTACAACAAATTAATGTTCAGATCATCAATCTTCAATCATCATCCTGATCATCCTCCTCATCCTCATCTGAAGAATGAGTAGCATCCAAGTCTGCAATGGGATTATGGCTTGATTACCCTGGCCCTTGATTTACCCTCTAAATTTTTGGAGAAAATCAGCTCCAAAATTTTCTGAAATAAACTATGTAGCAGCTCCAAAAAAAGAAAAGAAAAATATTCCACTAGTTGCAAAAACCACTGAAGAAAACCCAAAGATCTCTGGGAAAAAAAATAAAATCTTGGAAGTAGCTTGAAAATTTGGAAACCTAACAATTCTCCAAAACTCCAATCAGGTCTTCAAATCTGCAAAAAATCTCCCTCAGAACAACCCCGCAAAAAACTCTCTGAATTCTCCTCACCGAACCAAGCTCAGGAATTGAAGAGACTCGAATGAATAGTGTGAGTGAAATAGAAGGGGTGGGGGTGTTTAAGTAGCTTTAGGGTGGGAGGGATAGGGTAGCATTAGTAACTATGAAAAATAATAATTAATATATATATATATATATAAAAATTAAAGAAAAAAAAAAATTTAATGCCCAGGCTTGTGAAGCGGTCTGGACCAGTTCGGTACCAAACCGGTCATTTTTGGTTCGGATCGGTTTTGCCTCCAAACCAGTTGGACCGACTGGTTTTCCAAAACTGGTTCTGTTCCGATAACACTGTTCCAAACTCCTTACAGATAGCTATGATTTCTTTAGATGAGTATTCTCCTCCATTATCAGATTTTAAGATCTTGATTCTTTTTTTCTGTAAGGTTCTCTACTTCAACTTTGAATTCTTGAAATTTAGTAAATACTTCATCCTTGGATTTCATTAAGTAAACCTAAGTTTTTCTTGTATGGTTATCTATAAATGTGACATAATATAGATTACCTCCAAGAGATTTAGGAGTCATAGGGCAACAAACATTGGAATGTATAAGATCTAAGATTTCTTTTGACCATCAAGCACTGCTTCCAAATGGTCTCTTGGTATTCTTACCCAATGCACATCCCTTTCATACTCCTTTGTGATCTTCATTCAGTTTGGGGATTCCATCTACCATTGAATTTAGAGTTGGAATAATTTTGAAATGGAGATGACTGAATCTTCTATGCCAAAGTTCACATGGGCTGATTTCACTGTGAACTAAAGCTTGAGGAAGGGGAGATAGCAACCTGTAAAGGCTTCCTTCATGAATCCCAATCACTCTAGCATTTTTTATGCTTGAGTTTTTACCCCATACTACAACTTTTCCATCAATACAAGCCACTTTATCACACTTATCTTCTAGACTTGAAATGGAAAGTAAGTTCTTATGCAAACCTGGAACAAATAGGATGTTTTTGAGATGAATATTGCCTCCATTCTCTATTTCTATCAAGGTTGATCCAATTCCTATCACAAGATAGCTCTTCTTGTCACTTGTCACCAAGTTCTACGGAGTAAGAAGACTTTCCTTTTGATAATGTTTTTAGTTGCTTCTGATGACCGATCATGTGTCTTTATGCTCCACTATCGATTACCCAAATCCTCTCATCTTGAAATGTGCTAGTGAGTGCTGAGAAAAGTCCTTCGTCCTTTGTCTTGGTCATTTTCTTCTTTGGAGGAAATAAGAGATTCCATACTTCTTTGATGCCTTTCTTGAGATGACTTGCCACCTTTGAACACTTATTTAGAGCCTTCTTCAATGTAGTAGAGATCTTCATAATGCCTTTTGCCAACCTTAGCTTTGAAACCATGTTGAGAAATATATAGGGTAGTGATTAGAGTGATTTCTCTTTCTATGATAACTACTTGTGATGTATTTTTACTTTTTCTTACTTATTAGCTTCTTCACTGTTGGACACCTAATTCGCTAAGGGTTATGGTGTGGAAGTTGAACAGTCAAATGTAGTCCAAGAGACCTTGGAAGATGAATCCAAGAGTCACACAAATGTATTATAAATGTATATCTTGTGAATAATAAATGTAATGAATGTTTTATCTTATCTCTTGTCTTCTCCATGGTTGTGTCTAACATGGTATCAGAGCGGGCGAATTCCTGCCCTGCTGATGTGTGAGCCACTATATGTGTGTGGCCTTTCTTTGCATGTCAGTTATGGCCTTTGCTCATTAGAATTGTTGCCATACATTGTCTGCTTGTTTTGTGGTCTTGCGTGTAATAAGCACTCTGCTATTATGCGCGTTACCTTTCTGATCTGACCATTTCTTCACAGATTCCTTAAGAGTGGTGTATTTCAGACATAACACCCTCTGCGCACTTGACTCACCACCAAGTCCTGCCATCCCTGTCAAGTAAAAACGTTTGACCACTCATTTTCTATTAACATGTTAGTTGTTTCCTCGAATCTCTCCTTCTCCAGCTTGCATAATCTGTAAAGAACAAAATTGGCATTCTCTGTCAAGTCTACAAATTCAAATGTCTTTTGACTTGGTCAACAAATTGTACATTCATTAAAATTTAGCAGAAATATCTGGCAATGTTCGAGGCTCATTGGTCTCATGGATATCCTAGATGAGGGCCACCACTCTGAGCTCTGGCACGTACTGTTCTAAAAAAAAGAAAAAAGAAAAAAAGAGACATTTTTTGTGTCCACAAATCCCAAGTTTAGCTCAAAGACATCATCCCATTAATTGTTCATAACTCCAGTCAGTTCTGTCTAATATGGAATCAAACGTTCTTTCTCATCAATTCCTATTCCTATGCACTTAGCATTCTCATTTTACTCTAGCTCAAAATCCACGCTTGTCTCCATTGCAAAAGGGTGATGACCAGTGAGAATAACGAACCATATTGGTTATAGTTGTTACAAATTCCACTTGGTGTTTAATTTTAGGTACGCTATTTTGACTGTAAAATTTGTGGAAGCTCTGTGTATGGAGGCGTTGGTGGCTCGATGGATGTAAGAATTGCACGATGTCAATCCATCATAAGCAAGGAAACGATCCAGATTCTGTAATCGCTAAGATAGGGTATGCATACTGGTGCCTTCATTTGAAGAGATGAGTCCTGTATTTACATGGTAGTGAATGCTCCAATAAGACTGCTATCTTAGGCTCTCATCATGTCAGTTCTGGTTGGTTGTGGCTTTGGAGCCCATAAATTGAATATACGAATATTTCGTAGCAATTAGAAGGGTTTGAAAAGAATATGGAAGGGCTCAGTGCATTGGTGTGATGGAAGGGCTGAATGAGTTTGTAGAATATTTCAAATGAATTCATAGAAAATGGTGGTTACAGCCTGCAAGTTTCGTGGCCTTGCGAAAGTGGTTTGCTGAGTCGAATCGTGGAAAATCTATAGCATTATGGTTGGTTTGCGCAGACATATTCTTAACGAAGATGCAAGAGCAATGAACCTTCCCACTACTTATGTAGTTTCAATATACTAAAATAATTTGCCCGCAGAGTCATGTTTAGTTGAAGGGATGGAGTGTTAGAGCGTATGAAATTAGAAGACAACGATAGCTTTATTGGTAACGACTATCCCATTGAATAGCATCGAATATATACAACTAGAGACAATGGTTTTGAGGTTGATGCAGGGGATGAGGAGGATTGATCAAGTGTGGAGGAACACATGGAGAGGAGCGAATGTTGGATCAGTGAACATGATTGAGTAAATGTATTGTTGGATAATACCTGGCATTGTACTAGTGAATATATTGTGTAGAAATATGAGCTATTTGTAAATTTTTTGGGTAGCATGTGACGTGCTCTAGCTCTGAAACTTTGTGGAGGGGAAAGAACACATGAGATATCCAAGACCTAGAAATCGTCTGGAGAAATTTCACTTGGAATTTAAGTTATTCCAATAATTAATTATTTTAATGGAGACCTTGAGTCTAACTAAGGGAAATTATATAATTAAAGGGAATTAATTTAAACATGTGGGTGAGAATGTTCTAAGTGAGGTGGATAAAGTATTTCTAATCTTAGTTGTTGATTAGAGATTAGGTCACGATTGTTGATTGTTTAACGAGAAAAGTATTAAAGGAAGGCTTTGGGTCAGTTGGAGAATACAGACAGAGCGACAACACTTGAGCTAATTTGAAATTTTGGGGTACAGTTTGCTGAGAATTTTCGAGTGAGCTTGTAGTGTAGCGAGGGGCAGATAGACAGAGGGATTTCAGATCCGAGGCCGAGAATACAATTGCAGAGTGGCAGATCTGTAAGAGAGGCAGCGTAGTCCAGGAGGGGTGACGCAGAGGAAGTGTAGGCCCAATAGTGGTGATGTAGACCCTGTTGACCACACTTTGTCAACTACCCCATAGCAGTACACCCCCATTTTTCCAAATGGGATTCGTCATGTTCGACGTGGTTGCGCCATTCAGATTCCATCATCCAGATTTCATCGACAGTTGACATTGTTATAAATGATGTAAACCCATTCTGCATGTAATGATGTAAATGATCTAAGTAGGACCGTCAATGTATGTAACAACCTAGGTAAGCCTAGTATGTTGTTGATGATCTCTATCCTAGGAGGTTTTTTGTCTCACTGATTCACGAAAGTGATCGGCAGAGTTTTTCCCTCCAGCCTCACCCCAAAGCTACGGTGGATTTTGTCATCAGCATACTAAGTGAGTCCTAGTGTTTCTATCGAGTCCTTGTAAAAGTAGTTTGAGCTACTTGGTCTACTAGATCATATTTTGAGTCGCAGAACTGGGTATTTATTTGAGGGTCTATACAAATGGGCTTTCCCCCTTCATGTATGTAAATGTATTATCTCATGTAAAAGAGGGTTGGAAAAATAATTATAATCCCCTCTTAGTCAATTAATTAAATTTTCTGGTTAATTAATTAATAAAATCTTAAACCAGAAATTTAATTAATTTAGGGTCCTAAGTTAGGATTAAATCTTTAAAGGCAAAATTTGTGGGTCTTTGGAAAAATGATTTTGAAAGCCCCAGGCCAAGGGAATATTAAGAATTTTAAGAAATTTTGGACCCTTGGGCCCTGGTGGTTAAGTCAAAGTCAAAATTTTGGGGTAATTAACTTAAAAATAATATTTTTGAGTTAATTAAAATTGAATTAAATGATAAATTCGTTTTTTCCCCAAAATTTTAATCTCAACGCTCCGGATTAAAAGATAATTAAATCTTTTGGACGGTTGAGATTATTTTGACTAGGATCATCCAAACTAGCCGTTAGAGATCTTGTCCTATAAATTTAGAGGTCTTTCTCATTCTTGAATCATCCTATATCAGGATCGTGCACTTGCTCTTAGAAGCTCTTGTAAACTTTTTGAGGAATAAAGCATAAAGACTTTGGGGTTACAAATCTGGATGTTCCTTCTCAGATCTATGTGGTGAATTGTCTCTAAACTCTGCTACTTGGT
This sequence comes from Pinus albicaulis, assembly GCA_034641835.2. Lineage (NCBI taxonomy): Eukaryota > Viridiplantae > Streptophyta > Pinopsida > Pinales > Pinaceae > Pinus > Pinus albicaulis. The sequence goes on along the minus strand of CM076576.1, from coordinate 795,347,214 downwards.
TTCTTGCATTTTATGGTTGATGGCCTTCATGGATTAATTTGCATATAGGTATCTTATGCAGTTTTCTGGGTTTATAAAATAACATTCTGATTTTTTTGCAAAGGTCTCATGTTGTTTTCTTAAATCTCTATCGATCTAAGAGTCAGATCTAAGTGTGCAGGGAATTTTTTTTTAGGATTGGGCATCTGGGGAAGTCTTCGGTTGGACCAGCCGACTCCCAATAAACATAAGTCTGATAAGCTCTTTATTTGTTAAATTCCGGGTCTATCTTACGATATTTGTGATTTTGCAGGGTTTCGAAAGGCTTGTGCCTCTCACTAAAACTTTAAATCTTTGAAAATTGTGCTAAAATGGATTTTAAATCTGACCATGAGGGTTTTAAATCTGTAAACTAGTTGTAAATTTGTAAATTTTAGTTTTCTAGGATTGTAAGGGTTTGATAGTTTCTTGATGTGTATCTTCAGATCTGATTGATTGTTGCAGGTTACAGGTTCAAATCGGAATTTTTTTTTAGATCTAAGGCAGATCTAGCCTCCAAAGGCCATATCTGGCCTCAGAACCCCCACTGTGGGCAAATTTGGGCGTTATTGGTTTCAAGAAGCTTTGAAAATCTGAATTTTGGAACAATTTGAAGTTGCTGGGCGTTTTTTTTTTATTCCACTGGGTTCACATCTTCCTTGCTGCTGTCAGCATCTCCCTCAGATCCATCTGTATGCTTGCCGTCCTTCCTTTCTGCATCTTCAAATCGAGCTTCTGCCCATCATTTCATCATCGACTTGCGTCCATCTTTTTGCTCGAATTATTGAAGTCTCTGCCATCGTCTCCTAAGCTGCCATCGAGCCTCATACCTTCACGAATTTGTAACACAAAATAGCTCCCACGAATATCAAAAGACTGTGTTCGATTTGTTTTATTTTCTGGTGCAAATCTCCTTACTCGTCCAATCCATCTTCCCCTTCACGCCGTCGACTTGCTATTCTCTGCCACCGTCGTGCTCTCTTCCTCGCCGTCCAGTCGGTTCTTCCGCCCTCATCTTGAGCCCTCCGATCTGCAAAAAAGAAGCAGAAAAAACGACAAGTAAACTCACGTTAAAATTTCAAGCCCTTTACGTACTGTCATTGTTTTTTTTTTTTGAATGCGGGTTCAATTTTTTGTGGTTAGATTTAGTTAGCGTTAGTTTTTATAGAGATTCGATTTATTTAGTTTTAAATTTTAGATTTTGAATCTTTGTTTTGATTTTAGTTAGTTTAGATATTAGATTTAGATTAACTTTAGATTTTAATTTGGTTTCATTTTTGTTTAGTTTTAGATTTAGGATTTTCGATTTGGATTTTAATTTTGATTTTTTTAGAGTTAGTTTAAATTTTGATTTTAGGATTTTAGATAAAAGATAAAAATAATAAATAATAAAAAATAAAAAAAATTCCAAAAATTCAAAAAAAATAAAAAATAAAAAATATAAACATTTTAAATTTTCTATAGTCAAATGAGCTTTTGAAATTTTTATCTGAAGTTTTGACTATGGAAACATTTTCTGGATCGAAATTAATTGTGGCATCATAAATCTGGAAATATTGCAAATATCTGGCATTTTCATCTTGTGATAATATTGCTCTGGGTTTAAGATATTTTAATACATGGTTGTGGTGTCTTTCATTAACTATCATTGTGATCAATCATGTTTTAATAAGCAGCAGTTAATCGTCACTTACTTGTTTATAATTGCATAACGGGATTTTGTTTGACTCCATAAGGCACTGGTCCTAAGCGTGAAATCTAATTCAGATCTATGGAATCTCATTCATTCTATCAAGTATTTGATGTTTTAGCTGTGTCTCCTGGATTTGTCATCCTCATTTATAATAGGGTCTACCTCCCTTAGCTTGCAAGGTGACAGCTTAAATAGAGAGATTGGGGATAAGAGTGACAGCCCCCAATCTGAGCCGTTGTCGCGGTGCCTTGACAATCTGTGCGACAACATTTTTTGGCGCCGTTGCCGGGGATAGAGTTTTTCTGTCCTTGGTCTTAACGAAATTTCATAATCTTCTGATCTTTCATCGCCATTCATTAGCCTGTCGCAAGGGATCACATTTTTTGGCGTTCTTTCATCTCTTCATCATCTAATCTTTTCATCTTTAGCACCTGGACATTTCGGTTGGCTTCTTGTTTGGGTGGCGACTCCACTTATTCATCTTTTTACTCCCAGACAAGAATCCCCCCTTTATATCCATCTGTTATTCTCGATTATTTCTTTCTATTTTCAGAATTAGTTTCATGTTCAAGTGGCGACTCCAATTTCTTTCATTTCTTACAAGAGTTCCTACTAGGAAGTTCACTTCTTGAGGACTCTTTGACTATTCTTGAACACAGATCTATTTCTTAAATTTTAGGCATGGGTGACACTTTTCATGACATGCCAGAAGAGGTCATTTCTAAATTGCCTTTTTTCTCAGGAGGTCATCCAGGCATTGCTCTACAACATCTAAGGATGGTCAACCTTTTTATACATAAATATTGTCGTCCTTCACAATAGTAATCATGAAGATGTCAGGATATGTGTCTTTGGCTATTCTTTAAAAGGTGATGCTATCGATTGGTTTCGAAATTGTCTTGAGGAGTATTGTTTACAAGACATCATCAATGCTTTTAGAGATAAACATATAGAGCAAGATGACTCAGATAGTGAAATTGATCTTGTAGAGAACTCAACTATCAGCAGGAGATTTCCAGACAATTCTCAGGATGAATCCACTTGTACCATGACAGCACAAACCCATGATAGTGGTGAAACAAAAACAAATTGACAACGATAAGAATCTTTTTAGCGAATTGATTCAAATGGTTAAGGACATACAGCTAAATCAAGCTCAGGTAATCAAGAATATGGAGGCCAACTAGGCTCAAATCATTAAGAATATGGAACTTAATCAAGAAAAAATAATAGCGGATCACGCCAGGGAAATTGGTTCTATGCAGAACAGGTTAAAGGTCATGGAATTTAATCATTCCAATCAAATAATTGCCATGGAAGAAAAACATGTTAAGGAAATGATGATCATGGAAACAAATCATAAGAAATAGATGAACTGTATGCAAAATTTCTTTATGGCCATGAAAGCAGATAATGATAAAATGATTCAAAACATGGAAGCTAACCAGATCAATCTTCAAAATCGGATAAATACCTTAGAAGAAAGTCATGCACAGGAAATAAATGTCATGGAAAACAGGTTAAAAATGATGGAAGTTAATCATTCTAATCAGATGTCTCTTCAACACAATTTGTCAACTATTGAAGAAATGCATGTCAGGGAGATGAGTTCCATACAGAAGAAGTTGGAAAAAATGAAACGATCACACATGCAAGATTTCCAACCCAGGTCAGATTTGTCAACAGATCATAGGCCTCCCAGTTTGCTGAAGCAGTTTCCATCTCATCACACGGAGGTCACTTTTCCCATTAGGGAAGAGTTAACTATGGCTACAAAGGATGTTGAGAATACAATTATAGAGAGGCAGATTGACAGAGGGATTTCAAATCCGAGACCGAGAATACAATTATAGAGAGGCAGATCCGTATCAAAGAGGCATTGCAGTCCAAGATGGGTGACGCAGAGGTAGCGTAGGCCCAGCAGGCTCACACAGACCCGGCCAGGCTCATGCAAAGCCAGCATAGAGGCTGACGCAGTCACAAAACGATGACACAGGCTAGGAGAGGCTGACGCATAGCCAGAGGCTGCAACGCTGGGGTTTCAATGGGCTAGAAAGGGCTCGTATTCAACAGATCCAAAAGGGTTGATGCATCCACATCGAAGGGTAACACAGTGATTGCGTAGGAACCTGTGGGGTTCCTCATCCTCAGCTGAATCAACCATATTTTTTGTCTTTGGAGATAGAGGTACATCTGCTGGGATTTCTCTGTTGGGAAAACCACTATTGGTCCCCTTGTTTGTATTTAGAATTCAACATAATAATAAAACTGTCAAGAGCTGCTGCGCCCATTTTTTGAGATTTTGGGTAGCATCAGATGTGCTCTAGCTCCGAAATTTTGTGGAGGGGCTAGAACGCATGAGATATCCAAGGCCCATAAATTGTTTGGAGAAATTCCTCATGGTGTAAAAGTTATTCAAATAATTAATTTTTTTAATGGGGACCCTAAGTCTAACGTAGGGAAATTGAAAAATTAAAGTGAATTAATTTATACATGTGGTGAGAATGTTCTAAGTGACGTGGATCAAGCTTTCCCTAATCTTAGTTGTTGATTAGTGATTAGATCACGACTGTTGATTTCTCGACGAGAAAAGTATTAAAGGAAAGCTTGGGGTTAGTTGGAGAAGACACAGAGTAGCAGCACTTGAGCTAAGTCGAAATTCTGGGGCGTGGTTTGCTTAGAATTTTTGAGTGAGCTTACAGTGCTAGTGAGGGGCAGATCGACAAGGGATGTTTTGATCTGAGGCCAAGAATACATACATCAGAGAGGCAGTTCTATACCAGGCAGCACAGAGGCAAGTAGGAGGGACGCAACCTAGCCAAGTTGATGCAAAGATCACGCAGAGAGGGATGTAGACCCTTTTGGGTGATGCAGAGGCAGCGCAGAGGCCTTTAGAGTAACGCAGGGGCAGCTCGTGCTCCGCAGAGGTTGTGCTGGGTAGGAGAGGTTAACACAGAGTTTGGAAGAGCTGTGCTGAGGGTTCCAGTGGGCCAGAAAGGACTCGTATTCAGTTATTCCTCAAGGGTTTGAATTAGCCATATTTTATGTCTTCGAGTGATAAGGTACAGCTGTTGTGAATTTCTCTGTGAGGCAAACCACTACTAGTGCCCTAGATGCATTCAAATATTCTGCATAATAAATAAAACCCTTAAAGAGTTGTTGCACCGATTTTCCTGCATTGGGTTTTTCCGGGGACATTTGTCCAAAAAATCATGTGTGGCTTTTGTCATATGTGCGCTATGTTTCAATAAATGATCTATATATGTGTAGGCTGCTAGTTGTTTTTAGTTAGATATTTTCTAAATATTTCTAAAAATAAGTTGTATAATTAAATCACAAGTAGGTGAAGTAAATCAAGATACTGCAGTAGGGTTTTTGTAATTTTGTATTTAGAAATTTTCACATGGTATTAGCTAAGTCACCAGGTTCGTGTTTGTTTTCGAGTTCAACGACGTTGAAATTCAAATAAAGTTTGGCACATAAAATTTTGCTGATAAAGTTCAGCATAAAATTCAACATATAGAAATTTGAAATATATATATATATATATATATATATATATATATATATATATATATATATATATATATATATATAAACAATTTTAAGCATGTTCAAAGACAAATATGATGCACATAAATAAATAAGCATGTCAATTTTCAAAGTCAAAAACAACATGGATGCAAAATTCAGAGGGAGTGCAGTACGGATGCAATGTCAACAGCTGTACAACTGCAACATTTGTGCAGAGTTTGATGGACAAAGTGTTGGACATCAACAACGCAGAGGGAGATGCTTCAAAATTAGAACAATGTGCAGTATGGCATATTGTTAGAGCACATTCCTCACTAAGAGGGAGTGTTGATTTGGGGTAGCATTGGATGTGCTCTAAGTCTCAAATTTTGTGGAGAGGCTTAAACACTTGTGTTCCAAAATACCCAGAAAGCGTTTGGTTAAATTCCACTCGGATTGTATTCTATAGAAATATTTCATTATTTTTAAAGGGACCCTAAATCTAAACTTATGAAAATAAAATAATTGAAGTGCATTAATAGAATATGAGTGAGAATGAAATAGAGGAAATGGATCAAGTCAAAATCTAATCTTAGTTGTTGATTAGAGACCTAATTTGGGTCTTTGAAGTCTCAATGATGAAATTATAAGGACTTGAAGGGTAATTTGGAAAGTACATTCTTGGAGACACAGAGGATCCAGAGATTGATTTTTTCTGACGAAGTAGTGCTCAGGCGAAAATCAGATCTAAGTGATCCTTGATTGTAGTGGGGCAATATTTCTGGTTGGAAGGTTTCCTAAGCCGGAGAGTGCATAGTAGCAGAGATAGAAAGAAACACAACTTCAACGCAGAGTCAGTGACATAGTGCTTACGTAGTCACTATGCAAAGCTAGAGGGAAAGTCATTTTCTTGCTGAGGAGACAGCGCAGAGCTAATGTCAGATCTTGGAGAGATTTTCCGGGGGCTCAGTTTCCAGCCAACAGTGAGACCAACGCAGAGGTAGAAGGGCAACTGCAGATTGACGCAGTCACTGCACGGAGGCAGCAGATCAGTGCCAGTTTCTCGTGGAGGAGTGAGGGTTGTCTCACGATATCTCTTCTGTCAGTTTTTGTTGTATGATTTGACAGTCTCGTCAATCATAGATTTGTATTCAAAATTTATTGCATAATAACATAAACCTTCAGATCTGTTGAACCTGCTTTCCCGCATTGGGTTTTTTTGGGGACATTAGTCCAAAAACAATTGTGTCAGATGGTTGTGTGATCTATGTGTGTTTAGATTTGTTTCCGCACTTGTAATTGTTCCGTAGTTTTAATTGTGTAGGTTGTAGTAAATGGATTTTGATATTTTCTTGTAGAACAGAGTAAATAATTTATTACATAAAATAAGAAATAGAAGATTTTCCATCAGTTGCTGCAGTAGGATTCTGGGTAACAAGAATTTTCACGCATATCATCATATCAATATCAATATACTCATGCCTGCTATTATGATTACTCATGTAGCAAATCTCAAATCGAATGTGGTCAGAGTCACATAGAGGATGAAGGGGGTGGGAGGCAAGAGAACATGATCTCCCGTTGAGGTAAAAGGAAACCCTAGGAGAAAGAAAACGAATTGACCCAGCAGTGTCGAGCTTTCCCTCCAAGTACAGAATGGAGGAATGAATGATCACTCTAAAGAACTCCCTATGACGATGATTACTTTTAGTATTATGTTTTGTAGATGTCACTAGGTCGTGATGAGAAGGGAAAGAATGTTGAGGGAAAAAAGAAGTGCAATAACTAGGGTGCTCTAGGTGATGGTCACATTGGAGAGGGGAGGACATGGAGTGATCAAAACCCTGAGGGTGTGCCCAAGGAGGTAAAGTATCAACACTGAGGGGCTCTTCCTTGACACTATACTCAGAAAGGGGAAGGGCTCACAAACACTTGAGGTCATATGAGAAGGGGTGAGGGAATCACTTGAGGGAGACTTAAGATGATGAACAAGAGGAAAAAACAAAGGAAAGAGTGAAACATTATATTGTACGGGTATTTCATCCTCCAAATCATAATCTAAAGGCTCAAGTGATTGGATTATAGAATCATAAGGAAGGTAGGTGAGAAGCTTATTGGTTTCATTGTTATTAGCACCAAAGATCAAGTCTCCCCTAAAAGGAGAATCAAATCCTTCCAACTTCGCCTTGTCATGCAAAGGAAAATAATAACCCTCCTTCCCAAGGGTATCGATGGATAGGTCATCATAAATAATACCTGAGAGAGGGGGGATACGACTTTCAACCTCCTCTTCCCTGTCGATGTCATAAATGGGAGAACAATCAAATTGAGGACCAAAAATTTCCCATTTACCCTTTTCAATGTGGAGGTAATCTTCAATGTCATATTTCAAGGGGCTAATAGGATCACCTTCCTCAAGGTCCTAAAAAAGAGATCCATCGATAGTAATATCCTTGAAAAAGGTAAGGTCAGTCTCAACTTCAATTTCCATGGACTCATCCTTTCCAACACATGTGTGAGTAAAATCATTCCAGTCATCATGTGGACCCAATAAGGACTCATCTTCCTCATCTATATCTTGAAGGGTATCTTCATCTTGGTTAGTTGACCAGCGAGGGGACTCTTCTTCGCTCTTCTCTTGAAGAAGATATTTTTTACATGATTTTGGTAATATGCTTCGAGGAGAGCATTAGTAGGGTGTGAAACAACAAAACTGGAGGCTTGTTGACTTTAATGTAAAAATACACAAGAGGTATTTGTAATAATAATTTATTAATATATAAAATGTATAAGTGATGATAAATGTTACAATGAGGCTATGCTTTTATACCTAGGCAGGTGGCCTTTTATGACTGGGCATGTCTTTTAGACATGCCTTTTCAGTTAACTAATGAATATTTAAATGACATTATCTAGATTATTTATTATTTACATTTATTGTATTTATGCTATTTGTTATGAATTATATTCATAACATTGCCCGTTCCTTCAAAAGCTTTGTCCTCAAAGCTATACTGCTTAACAATTTCTTCATCTTGTGCTTGTTATCTTGGCATGTTTAACTCAATGTTATAGCTATTCACCCCTTCTTTTTTTAAATAATAACTTCTATTTTTTATTATTTTTTTTTAATAATTTTTTTAAAATATTGTAATTATATATATATATATTTTAAATAATAATTTCTAATTTTTATTATTTTTTTTTAATAATTTTTTTAAAATATTGTAATAATCTATATATATATATATATATATATATATATATATATATATATATATATATATATTGAATCTAATTGCAGTTTGTCTTTTATTAAACCCCTTCAAACTTAAAAGGTACCAATAAAGACACGCTAGATGGATGCAACTCACCACTTAATTTACCATATCGTAGCGATTCCATATACTCAGAGGTTTTCTTGGTGCATAACGACTTGAGGTTCTTACACGTCCTTCTCTTTCTCTTTATATTTATCTAGTGGAAGGAAAATGGTCAAGAATCACTGTATGTATGCCCTGACCACGTGCATTTGTCCAAAAATGCATTAAACACGTATGATGTCCAATGGAACATGTGCATGAAAACGAAAAGTCTGCCTTCTGTGTTGTTGACAGGGGTGTTTAGAATGATGCTCGTTGACAATGGATGTTTGGAATGATACTCGTTGACCTTCGACTGGGCCACGCTGCTTGACGGTGTAAAAGGGGCATTTATTGAATGGGTGGAATCCTGGTCGACTGTCCCGACAAGGGCACACTGTTGTAAATATTGTCATTAATGGCAATAAGGCAATAAGGCATATGGCAATAAGGCAATGAGGTAATGAGGCAAAGTAACAAACATGAAATAAAGAGAGAGAGCATAAGACAAATAGCTACAGAGGCAGAGAAAGCGAATATAATAAGAGGCAGAACCGTTATCAGAAGTAGAGGCAGAGGCAGAGCGACAGAAGCAGCAGAGGCAGAGCAGTTATAAAATTCCAAGCCAGGCGTTATTTATATATATATATAAATAAAGTCTGAGAATCATATCCTGTGTGTGTATGAACTGTGTAACGGAGAATCATATCCTGTGTATGTATGAACTATGTAACGGAGTGATAATACAATGGAGATTCGGACGGAACCTTCTGTAAATAAGACGGAACCAGCGCATGTTTGATGTTGCCCGGAGTTAGTGTTAATGCGAAGAAATTAGCATTAAAACGGTGTATTTAACTATACGATGGAACCTTGCGTGGAATGAAGCGGAACCGTGACCCATATGAACAGTGACGGCGGTTTGGCGTTGGATGGTGGTATTCATAGCACCACTCTTATACGGAAGGTGGTATTCGAGGAGTTACGAGCGATTCCATACAGGAATCGACACGTGGCTTATGGACCCATTACAAAACCACTTGTTAAATTGCGCCATCGCACGTTATTCTTCATACCAGAGACGCCGAGCGAAATTGACACGAGCCGTTGATCTGGAAGAGGGCTATCCGACGGCGATAGTTCGCAGAACTTGCTCGAAGTCTAACCAAGGTGTGCGGAGGATAACCCGAGTACGACGCGCCATCGCGCATTATCTTTCGCGCATGTAGCCCGTGCGATATCCGTTGGATCAGGCAATGCAATGACAGCCGTTGGATGGCGTGTGGAATCAGCCAGGTACGGTGCATAGGTTTGATTGGCTACATAGGTGGGCCCGGGGCGGAAATATATGTAAAGAATTGGTTTATTAATGCTAGTTGACGCATTATAAGGTCCGATGGAATATATATGAAAATATTACGTATAATAAAGTTTGAATATGATCCAGGTGCGTAGTCAAAGGATCGAGGGTATATGATATGATTTTATATGCGATGGACGGTCGGGTTATAGCCATGGCGGAATGTTGAATGAACATCTCAATTCTCTGAATTGAGACATAAAAAATACTCAGACTTGTTTATTTAAATGTGCCAGCATAGAATAAAGGAATGTGACGAGATTGCCCGGATTGGGAATACTGTAATGACTAAAATATGAATGAATTCATATGTATGGTTTTATAACCATGGAAAATGAAGTTTCCTCATTAATTCAAGTTTGCCCAGATCGACAGTTGGATCGAGTACAAATTTGCTGTATTCATTTTATATGCACACAGAAAGAGGAAGTATGAGGCCTGACAGAGAAAAACAAAGATTGCAGAGTTGAAGAAATGTACAACAAAGGGATTCAAAAGTGCAGTGAACAGGGAATATGCAGATGACAGTAAACAAAGAGTATGCAGAACAGATTCTTAACAACAGCAGGAAAAGACAAATCCAGTAAAGACAAAAAAACCAGAAAAGGAGCTGAGTGAAATTGAAATATGTAATTAAAATGTGAATGTAAATGTTGTAATTATTTTTTATTGTTTGTGATGTAAAGGCAAGTATCCTAAGGAAAAGACAAAATCCCACTGTAGCATGGAAATTCTAAAAATGAGTTGGAAAAAGGAATAAGAAGACAGAAGCCAAAGAGTCATGATGGTTCACTCCAAATTCCTTGTGAAATACAAACAGTCATGTGAGAATTTCTATATATAATATCAATTTGATAAGCTCAAAAGGTGAGGAGAGAGAGAGCAAATAGAGAGAATGCAGAATATAGAAGAATAAGGCAGAGAAGATTAAGAGAAGAAGAGCAGAAAAGAGAAGCTACAGAACAACACTGATATCTGAAGTAAATCAGCAAACATTCAGTTTGATAAATTGAGGAAGTTGGAGCTTCCCTATCAAGTTGCAGCTTGATAGCTGTCAGTTGTAGCTGACTGAGGTTGAAGCCTCCTGTAGGTTGGTGCCTGCAGAAAATTGAAGGGAGTTGGTGCTTCCTTGAAAGTTGTAGCTTACAGAATTGAGCTTGGAGCCTCCTGTAGGTTGGTGCCTACAGTAAAACAGTGGTGAGAGGGAGTTGGAGCTTGCCTTTGCATCACAACAATAATAAGATGTAGTTTTCTCCCCTTATGGGTTTCCACTTATATCTGGTGTTTCTGTGTATGATATTTATGTATTGATATGATATGTATTATCTGCTTAATACTTGCTGCTCTCATATTAAGTCTACTGTTATATTATACTAATACCTGCTACTTAAATTCTAAGATTACTCACACATTAAATTGGATATGAAATGAAGGTGCAAATAAGTTTAATGAAAAGTTTTAAAAGATCAGGAAGGTGTGAAACTGATTCACCCCCCCCCCCCTCTCAGTTTAACTAAAGCTTCAACACACACAACATGAAGTTCTTTTGCATTGCACTCACGCCGAAATCTTCTACCTTGACGTTACCATTCTCGTTGAGGAGCATATTTTTGGGCTTGATGTTTTTGTGATAAATTCCGCTGTTGTGACAGAAAGCCAGTGCGTTGATCGTCTACTGGAGATATCTCCCCACTATGTTCTCGTCAGGTAATGGTTTCTCGAGGTATGCAAGCTTATGATACAAATGTAATATCCCCAAATGGAATATTTTACTAAATTTGCATGAATTTACTTAAACCCGAAATTATGCCATAAAATCAACATGCATTTAATAGAAGATTGCCATGTAAAATAAAACACATAAAACACTGCAATCCAATACCACATAGAACAGGAAGAATCTCAACTTTTCTTATAAATAATAACGGGGTTTACATATAGATCTGACCCAAAAAGAGTTGAGATGGAAAACTGGGCAACAATACAATCTGCTGCACTGCTACACAACGATGGCCTCCAAACTGGACTGCTGCATTCTCCCTCCAGCAACATCTACCACTGAATCCACTAAAGCACCTATTGAAGATCTGAATGATCCTCACTCCAATATCCCTGAAGCTCTGCGAAACTTCTGAATGAAGTCTCCTCAAGGAGAGTTGGGTTTTCGTCCAACACTCACAAATCACCCGAGGGTTTCGATCCTGGGGCTACGGCTAAAGTAGAGAACCATGTCTCAAACCTCTCATACAAGAAAATGATATGATCCAAAAGATATCCCTCAATGGCCTCCTCCCTTTCTTTTATAGATCTCTTGGAGCCTTTTAGAGCATTATTTTATTATTATTTTATTCATGGAGCACTTTTCCCTCTTATTAAAATATTCATTTTTAATGCAGAAAAGAGTAAATCGGCTACCACGTCTCCTCCGGTCACTGAAAATCGTGTCCAACTGTCCCATCATGGAGGTATCCTCGTCCCGGTTCCAATGAGCTATTACAATAAGGTGTTATGTCATGTATTCCTCCCGGAATGCCACCGTGAGCATAATTAGCTGAGTTAAGCCCATAAATAACTCAAATTTCCGAAAGTTGTCGGAATGCACCGAAACGAAAGCCAAACTGCTCGGATGATGGAATATATCAAGCGAATGCCACCCGACCACATAGAAACTCTTCAAAACTCCTCAAAAAAACCCCCGGGCCCGTTGATGACACCAACTTGTACCTGTGATCGGTCTGCTCCTAACTCTGGAAGTCCATCCTAGCCCTGTCATAGGTGACACCAAAAAATGGAATATTACAAACCTTCCGCCCCAAGATTGCTTGCCCTTAAGTAATCGAAATATGTGGGCCACTCTATTGGCCCGATGCAACTGAGACCCAATGCTCGGATCCCATACAAACCTCCTAGTGCTACTATGTGCCTGTGCCAAGCCACCCGGAATAGACCACTCAATGCCGAGATCCCAAACTGATCTCTCACTGTACCTGTCATCAAACAATACTCCCGGATCCCCACGCCACAATGGCCAATCATCGCCCAACTCCCACGGCTTGGACTACGCACTGCCTCTGGCTATAGTTGATGCTCTAAGAGGTGAAGACCACCAACAAGCATCAATGCTCCCTGGCTCCTAGTGTGTTGTACCTCTAATTGTATATGCTGCCCCACCAACTGCGTACCAACTCTTGACCTCTCTCCAATCCAAGTCTTGACTCAATCCCACACTGATCCTGCTCTCTTGAAATCGGGATGGAGTGCTGAAGAAACGATGACTTGTGCCCCACTGCCAGCTGGAATCTGTAACATCTGCTATGTCTAAGGCTCCTTGCTCTGCTGTGCTCCCTACGAAGAAAATTGTACCATCAAGAGGGTACCAGCTCATGATCTCCTGCCAATATCCTGGAAGAAGAATCCAATGTAGTGTCGACTGCATACGGAATATGCCTAGAGAACTGTCGCCAGCTCATAATCAACTCACGCTGCTCTGTCCCGTCTGCCAACGAAAGTTGCCTGTAGAAGAAAGCCCCTCTCTCTATAATGGGCCAAAGTGGCAAGATATGCTGCAAGCCCTATCTATGTACTCCTGGAGAGTGCTACTCTGTTGGAAATGTTGTCATTGATGGCAAAGGAGATGGCAAAGGAGGAACACCTGAAACAACAACAAAGAAAAGAAGTAGTAGAGGTAGCAAAGAAACAGACAAGAAGCAGAGGTAGCAAAGAGAGTAACAGAGATAGAAGAGAAGCAGAGAGAAGTAAGAAGCGCAAAGGAGACAAGCGGAAGAAAACTGTTGAAATGTAACAGTCAAACAGTAGGGTTGCAGCAGAGCGAAAGCAGAGGCAGAGGCAGAGCCGTTATCACAGCAGGTTATCACAAGCAGAGGCAGAGCAGAAAATTCCGGGAATCGCTACCCCAGCTGCAGGTTACATAAACCCAATTCCGGGAATCGCTTACCCCAAGCGGCAAGTATATATATATATATATATATATATATACAAACCTTATTCCGAGAATCATTACCCTAGGCGAAAGGATACACTAAAGATTGGAGCAGCAAAGTAAATGTAATATAAAATCTTATTCCGGGAATCATAACCCAAGCGGCAATGTATGCATATATATAAAATTCCGAGAATTGCCCAAGCCGACGGATATATATATATGAACCTTAATTCCGAGAATCACCCAAGCCGGAGGATATATATATAATTTCGAGAATCGTGATCCAAAGGTCCAAACCATAGATATTTGTAATGAAGCGCTTTAATGGACAAAGAGTCAAAGGTATCAAAGTCTTATATGGTGGGGCCCTTTCCCAATCGCATCGGAGAAAAACTGTGAAGCGGAATATGTAAACAACAAAAAGTTGCGATTGCAATATAAGTCCGGACCGGATGGATCAATGAACCATTATTGATATATGATTCAATTCCGGAAGCTTATATATGTATGCAGCACATTACATATATTGTGCCTAATACACAAAGGTTCAAAGCATATATTAATATGAAGCGCTTAATAAGCGAGAGAACCAAAGTACCATAAGGTGGGACCCTTTCCAATCGCATCAAAGAAAGGATTGGCAGCAGAACATATCGACAAGAGTTCCGATTGAGTTCCGGACCCAATGGGTGTATGAATTATGGTTCAAACGTATTTGAAGTCCGGTATAATCACATCGGAACAGTCTAATCGCATCGGAGAATATAAAGGCATCGGAACGTCACAACAGAAAGTTGCGATTGCAATCAATCGCATCGGAACAATCGCAAAAGTACCAATCGCATCGGAGCAAGGCAGCTTGCAACTGCGATTGGCAATACCGGACGCGATAGTCATATAAACTCTGCCTTATAAAACATGGTCGGGTCCGCTTATCAATCGCAATCGGAAATTTGTGGAGCGTATCAATCGCATCGGAGCAAGGCAGCTTGCGATTGCGATTGGCAATACCGGACGCGATAGTCATATAAACTCTGCTATATCGAACATGGTTGGGTCCGCATATCAATCGCAATCGGAAATTCGTGAAGGCACTGTTATATATATATATATATAGTTGTTGCGATTATATTGAAAAGTGCCGCGTGGTCTGTGGACCCACGGGCCTCGGCCTAAGGTGGAGGGCGATTATTAATATAATACAATTGCGATGTGTGCAAGTGTATCGGGCCATAAAACAAAGGCCGTGGTATATGTATGTTCTGCTTGCGAAACTCACCACATCAACAAGACACTTTGTTAAATTTGGACAACTAGGTCCAAACTCCATGTTAAGATGCTCAGATTAAGAAGCTAATATTTTTGTTGGATTCCTCTTTCTGAGAGATGTAAAATACATATAAAATATGTCTTAATCCGATGAGCAGAACTTATATTTTGAATTTATTATTTTTAATAAATTATATGTGCAAGGTCGGCCAGTTTTGTAATGTCGGCTCGCATGCCCAACAGATGTGTCACACACCCTCATGATTGATATAAATACAGGAAAAGTTGAAGAGCATTTCATCATCAACACAACTCATCATCTTCTCTTCTCATCAAATAGTACGAGCTACCTAAAGACAAGTTTCAGCCACACGTGTGAAGGACGAAGAGGACAAAATTGTACGGCTGAGCTGAAGTACGGATTTTCTGCTGCTAGGGTTTCGCAGAAACTTTGACCAGCGTTGACTTTGGTCAACGCTTGGTCCAAACAAGCTGAAAACTTGTGGAAGGTTCGATTTATGAAGGCCGTACTACCTGGCACAAAAATCGAGGTCAAAGGGTTGACCGTTTTGCTGCTACGTTGACTTTTAGCTTGCTGCCCCTGCGTTGACTTTTCAGGACAGCGTTGACTTTTGCAGAGTTGACTTGGGTTGACTCATCTACTGATTGGAGGGTTGTTGTGACACATGCTGGGCTGGCTGACCAAAGGAGACTTTGCTGGTTGAAGCATCCTGTTGACCGCAGAAACGAACACACACATTTTTCCTGTTTCTGATTTGTCTTCTGTAAGATCTACTTATATGTTCTATCTGCATTTTGCTTACCTACTTGTATGATTGCTGAAATAAAAGTGAAATTGCTTCTAGCATAGAACATCTACAAAACTTTACATGGTATCGGAGCTGAGGTGAAGACAAACTCAATCTATAGCAATCATCATCGAAGGAAATGGGTTCCACTAGTCTTGAATTCAAGGAGAATGACAAGCTGACTGGAAGTGATGACTTCCATCCTTGGAAGATGATATTAGATCTCAAATTAGAAGATCATGATCTCCTGGATCATGTGACAGGGAGGATTCAAGAACCTCCATCCAATGCCTCTGCTTCTGTTAGAAACAAGTATAAGAAGGGAGAAATCAAAGCAAAGCTGCTGATTAGGGAATCCATAAATAAGAGTCTGGTTGCCTACATATCTGAACTAGGCACATCCAAGGAGATGTATGACAAATTGATACTTATGTTTCAAGTAAACAATGTGAACCAAGTGCTATTCCTCAAGAACAAGTTGAAGAATATGAAGAAGGGCCGAGATGAGTCTGTTCAAACTTTCTTTCTGAAGTTGACCGAAACCAGGAACAATCTGCTAGCTATTGGGGAGATAATAGCTGATCGTGAGATGGTTCTCACCGCACTTGGAGGACTTCCATATGAATGGCAAGTATTCACAACTACTATTCTCAACCATAATACCATTCCTAACTTTGATGAGCTTCTGTCAAGATGTATGCAAGAAGAAACAAGGATGAAGGAATTTGATAATGAAAGAAATGCTGCCTATGGTGCTCATTCCCGAAAGAAGAACTCTGGTGGTTCGAAAGGACAAAGAGACACCAGATTCAAGAGAAGAAGGGTAAATGTTTCTTTGCCATAGGCCTGGACACTATGCTAGAGAATGCCCCTTCAAGAAGGATTCTCCCGATAGTGACGATAACAACAACAACCGAAGGAATGGGAATCGAAGAAATGACAAATCCAAAGGAAAGAGGAAGGCTCACTTTGGAGGAAGCAATCAACCTTCTAAAAGGTCCAGAAATACCAGGTATGAGGAGTCTAATGTTGTTGATAAAAGAAATGAGTATATTCTGGTATCTGCTCTCTCAGCTGCATCTCCGCCCGACACTATGGATGTCTGGCTAATTGATAGTGGTGCCTCAAGACACATCAACGGATTCAAGGAAGCACTTTCTGACATGGTTGAAAGGGATACTAATCTAGAAATTATCCTTGGGGATAATGCCACTTATCCTGTGAAAGGGACAGGGACTGTGACCCTCCACTTGTCCCAAGGACAAGTCCTCCGTTTGCAAGATGTACTCTATGTACCCAAATTGAAGAAGAACCTTGTGTCTGTATCTGCCATGGAAGACAAAGGATTCAATGTAACTTTCGCTAATGGAAAGGTGCTCATGTGGAAGAAGAGCTTCAAGGAAGCTATCTCAATTGGTTTTAGAGTTGGTACACTCTACCAGGTTGGAGGGAGTCCGTTGGGAGCTATGACTTGTGATACTATCCGAAAAACCAAACTATGGCACCGAAGATTTGGACACCTTCATTACAAAGCCCTTCCCGAAGCAAGGAAGGTGGTGACAGGGATGCCTGATTTTGGAAATAATCATGAAGGTGTATGTAAGGGCTGTGCTGAAGGAAAACATACAAGGGGACCTTTTCCCTCAAGTGTCACAAAGACATCTGAGATATTGCAACTAGTCCATTCTGATCTTTCTGGTATGTTGCCTGTAACATCCCTGGGGGGATGTTCTTACTATATGACATTTACTGATGACTTCTCTCGCAAAACCTGGATATACTTCGTGAAGAAGAAGGATGAGGCTTTCATGTGGTTCCGTACATTCAAAGCCTTGGTGGAAAATATGACCGGAAAGAAGATCAAGATTTTGAGGACCGACAATGGCACTGAATATGAGTCAAATGAGTTCAAAGACTTTTTGCAGAGAAGCTGGCATTAAGAGGGAGACTACCACTGCATATACTCCTGAGCAGAATGGTGTTGCTGAACGCAAGAATAGAACTATTGTGGAAGCTGCCCGTGCCATGCTATGTGACCAGGGTCTACCAAAGTTTCTGTGGGGAGAAGCTGCAAATACTGCTGTGTACATTCAAAACCGATGCCCTCATTCGGCTTTGGACTCCAAAACTCCCGAAGAGGTTTTCTCTGGTAAGAAACCTGATGTCTCACATTTTAGAATTTTTGGATGTCCTGTCTATTTTCATGTGCCGAAAGAAAAGAGAAGTAAGCTGGATGCTACTGGGAAAAAAGGAATGTTTGTGGGCTATAGTGAGACTTCTAAGGCATATAGAGTCTATGTACCTGGTCAAAGGGAAGTAGAGATAAGCCATGATGTCACTTTTGATGAAGATGCTTCCCTGAAGAAAGTAGTAGATCTTCCTAGATCTGAAGAAAATCATGAAGAAAGACCTGGAAATCTGGAAAAACCCCAGGATGAGACTATGCCTGATATTGAAGGGCCAATGGACCCTATTGATCCACCCCCTTCACTTGGAAAGAGACCATCATGGCTCAGGGACACCCTCGAAGATGCTGAGGGTCATGCTGCCCCAAGGGGGACATTCCGAGAAAGCAAGAAGCCGTGTAGATACCAAGGGTATCTAGCCGCCATGAGTACTATTGTACAATCTGAACCTGGATCTTTTGAGGAAGCCATCAAGAATCAAGTCTGGAAGGATGCTATGCATGAAGAATATGAGTCTATTATGAAGAATGATGTATGGGATGTGGTCCCGAGACCGAAGGACAAATCTGTTGTCACCGCTAAATGGCTCTACAAAATCAAACATGGATCTGATGGGAGTGCTGAAAAGTTTAAGGCAAGGTTTGTTGCCCGTGGCTTCTCTCAAAAGGAAGGAATTGACTATGACGATATATTTGCACCTGTGGCACGATATACCACCATCCGATCAATCATAGCCCTTGTTGCTACGCAAGGATGGAGTCTTCATCAGATGGATGTCAAGACCGCTTTTCTGCATGGTGCAATAAAGGAAGAGGTGTATGTAGAACAACCTCTAGGATTTGAAGTTCAAGATCGAGACACTTATGTCTGCAGGTTGAAGAAAGCCCTCTATGGGTTAAAGCAAGCACCCAGAGCTTGGTACGAAAGGAGGGATAGTTACTTGATGAAGCTGGGCTTCACTCGAAGTAATGCTGATCCGAACCTATACTTCAAGGTTGTGAAAGAGAAGCCTCTCATTCTAGTACTATATGTGGATGACCTATTCCTGACTGGTGATGACCCTCTCATTCATCAATGTAAGAGGGAGCTTGCTGCTGAATTCGAGATGAAGGACCTAGGACTGATGCACTATTTCCTAGGCCTGGAGGTCTGGCAGAGACCTGGAGAGATTTTCCTTTCTCAAGGAAAATATATTGTGAAACTTCTGGAAAGATTTGGGATGGTGGACTGTAAGTCCGTGTCGACACCGATGGAACTCAACTTTAAGAAGTTGAGTGGCAGCGCTGCTGGGCCTATCTTGGCCAATCCTACTGAGTACCGTCAACTCATAGGAGCTTTGATGTTCTTAGTGAACACCCGACCGGATATATGTTTTGCAGTGAACACTTTGAGTCAACAGATGGTTGAGCCTCATCACTTTCACTGGGTTGGTGCCAAGAATCTTTTAAGATATCTTCGGGGCACGATAAACCATGGGCTGAGATACACTGCCGGGAGTGTGATACTCCGTGGATATACTAATGCCGATTGGGCTGGCAGTGTGGTGGATCGTAAAAGCACATCTGGATGCTGCTTCAATCTTGGTTCTGCTTCGATCTCATGGATGAGCAGGAAGCAGAAGTCGGTGGCTTTGAGCCCCGCGGAGGCCGAATACATTGCTGCTAGTATGGCCTGTTGTGAAGCAGTTTGGTTGCGGAAGCTCTTTAGTGAGCTGTTTGGACATGTGCTAGATACCACTGTGATACTCTGTGATAATCGGAGTGGGATTCGTATGACTGAGAATCCTGTGTTCCACGACCGATCCAAGCATATTGATATCAGGTACCACTTTATCCGGGATATGGTACAGCGAGGCACCGTAAGGCTCGATCATATAGGAACTGATGAGCAGGTCGCGGATATTCTCACTAAGCCCTTGGGGAAGGTCAAGTTCCTAACCTTCCGTGAGAGTCTTGGTGTCGTGGAAAGACCCTATGATGTGGGTCCTGTTGGACGATGAGCTCTGGGAGCTCTGGGGGGCTTTGGGGAGAGCTTCTTGGAGCTATGGGCAACCACAAGGCTAGGCTTGCCAACCTTAGTGGTGTGCTTGGACCCCACCGTTGTGATTTTGAGTTGGTTCACCTCTCATTTTCTGTGCCCCGTATGCATCCTACCCATTGAGTTCAGGGCTCATGGGAAGTACCTCTCATTTGGCCAATGAGGTGTGGAAAAGTTAGAAACTATTAGCAAAGACTGATGGACGCATCAGAGATTGCCGTACTCTCTATCTAGGATGGCACGGTCCAACCACTTGATCTGGGATCAAGATTTGGGAGGTTTGGGACCTCTGGACTGATTATGTCAGTCGGGGGATGATGTCTTTGTGACTGACCCACTTCTGTTCTGAAATAAAGAAGCCAGCAAAGCAAGTTTCGGCGGGATGACGCACGATGTTGATTGCACTAATAGATGGAGTTTTCCCTAGTTGAGAGGGAGTGTTAAATTTGGACAACTAGGTCCAAACTCCATGTTAAGATGCTCAGATTAAGAAGCTAATATTTTTGTTGGATTCCTCTTTCCGAGAGATGTAAAATCCATATAAAATATGTCTTAATCCGATGAGCAGAACTTATATTTTGAATTTATTATTTTTAATAAATTATATGTGCAAGGTCGGCCAGTTTTGTAATGTAGGCTCGCATGCCCAACAGATGTTTCACACACCCTCATGATTGATATAAATACAGGAAAAGTTGAAGAGCATTTCATCATCAACACAACTCATCATCTTCTCTTCTCATCAAATAGTACGAGCTACCTAAAGACAAGTTTCAGCCACACGTGTGAAGGACGAAGAGGACAAATTGTACGGCTGAGGTGAAGTACGGATTTTCTGCTGCTAGGGTTTCGCAGAAACTTTGACCAGCGTTGACTTTGGTCAACGCTTGGTCCAAACAAGCTGAAAACTTGTGGAAGGTTCGATTTATGAAGGCCGTACTACCTGGCACAAAAATCGAGGTCAAAGGGTTGACCATTTTGCTGCTGCATTGACTTTTAGCTTGCTGCCCCTGCGTTGACTTTTCAGGACAGCGTTGAATTTTGCAGAGTTGACTTGGGTTGACTCATCTACTGATTGGAGGGTTGTTGTGACACATGCTGGGCTGGCTGACCAAAGGAGACTTTGCTGGTTGAAGCATCCTGTTGACCGCTGAAACGAATACACACATTTTTCCTGTTTCTGATTTGTCTTCTGTAAGATCTACTTATATGTTCTATCTGCATTTTGCTTACCTACTTGTATGATTGCTGAAATAAAAGTGAAATTGCTTCTAGCATAGAACATCTACAAAACTTTACATGGTATCGGAGCTGAGGTCAAGACAAACTCAATCTATAGCAATCATCATCGTGGAAATGGGTTCCACTAGTCTTGAATTCAAGGAGAATGACAAGCTGACCGGAAGTGATGACTTCCATCCCTGGAAAATGATATTAGATCTCAAATTAGAAGATCATGATCTCCTGGATCATGTGACAGGGAGGATTCAAGAACCTCCATCCAATGCCTCTGCTGCTGTTAGAAACAAGTATAAGAAGGGAGAAATCAAAGCAAAGCTGCTGATCAGGGAATCCATAAATAAGAGTCTGGTTGCCTACATATCTGAACTAGGCACAGCCAAGGAGATGTATGACAAATTGATACTTATGTTTCAAGTAAACAATGTGAACCAAGTGCTATTCCTCAAGAACAAGTTGAAGAATATGAAGAAGGGCCGAGATGAGTCTGTTCAAACTTTCTTTCTGAAGTTGACCGAAACCAGGAACAATCTGCTAGCTATTGGGAGACAATAGCTGATCGTGAGATGGTTCTCACCGCACTTGGAGGACTTCCATATGAATGGCAAGTATTCACAACTACCATTCTCAACAATAATACCATTCCTAACTTTGATGAGCTTATGTCTAGATGTATGCAAGAAGAAACAAGGATGAAGGAATTTGATAATGAAAGAAATGCTGCCTATGGTGCTCATTCCCGAAAGAAGAACTCTGGTGGTTCTAAGGACAAAGACTCAAGAGAAGAAGGGTAAATGTTTCACCTGCCATAGGCCTGGACACTATGCTAGAGAATGCCCCTTCAAGAAGGATTCTCCCGATAGTGACGATAACAACAACCGAAGAAATGGGAATCGAAGAAATGACAAATCCAAAGGAAAGAGGAAGGCTCACTTTGGTGGAAACAATCAACCTTCTAAGAGGTCCAGAAATACCAGGTATGAGGAGTCTAATGTTGTTGATAAAAGAAATGAGTATATTATGGTATCTGCTCTCTCAGCTGCATCTCTGCCCGACACTATGGATGTCTGGCTAATTGATAGTGGTGCCTCAAGACACATCACCGGATTCAAGGAAGCACTTTCTGACATGGTTGAAAGGGATACTAATCTAGAAATTATCCTTGGGGATAATGCCACTTATTCTGTGAAAGGGACCGGGACTGTGACCCTCCACTTGTCCCAAGGACAAGTCCTCCGTTTGCAAGATGTACTCTATGTACCCAAATTGAAGAAGAACCTTGTGTCTGTATCTGCCATGGAAGACAAAGGATTCAATGTTACTTTCTCATTGTAACATTAAAAGGCTGAATGAGTGAGCTGGAGTTTTCATTGTAATTAAATGTAAATAATTTTAATTTATATTGTTGTGATGCATTGGCAAGTCTCCAGAAGAAAGAAAATATCCCACTGTAATATTAAAATAAGTACCTACAGTTATATTTTCTGAATGAGTGGATAAAAGAGATGAGAAGGCAGAAGGAAAAGAGACATGGTTGTCCATTTCGAATTCCCAGTAGAATACAAACAACCATGAAGCTATTTTGTATAAAACAGGGTAATATCCAAGGGGAGAAGGTGACAAAAATAGAGTGAGAGAAGAAGAGAGTTTGCAGCAGAATTGAAGAGAGTTGAAGAAAATAAGAAAGCTACAAGAGGTTAGAGAGAGTGAGTATAGAGAAAAGTTTTAAAAGTCCATGAATGTGTTAAACTGATTCACCCCCCCCTCTTAGTTTAACTAAGGGTTCAACAATTGGTATCAGAGCTGGTTCCTTTGGTGTAAGCTTAATAGCTTGAAGGAGACCTGATTGAGTCATGGACTATCAAAATGTACCTGTGCTAAATACAACAAACTTTCCTGAATGGAGAGATAATGTTAAAACAGGATTATTGGCTTATGAACCTGAAGTATGGAAGCTTGTATGTGATGGTTACTTCACAGAATCCCCCACGGTGAAAGAAAAACAGAGGAATTCCAAGGCAAAATGTGTGATATATAACAGTATTCATAACAAGGACCTTTAGTTGATAATGGATTTAACCTCTGAAAAATAAATCTAGGATAGATTTCACTTCATGCATGGAGTAAACACTAAGGACTGCATTGACAAGGAGGATAAGAGAATTACGAAGAAGAAAAATTCATGTCAAAAGGAAGATGTTCAATCAAATAACGTACCTACTAGTGTGAATGGTAGTGAGAACCATGAAAAAATTGCAGCTGGAGAAAAATCCAAACTTGACACAGCTATGACTGAAATAGAAAGACTGAAGAATGAAAACAAAGACCTGAATACATTGGTGCAAATATGTAATGAGAGAGAATATGAAGATAAGAAAGAAATTATTGACCTGAAGACTCCGCTTGAAGAGGCAAAGAAAGTAGAAGACACTTTGCTGCAACAAATGAGAGAGAAAAGTCAGGAATGTGAAAGATTGGAAGAAGAAGTAGCGAGCCTAAGAAAGAACGTAGAAAAAGCCCAAAGAGAACTATTAATGAATACACCTCTAATGAAAGGCTCTGGACAGTTGGACCAGATTCTAAAGGCTCAAAGGTCACCTCTCATAAAGGCTGGGATAGGATATGAAGGTGAAACTAGTAAGTCCAAGGTTGAAGATAATAGGAAAATCATTTTTGTAAAACCTGTAAAGAACAGTGAAGAAGCTCAACAAATTTCTCCAGAAGTAGAAACCAGCAGGAACATGAGTTGCAGAGAAACAAACAAAAACAAGCAGCAACATGAGATGATAGAGAATGAAGGGATGAAACAGTCAGCAGAAAAAGGATCATACACTCATGATGATGAAATGAATAAATTTGGAAGATGTCAAAGAAGGTTCTTTCCTCCTATGAAAAATAGCACAAGTTTCTCTTGTCATAAACCAGGACATAATTCATCATATTGTAAGACAAAGCCAATCCAGTCCAACCAGCAAAGGATGCAGCAAAAGAGTAGAACCCCTCAAGCAAGCAAATGGAAAAGACAATCCTTCACTAAATACACAAATTACTTCCATGGCTACTGTTATGCATGCAATAATTTTGGACATAAATCTTTTGAATGTAAAATGAATTCAAGAAGGGGAAAAAAGTATTATACATCAACTCAAATGTACTATGATAAAATAAGATGTTATGTATGCCTCAAACTTGGTCACAAAGCAAAGGACTGTAATCTGCCATATACATTAAAGAACTCTAGACAGATGATGGAATCTAATCAAATCAAACAAAGCTATGAATCAAAAAGAAATACAAACATTATGAAGAACCCCAATAAAGTATGGATGGAAAAGAGAAAGGGGGAGCCTATTATCTCAATAACATAATGAATCCTCCATAGTCTCAGGGGGAGCTGCTCTAGAAAGCAAAGCAAAAATCCATCCAGTAATATATATGAAGCAACATCCCAGGGGGAGAGTAGTTCATAAATAGACCCCATGAAAGTAGTCTAAAAAGAGTTCCATGTAATGAGAACAGTTATGAGATCAGGAAGAAAAAGGAAATTCCTCTAAAAGAGAACTAGAGAGGAAGAAGAATATCTGAAGCATTCAATAGCTGACAGAGTAATGAAAGAAGAAAAGACAGCAAGCAACCATGGTGGTAGAGAGGAAACATTAGCCATGATCATCTAAGTCAAGAATACATCAGCACATTAAAGTGATGATCACAGAATGCATCATACTACTAGAATTAACAATGAACCCCATTTAGAATGTTGAGTAAGAAAGGTGCCTGTCTTCATTAACATCATTACATCACTCATCTATGAAAAGTCCCCTTGGAGTAGTACAGTCAAGTAAGTGATAAATATCTGAGTGATCTGCCCATGAAGAGTCCTAGGAAAGAAATTGAAAATGTCTTCCCTAAGATCACTATGTTAGAAAAATTGAGTTGAAGCAGCAATGATTTTGTAGCAATTCTAGAAAAGAAAATGCTGTGACTTCCTCTGAACAAAATGACAGAAAAAGCAAAAGATTAATGAGGCGAAGATCAGATTTAGTATATTGATGATTATTTTTGAAAGCAGTGGAGAGCTCAATAATAGAATTTATGAAGGATGTCTTAATTATGGGTAAATGTGTAAGCTGAAGTGAAACCTCTGCATGGTTTATCAAAGAAATATCAATTGGTGTTTAGGTACAAGCAGCATGCTTATCAACATATTACCAAGCATTATCAGTAGAGCAGCAGTATGATATAGGTCCACAGGATCAAAGAACTATGGCAAAAGAACCTCAAGGTAATATTCCCAGTACTATCTGCATTCAGCATGAAAAGGTCAGTAACAGAGCAAAAATATCATTATCTTGCTTACACTTGAAGTAGTATATTGAGGACTGAAGCAATATCTTATTCTATATATATAATTGCATGCCTTCCTGAATTTGGTACATGTATATCTTCAAGGCCTCTTTCTTAAGATTAGTTACAAAACTGTGTGAAGTCTGTTTGCTGAGTTTTCAATCAAACATCTTGAATATGCTCGCGTGGAAGTTCATCCTGATAGAAC
This sequence comes from Pinus albicaulis, assembly GCA_034641835.2. Classification (NCBI taxonomy): domain Eukaryota; kingdom Viridiplantae; phylum Streptophyta; class Pinopsida; order Pinales; family Pinaceae; genus Pinus; species Pinus albicaulis. Next base: position 795,321,233 of record CM076576.1, on the reverse strand, counting down.
AGTCAAAGTATCTGAAGAATAAAGGACTAGCTGTGATTACCATCTGAAGCTCAAAATTTTTAAATCATCTAATCCTACTTCAGCACAAAGGATTTACTGCTAATCCACCTTTAAAGAGAGATTTATCATTGACATACATAACCTCCTTATGTCGTAAATCAATTGCATGGTTGATAAGTGAGATTGACTAATACACCGAATGTATCTAGCCTCAAGGGTTTGTTTTCAAAATACATTGAACAAGAAGAAAAGTTATTTGTTCTTTCATATTGAAAGATATTGCCTATTCTCACAATAAACTGTAGGCTCTGGTTCGATTCATTGATTCACTTCAGCAACAAGGATTATTCAGTCATTAGGTGTAATATCATCACTAACAGGCAAGAAAGGTGTACCACAACAATAAAAGATATATTGGCTTCATCACAATTGAATAGATGTGTACTGTAGATGTACTTTTTAGAAAAAGACTTACTTCATTTTCAACCTTCCTCAATAGATATGCATCATAGATGAAGATTATATTATAGACAGTAGTATAGCTGAAGCAAGCTTGATATGTCACATGGAACATTCACGATCTTTAAGCTTGGATACAACTATGCATCTCTGATTATACAAGTATGATTATATACAAAACATCACATCACCTACCTTATACCAAATGAAAGTGATGCAATGCTTTGAGGTAGTATCACGTATCCAACTTAGTCATGCAATTCAAGATAATAAATCTCAAAGTGTTCTCTCCAACACGTCTTGTACGATGGCAGAAGGTACAAGTGTTAGGAAAAGAAAGGTGGTCTAATGGCCAAATGGAGAGAAGAAATGCAAAACAAAGTCTAAACTAACAGCTGAGCAATGCTGTGCACAAATGATGTCAAAGAGGGGAGGAAAAGCAGAGTGTTGAAAAGAGGTCTTCTAAAAGAGCTAGACAGAGAGGAGAAAACTTGGAAAAACATTGGATTATTCAACAGATGGATTGCCATCAATGCCAAAAGGGGAAGATTGTTGGAAATGTTGTCATTGATGGCAAAGGGAGAACACTGAGAAACAACAAACAAACAAAAATGACGAGCGTAAGCAGAGACAAGAAACGGTAGCAGAGAATATGAAGATGAAAGAAACGGCAGAAATTACAAGAATGAATGGAGAAAAACTGAAATATTAGGTGGTAATAGGTTGCGACGAGAGCGGAAACAAGATAAACGGAAGCAAGTTCTCAGCCAAAAGAAGGCTGAAAGCGACTGACGTATCTACAACCAGTTATCTGTGCGGGCAGGGGAATTAGGGAATGCTTCTTTGAGCCAAGAGGTTACATAAACCCAATTCTGGGAATCGCTTACCCCAAGCAGCAAGTATATATATATATATATATATATATATATATACAAACCTTATTCCGAGAATCATTACCCCAGGCGGAAGAATACACTAAATATTGGAGCAGCAAAGTAAATGTAATATAAAATCTTATTCCGGGAATCATAACCCAAGCGGCAATGTATGCATATATATAAAATTCCGAGAATTGCCCAAGTCGGTGGATATATATATATATATATATATATGAACCTTAATTCCGAGAATCGCCCAAGCCGGAGGATATATATATAATTTCGAGAATCGTGACCCAAAGGTCCAAACCATAGATATTTGTAATGAAGCGCTTTAATGGACAAAGAGCCAAAGGTATCAAAGCCTTATATGGTGGGGTCCTTTCCCAATCGCATCGGAGAAACACTGTGAAGCGGAATATGTAAACAAAAGAAAGTTGCGATTGCGATATAAGTCCGGACCCGATGGATTAATGAACCATTATTGATATATGATTGAATTCCGGAAGCTTATATATGTATGCAACACATTACATATATTGTGCCAAATACACAATGGTTCAAAGCATATATTAATATGAAGTGCTTAATAAGCGAAAGAACCAAAGTACCATAAGGTGGGACCCTTTCCAATCGCATCGGAGAAAGGATTGGCAGCGGAACGTATCGACAAGAGTTCCGATTGAGTTCCGGACCCGATGGGTGTATGAATTATGGTTCAAACGTATTTGAAGTCCGGCATAATCGCATCGGAACAGTCTAATCGCATCGGAGAATATAAAGGCATCGAAACGTCACAACAGAAAGTTGCGATTGCGATCAATCGCATCGGAACAATCGCAAAAGTATCAATCGCGTCGGAGCAAGGCAGCTTGTGATTGCGATTGGCAATACCGGACGCGATAGTCATATAAACTCCACCTTATAAAACATGGATGGGTCCGCATATCAATCGCAATCGGAAATTTGTGGAGCATATCAATCGCATCGGAGCAAGGCAGCTTGCGATTGCGATTGGCAATACCGGACGCGATAGTCATATAAACTCTGCTATATCGAACATGGTTGGGTCCGCATATCAATCGCAATCGGAAATTCGTGAAGGCCCTGTTATATATATATATATATATATATATATATATATAGTTGTTGCGATTATATTGAAAAGTGCCGCGTGGTCTGTGGACCCACGGACCTCGGCCTAAGGTGGAGGGCGATTATTAATATAATACAGTTGTAATGTGTGCAAGTGTATCGGGCCATAAAACAAAGGCCATGGTATATGTATGTTTCGCTTGCGGAACTCACCACATGAACAAGACACTTGCTATGTGTAAAGGGTTGGAATTTGCTCAGATTTAAAGTCAGCAGCTGCATATATATATATATAAGGCGCTGATATAAAAATCACAGTTACAAATGTATGGCATATGGCCGTTACCCTGCGATAGAGAATAAGGAAACAAACAGAGCCGAAAGGGACAAAGACATAGTCAAAGAAAAGACAAATGCGCAGCTAGCTAAGAGGCTGAATGAGTGAGCTGGAGTTCTCATTGTAATTAAATGTAAATAATTTTAATTTATATTGTTGTGATGCATTGGCAAGTCTCCGGAAGAGAACAAATATCCCACTGTAATGTTAAATTGATACCTATAGTTATATTTTCTGAATGAGCGGATAAAAGAGATGAGAAGGCAGAAGGCAAAGAGACATGGCTGTCCATTTCGAATTCCCAGTAGAATACAAACAGCCATGGAGCTATTTTGTATAAAACAGGGTAATATCCAAGGGGAGAAGATTGATGAAAACAGAATGAGAGAAGAAGTGAGTGTGCAGCAGAATTGAAGAAAGTTGAAGAAAATAAGAAAGCTGCAAGAGGTTAGAGAGAGTGAGGTTGGAGAATGCGGAATTGAGGCGGAAAAGATAAGAAGGAGGAGCAGACCGAGATGCAGAGAAGTTAGAGAATGCAGAAATAAATCAGTGAAGCGGAGAAGAAGAAGGAGCTGAGCAGAGAAGAAGGTGGAGCTGATATAGAATCCCAAAAGACGCAGAGATAATATAAGACAGATATGAAGACTGATGCACAACAGTGAAGATGGTACAGAACAGAGCTGATATCCAAGGTAAATCAGCAAGTGTTTTCTTTTGAAAGAGTAAGGAATTTGGAGCTTCCCTATCAGGTTGTAGCTTGATAGATGTCAGTTGTAGCTGACTGAGGTTGGAGCCTCCTGTAGGTTGGTGCCTGCAGAAAAATTGAAGGGAGCTGGAGCTTCCTTGCAAGTTGTAGCATGCAGAATTGAGGTAGGAGCCTCCTGTAGGTTGGTGCCTACAGAAAATCAGTGGTGAGAGGGATTTGGAGCTTGCCTTTGCATCACAACAATAATAAGATGTGGTTTTCTCCCTTTATGGGTTTCCACTTATATCTGGTGTCTCTGTGCATGATGTCTATGTGTTGATGTGGTTTATCTAATCTGCTTAATACATGTTTCTTACATATTAAGACTGCTGTTACATAAACAAATCTACATGATACTTGCTGCTCACAAATTAAGATTTCTCACATACTAAGTTGATCATGAAATGAAGGTGTAAATAAGTTTTAAGGGAAAAGTTTTAAAAGTCCATGTATGTGTTAAATTGATTCAGCCCCCCCCCCCTCTCAGTTTAACTAAGGGTTCAACATACTCCCTAAGGGTACCGCAGCTCTGCTTACTGCATATGCACCTATCTGCACTTCATCACTGTGTCGGCCCACAGATGGATGCTCCACCATCTCCAACAGCTCCTCCCACTCTTGATCAGGAATGTCATGCTCCTGTTGTCTACTAGCCCCCTACAGAACCATCCCATCAACATCCAACACCTCTAGAGGATATGGATCTGCAATTGTTGTCACCGTACTCGATGTCTGTGCATATGACTGCTCCACCTCAATGTCTGACCCCAACTTAGTCGCATATCCATCACAGACTCAATGTGGGCGCCCATCTGGCTCTCCCCTAAAGGAATATCATGCCTGATGTGCATAGTATCCTCCTCTGCTGACTCAGGCTCCATCATATGCTGCTCTGATTGAATCGTCACAAGTGACTCATCACCTAGAGTATCTCCCGTAGAGTCCCCTAACTGCTCACCCTGTACATTGGAACACAACTCCAGTCTACTATCATCATCTCTGCATGACTGCTCTTCTCCCGAGAAGCATCCTCAACTGATCCCATGGACTCATCTGAAGAAGAGTCTTCCTCCTGACATACAGAAGGAACATCTACCTGCTCTACCTTTGCCACCTCATCTGCATCTCTCAAACATGAGTGATCAGGCCCCCAAGTTTCTTTGAAAATGAAGCAAAGTCCCTTCCTCCTCAATTCATTTCTGTTGCACGATCCACCAAACTGGAACAATTCTTCCTTGGTCAACTGTCTCCTGAAAAACTCAATGTTTTGCTCAACCAGCCCTTGGGCTAGTTCATAAGCAGCAGGTGAGACCAACTGCTCTCTCCTCCAAATGCTCAACAACCTAGTCTGCAACTCCCAGCAAATGGCCTCACGAATTCCATGCATGACGACAGGATGGACTGCATGTGTGTTATGATTGTGTCAGAATGATGTCTCCTAATGCTGAAGAAGCATTGGAACATCTGCAGAATCAAGCCATCACACTCATAGTCAAACATGATCTCATGAGTCCGGGTCATGGCCATGACTTCTAAAACCTTAAGCTTCCTCCCAAATCTAGAGCCTGCACAGTTGTCCAAATCTCGAAAGGTTTCTACTATCAATCTGAAAATTCTTTTCATAATGTCATCATTGTAGGGAGGGAAAGGTGTTGTTATCCTCAAAATATCACTGAAACAAGAGTCAACTATAAGCTTGATTCTCTCACTTGGATGTTCCAAGAATCTAGCTTGTACCAATGCAAACATAGATGGCTCCAAAGCCCAATTTAAACTCCAATCAGAATGCTCTACCTTGGTAAGGCAAGATTCTAGTTTCTCTAACATGGGAAAGTCATTTTCTGATCTTCCACTCTTTAAGTCCATCCCAAGTGCATAAATCCAATTTCCCACTTCTTCCTCCTTTTAAAAATTCCTCGGATGCCTCTGTTGGAGCAAATTATGTACCTTCTTGGAGAAGGGTGCGTTGTTTTGTTTCAATTAACTAACTTCTGCATTGTTTAATATTTTTTGTCTTTGGTTTAAATCGCAACCCAATGAGGCACTGCTATGTTGATTTAGGAGTTGTTTTAAAAACTTCATTGTTTCAACGACATATATGGAAGTAAGAGTGGTTTAGGTGGACTTGCACAAGGCAAATTACAAGCACCAAGTGATAAGTGCAAGGAAATCCAACCACTCCAATAGCAAGCTCCTCCAGAAACTGCACTGTTGCTCCAAGACTACACTGCTGCTTGACTTTGGCCTCTGATTTATCCACTAAAAACTACTCAGAAAATTGTAGGAATTTGAGAAGGTGATCCTTGCCCAAAACTCAGAAAAACCCAGGAAGGGTTGCTTCTAATTCCAACCTTCAAAATATGACCCTTTGTAGTTTGGCCCTCTTCCAATTTCGTTTTCTGGCGCTGCAGCTGCTACTGTCAATCATTGCTCTCCAAAATCGCAGCCAACCTCCTCATATGGCTCTCCTATCAATTCCCCAACACCCCAGCTCTAAAATCCCACAAATGAACCTCCTCCAATGGTTGCGTAGGCCCTTCTAACCAAAATAGCTGCAACTAAAAACTAGAAACCCGCAGGCTGATCCAAGATTGAAGCTTTGATACCACTGCAATATTCCCAAATGGGATATTTTACTAAATTTGCATGAATTTACTTAAACCCGAAATTATGCCGTAAAATCAACATGCATTTAACAGAAGATTGCCATGTAAAATAAAATACATAAAATACTGCAATCCAATACCACATAGAACAGGAGAAATCTCAGCTTTTATTATAAATAATAACGGGGTTTACATATAGATTTGACCCAGAAAGAGCTAAGATGGAAAACTGGGCAACAATACAATCTGTTGCACTGCTACATGACGATGGCCTCCAAACTGTACTGCTGCACTCTCCCTTCGGCAAAAGGTACCACAGAATCCACTAAAGCACCTGTTGAAGATCTGAATGATCCTCACTCCAATATCCCTGAAGCTCTGTGAAACTTCTGAATAAAGTCTCCTCAAGGAGAGTTGGGTTTTCGTCCAACACTCACAAATCACCCAAGGGTTTCCATCCTGGCGCTATGGCTGAAGTAGAGAACTACGTCTCAAACCTCTCATACAAGAAAATGATATGATCCAAAAGATATCCCTCAATGGCCTCCTCCCTTTCTTTTATAGATCTTTTGGAGCCTTTTAGAGCATTATTTTATTATTATTTTATTCATGGAGCACTTTTCCGTCTTATTAAAATATTCGTTTTTAATGCGGCAAAGAGTATATCGACTACCACGTCTCCTCTAGTCATTGAAAATTGTGTCCAATTGTCCCATCATGGAGGTGTCCTCGTCCCGGTTCCAATGAGCTATTACACTAAGGTGTTCTGTCATGTATTCCTCTCAGAATGCCACTGTGAGCGTAATTAGCTGAGTGAAGCCCATAAATAACTCGAATTTCTGAAAGTTGTCGGAATGCATCGAAATGAAAGCCAAACTTCTTGGATTGATGGAAGATATCAAGCGAATGCCACCCGACCACATAGAAACTCCTCAAAACTCCACCAAAAAGCCCCTGGGCCTGCTGATGACACCAACCTGTACCTGTGACTGATCTGCTCCAAACTCTGGAAGTCCATCCCAGACCTGTCATAGGTGACACCAAAAAAGGGAATATTACACTGAAATATATTTTGTGATTGAGTTTGTGTAGGGCGAAAATTTGTTGTAATATTCCCTTTTTTGGTGTCACCTATGACAGGGCTAGGATGGACTACTAGAGTTAGGCACAGACCGATGACAGGTACAGGTTGGTGTCATCAGCGGGCCCAGGGGATTTTTGGAGGAGTTTTGAGGAGTTTCCATGGTGTCCAGTGGCATTCGCTTGATATATTCCATCATCCGAGCAGTTTGGCTTTCGTTCTGGTGCATTCCGACAACTTTCAAAAATTTGAGTTATTTGTGGGCTTAACTCAGTTGATTACACTCAAGGTGGCATTCCAGGAGGAATACATGATGGAACACTTTAGTGTAATAGCTCATTGAACCGGGACGAGGATACCTACATGATGGGACAGTTGGGCATGAGTTTCAGTGACTAGAGGAGACATGGTAGCCGATTTACTCTTTTCTGCATTAAAAAGGAATATTTTAATAAGAGGAAAAGGTGCACCATGAATAAAATAATGCTCTAGAAGACTCCAAGAGATCTATAAAAGAAAGGGAGGAGGCCATTGAGGGATATCTTTGGCATCATATAATTATCTTGTGTGAGAGGTTTGAGATGTGGTTCTCTACTTCAGCCGTAGCCCAGGACGGAAACCCTCGGGTGATTTGTGAGTGTTGGACGAAAACCCAACTCTTTTGAGGAGACTTCATTTAGAAGTTTCACAGAGCTTCAGGAATTGGTGTGAGGATCATTAAGATCTTCAACTTGTGCTTCATTATCTTTAGTGGGTTCAGTGACAGCTATTGCTGGAGGGAGAGTGCAGCAGCGCAGTGTAGCAGCTCATCTTGGTGGCCAGTTTTCCATCTCAGCTATTTTAGGTCAGATTTATATGTAACCCCGGTTATTACTTATAATTAAATGCTGAGATTCTTCTTGTTCTATGTGGTATTGGATTGCAATATTTTATGTGTTTAATTTTACATGGCAATCCACTGTTGAGTAAATGTTGATTTTACGGCATATTGTGGAGTTTAGTTCTTTTTTTGCATTTTTAATTCAAATATCCCATCTGGGATACTACAGTGGTATTAGAGCCTCGATCTTTGCTCAGCTTGCATGTTTGCCATTTTCGGTTACAACTATTTTGGTAAGAAGGGCCTACGCAGTCATTGGAGGAGGCTCATTTGTGGGAGCTACAATGGTGGGATTTTAGAGCTGGGTTGTTGGGAGATTGATAGGAGAGCCATTTGAGGAGGTTGGTTGGGATTCTGGAGAGCAGTGATTGACAGTACCAGCTGCAGTGCCAGAAAACGAAATTGGAAGAGGGCCAAACTACAAAGGGTCATATTTTGAAGGTTGAAATTAGAGGAAACCCTTTCTGGGTTTTTCTGGGTTTTGGGCAAGGATCACCTTCGCAAATTCCTAGAATTTTCTGAGCAGTTTTTAGAGGGTGAATCAGATGCCGAAGTCAAGAAGCAGAGTAGTATTGGAGTAGCAGTGCAGTTTCTGGAGGAGCTTGCTATTACAGCAGTTGGATTTGCTTGCACTCATCACCTGGTGCTTGTAGCTTGCCTTGCGCAAGTCCAGCTAAACCACCATTACTTCCATATATGTCGTTGAAACAATGAAGTTTTTAAAACAACTACTAAATCAACATAACAGTGCCTCAGTGGGTTGTGATCTAAACCAAAGACCAAAAATATTAAACAATGCAGAAGTTAGTTCCTTGAAACAAAACAACAGACCCTTCTCCAAGGAGGTACATAATTTGCTCCAACAAAGGCACCTGAGGAATTTACAACAGGAGAGAGAAGTGGGAAATTGGCTTTATGCACTTGGGATGGACTTAAAGAGCGGAAGATCAGAAAATGACTTTCCCATGTTGGAGAAACTGAAATCCTACCTTTCAAAGGTAGAGCAATTTGATTGGAGTTTAAATTGGGCTTTGGAGCCATCTATGCTTGCATTGGTACAAGCTAGATTCTTGGAACATCCAAGTGAGAGAGTCAAGCTTATAGTTGCCTCTTGTTTCAGTGATATTTTGAGGATAACAACACCCTTCCCTCCCTACAATGATGACATTATGGAAATAATTTTCAAACTAATAGTAGGAACCTTTCGGGTTTGGACAATTATGCAGGCTCTACATTTGGGAGGAAGCTTAAGGCTTTAGAAGTCATGGCCATGACCCAGACTCATGAGATCATGTTTGACTTTGAGTGTGAAGGCTTGATTCTGCAGATGTTCCAATGCTTCTTCAGCATTAGGAGACATCATTCTGACACAGTCATAGCACACATGCAGTCCATCCTGTCGTCATGTATGGGAGTCCATGAGGCCATTTGCTGGGAGTTGCAGATTAGGTTGCTGAGCATTTGGAGGAGAGAGCAGTTGGTCTCACCTGCTGCTTATGAACTAGCCCAAGGGTTGGTTGAGCAGAACATTGAGCTTTTCAGGAGATAGTTGACCAGGGAGGAGCTGTTCCAGTTTGGTGGATCATGCAGCAGAAATGAACTGAGGAGGAAGGGACTTTGCTTCATTGGCAAAGGACCATGGGGGCCTGATCACTCATGTTTGAGTGATGCAGATGATGTGGCGGAGGCAGGACAGGAGGGCATTTCTTTTGTATCCAAGGGTGAGGACTCTTCTTCAGATGAGTCCATGGGATCAGTTGAGGATGCTTCTGGGGAGCGAGAGTAGTCATGCAAAGATGATGACAGTAGACCGGAGCTGTGTTCCGGTGTGCAGGGTGAGCAGTCAAGGGACTCTACGGGAGATACTCTGGGTGATGAGTCACTTGTGACGATTCAACCAGAGCAGCATATGATGGAGCCTGACTTAGCAGAGGAGGATACTATGCACATCAGGCATGATATTCCTTTGGGGGAGAGCCAGATGGGCGCCTACATTGAGTCTATGATGGATATGCGGCTAACATTGGGGTCAGCCATTGAGGTGGAGCAGTCAAATGCACAGACATCGAGTACGGTGACAACAGTTGCAGATCCATATCCTCTGGAGGTGTAGGAGGTTGATGGGATGGTTCTGTAGGGGGCTAGTAGATAGCAGGAACATGACATTCCTGATCAGGAGTGGGAGGAGCTGTTGGAGATGGTGGAGCATCCACCTATGGGCCAACACATTGATGAGGTGCAAATAGGTGCATATGCAGTCAGCAGAGCTGTGGTACCCTCGGGAGTAGCACTCTGCAGGAGTACATAGATGGGGCTTGCAGCATATCTTGCCTAGTTTGGCCCATTATAGAGAGAGGGGCTTTCTTCTACAGGCAGCTTTCGTTGGCAGACGGGACAGAGCAGCGTGTGTTGATTATGAGCTGGCGACAGTTCTCTGGGCATATTTCGTATATAGTTGACACTACATTGGATTCTTCTTCCAGGATAGATTGGCGGGAGATCATGAGTTGGTACCCTCTTTTTGGTACGATTTACTTGGTAGGGAACACAGCAGAGCAGGGGCCCTTAGACATAGTAGATGCTACAGATTCCAACTGGTAGTGGGGCACAGGTCGTCATTTCTTCAGCCCTCCATCCCGATTTCAGGAGAGAAAGATTAGCATGAGATTGAGTCAGGACTTGGATTGGAGAGAGGTGATGAGTTGGTACGCAGTTGGTGGGGTAGCTTATATAGTTAGAGGTACAGCACAGCAGGAACCAGGGAGCATTGATGTTTGTTGGCAGACTTCACTTCATGGGGCGTCAGCTATAGCCAGAGGCAGTGCCTATTCCGAGCCGTGGGGCTTGGGCGATGATTGGCCATGGTGGCGTTGGGGTTCGGGAGGATTGTTTGTTGATAGGTACAGTGAGAGATCAGTTTGGGATCGAGGCATTGAGGGGTCTATTCCGAGTGGCTTTACACAGGTGCATAGCAGCACCCATGGGTTTGTATGGGATCCAGGCATTGGGTCTCAGTTGCGTCAGGCCAACACGGTGGCCCACATATTTGGATTGCTTGAGGGCAAGCAATCTTGGGGCGGAAGGTCTGTAATATTCCCTTTTTTAGTGTCACCTATGACGGGGCTAGGATGGACTACCAGAGTTGGGAGCAGATCGGTGACAGGTACAGGTACAGGTTGTTGTCATCAGCGAGCCTAGGGGCTTTTTGGAGGAGTTTTGAGGAGTTTCCATGGTGTTCGGTGGCATTCGCTTGATATATTCCATCGTCCGAGCAGTTTGGCTTTTGCTCCGGTGCATTCCGACAACTTTCGGAAATTTGAGTTATTTGTGGGCTTAACTCAGTTGATTATGCTCAAGGTGGCATTCCAGGAGGAATACATGATGGAACACCTTAGTGTAATAGCTGATTGGAACCGAGATGAGGATACCTACATGATGGAACGGTTGGGCATGTGTTTTAGTGACCAGAGGAGACATGGTAGCCAATTTACTCTTTTCTGCATTAAAAAGGAATATTTTAATAAGATGGAAAAGTGCACCATGAATAAAATAATAATAAAATAATGCTCTAGAATACTCCAAGAGATCTATAAAAGAAAGGGAGGAGCCATTGAGGGATATCTTTGAGATTATATCATTTTCTTGTGTGAAAGGTTTGAGACGTGGTTCTCTACTTCAGCCGTAGCCCCAGGACGGAAACCCCCAGATGATTTGTGAGCGTTGGATGAAAACCCAACTCTCTTGAGGAGACTTCATTCAGAAGTTTCGTAGAGCTTCAGGGATTGGTGTGAGGATCATTAAGATCTTCAACTTGTGCTTCATTATCTTCAGTGGGTTTAGTGACAGCTGTTGCCGGAGGGAGAGTGCAGCAGTTCAGTTTTGAGGCTAGCGCAGTGTAGCAGCTCATCTTGGTGGCCAATTTTCCATCTCAGCTATTTTGGGTCAGATTTATATGTAACCCCAGTTATTACTTATAATAAAATGCTGAGATTCTTCCTATTCTATGTGGTATTGGATTGCAGTATTTTATGTGTTTAATTTTACATGGAAATCTCCTATTGAGTAAATGTTGATTTTACAGCATATTGTGGAGTTTAGTTATTTTCTACATTTTTAATTCAAATATCCCATCCGAGATAACATTCAGTGTCACTGTAAGGAACCTCGTATAGCTGAACGATGTTGGGATGCCAGAGGGATCTCATGGCGGAGACTTCTGTTACACGGAAATATTTTTTCCACCTCTAACATTTAAATGTTGTTGTTATATGCCTCTTAGCAGCCTTTTTGGTTTTGGGGATATAAGACGAAGACAACGCCTTTGTCTTGAGACGATTGGCCCAGGTGTCGACTCTTTGTTTTTTCACGTTCTTGCTGACATCCATAACTAACATAAATGAGCCATAACGAACACTAACACTCTCCGAACAGTTTTGGGAAATGGTTAGACCCATTCTTGTCTTATCATTGGAACGAAAGAGATACTTGTTTGGTGTTGTTGTAATGTAATAAGCAATGTTTTGTGCATTATTCTCATCATGATCATGGTTTTCATCCTGCTCTAAATATTTAACCTCATTGTTTGACTCAGTATCTACAATCATTAATCCTTCACTACAAGCTCTAATTAAATTTTCAACTGAGCACTTTTCAAATATGTCATCAATGTCTTCTTCTTTTTCCGCATTTTCCTCTTCGTCATCGTCTTTTTTAGCTACTTCAATAGATTCCTGGCTGGTAGGCTCATCTTTATTTTTAAGATCACCTTCATCATAATTTGAAATTTTCATAACTTGATCTTTTGCAGAACGTAGTGATTCTTCATGATTATCTTCAAAAATATCTTCTTCCTTATTATGGATTTCTTCATAACCTTTCTTAAAACGGGTTGTAGCTTCTGCACATGACTTTTCTAATTGCTCGAGCTTTCTTGAATTTTTCTAATCTGCTCAATTTCTTCAAGATCTCCACAGAATGACACATTGTACAGTAAACTATGTTCATAGCCTCGTAAACTACGTTCATAGGCTCGTGAGACTATATTGTGCAGAATGGCTCTGATACCACTCGTACAACAAAACTGGAGGCTTGTTGACTTTAATGTAAAAATACACGAGGTATTTGTAATAATATTTTATTAATATATAAAATTTATAAGTGATGATAAATGTTACAATGAGGCCCTGCTTTTATACCTAGGTAGGTGGCCTTTCATGACTGGGCATGTCTTTTGGACATGCCTTTTCAGTTAACTAATGAATATTTAAATAACATTATCTAGATTATTTATTATTTACATTTATTGTATTTGTGATATTTGTTATGAATTATATTCATAACAGGGTGCTCTTTATATTCACATTTCATCTTGTGAAGCTTCACCTCTTCTTTGTGTAAATGAAAGAATACTTCATTAGAATCACATTCCCTTACTAACCCTCTGCATGACCTACTATATTCATCCATTATTTCTTGCATGAATAGGAGGCTCATAGGATCCAACTCTTCATCATCCTCGGAAGAGATGTCATCCTTGTCTTCCAATTCTATTTGCTCATTGTCCTCGCTTACACTTGAGCTTTCTTCAATGTCATCCAATTGATCATCCTTTGTGGAACTTTTTGGTTGACTATAGCATTTTTCATTGATTAGGTTAGTTAGGGTATTGAAAGCATAGGTTAGGCGGGAAAAGTCAAAATGATGACTAGGATTTGCCTCATAGAAGCCCGTCATTATGTCAAGTTGCACTTGTGGTGACCTATAAAACGTGAGCATGAATTCCATATCCATACCTTCCAATACATTTTGATAAGATTTTGCATATTTCTTTGCATTCTTTTGTAGTTCCTGAATGTCTCATTTTTTGAGCTTTGCAAATATAGGACCAAGACAAACGCCCATTTTCCGATAGTCCATTTTTTATGATTTTGCATATTAAGATTAAAATGGAGTCGCCGGGGTGAAATGGAGTGCCTTGACAGATGCTTCCTTCCCCCTACAAGCATTAACTTTGAAGTTGAATGAAGCAGTAGGGCTTTGTTCTTCCAATGGAGTCGCTAATAATGATATGTCGATATGTCGTAAGGGGAACAAAACACAAGTCTCGTGTCCCCGGCAACGGCGCGAGAAATGTTACCACTCAAACCAGCAGGGGACCTAAAAGGGGATCCTAAGAGGTCAGCTGCAAGGCTAAGGGAAACGATAGAGCCTTAGCCCACTGTCACCACAGCTAAGTCTCCCTGCTCTTTACGGAATTTCACCGATTGGAGGAGTCCCGGTAGTATAGGAGTCACTTGTAAAGAGTATGTCAATGGATAGGTAATGAGTGACCCTGAAAACTAAGTGACCTTGAAAACCCTTTAGGTAGGGTGGATTGAAGAATGGAGCTTGCTTGCTTTTCAAGCAAGGGGCTTGGTCCACTAAGGGTAAGGGATGAGGATTGGAGGGTTGAGATGGAAGGGATAGGCTTATAAACGAGGTTCTCAATCCCTAAAACCTTTGGGGAAGTTGGATTCCCAGATGATCCTTTTTAAATAGCCTTCAATGAGAAGTGGGACCACATGGGGCCAAGTGGACCCAGTCCAGGTTCGAGTATGGAATATAGCAACCAATAGTGTTCCTATCCTATACAAGATAAGGGGAAAGACCCAAAAAAAGAGTTTAAATTGATCCTATTGAGGTCTACCCTTGTGGATACCTAGGCAAATTTCGATCCTAGAGCTAGGGCACAGGATTCCAGGAGATCCCACTGTCGGAATTGCTTGAAATTTTGTGGAGAGGGAGGGGACCCACTAGTGCAGTTCCTTCTAGGAGATCGAAATTTTTCCCTGGCTCAATTCTCGAGAAATTGATGCCTTAGGTGACCCTTGGGGGCTATACCTTGGAAAAAGTGAAAAAAAAGGGAAAATTATGGATAAAATGATCACCCTTCTATGGATCAGGGCCTTAGTTCACTTGGGGAGATGGAGTCAACCATGTTTAATGAGTAAGAACTTGGTTTCTTGGTCAAGGAGGCTGGAAAAATCAACATCGTCCAATATTGATGTAGAGAAAAGAATAAGAGGCTTTCAAGAATTTATACTTCAAGAAAAGAGTGCAAGCTTATCTAGGAAATATATCTCTAGGACGTTTCATTCATATGACATTGGTTCATACATTAAAAGCTGCTAAAACATGCTCAATTCCACATTACATTCATGCAACAACTAGCCCAAGTTATAGCGTAAATCATCAGTATGCAGCAACAAGAATAATAACATCAAAGATCACTTACAATTCCATAGAGTATATCCAACTAGCAACTCGTTTTCAATAACAAATCTCCAAGAGAAGATAAATAGCCCAAATCCATACATCAAAATTCATCCATCTCCAAAAAAAATCCTCCAAAGAAAAAGTACGAAATTCTCTATGAGAGACATATCCAATCCAAAACGTGATGATGAAAATGAATGGAGATAACATCAATATATAGGCTCCTAAGGAGCTCTAATTAGCCTAAAGCCCCTAATAGCTCTAATAATAAAATAATGTGAAAATAACACCCCTATTGGTGACAAGCCCACCAATTTAGATCGTAGGTGTAAAAATAAGCCACAGAAGTGCCAAATAATGTTGTGTACATGTTGTAGGGCCCTCGAAGAGGCCTAGTAACATCCTGAAATGCCATAATGAGGAATAAATCCCCCGGAATATGATGGACAAGGGGGTGGCCCCTTGTTCTCCAAGTAGTAGACCTGTTGTGCTCCTATTGGATGTGGGGGCACATTGATGATCCCATGGGTCTCCAAATGGATCGAAGATGCTTGTAGATGCTCTGTGAAGGCTCAGATGCTGTAATAAATATCATCCGGTCCTCGTACAAGCCTTGGAGCAACCTCCAAGTGTGTGGTGCACTTGTGGGGTTGGTTGGGCATGATGCATATTCCTCGTCCAGTGGTGGATCACTTTTAATCCCTAAATATTTGAATGGGACCATCGAGCGCTATCTGCTGTTGTGGAGGACCATACGTCTCGATACACACCCTATATGTGCCAATGTAGCGTTCGGGGTTCAGGATCTCGTATAGGGAGACTGAACCCAAATGGAAACCACCTGTAATCCTACATAAGATCCAATGTGCCCCCTAGGTTTCGAGTACAACCAATCATTAGAATAATCGTGCAATAGTTTACAAACCATGGATGACAAAATGGGCACTCCATAATGGCATGCCCTTCTGTAGTGGGCTTTGTCATGTGCTAGTGCCTCCAGGCTCCAAAGGGGGTTAACCAAGTAATTTATTAGGTGGTTTTAGTCTTTAAAGGGGATAGTATGTTTAAGGTACATCTCGGTAATGGGGGTGGCAAGTGATAAATAAGTGGAATAGAATAGGGAGTGAGATGGGCAATCCTAGGTCTCATATTGGGGCATAGGGTTAACTAGATGAAAGGAAGCCCACACCTGGGTATATAATGCGTAGGAGGGAGCAATCGTGGTACATGAGGTGCTCGACATTGATTTTCCCACCCTTCCTTATATGCCTTTTTCCTTTTATGAATTTTCTTTAACTAACTGCTCAGGGCTCAAAGGGTTAAGAGCATGATGTGTAAGATGCAGCAGTGATTACCCCTTTTAGGTAGGTTGGTTCATTGCCCTCCAACGGTTGGGACAATCATGGGTTCTTGAATGATTAAGGAGGTTCATTTAGGGCCTATGGAACCAGGGTGACAACCTTGGATTGGGGTAGAGCTTATATATTGGATTTTTCCCATGTGCTAATTATTTTTGTCTCGGCCATATTTTGAATTTTGTGATACAATTTCCTATTAAATGTGGCCAATTATGCTTCTTTTTTTCTTTTAGCTGCATCAACCTCCAGGGCATCGTTCCAGGCCTGACCCAATGTTGGGGAAAGGGGATAGGGAGGTTGGCCCTATGTGGACCCAGGTGGGATAAATGATGAATGGGGATATAGTGAGTGGAAAGGGAGTAATATATGGGGATAGGGGAGTGTGACCACGCACCCAAAGTCGGATAGTGAAGCATTCGAAAGAAGCAATTGTTGATCCAGTGGCTTGGTAGATAATTCATGTAAAGCAAGTATTCTCACTCCATTTAAGGCACCGATCTTTGAAATTAATCTAATCTAATCGGTAAACTTGCTAAATTAACCAAGTTGCTAGGCCATTCATTTGTGTCTTCCGGACATGTCGGTTGTCGAAGGGTCTTTCATATTGACATTTCATAGGGACTGCCCCCATAGCCTAATGTAGGGAAACAACTAGGACAAATAGTGCGGGGATCAGAGCGATAGTGCCTGTCCTGATTGTTGTCGCATCTAGCCTGTACAATTTGAATGACGACAATACCCATTGTTGATGAGGTGCTAGGAGACAACTATGTAGAAAGAACAATAGCATCATCATCAATGCAACATAACATAAAGGAACAATAGAAGAAAAGCATTCACATAGAGACACCAGGATTGGTTAGAGACCAGGGCAAAAACCACTATGGGGAAAACCCATTCAAATTCTTCTTCTTATTAGATCGTCACCAAATGATTCAGAAAAATAAAATACAATGATCCATATCTTCATCCATAAAACTATTCAACTAAAACAACTACACAATATCCATGAAATGAACCCAACAATGCTTATACTCAAAATCTTGATTCTGAATCCTGTAATGTATTGCCACTATCTGCGGTCAACTGCCAGACTCCGCAGTCCCTGACAACAATCTTCAAAATACAGAGTTTCATCTTTTAATCCATAGTAGCACGTTGGAGGACATATTAGAGTGGCTATAGCTTCCAGGTTTGTAATATCCCAAATGGGAAAGTAATAGTAATAACAGGCTAAAAGATATTAAGGAGACTACAAAACAAAAACTAATATCAGAACACCAATGGAGCCATAAAATACTGCTAAGCCATTTTATGAATATCGATAAAATGTGTACAACAAAGGTGCTGGAATGAAGGCACCTGGGCTTGCTCAAGGCAAGCTGAAGATAACCTCGGAACAAGCCTAGAATCTTCCCTAGAAATGTACACTACGTGGCTGTAGCTTTGTGCTGCTCTGACCAGTGAATTGCCAGAAACACTGCTACTACCCCGGCTCTATGATGTTACTCCTTCTCTACTGCTACTCCTGCTCTGCACTGTCACTGGCCATAAATGCTACTGCTGCTCCGAATGAAATGCTTCTAGGGCATGCTACGCTGCTTAGGAAATTTCAGGATTTTTAACCACAGACTCTACTCAAGAAACCCACAATAACTCGTGAAGGAATTGGCCAAATATTGACGTCAAAATTTCTGCCCAATGTTCCCCAAGCTCCTTTAGTTACTGGCTGAGTTGGGATGCTTGTTTGGCCTCTTAATTCTACCTAGAAAATTCGGCCAAATTAATCTTGGCATCGCCTTAATAAACCCAGAAAAACTCAGAAAGGGTTTGTCCTAGTTTTGACCTTGGAAATTGAACCTCTTTGCTTGGCTCACCCAACTGCTGGGAAATTCCATCCTCCGAGAAATTCTGCTGCTGGAGGCCACCAAAAGGCCTTAAAAATCCTTGTGAAGAAGCTCTAAGCCTCCCCACCAAGTGTCCTCCCAAAATCTCCACTCACTCCCCTAGCCCCCGGAGTGATACCTTCATTGACAGCGTAGCCTCTGCGCTGCTGTAGATGCCACTGCATTGTTGAAGAGTTGACTGCGCTGTGGATGAAGTACTTGCTGCTTAAATACTCCTTCAAAATGATAAGTCTCCTCTCCTGAGCAGGCACTCGAAGTCCCCCGAGGCAAAGGTTGAGATCTTCGCCTAAAAATCTAGTGTGCTAAACAACACTGCAGACTTCGCACTCGGCACAAGCGTGCTCTCTCTCAAAGACAAAGTCAAAATGGATGATTGAATGAATGCCCCAAAATGAGAAACTTGCTTCCTTTTAATTAAGCCTGCCCAACGTTCCCTTGGGCCCCACCTCAAAACTGCGCTGCCTCTAGCTCATACCAATGAGCTGTGCTACCGCCTGTGGGACGTAGTCTCTCTTCATTGGGCCCCCTGTTGAGATTTTGTGTATTTGGGGTAGCATTGAATGTGCTCTAGCTCCCAAATTTTGTGGAGGAACTAGAGTACACTCGATCTACAAGGCCTAGAAAGGGATTTGGGAAATTTCATCTGGTTTGGGAGATATTTAATTGATTAATTATTTTAATGTATTTGCTAATTCTAAACTTAGGAAAATTAAATAATTAAAGTTAATTAAATTAAACATGTGATGTGATTGTCTTAAATCACACGAATCAAGCTTTCCTTTAATCTTAGCCATTGATTCAAGATCTGATCATGGCCGTTGGTTTTCCAACGAGAAAAGTATAAAGGAAAGTCTTGGGGTCATTAGTAAAGATACACAGAGGTAGAGCACTGAAGCTAAGCTGAGATTCTAGGGTAGGGTTTGCTAAGAATTCTCAGAAGTATTTCAGCTGCAGAAAGAAGAGTTTAGACAAAGGGGATAATCTGATACTAGTATCTAGAATCAACAAGAGACAGAGAGCAACTTCAGAAAGGTAGCGCAGAGGAGCAGGGGCTTCAGCAGCAAGAGGGCAGTAGTTGTGCAGCACAGGGTTAGCTTTAGCTACGTAGGTGTTGCACAGTCACTCCCAGGACAGCGTAAGGCAGCTGGAAACCCATAGAGGCTACGCAAATACCCTTAGGGGCAGCGTAGGGACTGTGTTACCCAGTCTAGGGTAACGCAACCCTTTCCAGGCTAGCGCTGAGGGACGCAGGGGCTTCAGGGTCAGCGTTGGGGTTTCTAGGGCCTAATTTTGGCTTAGTCTTGTAAATCTCATTTGAGGGTGTGGATCAGTCATTATTTTGGCTTCAGAACAGCCGGTGAGTTGCAGATCTGTATTTTTTCTCTATCAGGTTTTCCAAATCTGGAACCCAGATTTGTTGTATTAAAAAAACTCTTAATAATAAAACTGTCCAGCAACCAGCAGATCGGTTTTCCCGCTTTGGGTTTTTCCAGGGACTATTTGTCCAGAAAATCACTGTGTCACTTTGTCTATGTGTGCATGTATTTTTTCTAGATCTGCATTGGTGAAAGTCTGTTATGTGTTTTGCTTCGATATTAATCTGAATTATTCAGTTAATAACTTAATTAAGTAGGAGGATCATAACCAAATCTAACAATAGATTTCTGCATAATTGTAACATTAAGAAATTTTCACACCCCCATCATCGACTACAATTTCCTTGCTCTAATGTTTTGATCTCTATATTTTTCTATGTCTAATTAAGGGCCCCCAAACCCACATCCTCATAGTCAAAATGTAATAGTTAGCAAAATATCAAAAATTAATATTCTAATTAGCGGAATTGCTAATTAGGAATATTACAGTCCTCCCCGCCAAAAATTGCTTGTCCTCAAGCAATGCATGAACAAGCATCCTCTCTAGTTGACACTCCCCTCGGTCACTGCAAAAATGTGCCAGAGTCCCAGATGTGCCACTGAATCATCCTTGACCTCTGCATCGCCCTGAATGAAGGGATCCCTCAATACCAGGATCCCAAGCCATCATGTCCAACCATAGTATTAAAAACCGGAACCGGTGACCGGACCAGTGGACCTAATGAACCGGTAACTGGACCGGAACCGGTCTAACCGGTACTGGTTAGGTCTAAACGAACAGGTTTTTAAAAAAATATATTAAATAATTATTTTTTAATAAAAAAAACTATTTTTAAGGTTTGCAACCATGATTCCAAGCCAATAGAGACAAAATATGCAAATTTTTCTCATTTATATACCATGTAAAGGTGAATATATCAAAATGGCACGGAGTGCAATACATATCATCGAAAATGTACATAAGCAATGAGGCTCCAAATGACCCATAAAGTCCAAAAGAAATGCTACAAGTTATGAGCATTGAGGCCATTGGCCTACATAGTACGGTGACAGCCTACTACAAATCTACATATATGATATTACTAAATTCTAATTAATGATCAACATTATCACTTGAAACTTCTAATCATGATCAAAGTTCAAACTCAGCTGGTTGAACTTGAGTCTCCTGACTCTCGACTGCCAAACTTTGCAACTGCTCTAGTCACAAACTTCTTTATTGGTTCAGTGACTTGAGTCTCAAACTTCTGAAGGTATTATGCCCTAATATGCCCTATTACTTCATTTGGTGCTCCACATGGCTTTACATGGCCTCCTATCCCAGCCAAGTGTTGCTTGAATCTGTAAATACCCCCTCCTGCAATAGATTTTTGGCAATATTTGCAAATCATTTTGCCATCAATCATATCAGAAGGAGGCCATGCAGTGTCCTCGCCTTTTGGAGGCATGATGGCTACTATTTAGCTCAAGCGGCAAGCCTCAAACTCTAGCAAAAACTCAACACTCTCCAAGCTCTCAATCAAACTCACAAAATCTCCAAATGAGATGGTGTGAGACAATGAGAGGCTGCCCCTTCTTATAAAGTGTTGGAGAGGGTCTCCAAGATGTCTCCAACTCCAACTCCAAGCCTTCAAGATCGCTGCTCCAGCAAACACTCAACACTCTCCAAGCTCTCAATCAAACTCACAAATTGCAAATGAGATGGTGTGAGACAAAGGAGAGGCTGCCCTTGCTTATAAAGGATTGGGGAGGGTGTTTTTGGAGGGAAAAAATCCTCCCCTTCCCTCCAAATCAGACTTAAACACCCTTGCTAGCCGTCTGTGGGTCCCTACAGGAACGTAGGTGTTGACCGGCCGGTTAAGGATGGAATCGACTGGTTTATGGACAAAACCGACCGGTTTATGGATAAACCGGCCGGTTCCGTCCTTAACTGGCCGGTCAGCACCGGTTAACCGGATTTTTAAGGTGAGTGCAAGGGAAAACCGGGTTTTACAGCTGGTTTGGACCGGCCAATGGTTTGACTGGTTTCCGGTTTAGACTAGTTGGTTTTCAACACTATGTGTCCAACATGAAGCTCACCCTGCTCCACTCACCATCCTCCCAAGCATAAGTAGAAGAAGCCCTCTGCACACCATCAATGAGTAGGGAACCATGATTATATGGCACTATGCCCAACTCCTCATGAAGTTGCCCTACCAAGTAGTCCATCCCATGCACTCTAAGAGTAAACCTTCGAAGATACCACCTAATCCCTGTAGAGATAGTGTCTTGCTCACGTGAGCTTCTCCGGATTTCATATTGCTAGCCCACCTGCCAAGCTACTGAAGTTTCCCATGCCATCGAGGACTCGCTAAAGCCCAATGGAAGATCTGCATGATCTCCCCCTATGGTACCCAACTCATCCCTAAGGGTTATTGAGTTGTAAAGAGCAGTGATGATCAGGTCCCCTGCCAAACTCAGAGTGGTGCCACCATGTTGATGTTGCGCTACTCTGATTATGACATTCTCCCCACCGTGTGTAAACTGTATCCTCCTCTCCTAAGGCCTAGTGGCAGAAGGTCTGTGAGAGCCAAGCTCATCCTTCTCGGGGATCACTATGATGCCAATATCTACCCCTCCAAATCTAACTCCAAACCTCTGCAGCAACAGAGAAAGCTTGCCTCACCATCCGGTGAAGGCCTTTGTGTACCGCCATGTGCCAACCCAATAGTGAGCTAGATCACTATTTGTCATGACTTTGACCATCACAAGACAGAATGATCTATCAGTCAACAAAATCTCTGCATCCCATAGTCAGATATGCTGCAACATAGCTCGGACAACTGCAGGAATCCCTCCATGCCTCATCTCTAGTCTCTGCATGTGATCAATATAGAGGGTCCATATATAATGGGCCAATATGATGCATGTTGAGATTTTGGGGTAGCATCGGATGTTGTCTAGCTCCCAAATTTTGTGGAGGAGCTGGAGTACATGAGATTTCCAGGAACCAGAAAGCGTTTAGAAGAATTCCATCAGGTTTAAGAGATATTCAAATAATTAATCTTTTTAATTAAGGACCCAAAGTCTAACTTAGGAAAATTAAAAGATTAAAGTGAATTAAATTAAACATGTGATGAGAATGACTTAAGTGACGCGGATCAAGCAACTTCTAATCTTAGCCGTCGATTAGAGATTAGATCACGATCGTTGTTTTTCCAACGACAAAAGTATAAGAGAAGGGCTTGGGGTCAGTTGGAGAATACACACATTGGCGGAGCACTGAAGCTAAGCTGAAATTCTGGGACGTGGTTTTCTAAGAATTTCAGAAGCAGTTTGCAGTGCGGAGGCAGGCAGTATTGGCAAGGGGATATTTTGATCCCAGGCCAAGAGTACAATAGCGGTAGAGAGGCAGGATACTAGACCAGTGCAGAGGTAGCCAGGTGCTACGAAGTCCAGCAGAGGCCATGCAGAGGCAATAGGTGCCACGCAGGGCTTACGCAGGGCCAGTCAAGGCAACGCAGGGGTATTGTTAGCCCTTCAGGGGTGGCGCAATCCCTTCTAGAGCAGCGCAGAGGTTGACGCAGGCTAGGAAGGCTGGCGCAGAGGTCTAAGGAGCAGTGCCTAGGTTTCCGGTGGGCCAGAAAGCGCTCAAGTTATGTAAATCCAGTTTGAGGGTGTGAATCAGGCATATTTTCTATCTCCAGGGATAGAGGTATTGTTGCCATATTTTTCTTTGTAGGGCCAACCAATTTTGGTGCCCAGAAATGTTGTATTCGGATTCTGCTTAATAATAAAAACCCTCCAGAGCTAGTTGCACCGATTTTCCCGCATTGGGTTTTTCCGGGGACATTTGTCTGAAAAATCTGTCACTTTGTCATATGAGCGTGCTATTCAGTAATTGATCTGTATGTGTAGGCTGCTAGTTGTATTTACTTCGCTAATTTATTGAATATTTCAGAAATTAACTTGTAACTTAGTTCAAGTAGAAGAAGTAAATCAAGATACTGCAGTAGGGTTTCTTAGATTGAGAAATTTTCACATGGTATCAGAGCGATTGCAAATCAAGCTAGATCTCTAGCAAAACGGTTGAAGAAATCTGTGCTGCACAGAGTAGCTAAAGCGACAGAGAATTCAAAGAGGGCAGCGCAACACTAGGAGGATGCAGTCCTAGTAGAGGCCACGCACGGGCTGACACTGTCCCAGCTCGGTGACGCAGAGACAACGTAGTGTCTTCCAGAGGGACGCAGGAGCAGCTTGCATTGCGCAGTCGCTGTGTAGAGGCTGCGTTGAGCTAGTTTGTTCACGCAGAGGCCAGCCAGGGTGACGCAATCCAGTTTCGAGTGTTGTGCAGATTTGTCGTGATTCAGAAGCAAAGATTTGCCGTGATTCTGGTGGGGCAAAGATTCTGTCGGTGCAGAATCGTGCCTAAGCTAAGTTGAAAAAGTGCGGGAGGAGAACAGTTGCTCAGCAGATATTTGCCAAAGAAATCTGATGATCGATCGTAGGGTGATCGAAGAGAGTTGATTCATTGGATTTGGCAGATTTCCAAGGGAGGAAATCAGTTATAGAGGGAGCAGAGGATGCCTTTCTCATCAAGGACCCTCGATATGTGTTTCTGTTGAGGGTAGCAACAGAAGCAAGGAGAGGAAGATCTGTTTCGATAGATTATTTCTGAGTAGATGACACCACACGGACTGCGTGATTAGGATAGGTTGGATGGCTGGTCCAGCTTTGCTATCTGGAAGGCCAAAATCCTGGTAGTCGTGGAGACATACGTTTTACGGGAGCATGTAGAGAGCATCTTGGCTACACCAATCGGTGTTATTCTTTGGGCGAAGCATACTGAAGCAGCGGCACATTCCAAGCGCTTCATCATGGGTGGGGTTAAGGATCATGTGGTACCACATAGTCGAGAAGAAGATGGCTAATGAGATGTGGAAAGTTTTAACCACACTGTATCAAGGGAAATCCATCCAGAGGAAGATGCTTCTGGAGAACCTGCTGAGGTTATTTATGATGACCAAGGGAGAGAAAATCCATCCTTTCCTCTTTAGGTTGCAAGCGATTTGGGTTCAGCTGACTGCCATGGGGGTCAAGGTGGATGATGATGTCATGGTGAGGACTGCTCTAAATGTAGTCACAAAGGATTGGGAAACGTTTGTCCAAAGCAACTTGGGTAGAGTGGACCTTCCAAACTCGGACGATATGTGGGCTATTTTTCGACAAGAGGAAATCTGTCGGATGACCAAGAGACAAACCATCATCGGATCAAGCAAGGTGAAGGAGGAAGAGGAAGATGCAACCCTGGGATCTAAGAAGCAGTAAGGGAAAAACAATCATGATCTATCTAAGATGGTGAACTTGGACACTTCGCCAACAATTGTCCTCTAAGGAAGAAGCACACAGAAGCTTATAGTTCCAAGGCTGCGGCAACTAAAGAAGACGATGGCTCCAACGATCATGTAGCCATGAGCGCTCATGAACAACGGAGGTGGGGCGATGTTGATCTGTAGAGAAACTACAGAGTGGTGACGGGATCCTTGAATAGCCCAACTGTTGGATCACATCTGTGCTACGGGAGCCTTAAGACAGTAGTGGGAATGACTGGAGCAATGGATGCAGAGGATCACAGATGGAGCAGAGGCAGAGCTGGACACTGTAGAGGGAGCAACGCAATGCAGAGGTGTCAACAATGTAGAGGCCGCAATGCAGAGGGGATGATGGGACTTCAGCAGCGCAAAGGAGGCATGCTTATGTAGTGCAAAGTTGTAGCAGGGCAGTGGCTTCAGGAGGATAGTGCAGAGCAATAGCCTAAGGAGCTTCAATGATGAGATGTAGCCCAACTGACTTGTCTGTCATTGGGAAGGGGTCCTTTAGTTGCTTACTCTCGGCAACTAAGTTGCAGGGTAGTAGTTGGCAGCACGATGCAACAATTTGAGAGAGAGCTGCAGTTCATATGTAGTTGTGACGGTGGCAGAGTCATGGGCAGTAGTACAGAGAGTAGCAACAACGCAGTGATGAAGGGCAGTAGGCCAAGCATCAGCACGGAGACCGATGCCAGATATCAGAGCAGTACTTTAGGGTGAAGTGTATTGCTAGAGCACATTCCTTGCTAAGACTGAGTGTTGAGATTTTGGGGTAGCATCGAATATGCTCTAGCTACCAAATTTTGTGGAGGAGATGCAGTACATGAGATCTCAAAGACCTAGAAAGTGTTTGAAATAATTCCATCAGGTTTAAGAGATATTCAAATAATTAATATTTTTAATTAAGGACCCTAAGTATAACTTACGAAAATTAAAAGATTAAAGTGAATTAAATTAAACATGTGATGAGAATGACTTAAGTGACGCGGATCAAGCAATTTCTAATCTTAGCCGTCGATTAGAGATTAGATCATGGTCGTTGGTTTTCCAACGAGAAAATTAAAAGAGAAGGGCTTGGATTCAATTGGAGAATAGACACATTGGCAGAGCATTGAAGCTAAGCTGAAATTCTAGGGCGTGGTTTGCTAAGAATTTCAGAAGCAGTTTGCAGTGCGGCGAGGGGAAATATTGGCAAGGGGATAGTTTGATCCCGGGCCAAGAGTACAACAATGACATAGAGGCAGCATACCAATCCAGCGCAAACTTCAAAGGCAGCTAGTTGTTACGTAGTCCAGCAGAGGCAGCGTAGAGACAGCAGGGGCGACGCAAGGGTGACACAGCTCCAATCAGGGTAGAATAGGGGTAGCATAATCCCTTTAGGGGCGACGCAGGCCCTTCCAGAGAAGTGCAGACATTGACGCAGGCCAGGAAGGTTGACGCAGAGGGCTGAGGAGCAACGTTGGGGTTTTCTGTGGGCCATAAATGGCTTGAGTTCTGTAAATCCCATTTGAGGGTGTGAATTAGCCATATTTTCTGTCTGCGAGAATAGAGGTATTGTTGCCATATTTTTCTCTGTGGGGCCAACCAAGTTTGGTGCCTAGAAATGTTGTATTCAGATTCTTCTTAATAATAAAAATCCTCCAAAGCTAGCTGCATTGGTTTTCCCGCATTGGGTGTCAGTTTGTCATATGAGCATGCTATTCAGTAATTGATCTGTATGTGTAGGCTGCTAGTTGTATTTACTTCACTATTTTACTGAATATTTCATAAATTAACTTGTAACTTAATTCAAGTAGGAGAAGTAAATCAAGATACTACAGTAGGGTTTCTTAGATTGAGAAATTTTAACAATGCATGCTAATATGCCCTGTGCCTGCCACCATGTAGTATCGATGGCCGCTGGAAGCCACATGTGTCGAATAGATACCCCCTGAATGAAACCAATAGATGGGTATTTGATACTTGCAATCAACTCAGGGTATGTGGATTCCTCCTGTTCCTTCCAACCATCTCCATTCGGTCTGCCATCTGCCCTCTCGATAATGTGCCAATACAATGTCGAGAGCCTAGATACATACTGGGATGCTACCTTGGCCATACATAGTATCCTCTGCTCATGTATGGTCCCGACATGCCCTGAGAAAAGAGTGATACATGTCTCCATCGTGACCCACCCCCCAAGCATAGGCTCAGTGATGAATGATATTCCACCCCTGCAGATGATCATCTCATCCCCCAACCTGTAGTTTTCAACTAGCGCACCGACCCAATGACACTGCTGAGAGGTCATCCAAATTTCTTGGATGAGCTCCTCGTCCCTTGCTTCTCATGCCTAGAGTGCTAAAGGAGAACAACCAAAACGACTGCACCCGTAAATGATGTAGAAGAGGGTTAGGCATGTGAGTCCCCACAGATACCATTAAGTATCGCTCATCTACGTCTTTGTCGATCCTGGGAGAACTATGCCCAAATGTATGCCTGGTGTCTCCGTCCATGAATCTCCCTAGAGGCGACATTCCAAGACCCCACTATGTAACACCATACACTCTCGCATACCACTAATCATCCCTGTACTCCTTAACATGCTACTGCTACTGCTGGATACCTCTTGCTACTGTTGTCCCATCCTATATCACCTTGTGTAGTGCCTGTGTGACCTTACTTGACACCCCCCGCGGGTACTCAATGGAATGTGAACTACCTCTGCTCCATATTGTAAACCAACATGCTACAGAACACCAACCCGCATCTCCATGCTCTGCTCCTCGCTGCATAGCCTTGCACACCCCTGGATGCTACGACATAACATTGGGTCTGCACG
The DNA here is from genome assembly GCA_034641835.2 of Pinus albicaulis. Taxonomy (NCBI): domain Eukaryota; kingdom Viridiplantae; phylum Streptophyta; class Pinopsida; order Pinales; family Pinaceae; genus Pinus; species Pinus albicaulis. The sequence continues at coordinate 795,293,088 of CM076576.1, read as the reverse complement.
CATCAGTTTGTATCCCCCTACATAACACTGGACCCTATCATATAACTCTGTGTGGTCCTGTGTACCACAGCCCATTGTCGTACCACCCTGTAACTTATAGTATCCTGCATGGGCCAAAATATCCACCACTCCGCTAGTAAACCCTCCATGATGTGGGCTACATCTCCCCATCTGCTCTGGAGGACATGTGCGGCCTGACTCCTCACATGCCAATGGAAATGACACTACTACACCTATCCTCCATAGCTCCAATGTCCTATATACCAATGGGAGAATACCATCAACATGTAATGCCCTATGTGGCGGCCTGTCGATGCCACCTCATACCGGCTCTTGCCAAAGTAGGCTAATCACTTGTGACTCCACGCACAGTCAATATGCTCGGAAAACTCAAGATATGTGTCTTTTCCCCTATCGAACCATTCTGGGACTAGTGATGTCTGAGGCTCTGATGGAGATCGGAACATGTGTGTGCGCCTAAACATCATATCCAATGCGCAACTACTACCACCACCTACTGACTCTATGATGTGATGGGAAATCTCACCTAGATCCCAAAAACGTTTTGGGATTCCTGCAATCCCAGTGCCTATAAACTCCTGCTAAACTACACCTGGGTCCACCACCAGCTCCATAGCCCACTCCATCGGGTACTCCCACCATTGTTTCTTTCAACTTTTCAGATTCCTTAATTTACTATTTTTGGCAGTTTTTCAGGTCCTGATCTTCCGGAGCTGTTTTGAGTGTGAAAATTCCTAGATCTGAACAATCTAAGGAATATTATTGCAACCAACTTGATTAATTCTTCTATTATGTAATTTACATTGCACAATTATTTCTGAATCATACATGAAATACTGAAGCAATCATTGAAGGAACCTACACTATAATACTCATGATTCTGAAACAAGGAAGCTGAACAAGCAAATCAATCACATATGACACCTTTATTTGGACTAAGTCCCCGGAAAAACCCAATGCGAGAAAACTGGTGCATCAGATATGGGGGTTTTATTATTAAGCAGTAGCAATGTTTGAATACATCTCTGAATACCCCAAGGGTAATTCAGTTACAGAGAGAAATAATAATTTTTGAGGATTTACCTCACTCAATCACTGAGTTCCCGGTTGATCCGATGAAGAAAAACCTGCCTTGGGGAGGCACCGTGCAGTCCTAGCACTGGAACTTCCAGCCACTGCGTCACCCCCTTCCAGGCTCAGTGTTCAGCCCAAACCAAGTTGTTTTGCCTCTGTGGACGCTGAGGAACAACCTGTCGATGTCATTTTCTGGATCCCAACCTCTGAAATTGATCTACAAGCAAAAATTCTGGAAACCCTCCTTTGCCTCTGCGTTGCTTCTGCATGAGCCCTTCCAAGTGACTGCGTTAGCCCTCCTTCCTTCACGGTTGGCTTGGTTAGATCACCTCTGCCTCTCTCTGACTGATGCTCCATTGGCTGAGAAAATATCTTCCTCTTCAGATGTTATCTTTTCCCCTCACTGCTCAGATATCTAGCTCAAATTTCTCAGGAAACCCCGCTCCAGAAATTTCGAACTCTAGATTAATTTGGTGTGTCTTTCCAAATGGCTCTCAAGTCTTCCTTTATAGTCTTCTTGTTGAGACATCGACAGCCGAGATTAGATCTGTAATTAACGACTAAGATTATAACATGACTTGATCTTCGTTTTCTAGATCATTCTCACTCACGTTTTATTAATGCCCTTCAATTATTTAATTTCCCGAAGTTTAGACTTAGGGTCTTAAAAATTAACTGAGTGGAATTTTCACAAACGAATTTTGTATTCTTTGGAATACCAGTGTCTGAGCCTCTCCACAAAATTTGAGACTTAAAGCACTTTCTGATGCTACAAAAATCAACACTACCTCTTAGCGAGGAAAGTGTTGTAGCAATTATGCATGTTGCATACTGCTTTGACTCAGAAGCATCCTCTGCGTTGCGGAAGTCCATCAACCACTGCGTCGTTGCTCCCATTGCACTGTTTCCCATGACTCTGCTACTGCCACTGCTGCATCTGTACTACAACTCCCTCTCAAATGCTGCGTCTGCTATGTTGCTAGCAGTGCCACTACTAACACTGCATTTGCATTGCAACTCAGTTGCTGAGAGAAACAACTGAACTCACCCAAGACTGAACAAGCGTTCAGTGGGTGTACCTTGGTGCTGAAGACCCTGACTGCTGATAACTACTGCGTTGTCCCTCCGATGCACTGTGTTGTTGTTGCTCTGCACTGCGCTGTTGTTGTTGCTGTTCTGCACTGCGCTGCACTCCTGTGCACTGCGCTGCTGTTGTTGCTGCTATGCACTGCGCTGCACTCCTGTGCACTAAGCTGCACTCCTGTGCACTAAGCTGCTGTTGTTGGCTCTGCTCTGCGCTGGTCCAGAAATAAGCGCTACTATCTACCGCACTGTCGTCTCCATCACTCCTTGGCTCCTCTGAAACTCCTCCATCCCGCTACTACTAATCATGGGCTTCTATAGCAAGGTAATGATCCATGAGGTGGGCTCCTCAAGGATCCTACCTAATTTAAGTTAGGAGTGAACTACAGCTCAACATCACCCGACTTCTCTCCTCGAGAAGCGTGGGCACTCATGGAAAACTCATCCTCCTCGATTTTTGTCCTTCTTCTTCAAAGGACACTGAGATGCATAGTGGCCCATCTCACCACATCTGAAGCACTTGAACTTCGAAACATCACGCTTCGGTTCTTGAAACATCACACTTCAGTTTACTTTTCGCCTGTACCCCTTTGTTGCAAGGGTGGCATTCTCCTCTTCCTCCACGGATTTCGATCCGCTTCCATTGCTGCCATCAAGTTTGCACTTGAAGAGGTTTCTTCTCAACTCTTCCTCTTGAAAGGCTGTAATATCCCCAACGGGAAATAGGCAGCAATACAAGCATACAACTATATAGAAAAATGCCGGAAACAGAATATAAAGCAAGTACACATAAAATGCCAGGAATGCTATGCCATTTTATTAATCTGAGAATATATATGGGTACAATGGATAATCAGAATAAGTGCACCTATCCTTGCACTAGGCAAGTGAAGAACCCTCTCAGAAACGAGAAATGGCTACTACGAAAGCTTGCTTCCCAGTGCTGGAAAGAAAGCTATGATAAACTCTGCTCACGGAAAGAAGCTGGAACTGGTGATCCCCCTGTGGGAATGAGCTGAAAACTGGAAGGCTAGCTGAACTCAACCCTCCGGACAAAACCGAGAAATCGTGAAGCAAATGCTCCACCTCCGAAAATCCACCAAATAACCCCTCCTCAAAGAAAACGTTGTCCCTTCGGGCCCAGCGCGAGCTCAAGGAACACGGCGAAAGAGGCTGAATCCTCTGCAAAACCTCGACATGATCTCCCAAGGCGACAGCCCGAAAACCACCACCAAATCACCTCACAACTGCGCTGCACAACAATGACTGCGTCCTCCCTGCTGAAACTGCGTCCTCTCTCCTGAACTGCGCAATCACTCCAAGGGGGTTGCTCCTCTGCAAACGTCCACCCAAAATCCACTGCAAATCACCTACAGAAACTGAAGGAAATACCTTGCTCGAGCAAGCACTCGAAGTCCCCCAGAGCCAAGGGCGAGATCTCCGACCGGAGACACTCAGTTCGCACTAAACAGTGCTGCAGACCGACTAAACAACCGACGTGCTGAAGTAGACAGAAGTCTAGCTCTCAATATCAATAACATATCAATAATGCCAAATGGAGTGAAACCCCCACCTTTTATAGTGCTAGCTCCCCTCAAAACCCTAACTGCGTCCTTGAGTTCCTCCTATGCCTGCGCAGTTACCTCTAGAGTCTACGTGAGGCCTCTCTCATGTAAAGTGTGGACCCCCAAGGCTTTCCTTTAAGTTACAACGTTACTCTACTAGGAAGCACTTTATTTTATTAAAGTGAGTTGACCCCCTCTTTCTCACTTTTATTTATTAATTTAATTATAGGTGGCAAAACTATACAAAAATGAAATATTCCAATTAGCGGTGCTAATTAGGAATATTACATTCTCCCCCGGCAAAACGTTGCTTGTCCTCAAGCAACTGAAGTGATGGATGCTGTAAAATCTGCTCGCTCTCCCAAGTGGCATCCTCATCCGACAAAAATTGCTTGTCCTCAAGCAATGCTTGAACAAGCCTACTCTCTAGCTGATGCTCCCCACCAATACTGCAAAATGTGCCTGGGTCCCACTGAAACCTCTCTGTCTCCTGCATCACCCTGATACGAAGGGATATCTCAATGCCAGGATCCCAAACTGGCCTCTCACGGTACCAGCCAACCAATAGTCCTCCCGGATCCCATCGCCATTGTGGCCAATAATCGCACAAGTCCCACGGCTCGGACTGTGCACTGCCTCTGGCTATGACCAATGCTCTAAGAGGTGAAGACCACCAACAAGCATCAATGCTCTCGGGCTTCTGCTTGGCTGTTCTCCCTACGAAGACTACCGTACCATCTAGAGGGTACCAACTCATGATCTCCCGCCAGTCCATCTTAGAAGAAGAATCTGATGTGGCAACAACAACGGTATATGGAACATGCTTGGGATGTGGCCGCCAGCCTGTAATCAACTCCCACTGCTCTACCCTGTCTGTCAATGGAAGCTGCCTGTAGAAGGAAGCCCCTCTCTCTATAATGGGCAAAAGTGGGCAAGGTATGCTGCAAACTCCATCGATGCACTCCTGGAGAGAGCTACCCACTAAAAACGCTGCAGCTCTGCTGACTGCAAGTACATCTGTCTGCGCCTCATCCCCGCGTCGACCCAAAGATGGATGCTCCAACATATCCAACAGCTCCTGCTGTCTACTAGTCCCCTGCAAAACAATCCCATCAACCTCCAACACCTCCAGAGGATATGGATCTGCAACAGCTGTCACCGTACTCGATGTCAATGCAGCCGACTGCTCCTCCTCAATGGCTGACCCCGCGGTTAGCTGCATATCCACCACAGACTCGATGTGAGTGCCCATCTGGCTCTCTCTCAAAGGAATATCATGCCTGATGTGAGTAGTGTCCTCCTCTGTCGACTCGGGCTCCATCACCTGCTGCTCTAGCTGAATTGTCACAAGTGACTCTTCACCCAGAGTATCTCTCGCAGAGTCCGATGACTGCTCACCCTGGACACTAGAATATAGCTCCGGTCTACTATCACCATCCATGCATGACTGCCCTCGCTCCCCAGAAGCGACCTCAACTGATCCTATGGACTCATGTGAAAAGGAGTCCTCACCCTGGCATACAGAAGGAATGCCCTCCTGTTCTACCTCCGCCATCTCATCTGCATCGAACATGCCATCCACCCTCTCGACAAAGTATCGATACAGTGTCTGGAACCCAGACACATACTGGGATACTACCTCTGCTGTACCCCGTGTCCTCTGCTCATGCATGATCTCGACATGCCCTGAGGGAAAAATGATGCATGTCTCCCTCATGACCTGCTCCCCAAGCGTAGGCCCAGTGATGACTGATGCACCACCTCTGCCAAGGATCATCTCATCCCCCAACCTGTGGCTGTCAACTAGCACACCAACCCGGTGCCACTGCTGAGAAGTCTCTCGCCTAGTGTACTGAGTCTCATCCAAATATCTTGGGTGAACCTCGCATACCCTGCTGCTCACGCCCAAAGTGCCAAAGATCGAAAACATAATCAACTGTACCTGTGAGTGATGTCGAAGCGAGTTAGGTGTGTGAGTCCCCACAGATACTGCCAAGTATCGCTCCTTTGTCTCTCCATCGATCCTGGGTGAAATACCTCCAAAGGTAAGCCCAGTGTCCCTGTCCATGAGTCTCTCTGGAAGCAATGCTCTAAGACCCTGCCGTGTAGCACCGTATGCCCTCGCATACCACTGATCATCCATACACTCCTCAACATGACACTGCACACTGAGGCATACCTCGGTATGCTGCTGGATACCATGTGCTACTGCTGTAGCACCCTGTACCGTCTCGTGCCCTGACTGTGTCCAGGCATCGGTCACTCTCCGCATGCTCTCAATGTGATGTAGGATACTCCTACTCCACACTGCAGTCCCACACACTATGGTACACCACCATGCTACTCCATGTCCACCGGCAATCCACCGCTCAATGCTAGAGGCTCCCACACATCCCTGGATGTGATGACCTAGAGTTGTGCCTCTACATGTCGAGCTACCACCAATCGGTAACATCGTCTCCACCATCGTATCACTATACCTGCCGACGAAAGGATCATCACTCCAAATCCTCCTCAAGGGGTCCGAGAAGTGAATCTCCCTGTGTGTCAGTAGTGTTACCACCACTGCTCGGCTCCGCTGCGTCGTCTGTGCCCCACACAAAGGTGAAGAATCCTTGGCCCCATACAAGGTGCCATCTGGTGGCCTGCCAATGCCACCTCCTCCGACAAGCTCCTGCCAAGGTGTGCTGACCACCCCGTGATCCCGTGTATGAATGTCATGCCAAGAAAACCTAGGGAGTCTGCCCATAAACTGGTTGGCCACTGGAGCTGACCGAGACTGCACATGCTCTACTACGAGGCCAACTGTGCTCTCCAAGACATAGTCAGACGACCTGCCTGGGAAACAGTAGGTGATCCCACCTGGATCCCAATGCCAATCCGGGGTTCCTGTACTCCCCATGCATAGAAAATCCCGCTGAGCTACACTCGGATCCATCACTATCTCCATAGCCCGCTCCACTGAGTACCAACTCAAAATCTCTCTCCATCCAACCTCAACATGTGGATGTTGTGCCCCGTGCAACTCTGATCGTCTCATACCGCTATCCAAGTCAACATATGAGATCTGACTAGGTGGCTCTGCCTCTCTCTCTCTAATGGGAAGAGATGACTCAACAACACTGCTAGTCCCATCCATGCATGCCTGAAGGGGAATGATCTGACGCTGCAATGTGCCCTCGGGTTGTACCATCAGGGAATCCAGTTGTTCCCCAATGCGGGCCAACTTGGTCGCCGACTTGGCACAAGTCACTCTCATACCCTCCAGCTCCTGGTCCTGCAACAAAATGGTCTCCCGTACTGACGTGGCCTTCTCTCTCAAAACTCGAAGGTCCGTCCGAAGTCGATGATACCGCTGTCTGCGACCATCATCCAATACCTCTGTACCTGCTAGTGCCTCATCGAAGGTGGATACATCTCCTGACACTGCTCCCATCTGTGTGCTGCTACCACCCGAAGACTTGGACGCGACTCCGGTCATCACCTCAATGGATGGCTCTACTGGGGTAGGCTCTACCTTCTCCACTACCACATCAATCGACACGGCCGAGGAGGTCTCCAATGAGGGTGAATCCTGTGTCACACTAGGTGTAACCTCGGACTCCCTGCAACCCTGTGTTCCTTCATCCTCCAAGTGCGAGGTAACCATTTTAATGGTTTCCCTCTCCGATACTCGGTCAAGCTGGAAAGAGGTATCCAACTTGTCCACCCAAGCTTTTTCTGAGCGCCTGGATGACCCGTCAAATGTCGGTAGATGGAATCTGTCCACTGTGTGTGTAAGCCCCCATCATGTGAGCGCCTGTTCCCTCTGCGAAAGTTGTGAGGTCTACTATCACGCCGGAGCTGAACAAAGTCTCTGAACGAGAGAGCCTCCATGAACTCCTGCCCGTATGCCTGGTACTCTGCAAAATAGTCACCCATGTGGCCCGGCTCCGGCTCTCGCTGTGCTGCTGCCCCTATGTCTTCATCCAGAAAAGTGGGCATGGTAGGGCGTGTGGGTGTATGTGATGCCATATGCTGAGTGGCATCATGCTTCGGCAAATGGTGGAATGTGCCTGATCCCTCACCAATCTGAAAACTAACCTCCAACGCAGTGAGTCTCTGTGACACATCCTGCATGTGTCGGAGCGCCTCTCTAAATATCCTCTCATCATCATCACCTGCCATCAGCTCTTTCTGCTATGTGTCTACAGGCTCCTCAGAAACTGCACGGCTGCTGCAAAACCATACTGCTGCTTAACTTCGACCTCCGATTTACCCACCGAAAACTACTCAGAAAATTCCAGGAATTTGGGAAGGTGATCCTTGCCCAAAACCCAGAAAAACCCAGAAAGCGTTTCTTCTAATTCCAAACTTCAAAATTTGACCCTTTATATTTTGGCCCTTTTTCCAATTGCGTTTTTGGTACTGCAACTGCTATTGCTCTCCAAAATTCCAGCAAACCTCTGTATGATCTCTTTCCCGATGTCATAGACCATAGGCTGAGCCAGAATTATGCTCTGATACCACTGTAATATCCCCAACGGGAAATAGACAGCAATAAAAGCATACAACTATATAGAAAAATGCCGGAAACAGAATATAAAGCAAGTACACATAAAATGCCAGGAATGCTAAGCCGTTTTATTAATCTGAGAATATAAATGGGTACAATGGATAATCAGAATAAGAGCACCTATCCTTGCACCAGGCAAGTGAAGAACCCTCTCAGAAACAGGAAATGGCTACTACAGAAACTGCTTCCCAGCTGCTGGAAGAAACTGCCATAAACTCCTGCTCCTGGAAAGAACTGGAACTAAAGGCTGATCCCCTCGCCGGAATGAGCTAAAAATCTACAGATCACCTATATTCGCTGCTCCGGACAAAACCCAGAAATCATAGACAAAATGGACCACCTCCGAAAATCACCCCCAGAAACCACCCTCCTAGAAAAACGCTGTCCCTTCAGGACCAGCGCAGAAGCTCAAGGAACACGCTGAGAAAAGGGCCTGAATCCTCCTGCAAAACCTCCGGCTGACACAACAATCTCCCAAGATTGAAAGACGCTGAAAACCACCACCAAATCACCTCACAACTGCGCTGCACCACAATGACTGCGTCCTCCCTGCTGAAACTGCGTCCTCTCTCCTGAACTGCGCAGTCACTCCAAGGGGCTGCTCCTCTGCAAACGTCCACCCAAAATCCACTGCAAATCACCTACAGAAACTGAAGGAAATACCTTGCTCGAGCAGGCACTCAAAGTCCCCCGGAGCCAAGGGCGAGATCTCCGACCGGAGACACTCAGTTCGCACTAAACAGTGCTGCAGACCGACTAAACAACCGGCGTGCTGAAGTAGACAAAAGTCTAGCTCTCAATATCAATAACATATCAATAATGCCAAATGGAGTGAAACCCCCACCTTTTATAGTGCTAGCTCCCTCAAAACCCTAACTGCGTCCTTGAGTTCCTCTTTGACCTGCGCAGTTACCTTAGGAGTTTACGTGAGGCCTCTCTCATGTGTGTGTGGACCCCCAAGGCTTTCCCCTTTAAGTTACAACGTTGCCTCTACTAGGGAAACATTTTATTTTATTTAAGTGAGTTAGACCCCTTTTCTCACTTTTATTTATTAATTAACTATAGTCGGCAAAACTATACAAAAATCAAATATTCCAATTAGCGGTGCTAATTAGGAATATTACAAAGGCTGACCACAACTGCTGTTAATTTTGGGAAACTAGGTCCAAACTCCATGTTGTACTGCTTAGATGATGATGCCAATATTTTTATTGGATTCCTCTCTCGGAGAGGTGCAAGATTGATGTAAAGATCATTTTGATCGGATGAGCAGAACATTTATTTTGAATTTATTCCACCTATGTTCAAGGTCGGCCAGATTTGTAATGTAGGCTTGTGAGCCCAACAAATGTGTCACACACCCTCACAGATGGATATAAATTGGAGAGACTTGGAGGTAATTTCATCATCAACTCATCACACACTGCCCTCTTGTGTTTGATTGGTTCGATCACCTTTTGGAGGCATTTTCTTCTCACACGTGTGGAGCAACAGCTAGGGTTTTGGTGCGGATCTGTCTAGGGTTTCAATGTAGGTTTGACTAGCGTTGACTTAGGTCAACGCTTGGTCCTTTGTCATCCAACCTTCACCAAAAGTCCAATTTCTGAAGGCCACATTGATTGGCACACATATCGAGGTTGAACGTTAACTTTGACCTTGCTGTGTTGACTTTTTGTTGTTGCTCTTTTGCGTTGACTGGACAATGTTGACTTTCGTTGACTTTGGGTTGACTTTATGGAGCTGTCTTGAGGGTTGTGTGACACATTTGGTTGGCTGATCTTAAGAAGACTTCGCTGGTTGAAGCACCCTGTTGACTGCCATAACGCCACCATTCTTCATCTCTGTTTGACAAAAGTTAAGTAAATTATTGGCTTGTCTTCCATCGATCTATTGGTATGTTCTATGAGCATTTTACTTTCATGTTTATGTGATTGCTATTTGGTATCGGGCCCTAGAAGTTTAAAGTAAATTTTCATTAAGCATAGAACACTTTCAAAAATTTACATGGTTTGAGAGCTAAGGTGAAGACAAAGCCCAAGCTTGTGTTGAGAGCAATCACCAAAGAAGTAGCATTTGTCAAGAACCCATGGGTACCTCAGATTATAATGGCTTCAATGCTGATGATAAGTTGACTGACAAGTCTGACTATCATGCTTGGAAGATGTCTTTGGACTTGGTCTTGGAAGATCAAGATGTCATGGACTATGTGCAAGGACAATCCAAAGAGCCACCATCGCCTGCACCCTCTGCCACAAAGATGAAGTATAGAAAAGGGGAAATCAAAGCTAAATTATCTGGGATTCCATCCATAAAAGTCTGGTTGCTTACATATTTGAGCTGGGCACATCTAAAGAGATGTATGATAAGTTTGTCAACATGTTCAGGGCTAACAATGCAAATCAAGTTCTTTTCTTTAAGGACCAATTGAAGAATCTGAAGAAAGGCAAGCATGAATCCGTTCAATCCTATTTTCTGAAGTTGACTAAAATCATGAATAACCTTCTCGCTATTGGGGAAACAATAGCTAATTGAGAAATGGTTCTTATTAGGCCTGGAGGTCTCCCCTATGAATGACATGTATTGAATACTACCATTCTCAATAATAATGTGATTCCTGATTGTGATGAAGTATTGTCGAGATGCACTCAAGAGGAGACAAGAATGATGGAATATGAAAATGAAGGTAATGTTGCCTTCACCGCTCATGCTAAGAAGAAGAACAATGGTGGTCCGAGGAACCATGGAAGAGCAGGGGACAAAGGAAAGAAAGGAAGATGTTACACATGTAACAAGTTTGGGGCCACTATGCTAGAGAATGCCCTAATAGAAGGTATTCTCCAAGGGATGATGACAACAACAATAGGGGGAATGGAAATCAAAGGAACAACAAGTTCAAAGGAAAGATGAGGGTTCCCTCTAGTCGTAATGGAAATGGGAAACCTTTCAAAAGGTCAAGAAATTCCAGGTATGATGAATCAAATGTTGTTGACAATAAAAGAAATGAATTCATTCTTGTATCTGCCCTCTCTGCTGCATCTCCACCCGACACGCTGAATGTTTGGTTGATTGATAGTGAGGCATCTCACTGGTTTTAAGGAAGCCCTCTCTAATTTGTTTGAGAAGGATACTAATCTGCAAATTATCCTTGGAGATAATGCCACCTATCTCGTGAAAGGGATAGGGACTGTGACCCTCAATTTATCTCCAGGTCAAGTCCTCTGTTTGCAAGATGTATTGTATGTACCTGATTTGAAGAAGAACTTTGTGTCTATTTCGGCCATGGAAGACAAAGGTTTGAAGGTGGCATTCGTTGATGGAAAGGTACGCATCTAGAAGAAGAGCTTCAAGGAAGTTCTCACTATTGGTTTTAGAGTTGATAAACTCTACCAGGTTGGAAGAAGTCCATTGGGGGCTATGACATGTGATACAATTTGTCAAACCGAATTATGGCATCGGAGGTTTCGACACCTTCATTACAAAGCCCTTCTCGAAGCAAGGAGGGTGGTGACAGGGATGCCCAAATTAAAAAATGATCATGAAGGTGTATGTCAAGATTGTGCCGAAGGAAAGCATACAAGGGGGCATTTCCCCTCAAGTGTCACAAAGACATCTGATGTCTTGCAATTGATACATTCTAACTTATCTAGTATGCTTCCCGTGACATCCTTGGGAGGATATTCTTATTACATGATGTTTATAGATGACTTCTCTCGCAAGACCTGGATATATTTCTTGAAGAAGAAGGACAAAGCATTCAAATGGTTTCGTACCTTCAAGGCCTTGGTCAAAAATCAAATAGGAAAGAAGATCAAGATTTTGAGGACCAATAATGGCACCGAATATGAGTCAAATGAGTTCAATGACTTTTGCAGAGAAGTTGGCATTAAGAGCGAGACCACAGTCGTGTATGCTCCTGAGCAAATTGGCATTGCTGAAAGAAATAATAGGACCATTGTGGAAGCTGCCCGTGCCATGCTCTATGACCAAGGTCTTCCAAAGTTTCTATGGGGAGAAGCTGCGAACATTGTTGTGTACGTACAAAATCAATGCTCGCATTGTGCTCTGGACTCCAAAACTCTCAAAGAAGTCTTCTTTGGTAAGAAACCTAATGTTTCTCATTTTAGAGTTTTTGGTTGTCCTATTTACTTTCATGTGTCGAAAGAGAAGAGAAGCAAGCTACATTCTTCTGGAAAGAAGGGAATGCTTGTGGGCTACAGTGAAACTTCGAAGGCATATAGAATCTGTGTGCCTAGTCAAAGAGAAGTGGAGATATGCCACGATGTCACCTTCGATGAAGATGCTTCCCTCAGGAAAGTGATAAATCTTCCTAACTCCAAGGAAGACAATGATGAAAGAACAAGGAAGAAAGAAGAGTCGAAGGATAAGATGATGCTTGATGTTGAAGGACAAATGGACCCTATTGATCCACCTCCTTCAATGAAGAGAAGACCTTCATGGCTCAGGGATACTCTCGAGGATACCGAGAGACATATGGCTCCAAGGGGGACATTCTATGAAAGCAAGAAGTCGAATAGATACCAAGGGTATCTAGTAGCCATGAGTACAATCGTACAATCTGAGCCTGGATCATTTGAAGAAGCCGTAAAGTATCAACTTTCGAAGGATGCTATGCACGAAGAGTACGAGTCCATTATGAAGAATGATGTCTGGGATGTGGTCCCGAGACTGAAGAACAAAGCTGTTATCACCTTGAAATGGCTCTATAAGATCAAGCATGGATCTGATAGTAGTGCTGAAAAGTACAAGGAAAGATTCGTTGCTCGAGGCTTCTCTCAAAAGGAAGGCATAGATTATGATGATGTATTTGCACCTGTGGCCTGCTATACGACCATCAGATCTATTATTACCATTGCTACCACGCAAGGATGGAGTCTCCATCAGATGGATGTGAAGACCACTTTTCTGCATGGGTCAATAAAGGAAGAGGTGTATGTGGAGAAACCTCTGGGGTTCAAAGTCCAAGATAGATAATATCATGTATTCAAGTTGAAGAAAGCCCTCTATGGGTTGAGGAAATCCCCCAGGGCTTGGTACAAGAGGATAGATAGCTACTTGATGAAGTTGGGCTTCACTCGAAATAATGTTGATCCGAACCTTTACTTCAAGGTTGATAGAGAGAAGCCTATCATTCTGGTTCTCTATGTGGACGATCTCTTCCTAACAGGTGTTGACCCTCTCATTCATCAGTGTATGAGGGAGATCGCTTCCAAGTTCGAGATGAAAGACTTGGGACTGATGCATTACTTTCTAGGCTTGGAGATCTGGCAGATACCAGGCGAGATTTTCCTCTCTCAAGGAAAATATATTGTGAAGCTGCTAGAGAGATTTGTTATGGTGGACTGTAAGTTTGTGTCGACACCGATGGAACTCAACTTTGAGAAGTTGTGTGGAAATGTTGTTGGGCCCGCACTGGGAAATCCTACCGAGTATCGTCAACTCTTAGGAGCATTGATGTTCTTAGTGAACTCCCGTTCAGGCATATGTTTTGCAGTGAACACTTTTGAGTCAATACATGGTTGATCCTCAACACATTCACTGGGTTGATGCCAAGAATCACTTGAGATATCTTTGGGCACGATAAACCATGGGCTGAGATACACCGCCGGGAGTTTGAGACTCCATGGATATACTAATGCTGATTGGGCTGGCAATGTGGTGGATCGCAAGAGCACACCTGGATGTTGCTTCACACTTGGTTCTGCTTCAATATCTTGGATGAGTAAGAAGCAGAAGTCGGTGGCTTTGAGCACTGCTGAAGCCAAATACATTGTAGTGAGTATGGCTTGTTGTGAAGCTATTTGGTTGTGAAAGCTCTTCAGTGAGTTGTTCGGGCATGTGCTAGATACAACCGTTATCCTTTGTGATAACCAGAGTGGGATTCATTTGTCAGAGAAGCCCGTGTTCCACAATCAATCCAAGCATATTGATATCAGGTACCATTTATCAAGGATATGGTACAACGAGGTGCCGTAAGGCTCAATCATATAGGAACTGATGAGTAGGTCGTGGATATTGTCATTAAGCCCTTGGGGAAGGTCAAGTTCCTAACCTTTCGTGAGAATCTTGAAATCGTGGAACGACCCTATTCTGAGGGTCCTATTGGACGATGAGCTTTGGGAGCTCCAAGGGGCTTTAGCGATAGCTTCTTGGAGCTATAAGCAACCATAGGGCTAGGCTTGCCGAACCTTGTTTGTGTGCTTCCACCCCACCGTGATGATATTGAGTTTGTTCACCTCTCTTTGATCTTTGCCCCGTACACATCCTACCCATGGAGTTTCAGACTCATGGGAGGTACCTCTCATCTTGGCCAATCAGTTGGGAAATGTGGATAGAGACCGATAGCAAGACTTATGGACACATTGGAGATTGCCATACTCTCTATGTCTAGGATGGCACGTGTCCAACCACTTGATCTGGGATCAAGTCTAGTGAGGTTTCGGACCTACAACTGACTTCAGATCAGTTAACCTAACTTCAGGTCAGTTAACCTAACTTCAGGTCAGTTAAACTATCTTCGGGTTAGTATATGACTCTTTAGAGTCGAAGTGAGGTTTTGGACCTCCAACTGACTTCGGGTTAGCATGAGACTCCTTTGAGTCCTACACAGGTTTCAGACCTCTGAGCTGACTTCGGGTCAGCTGGGAGTGATGCCTTTGTGACTCATCGTTTGAAATAAAAAAGCCAACAAAGTAAGTTATGGCGGGATGACACATGATGTTTGGATGGCACTGGTGGATGGAGTTCTCCCTAGAGTAGAGGGAGTGTTAGTTTTGGGAAACTAGGTCCATACTCCATGTTGTACTGCTCAGATGATGATGCCAATATTTTTATTGGATTCCTCTTTCGGAGAGGTGCAATATTGATCTAAAGATCATCTTGATCGGATGAGCAGAACATTTATTTTGAATTTATTCCACCTATGTGCAAGGTCGGCCAGATTTCTAATGTAGGCTTGTGAGCCCAACAGATGTGTCACACACCCTCAGAGATGGATACAAATTGGAGAGACTTGGAGGTCATTTCATCATCAACTCATCACACACTTCTCTCGTGTTTGATTGGTTCGATCACCTTTTGGAGGCATTATCTTCTCACACGTGTGGAGCAACAACTAGGGTTTTGGTGCAGATTTGTCTAGGGTTTCAGTGCAGGTTTGACTAGCATTGACTTTGGTCAACACTTGGTCCTTTGACCTCCAACCTTCAGCTAAAGTCTGATTTTTGAAGGCCGCATTGATTGGCACACATATCAAGGCTGAATGTTGACTTTGACCTTGCTGCGTTGACTTTTTGCTGCTGCTGTTTTGCGTTGACTGGACAACATTGATTTTTGTTTACTTTGGGTTGACTTTATGGAGCTATCTTGAGGGTTGTGTGACACATTTGGTTGGCTGACTTTAAGAAGACTTTGTTGGGTTGATCGTCGTAACGCCACCATTCTTCATCTCTATTTGACAAAAGTTAAGTTTACTATTGGTTTGTCTTCTGTTGATCTATGGGTATGTTCTATCAGCGTTTTACTTTCATGTTTATGTGATTGCTATTTGGTATCGCGCCCTAGAAGTTTGAAGTAAATTTGCATCAAGCATAGAACACTTTCAAAAATTTACAACTGCTCCCAACTAGGTAATGTTGCCTAGCCCAGTATGCTCTGGACAAACACTTGCCACTCCTTTGTGACACCGTTAAGGGCCATCCATACCATGGTTTCAGCTGTAGGTGTATGTAAATTTTTGTATATGTTCTATGCTTGATGCAACTTTACTTTTATTCCCAATATCAAACAACAATCACATAAACAAGAAAGTAAAATGCTGATCGAACATACCAATAGATCGACAAAAGACAAGCCAAAAATACACATAACTTGATCAACAAAATATATGTGTTGTGGTGCGTTACGGCAGTCAACAAGATGCTTCAACCAGCAAAGTCTCTACACGGTCAGTGAAACAGATTATGTCACACGACCCTCTCGGACAACTCTACACTGGTCAACAAAAGTCAACGATGTCCAGTCAATGGTCAATGCAAAAGCAGCAGCAGCAAAAGTCAACGCAACCAAGTCAAAGTCAACGTCCAGCCTCGATTTCTGTGCCAAAAAATGCAGACTACAGAAATCAGAATTATGGGAGAGTTTGAGGTCAGTTTGACCATGCATTGACCAATGTCAATGCTGGTCAAATCTGCGCTGAAACCCTAGGTCAAAACCAGAATATCCTTTGCTGCAATTTCCCACGTGTGAGAGACGAAGAGCCTCCAAGTTGATGATCGAATCAATCAAATGATGAGAGAGAATGTGTGATGAGTGATGGTGAAAATGACCTCCAACGTTGACCTATATATATATCCATCAGTGAGGGTATGTGACACATCTGTGGGGGCTCCAAGCCTACATTACAATTTTGGCTGACCTTGCACATAAGTCGAATTAATTCAAAATAAATGTTCTACTCATCGGATCAAGATGATCTTTAGATCGATCTTGCACCTCTCCGAAAGAGAAATCCAATAAAAATATTGGCATCATCATCTGAGCATCACAACATGGAGTTTGGACCTAGTTTTCCAAAATTAACACTCCTTAACTAGGGTGAACTCCATCCACCTGTGCCATCCAAACATCGTGCGTCTTCCCGTCATAGCTTTCTTTGCTAGCTTTTTTATTTCAGAACAAAAAGGTGAGTCACAAAGACATCACTCCCGGCTGATAAAATCAGCTCAGAGGTCTGAAACCTCTATAGGACTCAAAGGAGTCACATACCAACCTAAAGTTGGTTTAACTGACCCGAAGTCAGTTGGAGGTTCAAGACCTCCCTAGACTTGATCCCAGATCAAGTGGTTGGACACGTGCCATACCAAGATTCTCACAAAAGGTTAGGAACTTGACCTTCCCCAAGGGCTTTGTGAGAATATCCACGACCTGCTCATCAATTCCTATATAATCGACCCTTACGGCGCCTCTCTATACCATATCCCAGATAAAGTGGTACCTGATATCAATATTCTTGGATCGATCGTGGAACACAGGATTCTCGGACGATCGAATCCCACTCTGGTTATCACAGAGGATAACTGTGGTATCCAGCACATGCTCGAACAAGTCACTGAAGAGCTTTTGCAACCAAAATGCTTCACAACAGGCCATACTCGCTGCAATGTATTCGACCTCAACGGCGCTCAAAGCTATCGACTTCTTCTTCCTGCTCATCCATGATATTGAAGCAGACCCAAGTGTGAAGCAACATCCAGATGTGCTCTTGCGATCCACCACACTGCCAGCCCAATCGACATTAGTATATCCATGGAGTGTCACACTCCCGACAGTGTATCTCAACCCATGGTTTACCGTGCCCCGAAGATATCTCAACAGATTCTTGGTACCAATCCAGTAAATGTGATGAGGATCAACCATGTGTTGACTCAAAGTGTTCACTGCAAAACATACGTCCGGACGGGTGTTCAGTAAGAACATCAAGGCCCCTACGAGTTGATGATACTCAGTAGGATTTGCTAGAACGGGCCCAGTAGCGCTCCATCGGTGTTGACACGGACTTACAGTCTACCATTCCAAAACTTTCCAGTAGCTTCACAATGTATTTTCCTTGAGAAAGGAAAATCTCGCTAGGCCTTTGCTAGACCTTCAGGCCTAGGAAGTAATGTATCAGTCCTAGTTCCTTCATCTCGAACTTAGAAGCGAGCTTCGTCTTACACTGAGGAATGAGAGGGTCAGCACCTGTTAGGAAGAGATCATCCACATAGAGCACCATAATGAGAGGCTTTTCTCTATCAACCTTGAAGTAAAGGTTTGGATCAGCATTACTACGAGTGAAGCCCAGCTTTATCAAGTAGCTATCTATCCTCTCGTACCAAGCCCTGGGGGCATGCTTCAACCCATAGAGGGCTTTCTTCAACTTGCAAACATGGGTGTCTCTATCCTGGACTTCGAACCCCAGAGGTTGCTCCACATACACCTCTTCCTTTATCGCACCATGCAGAAAGGCGGTCTTCACATCCATCTGATGAAGATTCCATCCATGCATAGCAGCAAGGGCTATGATAGATCAGATGGTGGTATATCGAGCCACGGGTGAAATTATATCATCATATTCTACGCCTTCCTTTTGAGAGAAGCCTCGAGCAACGAATCTTGCCTTGAACTTTTCAACACTACCATAAGATCCATGCTTGATCTTATAGAGCCATTTTGAGGTGACAACTGCTTTGTCCTCTGGTCTCAGAACCACGTCCCAAACATCATTCTTCATAATGGACTCATATTCTTTGTGCATACCATTCTTCCATACTTGATGCTTTACAGCTTCTTCAAAAGATCCAGGCTCAGATTGTACGATTGTACTCATGGCTGCTAGATACCCTTGGTATCTATTCGGCTTCTTGCTTTCACGGAATGTCCCCCTTGGGGCCATGTGTCTCTCGGCATCCTCGAGAGTATCCCGGAGCCATGATGTTCTTCTCTTCATTGAAGGAGGTGGATCAATAGGGTCCATTAGTCCTTCAACATTGGGCATCGTCTCATCCTTCGGTTCTTCCTGATTTCTAGACCTTAGTTCATGATGTTCCTCAAAGTTCGAAAGATTGATTACTTTCCTGAGGGAAGCATCTTCATCAAAGGTAACATCATGGCATATCTCCACTTCTCTTTGACTAGGCACATAGACTCAAGAAGCCTTCGAAGTTTCACTGTAGCCCACAAACATTCCCTTCTTCCCAGAAGCATCCAGCTTGCTCCTCTTCTCTTTCGGCACATGAAAATAAACAGGACAACCAAAAACTCTAAAAGTAGAGACGTCAGGTTTCTTACCAAAAAAAAACCTCTTCGAGAATTTTGGAGTCTAGAGCGGAATGCGGGCATCAATTTTTTATGTACACAGCAGTGTTCGTAGCTTCTCCCCACAGAAACTTCGGAAGACCTTGGTCACATAGCATGGCATGGGCAGCTTCCACAATGGTCATGTTCTTTCTTTCAACAATGCCATTTTGCTCAGGAGTATATACATTTGTGGTCTCCCTCTTGATGCCAGCTTCTCTGCAAAAGTTATTGAACTCGTTCGTCTCATATTCAGTGCCATTATCGGTCCTCAAAATCTTGATCTTCTTCCCTGTTTGATTTTCCACCAAGGCTTTGAAAGTACGAAACCATATGAAAGCCTCATCCTTCTTCTTCAAGAAGTATATCCAAGTTTTGCGAGATAAGTCATCTATGAAAGTCATATAATAAGAACATCCTCCCAAGGATGTCACGGGAAGCATACTAGACAAATCAGAATGTATCAATTGCAAGACATCAGATGTCTTTGTGACACTTGAGGGGAAAGGTCCCGTTGTATGCTTTCCTTTGGCACAACCTTGACATACACCTTCATGATCATTTTTGAACTCGGGCATCCCTGTCACCACCTTCCTTTCTTCGGGAAGGGCTTTGTAATGAAGGTGACCAAACCTCCGGTGCCATAGTTCAGTCTGTCGGATAGTATCACATGTCATCGCTTCCAGCGGACTTCCTCCAACCTGGTAGTGTATCAACTCTAAACCCAATCGTGAAAGCTTCCTTGAAATTCTTCTTCCAGATGCGTACCTTCCCATCAACGAATGCCACATTGAAACCTTCGTCTTCCATGGCCAAATAGACACAAGGTTCTTCTTCAACTCAAGTACATATAGTACATCTTGCAAACGAAGGACTTGACCTTGAGACAAGTGGAGGGTCACAGTCCCAGTTCCTTTCACAGGATATGTGGCATTATCTCCAAGGATAATTTTCAGATTAACATCCTTCTCCACCAAATCAGAAAGTGCGTCCTTAAACCTAGTGAGATGCCTTGAGGCACCACTATCAATCAACCAGACATCCATAGCTTTGGGTGGAGATGCTGCATAGAGAGGGGATACAAGAATGAATTCATTTCTTTTAGCATCCACAACATTTGATTGCTCATACCTAGAATTTATCAACCTTTTGAAAAGTTGCCCATTTCAATTGCAACCAGAAGGAGCCTTCCTCTTTCCTTTGAACCTGTTCTTCCTTTGATCGCCATTCCTTCGGTTGTTGTTGTTGTTGTCATCATCCCCAGGAGAATCCTTCTTATTAGGGCATTCTCTAGCATAGTGGTCGGTCTTGTTACATGTGTAACATCTTCCTTTCTTTCCTTGGGCCCCTGCTCTTCCATGGTTCCTTGGACCACCATTTTTCTTCTTCTTAGCATGAGTGGTGAAGGCAGCATTACCTTCATTTTCATATTCCATCATTCTTTTTTCCTCTTGAGTGCATCTCGATAATATGTCATCAAAGTCAGGTATCACATTGTTATTGAGAAAGGTAGTCTTGAATACATGCCAATTGGAGGAGAGACCTCCAAGTGCGGTGATGTAATATCCCAAAAGGGAAATAGATAGCAATACAAGCATACAACAATATAGAAAATGCCGCAAATAGAACATAAAGCAAATACACATAAAAATGCCGGGAATGCTAAGCCATTTTATTAATCTGAGAATATAATGGAATACAATGGATAATCAGAATGATAGCACCTATTCTTGCTCAAGGCAAGTGAAGAACTCTCTCAGAAAGATAGGAAATGGCTGAAGCAAGAAACAACGTCCCAGCTACTGGAAATCTGCCATAAACTGCTGCTGCTGGAATGAACTGGAACTAGGGGCTAATCCCCTCGCCGGAATGAGCTGAAAATCTGTAGATGACCTGTACTCATTGCTCCGGACAAAACCCAGAAACCATGAACCAAATGGACCAACTCCGGAAATCACCCCAGAAGCCCTCCTCAAGGAAAAACGCTGTCCCTCCAGGCCCAGCGCAGACACCAACTGAAACAGACTGAAATGGGGCCACAAACTCCTCAGGAAACTCACCAACTGATAAACGCTGAACCTCCACACCGGAATAGCCCTGAATCTCTTGCAGAAATCCCCACCACTGAACAGTTCCAACTCAAACTGCATCCTCCCTCCAAGGACTGTGCAGTCACCCAATGAAGCTCAGCTCCTCAAGAAACTCCCAAACAAATCACCTGCTAAAGACTGAAGAAATACCTTGCCCGAGCAGGCACTCGAAGTCCCCCGGGGCCAAGGGTGAGATCTCCGACTGGAGACACTTAGTCGCACTAAACAGTGCTGCAGACCGACTAAACAGCCAGCGTGCTCAAGTAGACAGAAGTCTAGCTCAAAATATCATCAACAACAATAATCCCAAATGAGATGGCTCTCCCCCCTTTTATAACGCTGGCCCTCCTCAAAACCCTACGTGGTCCCTCTCTCTCCCACGTGCTCCTCATAAGACTGCGCAGAAGCTCCTAGAGGCTACGTGAGCCTCCTCTCATGTGTGGTGTGGACCCCCAAGGCTCCCCCTTAAGTTACAATGTTGCCTCTACTAGGGAGACACTTTATTTTATTTAAGTGAGTTAGACCCATTTTCTCACTTTTATTTATTAATTAACTATAGTCGGCAAAACTATACAAAAATCAAATATTCCAATTAGCGGTGCTAATTAGGAATATTATAGTCTCCCCCGGCAAAACGTTGCTTGTCCTCAAGCAACTGAAGTGATGGATGCTATAAAATCTGCTCGCTCTCCCAAGTGGCATCCTCATCTGGCAAAAATTGCTTGTCCTCAAGCAACGCTTGAACAAGCCTACTCTCTAGCTGATGCTCCCCACCGATACTGCAAAATGTGCATGGGTCCCATTGAAACCTCTCTGTCTCCTGCATCACCCTGATATGAAGGGATATCTCAATGCCAGGATCCCAAACTGGCCTCTCACAGTACCAGTCAACCAATAATCCCCCCGGATCCTATCGCCACCATGGCCAATAATCGCCCAATTCCCACGGCTCGGACTGTGCACTGCCTGTGGCTATGACTAATTCTCTAAGAAGTGAAGACCACCAATAAGCATCAATGCTCCTGGGCTCCTGCTGCGTTGTACTTGTAGCTACATATGCTACCCCTCCAACTGCATACCAACTCATCACCTCTCTCCAATCCAAGTCATGACTCAATCCCATGCTGATCCTGCTCTCCTGAGATTGGGAAGGAGTCCTGAAGTAATGACAACTGGTGCCCTCCTGCCGACTGGGATCTGTAACATCTACTATGTCCAAGGGCCCCTGCTCCACTGTGCCCCCTACGAAGAATACCGTACCATCAAAAGGGTACCAACTCATGATCTCCCGCCAGTCCATCTTGGAGGAAGCATCTGATGTAGCAACAACAACTGCATGTGGAACATGCCTGGAAGGTTGCCGCCAACCTGTAATCATCTCCCACTGCCAAACTATCACATCTACCTCCAACATCTCCAGAGGATATGGATCTGTAGCTGCTGTCACGGTACTCGGTGTCTGTGCATCTGACTGCTCCACCTCAAAGGATGACCTCAATGCTAGCCACATATCCATCATAGGCTCAATGTGGGCACCCATCTGGACCTCACCCAAGGAAATGTCATGCCTGATGTCCATAGTATCCTTCTCTGCTGACTCAGGCTCCATCATGTGCTGCTCTAGCTGAAGCGTCACAAGTGACTCATCACCCAGAGTATCTCTTATACAGTCCCCTGACTGCTCACCCTGCACACTGTAATATGGCTGCAATCTACTGTCATCATACCTGCATGAC
This sequence comes from Pinus albicaulis, assembly GCA_034641835.2. NCBI lineage: Eukaryota > Viridiplantae > Streptophyta > Pinopsida > Pinales > Pinaceae > Pinus > Pinus albicaulis. The sequence continues at coordinate 795,270,113 of CM076576.1, read as the reverse complement.
TGCTCTTGCTCCACAGAAGCAACCTCAACTGATCCTATGGACTCATATGAAAGAGAGTCCTCACCCTGGCATACAGAAGGAATGCCCTCCTGTTCTACCCTCCACCACCTCATCTGCATTGAATATGCCATCCACCCTCCCGATGAAGTGTCGATACAATGTCTGGAGTCCAGACGCATGCTGGGATGCTACCTCTGCTGAACACAATATCCTCTGCTCATGCATGATCTCAACATGCCCTGAGGGAAAAATGATGCATGTCTCCCTCATGACCCGCTCCCCAAGCGTAGGCTCAGCAATGACTAATGTGCCACCACTGCAGAGGATCATCTCATCCCCTAAACTGTGGCTGTCAACTAGCGTACTGACCCAGTGCCACTGCTGAGAAGTCTCTCGCCTAGTGTGCTGAGGGCCATCCAAATATCTTGGGTGTGCCTCACGGACCCTGCTGCTCATGCTCAAAGTGCCAAAGGACAACAACAAAATCAGTTGTGCCCATGAGTGATGTCGAAGAGTGTCAGATGTGTGAGTCCCCACAGATACCATCAAGTATCGCTCCTCTGTCTCCTCATCGATCCTGGGTGAAATACCCCCAAAGGTAAGCCCAGTGTCCCTGTCTGTGAGTCTCCCTGGATGCAATACTCTAAGACCCTGCTGTGTCGCGCCGTACGCCCTCGCAAGCCACCAGTCATCCATGTACTCCTCAACATGCCATTGCACACTAAGGCATACCCCTGAATACTGCTGGATACCCCATGCTACTGCTGTACCACCCTGTACCGTCTCGTGCCCTGACTGTGTCCAGGAATCTGTCACTCCCTGCGTGCTCTCAATGTGATGTAGGGCACTCCTACTCCACAATGCAGTCCCACACACTACGGTACACCACCATGTAGCTCCATGTCCACCAGTAGTCCACTGGTCACTGCTAGAGGCTCCCACACATCCATGGATGTGATGTCCTAGAGTTGTGCCTCTACATATCGGACTACCACCAATCGGTATCGTTATGTCCACCGTCGCATCACTATACCCGCCGACAAATGGATCATCACTGCAAATCCTCCTCGAGGGTTCGAGAAGTGAATCTCCCTATGGGTCAGTAGTGTTACCACCACTGCTCGGCTCCGCTGCGTCCTCTGTGCCCCACACAAAGGTGAAGAATCCTTGGCCCCATACAAGGCGCCATCTGGTGGCTTGCCAATGCCACTTCCTCCGACAAACTCCTGCCAAGGTATGTTGACCACCCCGTGATCCCGTGTACGAGTGTCATACCAAAACAACCTAGGGAGTCTGCCCATAAACTGGTTGGCCACTGGAGCTGACCCAAACTCCCCTAGCGCATGCACATGCTCTACTGCTTGGCCAACTGTACCCTCCAAGACACAGGCAACCAACCCGCCTAGGAAATGATAGGTGATCCCACCTGGATCCCAATGCCAATCTGGGGTTCCTATAATCCCCATGCATAGAAACTCCTGCTGAGCTACACTCGGATCCATCACCATCTCCATAGCCCGCTCCACCGAGTACCAACTCAAAATCTCTCTCCATCCAACCTCAACATGTGGATGTTGTACCCTGTGCAACTCTGATTGTCTCATACCGCTATCCAAGTCAACATATGAGATCTGACTAGATGGCTCTGCCTCTCTCTCTCCAATGGGAAGAGATGACCCAAAAACACTGCTAGTCCCATCCATGCATGCCTGAAGGGGAATGATCTGACGCTGCAATGTGCCCTCGGGTTGTACCATCAGGGAATCCAGTTGTTCCCCAATGCGGGCCAACTTGGCGGCCGACTCGGCACAAGCCACTCTCATGCCCTCCAGCTCCATGTCCTGCAACAAAATGGCCTCCCGAACTGATGTGGCCTTCCCTTTCAAAACTCGAAGGTCTGCTCGAAGTCGACGATACCGCTGCCTGCGACCATCATCCGATACCTCTGTATCTCCTAGTGCCTCATCGAATGGGGATACATCTCCTGACACTGCACCCATCTGTGTGCTGCTACCACCCAAAGATTCGGACGCGACTCCGGTCATCAACTCAATGGATGGCTCGACTGGGGTAGGCTCTACCTTCTCCACTACCACATCAACCAACCCGGCCGAGGAGGTCTTCAATGAGGGTGAATCCTGTGTCACACTAGGTGTAACCTCGGACTCCCTGCAACCCTGTGTTCCCTCATCCTCCAAGTGCGAGGTAACCATTTTAATGGTTTCCCTCTCCGATACTCGGTCAAGCTGGAAAGAGGTATCCAACTTGTCCACCCAAGCTTTTCCTGAGCGCCTGGATGACCTGTCAAATGTCGGTAGATGGAATCTGTCCACTATGCGCTGTAAGCCCCCATCATGTGAGCGCATGTTCCCTCTGTGAAAGTTGTGAGGTCTACTACCACGCCGGAGCTGAACATAATCTCTGAATGAGAGAGCCTCCATGAACTCCTGCCCGTATGCCTGGTACTCTGCAAAATAGTCACCCATGTGGCGCGGCTCCGGCTCTCGCTGTGCTCCTGCCCCCAGAAAAGTGGGCATGGTAGGACGTGTGGGTGTATGTGATGCCATATGCTGAGTGGCATCATGCTCTGGCAAATGGTGGGATGAGCCTGATCCCTCACCAATCTGAAAACCCCTTGGGGTTTCTCGCTGCCTAACCTCCAGCGCAGTGAGTCTCTGTGACACATCCTGCATGTGTTGGAGGAGCGCCTCTCTAAATCTCCTTGCATCCTCCTTGTCTGCCATTGGCACTTCCTGCTATGTGTCTACAGGCTCCTCAGAAACTGCACAGCTGCTGCAAAACCATACTACTGCTTGATTTCAACCTCCGATTTACCCCCTGAAAACTACTCAGAAAATTCTAGGAATTTGGGAAGGTGATCCTTGCCCAAAACCCAGAAAAACCCAGAAAACATTTCTTCTAATTCCAACCTTCAAAATTTGACCCTTTATATTTTGGCCCTCTTTCCAATTTCGTTTTTGGTACTGCAACTGCTATTGCTCTCCAAAATTCCAGCAAACCTCTGTATGATCTCTTTCCCAATGTCATAGACCACAGGCTGAGCTAGATCTATGCTCCGATACCACTGTAATATCCCGAAAGGGAAATAGACAGCAATACAAGCATACAACAATATAGAAAATGCCGGAAATAGAACATAAAGCAAATACACATAAAAATGCCGAGAATGCTAAGCCATTTTATTAATCTGAGAATATAATGGAATACAATGGATAATCAGAATGATAGCACCTATTCTTGCTCAAGGCAAGTGAAGAACTCTCTCAGAAAGACAGGAAATCGCTGAAGCAAGAAACAACGTCCCAGCTAATGGAAATCTGATGTAAACTGCTGCTACTGGAATGAACTGGAACTAGGGGCTGATCCCCTCGCCGGAATGAGCTGAAAATCTGTAGATCACCTGTACTCACTGCTCCGGACAAAACCCAGAAACCATGAACCAAATGGACCACCTCCGAAAATCACCCCAGAAGCCCTCCTCAAGGAAAAACGCTGTCCCTCTAGGCCCAGCGCAGACACCAACTGAAACAGACTGAAATGGGGCCACAAACTCCTCAGGAAACTCACCAACTGATAAACGCTGAACCTCCACACCGGAATAGCCCTGAATCTCTTGCAGAAATCCCCACCACTGAACAGCTCCAACTCAAACTGCGTCCTCCCTCCAAGGACTGCGCAGTCACCCAATGAAGCTCAGCTCCTCAACAAACTCCCAAACAAATCACCTGCTAAAGACTGAAGAAATACCTTGCCCGAGCAGGCACTCGAAGTCCCCCGGGGCCAAGGGTGAGATCTCCGACCGAAGACACTCAGTCGCACTAAACAGTGCCGCAGACCGACTAAACAGCCAGCGTGCTCAAGTAGACAGAAGTCTAGCTCAAAATATCATCAACAACAATAATCCCAAATGAGATGGCTCTCCCCCCTTTTATAACGCTGGCCCTCCTCAAAACCCTACGTGGTCCCTCTCTCTCCCACGTGCTCCTCATAAGACTGCGCAGAAGCTCCTAGAGGCTACGTGAGCCTCCTCTCATGTGTGGTGTGGACCCCCAAGGCTCCCCCTTAAGTTACAACGTTGCCTCTACTAGGGAGACACTTTATTTTATTTAAGTGAGTTCGACCCATTTTCTCACTTTTATTTATTAATTAACCATAGTCAGCAAAACTATACAAAAATCAAATATTCCAATTAGCGGTGCTAATTAGGAATATTACAGGTGAGCACCATTTCTCGATCAGCTATTGTCTCCCCAATGGCCAGAAGATTATTTCTGATTTCAATCAACTTCAAAAAATAAGATTGAACGGATTCATCCCTGCCTTTCTTCAGATTCTTCAGTTGGTTCTTAAAGAAAATGACTTGATTTGCATTGTTGGCCTTGAACATGTTGACCAACTTATCATACATCTCCTTGGATGTGTGTAGCTCAGAGATGTAGGCAACGAGACTCTTCTGAATTGAATCCTGGATCATCAACTTTGCTTTGATTTCCCCCTTCTTATATTTTGACTTGGTGGCAGCAGGTGCAGATGATGGAGGCTCTTGGATTTTACCCTGCAAATAGTCCATGACATCTTGGTCTTCCAACATTAGATCCAAAGTCATCTTCCAGGCATGGAAGTATTCCTTCCCAGTCAACTTGTCATCAGCTTTGAAGCCATTATAGTTTGAGGTAACCATGGGTCCTTGACAAATGCTCCTTCTTCGGTGATTGCTCTTAATACAAATTTGGGCTTTGTCTTCACCTTAGCTCTGATACCATGTAAAGTTTTTTAGATTTTCTATGCTTGATGCAACTTTACTTTTATTCCCAATATCAAACAGAAATCACATAAACAAGAAAGTAAAATGTTGATAGAACATACCAATAGATCGACAAAAGACAAGCCAAAAATACACTTAACCTGATCAGCAAAATATATGTGTTGTAGTGCGTTACTATGGTCAACAAGATGCTTCAACTAGCAAAGTCTCTACATGGTCAGCCAACCAAAATGTGTCGCGCAACCCTCTCAGACAACTCTACAATGGTCAACACAAAGTCAACAAAAGTCAACATTGTCCAGTGAACAATCAACGCAAAAATTGCAACAGCAAAAGTCAATGCAGCCAGGTCAAAGTCAACGTCCAGCCTTGATTTTTTGCCAAAAAATGCGTACTACAGAAATCGGAATTTTGGGAGAGTTTGAGGTCAATTTGACCATGTGTTGACCAAAGTCAACGCTAGTCAAACCTGCGCTGAAACCCTAGGTCAAAACCAAAAAATTCTTTGCTGCAATTTCCCATGTGTGAGAGAAGAAGAGCCTCCAAAATGATGATTGAACCAATCAGATGATGAGAGAGAATGTGTGATGAGTGATGGTGAAAATGACCTCCAACGTTGACCTATATATATCCATCAGTGAGGGTGTGTGACACATTTGTTGGCACTCCAAGCCTACATTACAATTCTAGCTGACATTGCACATAAGTGGAATTAATTCAAAATAAATGTTCTGCTCATCGGATCAAGATGATCTTTAGATCGATCTTGCACCTCTCCGAAAGAGGAATCCAATAGAAATATTGGCATCATCATCTAAGAATCACAACATGGAGTTTGGACCTAGTTGTCCAAAATTAACAGTGTAGCACCTATTGCAGACAGTTGATCTCGAATCTCCTGAAACCGCATGAAGTATGAAGCCACGTGCTCCCCTTTCTGCATCTGGATTATACAGAGCTTCTGCTCTAACTACATCTTCCGTTGCTTGGAAGATCCCTCAAATAGATCATGCAAAGCTACCCACATCTCTCTGGCCATAACCTTGCCAGCCACATGTGAGACGATGTGATCCTTGACACCATCAAGGAGAAACCTCTTTGCCTTGGCCATATTTTCCTTGTACTTCTTGAGTTGATCCATATCTGTGGGAACAACTACCACGCTCTCCATGAATACCTTCATATCATATTCATCTAGAAGGAATTGAGCATGTTCCTTCCTGATCATATAGTTGGAGGAGCCCTCCAACTGATCTTAATCACGAAGTCCGTGAGATGCCATCTTAGTCGAAATTTGTCGAATCTGCTCTCTCTTCCTCCCTACTGCGCAACTCCTTGCAGACTTACGCACTCCCTGATGGAGTTGTAAGTTTGTTTCTCCTCTACTGTTGAGCAACTGAGAAATGCTGACAAAGATTCCTATAATATAGGACACTAACGTGAAGGCTTCTAATTTTTCTTCTAGGGCGACCTGAACAAATGTGCCAATGTGGGATTGACTTCAAAAGTACACTTTCCCTTGTCCAAATTGAGCTCATCAATAGTCAAAATTGGACCTCTATGTAGAAAATCTAATAATGGGATTCAATCTGATCTTATAATGTACTAAAACAAGATACTGAATCCTTCTACAATTTGCGGAAACCAAACACGATTGCACAATCACATAACAACTGAGAGAAAGAAGTAAATCAATCACACAACATGAGATGTATCTGGGGAAAGAAAACTGCCCGAAACCCCGCTATTTGTATATTGAATAGAATCAAGAATGATGAAACAATACAATGCTTTCTCTCTCAAGAGAAACTCCTACACTCTGCCAACTGTGTCACACTGATCTAGGCAAAATCGGACAAATACTTAGCCAATTCTCTGCCTCTGCTCAGCCTGCCTTGATCGCGCATTCCATGAAAATTAAGGCCTAATTAAATAAGAAAATCCCTTGGAATAATTGCGCAATCCTTTCTTAGCCTCCATCTGACTCTATAACTGACCTGTACAATTTTCTAATTATACAAGTAATAGTTATCATCCCTTTAACGTTAGTCTCAACCGAGCCTTCCTTAGAACTGACATGCAACAACTATTTATAGCGAATTATTAGTTAACTGATTGATCACTCACTATGAATTAAATTAGATTTAATTCACTGGACCTATCTCTAGCTAATCACTCAATTAGAACTAATTAAATTGATTTTAACTCTATTAATTGAGTTAACTAATTACAACTCACACATAACTATAATTGGACCCTCTAAAAATAGAAAATCCTTTATATGCCTCCTCTTTGACCCTCAACTCGAATTTCCTAAGCTAATTCGATCATTCTGACTTAATTAACTAATACAAGTTGTCATGAGATGAAATTACAATTTCTCTTCCAATTTAATTAAGAGAAAGAATTAAATCATAAGCCCCATTTGGGTGCCATTTCAACACTCCCTCTCAACAAGAAATGGATTATCTGCTACCCCGATCCTGCCTCTGTGGAATTCAAATTTTCTTCTTTCCAATGCCTACGTCAAGATGTTTGCATCTTGCTCCTTTGTGGGAATGTACTTTAATGACATAATCCTCCTCTGAACTCAATCTCTAAGATGGCGATACCAGATATCAATATGCTTGGACCTGTCATGGAATACTAGATTAACCGATAGTTTGATGCAACTCTGGTTATCACAATGTATCACCGTCGGATCCATCTATTGACCAAACAAACCAACAAGTATCTTCCTCATTCAGATGGCCTTGCTTGCTACTTGAGTGACCACCATGTACTTTGTCTCTATTGAACTGAGTGCAATTGATCTTTGTTTCCCGCTTTAGCAATAAATTGTTGTTGATCCTATCCTGAAGATGCCTCCTGATGCGCTCTTCCTGTCGGATGGACTCCCTGCCCAATCTGCATTGGTGAAGCCTTGAAGCTTCACTCCCTCTGTCTGTCTGTACCATAATCCATACTTTGTAGTGCCCTTGATATATCTCAACACATGCTTCCCTTCCTTCCAAAAGAGCTTGGTTGGTTTAAGCATAGCTTAGCTCAGTTGGTTAACCGCGCAGCGTATGCCGGGTCGTGTGTTCACCAAATACATAGTGAACCCACAAGCTGCATGTAAACAGTAGCGTCCACTACTTCGCCCGAAGTAGTGTACTCCTTCCTCCAGTTTCCTGCAAGAGGATTCTCCATGTGTTTGCTTCCCTCCATGTGGAACATCCTCAGAATCTCCTTGGCATACTTGAAGATACAAATAGCTCCCCATCTCTTTGCCATATTTCCAATCCAAGGAAATAGTGCAAGAGCCTCATGTCCTTCATCTCAAATTCTCTTGCAAGATCATCTTTGCAAGACTTTATGAGTTTTTTATCACCTGTCAGTATCATATCATCAACATAAAGTACAATAATCAAAAGCTTACCATCAACCACAAGATGATATATGTTCGCATCTGCTTCACTCTTGGTGAAGCCAAACTCGTTGAAATAACTGTCAATCCTGTTGTACCAAGGACGAGGTGCTTGCTTCAACCCATACAGTGCTCTCTTGAGTCTGCACACATGCGACTCCCTATCTGAGGTCTCAAAACCTTCTGAATGCTCAATGTACACTTCTTCCTCAATAACTCCATTGAGAAAGGTTGTCTTTACATTCATATGATGTATATTCCACCCCATCTGCGCTGAGAGTGCAATGACAGATCTAATAGATGAGTACCTTGAAATTAGTGCAAAAGTCTCATTATAGTTAATCCCCTCCACCTGAGAGAACCCTCTAGCCACAAATCTAGCCTTGTGTTTCTCCACACTCCCATCTATTTCCTGCTTCACCTTGTAGACCCATCTGGATCCTACCATTGACTTCCCCACTGGTCTTGGGACAACTTCCATGCACTGTTTCCGATAATGGAGTCATACTCCTCAACCATGACATCAACCCACCCTGGCTATTGCACTGCTTCCTTAAAAGAGGATGGTTATATATCAATACCTCTGTTCATAAGATCCATGTATCCAATGTACCACTCTGGGGACCTTCTTTGCCTACTTTGTGATATGGGTGCTCCCACATTATCTCTCGCATTCAGCAATAATCTATCAGCATCTCTCGTGTGCTTCCTTCCATCTCTGGTGGATGGCTCTGCATGAGTAGTTTCTACCACTCTCTGTTCCTCTGCTTATGGTTGCTCCACATCTTGAGGTTCATCCTTTGGAGCTAAGAGTTCCTCAACTGCATGCAACTCAAGCTCCCTCTCAAGGGACAATCACATGGTTTTGTCTTCATCAAACTTCACATTTGTTTTGACCACTGTCATCTTGTGTGCTGGCAAGTACACTCGACAGTTGTGAGGTGTATCAGTGTACCCCAGAAATATCCCCAACTCTGTTGTTGTCTCTAGCTTCTTTCTTGAATCTTTGGTTACATGGCAATAAACAAATTAACCAAAATTTTTAAAATATGACACATCCAGTGTCTTACCTGAAAAAGCCTCCTCCAGTGTACTCATCCCAAGTATCTGATGAGGACTTATGTTATGCACAAATATTGTTGTATTGCATGCTTCTACCCATAAATGCAATGGTAGGCCCTGATCGTGCAACATAGCTCGTGATGCTCCCACAATATTTATGTTCTTTCTTTTTGCAACCCTATTTTGTTGTGGCTTATGAGGTGCAATCAATTCTCTTTGAAATCCTTCTCAGGCACATAAGTTCTTGAATTCGTTAGAGATGTATTCTCCACCATTGTCGCTCATCAGAGCCTTCACCTTCTTCCCTATATCTTTCTTGACAAGTGCCTTCATTAGGGGAATTTTGAGGTCTAAAATGGGCCTCCTAAGAAAAATGTACAACAAAAATAAACTTTATAAGAACCAATAGGATTCAAGATGATGATGTCAACCATGGGGGTTATTCACCATTTTTTAAGTAAAAGGGTAAAAGGATAATAAAATAATAAAACTACTTTTCAATTCGTACTTTCAACTTATCTCCCAAAGTTTTTACTCAAATTTTGAGCGGGAGTACTCGTTGGATGCAAAATTTAATTCCTCATCCAAGGAGTACCCATGTTGCATACTTTCGATGGACCCTGCTACACGAAAAATGAGAAATACAGTAAAAACGTGATTGCAATCACGTTTTTCATGTATTTCTCATTTTTTGTGTAACGAGACCCATCAAAAGTATGCAACATGGGTACTCCTTGGATGAGGAATTAAATTTTGCATCCAACGAGTACTCTCTCTCGAAATTTGAGTAAAAAATTTGGGAGATAAGTCGAAAATATGAGTTGAAAAGGTATTTTTTTCTTTTTCCCCTCTAAAATTTGATGATGTAATCAAATCTTATTTTATTATTTCCACTATTATTTTAGAATTTCCTTAGGAGGCCCTTTTTAGACCTCAAAATCTCCCTAATGGAACTCACAAAACTTGGAGAACGCCTGATCTTTCTTCTACATGAAGAAAATCCAACACTTTCTTGAAAAATCATCAACTAAAAGCACATAATACCTGTGCTTTGTTGTGGATGCTGTCGAGAACGTTCCACACACATCTGAGTGAACTCTCTCAAGGATTGCCATTGCTTGACTTTCCTTATCGTGAAAGGTGAACTTTGTATACTTCCCCAATGTACACCCTTTGCATGTGTCTCTCTACGCAAGTGCACCCTTTGGAAGTCCTGTAGAAATCTGCGGCATGATCCTCAAAGCGCTGTGGTGTAGATGGGAGAGTCAAATGAAGGAGAAGCTCCTAAGACCAAGAGCGAGGAAAAATTTCAGCAAATGTTTCTTAATATGCAACAGATGATTGCAAAAATTTATGAAGACAAGAAGACTAGAGATGCAACGTCATCTTCTAAAGGCACGAAAAAAAGAAAGGGCAATGAAAAAGTTGATGGTAATGAACCTACTTCTCCTCCATCTTTGTCTTTTTCTTCTTATTTATTTTCTTATTAGTCAAGTTCAGATTCAAACTAACAAAAGAAGCAAAAGAAATTTCCTTTATTGAAGCTTGATGTTAAGATTGAATTTCCCATATATGATGGTGAAATGAATCCTGAAAAGTTAGATAACTAGATAAAGCAACTTGAGCTATATGGTAGAATTCAAAAGGTTGTTTGTGAATATGAAAAAATTCAGTTAACCACACTTAGAATGGGAGGAGCGACTTTGATTTGGTGAAAAGTAAAACTCAATCAGATTTGAAGCAAAAAGGTAAAATTATCTCTTCATGGTCTAAGTTTGTTAAAGCTCTTAGAAAACAATTCTATCCTTTAGGATATATGCAACAGGCTGTAATGGATTGGCAACATTTAAGGCAACGTAAAGGAAATATTGTGTAAGAGTTTACACAGGAATTCAGGAAAAAGGCATTAGCACTTGATGTTCCATTAAACACACGGGAAACTTTATTGAAGTATATTGGAAGTTTGCATTCTTATTTGTGACATACATTACTTATGTTTAATCCAACTGACTTTGATGAAGTGTGTGTACAAGCCATTCATATTGAATCAGGTGGCAGACCGTTTCAGTCAAACTTTTCAAAGAAACCATTCAAGCATTCAGAGAACAAGGATTCCAAGGAAGGAAAGGGAAAGAGCAAATCAAAGGGGAAGAAATCGGCAACAGCCAAGAACAAAGGAGAAAGACCTACTTGAACTTATTGTCAAAGGGTTGGACATGATGACTCCAAGTGTTGGAAGCTTCATCCTGAACTTAAACCAAAGGAGTTCCTTAAGAAGAAGGGTGAAATGAAAGCTAATGCTACAATCCAACAAGATTTGGGATCTGACTCCGGTGACAAGAAGAAGATTACCGCTATGCGTATAACAGGTATTCCTTCTGATGCTAATTCTAGTGCTACTTGTTTCGCATCTTCTTCAAAATATAATAATGTGATTGGAGAAAAGAAGAGAGTTGAATTGTTTCACATAAGGATAATTTCCAAGCACACTAAGATAGACACATTATTCGATAGTGGATCACAAACAAACTTAATATATGAGGAACTAGTAAGAAAATTGGGATTGAAAACCAAAAATCATTCAAAACCATACCCTTTAGGATGTTTGAAAGAGAATACTTAGATGCATGTCACAAAATAGTGTTAATTAAGGTTAGCAATTAAAACTAATTTTGTTGGTGAAGTTGAATTAGATGTGATTCCTTTGGATATATGTGGAGTTGTGTTGGGTAGTCCATATCTTTATGATCGAGATGCTATATTTCATAGGAAGGAGAATAAGTATCGTCTCCTTAAATATGGAATTGAATATATTGTCATGGCACACATAATTAAGACAAAATTGGATTTAATCAATGCCAGGGAATTGAAAAGGCTAATAAATTCAAGTAAAAAGTATGTTCTCATGATTGTTAAAGAACAACCTAAAGATAAGTATGATGCTTTTAAAGGATGTGATTCTCAGTTCAAGGACAAATTGGTTGAAATAGTAGATTCTTATTAGGAATTTTTTAAAGAACAAAAAAATTTACCTCCAAAACGAGAAATACATGAGATTCAATTGGATTTAAGAAGTGGTTATCATCAAATTCGTATTGCAGAGAATGATATATGGAAAATTGCATTTAAGACTAGACAGGGGCTTTTTGAATGTTGGTTATGCCGTTTGGGTTATGCAATGCTCCAACAAATTTTATGGGAGTGATGAATGATGTTTTTCATCCTTTTATTGATAAGTTTGTCCTAATCTATCTGGATGATATGCTTATTTTCAATTCAAGTTTGGAAGAACATGTAAAGCATGTTAAACAAGTTTTTGATGTGTTGCAAAAGAGAAACTGTATCTCAAACTTTCTAAATGTGAATTTGGAAAGACTTCTTTAGTATATCTTGGTTACATAGTTGGAGATGGTCAGTTAAAAATAGATCCAACTAAAATTGATGTGATTGTTAAGTGGCCAAGACCACAAAATGTGACGGAAGTTAGTAGTTTATTGGGTGCAGTTTAGTTTTGGAGGAATTTTATTTCTCATTTCTCTTTTATTGCATCACCACTTCATGCTTTAACAAGTTCTGAAGTCTCCTTTCAGTGGGGAGGACAAAAAAAAAAAGCGTTTGACACTTTAAAGTAGAAAATTGTTACAACTCCAATCTTAGCCTTGCTAAACCTTCAACAACCATTTGAAATAGAAACTAATGCTAGTGGGTATGCAATGGGTGCAATCTTATTGCAAAATGGAAAGCCTATTTGTTTTCATTCAAAAACATTTTCTAAAGCAGTTGCTAACTTTCCAACTTATGATAAAGAATTGTATGCATTAGTGGAAAGTGTTAAAAATGGAAACATTATTTAATGGGCAAAGAAACAGTGGTTCATACAGATCATCAGCCACTTCAGTAACTTCAATCTCAAACTAAGCTGCAGCAGTCTCGACATTATAGATGGATGGGGTTTTTGCAGCAATTCCACTTAGTAATCAAATATAAAAAAGGTACCACCAATAAAGTAGTTGATATGTTATCAAGACCTTCTTTGAATGCTTCAGTTATTCTGCAAAACAATTCTTTAGCACGTGAAAGTTATATAGAACAATATGCTGCAGATGCTGATTTTAAGGATGTTTATGAATCACTAACTCATGGTGCTCAGGTGGAACAAGTGAATTATCATGTTCATGACAGGTTATTGTACCATCTTGGTAAGTTGTGCATACCACAGGGAGAAGGAGTGCATGTCATCAGGGAAGCACATTTTTCTCGTGTTTCAGGGCATTTTGGTGTAGGTAAGATAGTGGCACAGTTACAAAGGTATTGCTGTTGGCCTCAAATGAATGAAATAGTTATTAAGTACATCAAAGGTTGTGTCATGTGTTCAACAAGAAAACGAGACAATAGAAAGTTTGGTTTGTATATGCCACTTCCATTTCCTTCTCGGCTATGGGATAGCATATCTATGGATTTTGTAGGACTTCCAATGTCTAGAAAAGGGCATGAATATTTTTACGTCGTGGTTGATCAATTTAGAAAAATGTGTATTCTCGTTACATGTAAAAAGAAAGTAACTGTTGAACAGATTGCATAATCGTTCTTTCAAAATGTATGGGTTCATTTTGGGTTGCATACTTCTATCATTTCACATCAGGACTCTTGTTTTAGGGGGGAGTTTTGGTCCACTTTACGGGAACTCATGGACACTAAGTTGAAAAATCGCACAACTTTTCATCCACAAACCGACGGGCAAACAAAGGTGGTGTGTAGAATAGTGGTACATCTTCTCAAAGGCTATTGCAGCGAACATCCTAAGTTTTGGGATGAATCCTTACATTATGTGCAGCATGTTTACAACTGGGCCTTGCATTTTTCTACTGGTAGATCTGCTTTTGAAACATGTTTTGGGTACCTGCCAAAATCACCAATGGACTTCATATTTGGTGAAGAAGCTAAGGAGGATGAACATGGAAATTCCGACAAAGCAATCAAGTTCATTCAAATAATCCAGAAGATTCATGAAGCAGTGCAGGATCAATTGGAGAAAAGTCAGGCAAAATACAAAATGCGTCATGACAAGCATTGGGTGGATCATCACTTTCAGGTTGGTGATCAAGTATGGCTTTACATCAGTAAGGAAAGGATGAAAGGTGATGGTAAAAGGTTGAAACCTATCAGGTATGGTCCTTTTAGAATTGTTGAAAAGATTGGGCACAATGCATTTCGGTTGAATTTACCTCCATACATGCACATATATTCAGTTGTAAATGTTGAAAATTTGAAGTTTTATGAACCTCCTATGATCATAGATCTAGCGGAAAATGCTTAAATTCCTACTATAGATGATTTTACACCTGAATGTATGACTGAGTTACAAGAAGATACCATCTTGGACAGGAAGGTCCACACTTTTAGGTGTGGAGATGTTGAGTATCTTCGAGTGGGACTCAAAAGCATGAATCCAAGGAAAGCAAGGTCGATGGAGATCAAAAAGGTGAGGGAGTTGTACCCTCACTTCATGTCTGCTTAAAACCAAACTTTGGTGGTCCAAAAGCTTCCAGTGGAAAGGAATGATCGAGGAGGATCCTCTAAATGCTCAAAATGTTATAGTCTTAGATGCTCATGAAACCATCGCCAATTCGAAGAGCTTGTCGCGTTAATTCCAGTGATATATTCGGTTTGCAAAATGGCCTCTGTATGAGGGAGAAAACACACTCTGAAGTTTTTCTCCAACAGGGAAAAAATTGGGCCTTTGTAGGCCAAGTCGCAGTCCCTCAATAGTACACGTGGCAGGTCAAAGTCAATGCACAAGTAAAAGTCAAACTCAACATTCAGGTCAAACTCCAAGGTTGGGCTCGAACACACAACCTCCGACAACACAATACAAAATACTAGCAGACCACAGCATGACTTATTAAAACAATGCCGCAAATCTATATTTAAATGTTAGTTGTATGGTTATGTTGGGGAAGGGTTGGTGGAGCCCGCCTTATCTGGCAGTGCCACCAAACCCATGGATTATTATATGCCGCTCCAAAGTTAGCACGATCGATGCACAGTCAACGGATATGGCGGGGTAATACGACTAAGTTTAAACCTTTGTTATATGTTATATGCCACAGGGAGTTTCCATATCACCGTTGATCCATGTCTAACCGTTGAAACTACATGCCACAGGTTGAGATATTATATGCCACCGCCGGTTTAAATCATAAACATTGCATATATTTAAAACCTATGGTTGTAACTATAATCCACGGGTCGATTAATGTAGTACCGTCGGGCTTTTATATGACTATGTTTGCACATTTGTTAAAGCCATTTCTTAGTATATGGTGTAGAGGTTGTAATGTTATGCCAAATTAAAACTATGGTTGGCGCGTATACCATATAGTTGCGCCCTATCAAAACAATTTGCTATGTATTCGCGGGTTTGACCCTGAGACCTGCCCGTGGGTTATAAAAATGTTTGCCAATGCGCCCAAGATATGGGAGCTGAAAGAAGTGTCTGTAAAACTTAAGTTATTTGTGCCTGCAGTATGCCTTTGGAGGCATAACTTGGCCAATATTGAGCCTTTTTGAAATTTCTAAGTTGCGTTGGATAGTTGAGGTCGAGGCCTATCTTCTTACAGTAGCCATTGATGCATGTGTGCACAGTCTAGAATGGTGAAGTTGATGTAAAGAGAATTATGAGCATTTTTAATACAATGGACGCCCACTTGGAAGCAGACCCGAAGATGTAGTTCTGGAGGGACAAACTCCGTCATCAATTTTTTGTGTTTGCTTCTCTTCTTTCTGCCTTTCATGCTTATTTTTTCAGATTTCAAGTTTATGATTAAGGCAC
The DNA here is from genome assembly GCA_034641835.2 of Pinus albicaulis. Taxonomy (NCBI): domain Eukaryota; kingdom Viridiplantae; phylum Streptophyta; class Pinopsida; order Pinales; family Pinaceae; genus Pinus; species Pinus albicaulis. Next base: position 795,254,024 of record CM076576.1, on the reverse strand, counting down.
ATAAAATATCAATTTCCCTCATTATTCACTTAAAGGAAACCTTAGTTAATATTTGGTGAAATTGTGCAAATAGTCAATTATGTTGTTTTCGGATCAATAACTACCATTGTACCATGGCATGTGGCTTGGGAGCCTTCTCTTTGCCCCCACTTCGTTCCATCATTATATCACATGACACCTGCCACTAGATGGGTGTACCTTGGACCTATCATTCCATTAAATGTTAAAACCACGTAATAGGGTCTCTTCATTAACCTCTCTAGCCGAGGGAGGTAACACCACTACATGTCTAAAGCCCCAAAGTTGGAAGGGAAACCCACTATGAAGTGTCCACTTCTGCCCTTGATTAACAAGATTATTTACTCAATTGCACTAATAAATCATTATATTGGCAGGTGAGGAGACACATTGGATCTTATACAGGATTGTAGGTGGGTTTTCATCTTGGAGTTAGCCTCCCTATACGAGATCCAAGCCCTCCAAAGGATCACAATGGGATTTGTAGGGTGAGCGTTGAGAGTCATGGGCCTCCATCCATGTAGAGCAATGATTGCCACACCATGAGCTTCTTTAGGACCACCATTTTCCTCCTCGTGCCCTTATTATTCAAAAATGATGATCGTAAATTTTTGAAGATGTTTTATGCTCGATGAACCTTTACTTCAAATTCGATACCAAATAGCAATCACATAAACATGAAGGTAAAATGTTGATAGAACATACCAATAGATCGATGGAAGACAAGTCAAAAATACACTTAACTTGATCATATATGTGTTGTGGTGCGTTACGACGGTCAATAGGATGCTTCAACCAGCAAAGTCTCCTCACGATCAGCCAACCAGAAGTGCCACACAACCCTCAATACAACTCCACAAAAGTCAACGAAATTCAATGTTGTCCAGTCAACAGTCAATGCAAAATAACAGTAGCAAAAAATCAATGCAGCAGGTCAAAGGTCAATGTTTAGCCTCAATTTTTGTGCCAATAAATGTGGCCTTAAGAAATCAGAAGTTTGGTGAAGGTTTGAGGTCAAATGGACCAAGCGTTGACCAAAGTCAATGCTGGTCAAACTTGCGCTGAAACCCTAGACAGATCCGTACAGAAAACCCTAGTTGTTGTTCCACACGTGTGGGAAGAAAACCCTCCAAAAGATGATCGACCCAATCAATCACAAGAGAGAAGTGTGTGATGAGTGGATGATGAAATCAACTCCAAGTCTGTCCAATTTATATCCATCTGTGAGGGTTTGTGACACATCTATTGGGGCTCCAAGCCTACATTACAATTTTGGCTGACCTTGCACATAAGTGGAATAAATTCAAAATAAATGTTCTGCTCATCCGATCAAAATGATCTTTAGATCAATCTTGCACCTCTCCGAAAGAGGAGTCCAATAAAAATATTGACATCATCATCTGAGCAGTACAACATGGAGTTTGCACCTAGTTGCCCAAAATTAACAATCCCTCTCAACTAGAGAGAACTCCATCCACTAGTGCTATCCAAACATCATGCATCATGCTGCCGTAACTTGCTTTGTTGGCTTCTTTATTTCAAATGGTGAGTCACAAAGACATCACTCTCGGCTGACTCGAAGTCAACTCAGAGGTCTGAAACCTTTATAGGACTCAAAGGAGTCTCATACTAACCCGAAGTTAGTTTAACTGACCCGAAGTTAGTTGGAGGTCCAAAACCTCACTTGGACTCAAAAAGAGTCATATACTAACCTGAAGTTAGTTTAACTGACCCAAAGTCAGTTGGAGGTCCGAAACCTCATTAGACTTAATCTCAGATCAAGTGGTTGGACACATGCCATCCTAGACATAAAGAGTATGGCAATATCCGATGCGTCCATCGGTCTTGCTATCGGTCTCTATCCACATTTCCCACCTCATTGGCCAAGATGAGAGGTAACTCCCATGAGTCTGGTACTTCATGAGTAGGATGCATACAGGGCATAGATCAAAGATAGGTAAACCAACTCAATATTATCACGGTGGGGCGGAAGCACACCAACAAGGCTCGGAAAGCCTAGCCCTGTGGTTGGTTATAGCTCCAAGAAGCTATCCCCAAAGACCCCTGGAGCTCCCAGATCTCATCGTCCAACAGGACCCTCCGAATAGGGTCATTCCACGATTCCAAGATTCTCATGGAAGGTTAGGAACTCGACCTTCCCCAAGGGCTTTGTGAGAATATCCGCGACCTGCTCATCAGTTCCTATATGATCGAGCCTTATAGTGCCTCGTTGTACCATATCCTGGATAAAATGGTACCTGATATGCTTGGATCGATCGTGGAACACAGGGCTCTCTGACAAACGAATCCCACTCTAGTTATCACAAGGGATAACGATGGTATCTAGCACATGCCTGAACAACTCACTGTAGAGCTTTCGCAACCAAATAGCTTCACAACAGGCTATATACACTGCAATGTATTCGGCCTCAGCGATGCTCAAAGCCACCGACTTCTGCTTCCTGTTCATCCAAGATATCGAAGCAGAACCGAGTGTGAAGCAACATCCAGATGTGCTGTTGCGATCCACCACACTGCCAGCCAAATTGGCATCAGTATATCCATGGAGTCTCAAACTCCCTGTAGTGTATCTCAGCCCATGGTTTACCGTGCCCCGGAGATATCTCAAGAGATTCTTGGCACCAACCTAGTGAATGTTATGAGGATCAACCATGTGTTGACTCAAATTGTTCAATGCAAAACATTCGTTCGAACGAGAGTTCACTAAGAACATCAGGGCCCCTACGAGTTTTCAATACTCAATAGGATTTGCTAGCACGGGCCCAGCAGCATTTCCACACAACTTCTTGAAGTTGGGCTCCATCGGTGTCGACACAGACTTACAGTCCACCATACCAAATCTCTCCAGCAGCTTCTCAATATATTTTCCTTGAGAGAGGAAAATCTCGTCAAGTCTGTACCAGACCTCCAAGCCTAGAAAGTAATGCATCAGTCCTAGGTCTTTCATCTCTAACTCAGAAGTGAGCTCCCTCTTATGCTGATGAATGAGAGGGTCAGCACCTGTCAAGAAGAGATCGTCCACATAGAGAACTAGAATGAGAGGCTTTTCTCTATCAACCTTAAAGTAAAGGTTCGAATCAGCATTACTTCGAGTGAAGCTCAGCTTCATGATGTAGCTATCTATCCTCTCGTACCAAGCCTTGGGGACTTGCTTCAACCCATAGAGGGCTTTCTTCAACCTGCATACATGAGAGTCTCGATCTTGGACTTTCATCACATGTGAGAAGAAAAGCCTCCAAAAAATGATCGAACCAATCAGACACAAGAGAGAAGTGTGTGATGAGTGGATGATGAAATGAACTCCAAGTCTGTCCAATTTATATCCATTTGTGAGGGTGTGTGACACATTTGTTGGGGCTCCAAGCCTACATTACAATTCTGGCCGACCTTGCACATAAGTGGAATAAATTCAAAATAATGTTCTGCTCATCCGATCAAGATGATCTTTAGATGAATCTTGCACCTCTCCGAAAGAGGAGTCCAATAAAAATATTGGCATCATCCTCTGAGCAGTACAACATGGAGTTTGGACCTAGTTGCCCAAAATTAACAATGATGCACTTGGACCATGTTGCCCCAACTGGCTACACATTGCACTCAACACTTGGCAGTTGGTTATGTCTTTCCTAGGGAGACGTGGGAGGGCATATGTCATCTTCTATCCGTCATTTATGGAGCATTGACTTGATCTTAAGCCACTTAGAGACCCATGAGACCCATTTGGAGCCCACAGAGGCCAAATAGGGGTTTGGAGATGTTTTGTAGCATATGGAGGGCATCCCCTATTTATCATCATTTTTTAGGCCCTCATTCTCATTTCTTAGCACATGATGCCTCAACGCTGCCCCTCTAGGCCTCCACGTCAACCTTGCATGGGATTGAAAGGGCTAATTCGATTTAATTTTTGATCTATCATGTTTGGCTTGTAACCATTGGTGGGATACTTATCACATTAGGGAAAAAGGGGGCATTGTATTTCATACTTTGAACTCTTAGCACTTGTATAAATAGGAGAGAGATAGTTTCTCCCTTTGGTCACACTTGGATGTTCGACATCTCTTCTTGAGAATTTCAGACATGCAATTTGTGGACGGATTTGGATGATTTAGATGCATTTTGATGTTTGGAAAATTTCGCTCTCTCTTGGAGCTTCTTTTTGGCATTATGATGGATGGATAACTTCTTCATTGTCTTGTAAGTGCTATTTATTTAATTAATGCCTAATGCATGGAATATTGTCTCATGGTTGTTAATGTGCCGTAATACATGAAATATTGTCTAAAAATTGAAGTTATTTGGAAATTTTGCATGCATTACTCATTTATGATGAATGAATGAATATTCCTAGGGGATTCATCTTGAAACTCCATTAACAATTTCCATTGAAGTATAAATATCTAGAAGTATTGTGTAGCTGCTTCATTAGGGTTAGCGAAGCTGCTTCTAGGCCTATTTGAAGAGCGAGTCGCCTTATCAAGATTATCTTTGACTCCTATTATCCCAATTGCTAGGAACTGGTCTTAAATCCTTGGTGATCACTCTGAAATTGATAAATCATCTTTCTTTCACCTCTTTTCCTTGTCCCTTTGGGGATAAGGATGCCTCTCTAGGGCTTGGTGTGAAATCCATTAGAGGGCATTTTGAATTTCACTTGGATAGAACTCTTCCTTAATGTCTCCTCTTGTGATCCTTGAGTTTTGGTGGATTTCCCACAGTGGAATTCTCGGAAATTTGATAACCTAGACATTACATCAAGAAGGAACCCTAGAAGCTAATCCTTCAGATTGGAAATTTCTTTAAGGTATTCACTTTAGTACTCATTGGAGTAAATCATAAATTTTCTTTTGTCTTGTCTACCTTGACCTTGGATGAACTCATATATCGCTAAATATTTCAATCCTAGTTCTTGTGTAGCCTTCTTTTCAAGAGGTTTTCTATGGAAAGTCTTACTAACTTTCTCCCAAATCTCGCACATTTATTGAACCTTTCCATTGAATGAGCCACCTTCCCTCACTTCGAACCTACCATAGATACATATACATCACAAGTGAGTCATACTGGGACTACTCCCGTTGGAGAAAGAGTAGGGGAGTTAGGTTGTGGTGACAGTGGGCCTTTGTCCTAGGGTGTTGTTGTGCCCTGCTAGTTTCTACAATAGCAAAACGTTTGACTCATCGTTTAGATGATGACAACCAAAGGCTTTACGAGAGAAATGTTCAATCTAAAAATGCCCTCATCACTGTTGAGATTTTGTATAGTTGGTGTAGCATCGGGTGTGCTCTAGCCCTGAAATGTTGTGGAGGGGCTAGGACACACTTGAACTCCAAAACCCAGAAAGTGTTTTGTGAAATTTCAGTTGGTGTTCAAGTTATTCAAATAATTAATTATTTTAATGGATTTCCTAAGTCTAAACTTAGGAAAATTAAATAATTAAAGTGAATTAATTAACACATGCGCTGAAATGTTCTAAAAGACACGGATCAAGCAGTATTTTAATCTTAGTCGTTGATGAGTGTTTTAATCTCGGTTGTTGAAGGGTTCAACGAAAAAGTATAAGAGAAAGGCTCGAGGGTCAGTTGGGGACACACACACAGTTGTAGAGCTGAGAAATAGATTTGGAATTCTAGGGCGGGTTTGCTAAGAATTTCCTGAGGAATTTTCTGCAACAAGTGGTAGTATTGGCTAAGGGGATGATCTGATCCCAGAGACAAGAGTCAATAAGAGGCAGAGGAGCAGGAACAAGGACAACACAGAGAAGCAGAGCAACAGCTACGCAGGACAGTGTCGAGGCTCGAGAGGGTTTCAAAAATTACATAGAGGGTCTCCAGGGCCAGCGTAAGGCCTGCATCACCCTCTCAGGGGTTACGCAGTCCCTCTATGGGTAGCGCAGTGGCATTCTTAGGCTAGCAGGGCTGACGCTGGGGCTTCAGGGGCAATGTTGGGGTTTCTAGGGCCAGATCCGGGCTGAGTCTTGTAAATCCCGTTTGAGGTTGTGGATCAGTCAGATATTTTTCACTAGAAATACAGGTTAGCTGCAGTTTTGATTTTTTTTATTCTCTGTCGGGTTTTCCATATTACTGTACTCATAATCTATTTAATAAAATAAACCCTCATATCTGTTGCACGGATTTTTCCGCTTTGGGTTTTTCAGGGGACTTATGTCCAAAATCCACATGTCACTTTGTTGAATGAGAGTATTATTCATTAAATGATCTGCATGTGTAGACTGTAGTTGTGTTTATTTCAATATTTTTTGAATCTAATTTCTGGAAATAACTTGTAATATTTTAAATCAAGTAGGAGAAATAAACCATGATACTGCAATATAATTTTCACAAGGTATCAGAGTGATAACAGATGAAGCTGAATCTCCAGCAATTAGCTGAAGAAATATTTTTCTGTAGGGTGGCAGAAGATGTAGCAGATCGGGAAAGGGCAACTTGACAACAGAAGAACGCAGATCCAGAAGAGGACAACGTTGAAGCTGTAGAAGGCCATCAAGCTTACACAGACCCTTCCCAGGGCAGCGTAAGGACTGCATCACCCAGTCTAGGGTTACGTAGTCCACTTCTGAGCAGCGCTGGGCGAATCAGTGAGACGCTGTCCAGTCATTTCTTCAACTGCAGAAAAGTTTTTCCAAGATCTGGAAGCAGTGCTTTAGATCTTTAGCAGATCTGGTGGGGTGGAGATTCTGCAAGGTGCAGAATTGTGCCTAGCTAAGTCAACAAAGGCGAGAGGAAGACAATTACTTAGCAGATCTAAGCTAAACAAATCTGAGATTCGATTAGGAGGATCGGAGAGTGTTGTCCGATTGTGTTTGGGTGAAATATTTCCAGGAGGAAAATCAGTCTTCAGCAGAAGCAGTTACTAGAGGGTTTCTAGTTACCAAGAAACACGGATCCAGAGGGAGAAGAAGCACTGGTTCTGTCAGATTTGAGCAAGATGGCTCGATATGGACTAAGGGATCAAGATAGATTGGACAACATGTCTAACTATGTTATCTGGAGGGCCAGAATCCTTTTAGTTCTGGATGAGGATGGTCTCAAAGATCATGCAGAGAAGGTTCTTGTTGTACCATCCGATGCAGATCCTCTAAAGAAGTATGAAGCAAATGTGGCGCGGACTAAGCTTTTGATCATAGACGGAGTCAAGGACCACATTATTCCTCATATTTCTGGAAAGACTACAGCAAATGACATGTGGATAGTCTTGAACACGATGTACCAAGGAGGCTCCATCAAAATAAGGATGCTTCTGGAGAACCAGATGCGGTTGTTCCAAATGATGAAGGGCGAAGAGATAGATCCATTCTTCTTCAGGCTTCAAGTTATCTGAGATCACTGGTTGGCATAGGTGCTACTCCAGATGAGGGGCTCTTACTAAGGACTGCCCTTAATGTAGTCTCAGAAGATTGGGAAATGTTTGTCCAGAGCATGTTGGGAAGGGCAGCATTACCATCATGGGCTGACATGTGGGCTATCCTCTGCCAAGAGATCAGTAGGGTCACCAAGAGGCAAAATATCAATGGAGGAGAAAAAAATCCAAAGTAAAGGAGGAGGAGGATGATGCAGCCCTTACATCAAGGGAAAAGAAGCAGCAAGGGAAGAAGAAGAAGGACCTTTCCAAGGTCCGGTGCTTTAACTGTGGAGATCTTGGACACTTCGCCATCACTTGTCCTAAGAAGAAGGACAAAGGATCTTCTAATTCCAAGGCTGCAGCAGCAAAGGAAGTTGGCTCTGATGATGATGCAACCATGAGTGCTCATGTGCCTCGAGAGAAGAGGTGGGGTGACATGGATCTATAGAGCATCTACAAACTGTGGCGGGATCCTTGATTCGGCCCTACTCTTGGATCACATACAAGCTACGAGAGCCTTAAAATGGTAGCAGGATGAGTCGAGAGATGGCTGCAGAAGGTCACAAGGAAGCAGAAGGGAGAGCTGAAGATCTGAAGAGGGAGCAGTGTAATGCAGAGGCAACAATAGCGTGGAGGCAGCAACGCAGAGAGGTTGTGCTCACGCAGTGCAGTGTTGCAACAAAACAGTGGCTTCAGGAGGACAGCGTAAATCAGTAGCCGGGGAGCTTCAATGAAAGATGCAACTTTACTTATCTGTTAAACAGTTGAGCAGGAGTCCTTCAATTGCTTACTTCTCGACAACTGAGTTGCAGTGCAATAATGAGTAGTGGCAGTGCTATGGGCAACATGATGCAAAAAGTTGAGAGGGAGCTGCAATATAGATGTGGCAGTGTCAGTGGCAGTGGCAGTGGCATGGGCAACAGTATAGAGAGCAACAGTGTAGTGGATGGAGGGCAGCAGGCCAAGCATCAGCAACATAGAATTCAACTTCAACATCTTGTAGTGCATGGTGTGAATGCATTGCTAGAGCACACTCTGTGCACACTCCATTCTATATTTGGTGTAGCATCGAGTGTGCTCTTTTAATCTCAGTCATTGATGAGTGTTTTAATCTCGGTTGTTGAAGGGTTCAACGAAAAAGTATAAGAGAAAGGCTTGAGAGTCAGTTGGGTACACACACAGTTGCAGAGCTGAGAAATAGATCTCGAATTCTAGGGTGAGTTTGCTAAGAATTTCGAGAGGAATTTTCTACAGCGAGGGGCAGTATTGGCTAAGGGGATGATTTGATCCCAGAGCCAAGAGTCAGTGAGAGGCAGAGAAGTAACAACAAGGTCAACACAAAGAAGCAGAGCAGCAGCTATGCAGGTACTACGCAGCTGATATGCAGGACAACCTTGAGGCTCCAAGGGGGTTTCAGAAATTATGCAGAGGGTCTCTAGGGCCAACGTAAGTCCTGCGTCACCCTCTCAGGGGTTACGAATCCCCTCTCTGGGCACCGCAATGGCATTATGAGGCTAGCAGGGCTAACGCTAGGGCTTCAGGGGCAACGCCAGGGTTTCTAGGGCCAAATCCAGGCTGAGTTTTGTAAATATCGTTTGAGGGTGTGTATCAGTCAGATATTTGGCACTAGAACAACAGGTTAGCTGCAGATTTGATTTCTTTTATTATCTGTTGGGTTTTCCAGATTTGAAACCCAAATTTAATGTACTCAGAATCTACTTAATAAAATAAACCCCCATATCTGCTGCACCAATTTTCTCGGTTTGGGTTTTTCTGAGGACTTATGTCCAAAAATCCACGTGTCACTTTGTTGGATGAGCGCATTATTCAGTAAATGATCTGCATGTGTAGACTTTAGTTGTGTTTGTTTCGGGATTTTCCAAATCTAATTTCTGGAAATAACTTGTAATATTTTAAATCAAGTGGGAGAAATAAACGATGATACTGCAGTAGAATTTTCACAATGACCGGTGTGAAAGATTCTATATATGTCAAAATAATGCGTTGAAAATCAGAGAAAGAAATTTGGGACAAGCTTCAAAATACATTTGAAGAATACAAGAAGGTAAAGGAGGCTATGTAATATCCCAAACATAATATTTTGCAGAAATCCAACTCAACCAAAATAACTCCACAAAAATTACCATTTATTTAACAGAACACTGCCATGTAAAAATAAATGGAATAGAATACAAAAAATTAACAACAAGATGAACAAAAACAATATCAACTTTTATTATAATAGAAAAATGGGGTTTACATGCTGATACATCAAAATAAATGAGATGAAAAACTGGCCTAAAGAATCTATTCCAATGTTGTGGTGGCCCTCCAAAATGAACTAAAATGCCACTACTAAGATATCCTGGGAATTATGGGGCTACTGAAGTAGAGAACCGAGCTTTCAAACCTCTCACACAAGACAATGCTTAAATCCAAGATGTCCCTTAATGCCCCCCCCTCGTTTTATAGATTTGTTGGACCCCTCTAGAAGCTCCTATTTTATTGTTATTTTAATCATTGAGCACATTTACCTAGATTAAACTATCTTTTTAATGAGGGAAAATGGTAAATTGGCTGTCGTGCCTCCTCAGGTCACTGAAAATCCCCACTAACCTATGAAAATTCGGTTACCCGAATCCTTTTGCAGCAACTGATGTTAATTCTTCTAATTGTTTAATTAAACGAACAATTTACTTGCAGTTTCCTATGACAAATATCGAATTAAATTCACTGAAACCTACACAACATAAAATACTACAGAAAATACAACGTGGGAAAGATAGAAACAGACACACACACACAAGTACACCGTTATTTTTGGACAATCGTCTCTGGAAAAACCCAACTTGGGAAAACCGTTGCAGCAACTGAGGGTTTTATTATTATGCAGTAGTAATTTGAGTACAAATCATTGGATGCCCAAACTGGTTATCTGATACAGATAAATACTGACCAAAGAGATAGTGAGAAAATCTGACATGGTCACCGGCGATTCGGTATTAATTTGGGCTCAGGATGAGCTACCCTACGTTGTCTTTGCATTGTAACTACGTCAGCCTACATAGTCATGCGTCACAGCTCAAGGAACTACGTCACCTTCTCCTTCTGATCTTCTTCCCACTGGAAACTCGACTCTCGACCCTCTAGACTCCCACCTCGGCATCTGGCACTAGATCTCAACTGTCTCTCAGCAAAATAGGAGACTCCCTTTGAAGCTCTGTGTTGCCTCTGCATGACTCTCGATGTCTTCTCTGCCTTGTTGTAAATTTATGTAGATGTTCTATGCTTGATGCAAATTTACTTTTCACCACAACAATCACATAAACAATCAAGTAAAATGTTGATAGAACATACCAATGGATCTATAGAAGACAAACCAAAAACAGAATAATGTGGTGGTGCGTTACAACGGTCAACAGGATGCTTCAACTAGAAAAGTCTCATTGGTCAGCCAACCCAGCATGTGTCACAACAGCCCTCAAAACAACCACACGATTAACTCAAAGTCAACCCCAGAAAAGTAACGCTACCCCAATAGCAGCAACGGCAACAACAATGGCTTCGTCCTTCTTTCTCACGTGTGAACTGAAACTACATCCAAGGAGCTCATACTAAATCAAAGGAGGAGATGATGTGTGAGGATGAGATGAGTGAAAAAGTCCTCCATTGTTGACTCTATTTATATCAATCACTGAGGTGTGTGACACATCTGCTGGGGGTGTAAAACCTTAAGGCCGACCTGCACATATTTGAAATTATTAAAAATAAATTCAAAAAAAATGTTCTGCTCATTAGATTAAGATCAATTTTAGATCGATCTTACACCTCTCTGAAAGAGGAACCCAATACAAATATTGGTATCTTCATCTGAGCATCACAACATGGAGTTTGGACCCAGTTGTCCAATTTTAACACTCCCTCTCAACTAGGCAAAACTCCATCCACCTGTGCAATCAAACATCGTGCGTCATCCCGTCGTAACTTGCTTTGCTGGCCTCCTTATTTCAGAACAGAAGTGGGTCAGTGATAAAGACATCATTCCTCGGTTGACAGATTCAGCCCAGAGGTCCGAAACCTCTATCAGACTCGCAAAGAGTCTCATACCAACCCGAAGTTGGTTTACCTGACCCGAAGTCAGTAGGAGGTCCAAAACCTTGCTTGGACTTAAGAGAGTCATATATACTAACCCGAAGTTAGTCTCACTGACCTGAAGTCTGTTGGAGGTCCGAAACCTCATATGGACTCAAAGAGTCACATACCAACCTGAAGTTGGTTTATCTGACCCGAAGTCAATAGGAGGTCCGAAACCACACTAGACTTGATCCCAGATCAAGTGGTTGGACACTTGTCATCCTAGATAGAGAGTACGACAATCTTTGATGCGTCCATCAGTCTTTGCTACTAGTCTCTAGCTTTTCCCATCTCATTGGTCAAATGAGAGGTACTTCCCATGAGTCCGGAACTCAAATGGGTATGATGCATACGGGGCACAAATCATGAGAGACGAACCAACTCAATCATCATGGTGGGGCCCAAGCACACCAACAAGGTTCGGCAAGCCTAGCCCTGTGGTTGCTTATAGCTCCAAGAAGCTATCCCCAAAGCCCCCCAGAGCTCCCAAAGCTCATCTTCCAACATGACCCTCAGAATAGGGTCATTCCACGATTCCAAGATTCTCACGGAAGGTTAGGAACATGACCTTCCCCAAGGGCATAGTGAGAATATCCGCGACCTGCTCATCAGCTCCTATGATCGAGCCTTACGGCGCCTCGCTGTACCATATCCCGGATAAAGTGGTACCAGCCATCAACATGCTTGGATTGATCGTGGAAAACAGGATTCTATGACAAACGAATCCCCCTCTAGTTATCGCAAAGGATAGTGGTGGCATCTAGCACATGCTCGAACAGCTCACTTAAGAGCTTTCGCAACCAAGTGACTTCATAACAGGCCATACATGTTACAATGTATTCAACCTCAGCGGTGCTCAAGGCTACCGACTTCAGTTTCCTGCCCGAAGCAGATCTACGTGTGAAGTTGCATCTAGATGTGCTCTTGCAATCCACCACACGACCAGCCCTATCTGCATCAGTATAACCAAGGAGTGTCATGCTCCTGGCAATGTATCTCAGCCCAAGGTCTATCGTGCCCCAGAGATATCTCAAGAGTTTCTTGGCACCAACCCAGTGAATGTTATGATCAACCATGTGTTGACTCAAAATGTTCACTACAAAACATATGTCCGGATGGGTGTTCACTAAGAACATCAGGGCCCCTATGAGTTGACGATACTCAGTAGGATATGTCAATACGGGCCCAGCAGCGCTGCCACTCAACTTCTTGAATTTGAGCTCCATCGGTGTTGACACAGACTTGCAGTCCACCATACTAAATCTTTCCAGAAGCTTCACAATGTGTTTTCCTTGAGAAAGGAAAATCTCGCCAGGTCTCTGCCAGAACTCCAGGCCTAGAAAGTAGTGCATCAGTCCTAGGTCTTTCATCTCAAACTCAGCAGCGAGCTCCCTCTTGCACTGATGAAAGAGAGGGTCAGCACCTGTCAGGAAGAGGTCGTCCACATACAGCACCAGAATGAGAGGCTTCTCTCTATGAACCTTGAAGTAAAGGTTCAGATCAACATTACTACGAGTGAAGCCCAGCTTCATCAGGTAGCTATTTATCCTCTCGTACCAAGCTCTGGGTGCTTCCTTCAACCCATAGAGGGCTTTCTTCAACCTGCAGACATGGGTGTCCTGATCCTGGACTTCGAACCCCAGAGGTTGCTCCACATACACCTCTTCCTTTATCGCACCATGCAAAAGTGCGGTCTTCACATCCATCTGATGAAGACTCCATCCTTGCGTAGCAGCAAGGGCTATGATAGATCGGATGGTGGTCACAGGTGCAAATATGTCATCATAGTCTATGCCTTCTTTTTTTAGAGAAGCCACGGGCAACGAATCTTGCCTTGAGCTTTTCAGCACTTTCATCAGATCCATGCTTGATCTTGTAGAGCCATTTCGAGGTGACAATTGCTTTGTCCTCCGGTCTTGGAACCAAATCCCAAACATCATTCTTCATTATGGACTCATACTCTTCGTGCATAGCATCCTTCTAGACTTGATGTGTTACGGCTTCCTCAAAAGATCCAGGCTCGGATTGTTCAATAGTACTCATGGCTGCTAGATACCCTTGGTATCTACTCGGCTTCTTGCTTTCATAGAATGTCCCCCTTGGGGCCATATGTCCCTCAACATCCTTGAGAGTGTCCCTGAGCCATGATTGTCTCTTTCCCAGTGAAGGAGATGGATCAATTGGGTCCATTGGTCCTTCAACATCAGGCATTGTCTCATCCTTTGGTTCCTCTTGATTTCTAGGCCTTGCTTTATGACCTTCCTCAGATCTCGGAAGATTGACTACTTTCCTCAAGGAAGTATCTTCATCAAAGGTGACATCGTGGCATATCTCCACTTCCCTTTGACCAGGCACATAGAATCTATAAGCCTTCAAAGTTTCATTGTAGTCCACAAACATTGTGGTCTCCCTCTTGATGCTAGCTCCTCTGCAAAAGTTCTTGAACTCGTTCGTCTCATATTCAGTGCCATTATTTGTCTGTCGAATAGCATCTCATGTCATTGCTCCCAGTGGACTTCCTCCAACCTGGTAGAGTGTATCAATTCTAGACCCAAACGTGATAGCTTCCTTGAAGCTCTTCTTCCACATGCACACCTTTCCATCAGTGAATGCCACATTGAAACCTTTGTCTTCCATGGCTGAAATAGACATGAGGTTCTTCTTCAAATTAGGTACATAGAGTACATCGTGTAAGTGGAGGACTTGACCTTGAGACAAGTGGAGGGTCACAGTCCCTGTCCTTTTCATGGGATATGTGGCATTATCTCCAAGGATAATTTCCAGATTAGTATCCTTCTCAACCATTTCAGAAAGTGCTTCTTTGAACCCAGTGATGTGCCTTGAAGCACCACTATCTATCAACCAGACATCCATAGTGTCGGGTGGAGATGCAGCAGAGAGGGCAGATACAAGAATGAATTCATTTCTTTTATCAACAACATTAGATTCCTCATACCTGGAATTTCTTGACCTTTTGAAAGGTTGATCATTTTCGCCGGAGGGAGCCTTCCCCTTTCACTGGAACCTGTTGTTCCTTTGATTGCCATCCCTCCGGTTGTTGTTGTTGTCATCACCATCGGGAGAATCCTTCTTGAAAGGACATTCTCTAGCATACTGACCAGGCCTATGACAAGTGAAGCACTTGCCCTTCTTTCCTTGAGCCCCTGCTTTAACTTTGTTCTTTGGGCCACCAGAGTTCTTTCTAGAATGAGCAGTGTATGCAGCATTTCCTTCATTTCCATACTCCTCCATTCTTGATTCTTCTTGAATGCATCTTGATAGTACTTCGTCAAAGTCAGGTATCACCTTATTATTTATAATGGTAGTGTTGAACACATGCCATTCAGATGAGAGCCCTCCAAGTGCGGTGAGTACCATTTCTCGATCAGCTATTGTCTCCCCAATAGCCAGCAAATTGTTCCTGATCTCGGTCAACTTCAGAAAGTGTGATTGGACAGACTCATCCCTGCCCTTCTTCAAATTCTTTTATTGATTCTTGAGGAATAGTACTTGATTTGCATTGTTGGCCTTGAACATGAGGACCAACTTATCATACATCTCTTTGGATGTGCTCAACTCAGAGATGTAGGCCACCAGACTTTTATTAATGGATTCCCTGATCATCAGCATTGCTTTGATCTCCCCCTTCTTGTACTTTGTTTTGGCAGCAGCAATAGCAGTGGATGGAGGTTCTTGGATTTTACCCTGCACATAGTCCATGACATCTTGGTCTTCCAATTTGAGATCCAATATCATCTTCCAAGCATGGAAGTCATCCTTCCTAGTCAATTTGTCATCCTCCTTGAAGCCATAGTTTGTGGAACCCATTTTCCTCTTCGGTGATTGCAACAAATAGGGCTTGTCTTCACCTCAGCTCTGATACCATGTAAATTTATGTAGATGTTCTATGCTTGATGCAAATTTACTTTTCACCACAGCAATAACATAAACAATCAAGTAAAATGTTGATAGAACATACCAATGGATCTATAGAAGACAAACCAGAAATAGAAAAAATGTGGTGGTGCGTTACGGCGGTCAATAGGATGCTTCAACCACCAAAGTCTCGACAATCGGCCAACAGCATATTGTCTGTGACCCTCAAACTCGCCACGGTCAGCGAAAGTCAACGCCGAAAAGTAATGATGCACAACGGCGACAACACCGACAACACCGGCATGATGGTAGCAACGGCAACAACAACGGCAATGACAACAACGGCTTCGTCCCAGCTACTTTCCCACGTGTGAGCTTGACACCCGAAGCTCATACTAAATCAAGGAGGAGATGATGTGTGAGGATGAGATGAGTGAAAAGATCCTCAATGTTGACTCTATTTATGTCTCAATCAACGAATTATTGTGACTTGTCTATGGAGAGACATAAAACAACAAAATTTGACACACGCCAACAGAGTATTAAAAATAAATTCAAAATAAATGTTCTGCTCATTAGATTAAGATCAATTTTAGATCTATCTTACACCTCTCCGAAAGAGGAACCTAATACAAATATTGGTGTCTTCATCTGAGCATCACAACATGGAGTTTGGACCTAGTTGTCCAATTTTAATGCTTGTACTCCTTAGATCTGGAAACATTTCTCGAGTCTACTATCCCTGCCCCTCAGTGCAACGAAATCACTGGATCTCTCTATGGCAACTTAGCGATGCTACGCTGAGAATTCGATCTCCCAACAAAATCGATCTCTGCAAATCTCAAGTGTGTTCTCCAAGTCCCGATCGAGCTCCTTCTTATAATCTCTGGTTGACATATAAACGGCCAAGATTAGATCTTAATCAATGGCTCAGTGTTAAATTTAGATAACCATGGTGTGTTTTATGCTTAATGCAAATTTACTTCAAAATTTCATAGGCCCGATTCAAATTAGCAATCACATAACCATGAAAGTAAAATGCGTACAGAACACAATAATAGATCAACAGAAGACAAGCCAATAATATAAATCAGATTTTACAATTTTTCTTGTCCAACAAAGATATAGGACAGTGTGCGTTACGACAGTCAATAGGATGCTTCAGCCAGTAAAGAATTTCTAAGAGCAGTCCACCCTCCAAGTGTCACACCCACAACCCTCAAAGACAGCTCATCAAAAGTCAATGCTGGTCAACCAAAATCCAAAGAAGAAAAGTCAACACAGAACAGTCAACAGAAAGTCAACACTGCATATTAGGGCTTCGGTCAAACTGCATATGTTCCTTTGATTTTTGTGCCCAGTTGTACTACCTTCAGAAATCGGAGTTTGAACAAAATTTTGAGGTCAAACGGTCAAGTGTTGACCACGGTCAATGCTGGTCAACGCTCAGTAAAACAACCCTAAAGAGATCAGCGGGAAAAAAACAGCTTCAACATCACACGTGTGAGGGAAAGAGGCCTCCAAAGGCTATCGAACCAATCAGATCAAAATGAGAGAATGTGTGATGTGTTGATGAGCAAATGACCTGCAAGACTCTCCAATTTATATCCATCAATGAGGGTGTGTGACACATCTATTAGGCTTGTGAGCCTACATTACGAATCTGGCTGACCTTGCACATGTGTGGAAAATAAAGTCAAAATATATCTTCTGTTCATCTAAACAAGATGATCTTTAGATCAATCTTGCACCTTTCCGAAAGAGGAATCCAACAAAAATATGACCATCATCCTAAGAGCAGTGCAACATGGAGTTTGGACGTAGTTGCCCAAAATTGACACTCCCTCTTAACTAGGGAGAACTCCATCTTCCACCTGTGCCATCCATCAATACCATCGTGTACTATCATCTAGCTTGTGTGACATCCTGCCGTAACTTGCTTTGCTGGCTCTTCTTCTCAAATTGAACAAAAGGTGAGTCACAAAGACATCACACTCAGCTGACTCGAAGTCAGCTTAGACGTTAAAACCTCACTTGGACTCAAAAAAGTCTCATACTAACTCAAAGTTAGTTTACTGACCCGAAGTCAGTTTAGAGGTAAGAACCTCATCAGACTTGATCCCAAATCAAGGTGTTGGACACGTGTCATCCTAGACATAGAGAGTAAGGCAATCTCTAATGTGTCCATTGGTCTTGCTATTGGTCTCTATCCACATTTCCCACCTCATTGGCCAAATGAGAGGTACCTCCCACGAGTTTGAAACTCCATGGGTAGGATGTGTGTGGGGCATAGATCAAAGAGAGGTGAACCAACACAATATCTTAACGATGGGGCAGAAGCACAACAAGGTTCGACAAGCCTAGCCCCGTGTGTGCTTATAGCTCCAAGAAGTTATTCCCAAGCCCCTTGGAGTTCCCAGAGCTCATAGTCCAACTCAAGAAGAATCCTCAGAATAGGGTCTTTCCACGATTCCAAGCTTCTCATGAAAGGTTAGGAACTTGACCTTCCCCAGGGGCTTCGTGAGAATATCCGCGACCTGCTCATCAGTTCCTATATGATCGAGCCTTACGGCGCCTTGCTATACCATATTCCGAATAAAGTGGTACTTGATATCAATATGCTTGGATTGATCGTGGAACACAGGATTCTCAGAAAGACGAATCCCACTCTTGTTATCACAAAGGATAATAGTGGTATCTAGCACATGCCCAAACAGCTCACTGAAGAGCTTTCGCAACCAAACAACTTCACAACAGGGCCATACTTGCTGCAATATATTCGGCCTCAGCGGTGCTCAAAGCCACTGATTTTTGTTTCCTGTTCATCCAAGATATCGAAGCAAAACCCAAGGTGCAAAAACATCCAGATGTGCTCTTGCGATATACCACACTGCCAGCCCAATTGGCATCAGTATATCCATGGAGTCTCAAACTCTCGGCAGTGTATCTCAGCCCATGGTTGATTGTGCCCCAAAGATATCTCAATAGATTCTTGGCACCAATCCAGTGAATGTGATGAGGATCAACCATATGTTGACTCAAAGTGTTCAAGACAAAACATACGTCCGGATGGGAGTTCACTAACAACATCAGGGCCCCAGCGACATTTCCACACAACTTCTTAAAGTTGAGCTCCAACAGTGTCGACACAAACTTACAGTCCACCATACCAAATCTCTCCAACAACTTCACAACATATTTTCCTTGAGAAATGAAAATCTCGCTTGGACTTTGCCAGACCTCCAAGCCTAGGAAGTAATGCATCAGTCCTAGGTCTTTCATCTCAAACTCGGAAGCTAGATCCCTCTTACATTGATGAATGAGAGGGTCAACACCTGTTAGGAAGAGATCGTCCACATGGACAACTAGAATGAGATGCCTTTCTCTATCAACCTTAAAATAAAGGTTTGGATCAGCATTACTTTGCGTGAAGCCCAGCTTCATCAAGTAGCTATCTATCCTCTCATACCAAACCCTAGGGGTTTGCTTTAACCCATAGAGGACTTTCTTCAACCTGCATACATAGGTGTTTCTATATTGGACTACGAACCCCAGAGGTTGCTCCACATAAACCTCTTCCTTTATTGAACCATGCAGAAAGGCAGTCTTCACATCCATCTGATGGAGACTCCATCCTTGCGTTGGAGAAAGGGCAATGATAGATCGGATGGTGGTATAGCGGGCGACAAGTGCAAATATATCGTCATAATCTATTCCTTCTTTTTTTAGAGAAGCCTCGAGAAACAAATATTGCCTTGTAATTTTCAGCACTACCATCAGATCCATGCTTGATCTTATAGAGCCATTTCGAGGTGACAACAGATTTGTCCTCCGATCTTGGGAGCACTTCCCAGACATAATTTTTCATAATGGACTCATATTCTTCGTGCATAGAATCCTTCCAAACTTGATGCTTTACAGCTTCTTCAAATGATCCAGGCTCAGATTGTGCTATTGTACTCATGGCTAATAGAAACCCTTGGTATCTATTCAACTTCTTGCTTTCACGAAATGTCCCCCTTGGGGCAATATGTCTCTCGACATATTCAAGAGTATCCCTTAGCCATGAGGGTCTTCTCTTATTTGAAGGAGGTGGATCAATAGGATCCATAGGTCCTTCAACATCAGGCATCGGTTCATCCTTTATTTCTTCCTGCTTCCCTGCTTCTTCATCTTCTTTATCTTCCTTGCAGCTAGGAAGATTTCTTACTTTCTTGAGGGCAACATCTTCATCAAAGGTGACATCGTAGCATAGTTCCACTTTTCTTTGAACAGACACATAGATTCTATATGCCTTTGAAGTTTCACTATAGCCCACAAACATTCCCTTCTTTCCAGAAGCATCTCTTTTCTTTTAGGACAAGAAAGTAAACAGGACAACCAAAAACTCTAAAATGAGAAACATCATGTTTCTTACCAGAGAAGACTTCTTCGGGAGTCTTGGAGTCC
Organism: Pinus albicaulis; assembly: GCA_034641835.2. NCBI lineage: Eukaryota > Viridiplantae > Streptophyta > Pinopsida > Pinales > Pinaceae > Pinus > Pinus albicaulis. Next base: position 795,234,170 of record CM076576.1, on the reverse strand, counting down.
AGAGCGGAATGTGGGCATCTATTTTGAACGTACATAGCAACGTTTGCAGCTTCTCCCCATAGAAACTTTGGAAGACCTTGGTCACATAGCATGGCGCGGGCAGCTTCCACAATGATCCTGGTCTTTCTTTTAGCAACACCATTTTTCTCATGAGTATACACAGTTGTGGTCTCCCTCTTAATGTTAGCTTCACTAAAAAATTCATTTAATTCATTTGACTCATACTCGGACCCATTGTTGGTCCTCAAAACTTTGATTCTCTTCTCGGTTTGATTTTCCACCAAGGCCTTGAAGGTACGAAACCATTTGAATGCTTCGTCCTTCTTCTTCAAGAAATATATCCAAGTCTTGCGGGAGAAGTCATTTGTAAAAGTCATGTAATAGGAACATCCTCCCAAGGATGTCATGGGCAGCATACCAAATAAATCAGAATGTATCAACTGTAAGATATCAGTTGTCTTTGTGACACTTGAGGGGAATGGTCCCCTTGTATGCTTCCCTTTGGCACAACCCTGACATATACCTTCATGATCATCTTTAAATTCAGGCATCCCTGTCACCACCTTCCTTGCTTCAGGAAGGGCTTTGTAATGAAGGTGCACAAACATCCAGTGCCATAACTCTGTTTGAAGCTATGTTGTAGGAAATGTCCTCCCCATCCTCGTTTTAGGAAAAAAGCGAAACGGAAACGGGGAAACCCGTACCGTACGGCCGGGAATGAAAACGCATTTCCCGGCTGTACAACTGCGTTTTCTCCCAAAACAACGTTAATTTTTTTTTTTGGGATTCGTGCAATGTATTATTATTTTATTCGTTTTATTTGTGCCTTGGATGCTTCTAGATGGATTTCTAAAGTTATTGAAAGGGGATTTTCCTCATTCTCTCGTCACACGAATTGAACAATTCGTTTCACTCGGAGAAGAGTGATTTTGGAGAGGAGAAAGGAGGAAGAGAGTAGTGCTTCAGCTTGGGTGATTTCACCATTGAGCAAAGGAGATTTCAGTAGCAAGAGAAAGAGATTTGAGGAGCAGATTTGGAGTGCGAAGCTTCCAGCTACAACATTCTTGGTTTTTGGCTTAGCTACAACCATATTTCTCTTGTTTTTTATGGCATTTTGGGGTAGCTTTAGCTACAGAAAATTAATTTGGGTAAGAAGCATTCAATTTCTTGGTTTTTTCTCATTGTTTTGTCTATTTTTCGAGGGTTTATGCTACCAAAATTATTAAAAAAAAATAAAAAATATTTATAGATATGTTTTTTTATTTTTTTTGCAGCAATGGTTTCTTCCATCCAAGGTTCAAGTGCAAACCCCAAGGCCAACCCAAGGACTGAATATTATCCTCTTTGGAGGCATGTTGTGAAGTTGCAAAGATGTGGAGGTGGTGGCTCATGGGAATGGTGGTGTACTCTTTGCAATAATTCTTACAAGGGCTCTTACCCAAGAGTGAAGGCACATCTTTTGCATGGAGGAGGACTGCAGGTTGCATGAAAACATCAGACCCTATGGCAAGGAGGGAATATCAAAGATAGCAAGATTAGGGTGATGGAATCAAAAGAAAGCATGATGATTTTAGTCAAGTAGCTAAAAATCCAGCAAACAGTAAGCCAAGGATTGTAATTGAAGCAAGGAAGAGGAGAGGCACTCAACAACCAGAACAACTACCATCCAGAGATGCATCTGGTACAGTTCAAGATAGCAGGATTGCTAAATTGGGGAATGTGCAAGGAAGAGAAGAAGTTGATTCCAGAGTGGCTCGGTGCATCTATGCATGTGGTATCCCATTCAATGTTGTTCGCTCCCCTTACTAGAAAGATATGATAAGGGCAGTTAACAAAGCTCCTCAAGGGTACAAGGGGCCCAACTATGAGAAAGTTAGAACTCAACTTCTAAAAATTGAGAAGGATCTTGTGGAGGATGAGCTATCACCAATTCGTTCTTCTTGGAGTAGCTCTGGGGTTCCCATAGTCTCAGATGGATGGATAGATACAAGGCGTAGACCATTGATAAATAGCATTGCCACTTCACCAAAAGGAGCAATGTTTCTAAAGGCGGAAGACTTCTCGGGAGAGGTAAAAGATGCACAATTCATTGCAGATGTCATTATCAAATCTATTGAACAAGTTGTTCCTAACAGGGTGGTGCAAGTTATTACGGATAATGCACCGGTATGCAAAGCTGCAGGTTTGATTATTGAGGGGAGGTATGACCACATCTTTTGGACACCCTACATTGTCCACAATCTAAATCTGATCTTAGAGGAGATCGACAATAAAGTTCCATAGATAAAGGAACTCACAGGGGAAGCAAGGGAAATTGTGAAATTCATCACCAACCACCACCAGTCTCAAGCAATATTTCAAGAGTACTCCAAATTGGAGTTGTTAAAAGTCGCTGAGACAAGATATGCCTCAAACTTCATAATGTTGCGCCGCCTTGTTGAGGTTAAGCAAGCATTAGTGTCTATGGTGGTGAGTCAGCTTTGGGCCGAGTGGAGATAAGCAGATTCAGAGCGAGGATCTGCGGTGCATAGATTGTGCCTTGATGAGGATTGGTGGAGCAAGATAGATTTCTTGCTAATGTTCACAAGCCCTACATTTGAGCTTCTTCGGAATGCTGACATGACCAACCTTTCTTAGGAGAGGTATATGATGGCATGGATTCCATGGTTGAAAAAACTATGGAAATAATTTCGCAGGAGTTGCCATAACTTTTGTTTGTAGACGGTCAGTTTGCCGAATTAATCAAGAGAATCATTATTGACAGGTGGAACAATTTCAACACTCCATTACATACTTTAACACATGCCTTGAACCCAAAATTTTATGATGAGGAACTTATTGCTCAAAGCAATGGGAAGAGGAAGGAACACCATAAGGATAGAAAGGTGGCTAATGGGGTGAAAAAATCCCTTATGAGAATTTTTCCAGCACATCTACATAGGGAGGTGAAGGAAGAATTTGTCAGTTTTGCTGCAGGTATAGATGATTATTCAGATATATCATCTTTGGAGGAGAGAAGCACCATGAATCCAATTAGGTGGTGGATTTTTCATGGAGCAAATGGTGTACATTTGCAAAACCTTGCCATTCGTGTCCTTTCACAAGTGGCAAGCTCTTCATCAACAGAAAAGAATTGGAGCACCTATGGTTTTATTCATTCTATGAAGTGCAACAGGTTGAGCTCACAGAAGGTAGAGGATCTTGTTTATGTGCACTCCAACCATCGACTTGCATCTTGTAGGGGTCCAGAATATGGCAATGGTCCATCTAAGGAGTGGGATTTGGATCCACAAAAATGGCCTTGAATATTGAGGACTAGGATCATAGAAGTGGAATTGGCCAAACATCTTCTTCAACTACACCATCCACTGCTGAGCATGCTTCTACTGCTATATTTGATGAGGATTCTGATAATGAGTATTAGTCTTTTGACTTTATTGTACTTGCAGCCTCATATATATAATAAAGGCTGATTTTGAGATTTTGATATATAATAAAGGTTGGTTTTGGATATTCCGATATTGCTAGTTTCATTATGTGTCTGTTATCAATGATCATTCATGAGTAAATGTATTGTAACTTGTAAATTTGTAATAGTTTATGCTTTGAATTTATGATTTATCATGTATGTTTTAAACTTGTATGATTTCACATAACATTTCTTAAATGTCCTAAATTCTAATATAAATTTAAATTATATATATATATATATATACACTGTGTTTCCCCATTTCGTGCAATTTAGGTTTGAAGAGTTGTATCGCATGACATAGCCCCCAATGGACTTCCTCCAACCTGGTAGAGTGTATCAACTCTAAAACCAATAGTAAGAGCTTCCTTGAAGTTCTTCTTCCAGATACGTACCTTTCCATCAACGAAAACTGCCTTGAATCCTTTGTCTTCCATTTCCGAAATAGACACAAGGTTCTTCTTCAAATCAGTTATGCACAACACATCTTGTAAATGGAGGACTTGACCTTGAGATAGATGAAGGGTCATAGTCCCTGTCCCTTTCACGGGATAGGTGGCATTATCTCCAAGGATAATTTCCAGATTAGTATCCTTCTCAATCAAATCAAAGAGGGCTTCTTTATAACTAGTGAGTTGCCTTGAAGCACCACTATCAATCAACCAGACATCCAGGGTATCAGGAGGAGATGCAACAGAGAGGGCAGATACAAGAATAAATTCATTTCTCTTATTATCAACAACATTAGACTCATCGTACCTGGAATTTCTTGACCTGTTGAAAAGTTTTCCATTTCCACTACAATCAAAGGCAGCCTTCCTTGTTCTTTTGAACTTGTTGTTCCTTTGATTGCCATTCCCCCTGAAGTTGTTGTTGTCATCATCCCTGTCAGAGTCCCTTCTATTGGGGCACTCTCTTGCATAGTGACTAGACTTGTTACAAGTGTAACATCTTCCCTTCCTTCCTTTGGGCCCCGCTCTACCATGGTTTTGATTTCTTGGGCCACCATGGTTCTTCTTCTTTGCATGAGCAGCGAAGGCAGTAGGGTCACCTCTATTTCCTTTAGAGGGATGATATCTCTCCCATCATTCTTGTCTCCTCTTGAGTGCATATAGTCAACAATTCATCAAAATCAGGAATCATATTATTATTAAGAATCATAGTATTAAATACATACCAGTCTCGTGGAAGTCCTCCAAGAGCAATGAGAACGAGCTCTCGATCAACTACTTATTCTCCTACGGTAAGGAGATCATTCTTGATTTCTGTGAGCCTCATAAAATATATAAATCTTCCCCTGCACATAGTCCATGACATCTTGATCTTCTAATGCCAAATCCATGTACATCTTCCATGCATGATAATCAGACTTGTCAGTCAACTTATCATCAGACCATTGTTCCTTGACAAGACTTCTTCTTCGATGATTGCTTTTCACACTATCTTGGGCTTTGTCTTCACCTCAGCTCTGATACCATGTTAAATTTAGATAATCATGGTGTGTTCTATGCTTAATGCAAATTTACTTCAATCTTTCTTAGGCCTGATTCAAATTAGCAATCACATAACCATGAAAGTAAAATGTCGATAGAACACAATAATAGATCAATAGAAGACAAGCCAATAATATAGATCAGATTTTACAATTCTTCTTGTCCAGCAAAGATATAGGATAGTGTGCATTATGGCAGTCAACAAGATGCTTAAGCTAGCAAAGACTTTCTTAGATCAGCCAACCCTCCAACTGTCACACCCACAACCCTCAAAGACAACTCATCAAAAGTCAACGCTAGTCAAACAAAAGTCAACTCAAAAAAGTCAGCGCATGACAGTCAACAGAATGTCAACATTGTAGATTAGGGTTCAGTCAAACCACTCCTTTTCCCTAGATTTTTGTGCCCACCTGTATGGCCTTCATAAATCAGAATTTCAGCAAAATGTTGAGGTTAAATAGTCAAGGGTTGATCACGATCAATGTTGGTCAACGCTCAGCAAAACAACCCTAAATAGATCCGTAGAAAATCAACAGCTTGAGCTCCGCATGTGTGAGGGAAAGAGGCCTCCAAAGGCTATCGAACCAATCAGATCACAATGAGAGAATGTGTGATGAGTTGATGAGAAAATGACCTCCAAGACTCTCTAATTTATATCCATCAGTGAGGGTGTGTGACACATCTATTAGGCTTGTGAGCCTACATTACAAATCTAGCTGACCTTGCACATGTGTGGAAAATAAATTCAAAATATATGTTCTGCTTATCCAAACAAGATGATCTTTAGATCAATCTTGCACCTCTTCGAAAGAGGAATCCAACAAAAATATGACCATCATCATATGAGCTGTGCAACATGGAGTTTGTACCTAGTTGCCCAAAAATTAACACTTAGATTAACTTGAACTCGATCCACGCCTTTACCTAGAAGATTCACACCCAATTTAATTAATACTCTTTAATTAATCACATTCCCTAAGTTTAGACTTAGGAATACATTAAAAATGATTATTTATTTTAATTAAATCATCTCGGGGTGGAATTTTCCCAAACGATTTCTTGGTCTTGGAGAATGCATGTCTCTTAGACTCTCTGCAAAGTCTCGAGGCTAGAGCACATTTGATGCTACAAATATCAACATAACCATTTCATCTTGTAGATCTTCGCATTCTGGTTCCAACGAGCTATTACACCAAGGTGTTCTGTCAAGTATTCCTCTTGGAATGCCACCTTAAGTGTAATTAATTGAGTTAGGCACAGTGATAATCCTGTTTTACAGAAATTATCAGAATGTAATGGAATAAGAAGCAAGTTGTGCAGAATCAATCCTTATGATGGAATATGGCCCCATAAATCATCTCCAAAAGCCCGTAGCCCACTGATGAAGTAAACCTGCACTTGTGACCTATCTGCCTCCAACCCTAAAAGTCCATCCTAACCATGCCATAAGAACAGCATAAAAAGTAACATCATAAATCTTCTCGCCCCAAGATTTATTTCTCTTGAGCAATCTAAACCTGTGGACCAGTTTAGGGGCCCAATGCAACTGAAACCTAATACCTAGATCTCGTACAAACCACTGGGTGAATCTATGCCTCTGAGTCAACCCACCATGAAAGGACCCCTTAATGCCCGGATCCTAGACCAATTTATGACTATCATCAACAAATCCTCTCGGTTCCCAATGCCACCAAGAACAGGTGCCAATGCTCCATGGCTTCTGCTGCACTATGCTCCAAATTGAGAATATCGTGTCACCAATAGGATACCAACTAATGTTCTCTCGCCAATCCACACCGTGGCAAGGATTGAATGGACGTGCACCTAGATATGGTACCTTTCCACTGAGTTTCACCATGCTCAACTCATGCAGCTTTGCCCAACCAATCAACCGAATATGTCTAGGAATCCCTGCCTCTCTCCCTATAAGTGGGCAACCTATGCTACACGCCATGTCTATGTACTCCTAGAGAGGGTTGCTGCCTGGAAATATTGTAGCTTCGCTAGTTGTCATTGCATCTACTTACACCTCATCAGTAGGTAGACCCAAAGATGGATGCACGACTATCTCCAAATGAGCCTCCCTCATCTGACCAAAAACTCCATGCTCCACCGCTCCACTCGTCACCTACAAAATTGGTCTGTCAGGTCCCAACACCTCCTGATGACCCATGTCTGCAAATACTACCTCCTTGGTGGTTGTCTGCACATCTGCCTGCTCCTCATCAATGGCTGGCCCCAAGGATGTATGCATATCCTCCTCCATTATGGGGTCAACATGAGTCATCAACTGACTCTCCAAAGATGGCCCATCATGCGCACTGTGCTGCACTATGTGATGCTCATGCTAAATGGGAACAAGTTGCTTCTCATCAATCTCTACCAAACATGGATGCATCTCTGAGTTGTTGTTAACAACTCCCCCTAACTGCTCATGCTCCTCAGAGGTGTCCATGGACTCAACTATAGAAGAAGAATCCTCATCCTAAAAGTTAGAAGGAATCTCCTCTTGATCTCCTCCTGATCTCCCCTGCCGTCTCCTCGGTGTCAACCATGCATTAGTGGTTAGGTCCCCAAGGTCCCTTGCAGGTGAAGCAAAGACCCTTCCTCCTCAGCTTATTCTTACTGCATGATCCATCAAACCTAAGCAGCTCCTCCCTGGTCAATTGTCTTCTGAAGAACCCAATGTTCTTCTCAACCAACCTTTTGGCTAGTTCATAATCAGCGGGTGAGACCAGATGTTCTCTCCTCCAAATAGTCAGATCACTACAAATCATGACTGTCGGATTATAAGTTACAAATGTACATGGTAAAGAAACACACTTTACCTAACTCTACACTAGACTAAGTTATTCTTAACTATTTCCTATGTGTTGGAATATCCTAGACAATCTAATCTGCAACTCCCTGCAAATGGCTTCATGACCTCCCAGACATCAAGACAAAAATGAACTGCATATGTGTTATGACTACGTCATGATGACGTTTCCTAATGCTAAAGAAGCATTGGAACATTTGGAGAATCAGGTTGTCACACTCCAAATCAAACATGATGTCATAATATTTAACCAGGGCCATGACTTTTAGAATCTCAAGCTCTTTTGCAAATGTAGGACCCTCACTGTTATCCAAGTCCTAAAAGGTCTCTACTACAGTATGAATACTCTCCTCATTATAACATCATTGTAAGGCGGTATAGGTGCGGTCAGCATCGTGATACTGCTAAGGCAGGGGGAAACTAGAAGTGTGACCCCTTCACAAGGGTACTCCAAGAACTTGTTTTGTATTAGGGCAAGCATAGTTGGTTTTAGGGCCCAAATTAGTTTCTTCCCATCTGACTGATCTACCTTGGAAAGGAGCGAAGCTAGTTCTTCCAATTTAAGAAGGGATTTCACCGTGACTCTCATATGTTTCAAATGTGTCCCAAGTGCAAGGATTTTGTGTCCCAAATCATGTTATTTCTGAGGTTTCTCTTGATGTAGCATAGTATCTCCCTGGAGAAGGATTTATTGATTACTGTTGCTAGTTTACTTAGGGGTTTTATGAAGGTCTCATCCATGCTTCTAGTCCAATGGTGACAAACACATCAAGTTGTTTTATACATGACTCTAACTGAAAACCAGTAGCAGTACATACATCACTGAGGCAACTATATGTGGTTCTTGCTGATTTTTACAATGGACAACCTGCATAAACATGATGACTATTATGACACAATTTTTCCACAAACCCTAGTAGACCACAACAAGCTCCACATACCAATGATAATACAGGGTTTCTTTAGCAAGCTACAACAATATTTTGACCCAATTCCTTAGCAAACATGTACTTCGACTCAATCTGCTATCACTATCTCAAATATGAATCATAGTGGTAGGAGAAATAAAAAACTAGGCTTCAATACTAATCATTATATTATGTATTAGACTCGGAAATTGAAAGTAACATTCTTATAGGCATCAAATTCATTACATTTAAACCCAAAAATTATATGACAATCCACCATTAATAATCTTCAAATTTGGTTGGAAATTACAGAGAGATAGAACATGATATGTGTGTGGGAAGGTACGTTATCATAGGATTATGTAGATGCAATTGATTGAGATCAACTATAGGAGAACCAATTTTGCCTTCCAATCAACCCAACATAGCTTGATCTCTGCTTTTCAAGCTTCCTTCTCGATTCTCCAAGGGAAATCAAACTCTGCTTCAAGGAATACTAATACCAGATATCCACTATAGCAAACCCTGGTGCCAAGATTATGAAAATAAATTGTGGGCATGGCCTCCTCTTCAAATGAGTTTTTGTAGGCATAAGAAAGCTTAAAAATGTCATACCATTCGATGGATCCTTGAAGTACTAGTCATATCCTTGAGATGATCAACATAGATACATTATTTCTAGCCATTGTATGCAGTTACACTACTGTAATTCGACCTTTTTGCTGAAGCAATTGGACCCAATTTAATACAATCTCCTTGGCATAATTAATTTAAGATCCCAACTTCATTATCGAGCTCAATAAATTTGGTCTATCGAATTGTCCTCTGTGATTGGCTTGACACGGCTTCACAATCTAGGTCACTCTTGTGAATTTTGTTGTTGTTCAATTGATTATAAGACTCAGTTCCCTAATTTAAATATATATATGCATTAACATTCAAGTATTTTTCCTACGCACTCCGATCTATAAATGTCCTTCGTATTAGTTGGCTACCATCACACAGGTAAAAGTGTATCGGTTCAAAGATTGATTACAGGTGAAATCGATTTAGCATATTTATGTAGGCTGGAAACCACACATGGAAAAAAAAGTACATTCTTCACTTATGCCCGTGCACAGCTTCGCACCACAAGAGTACGTGCACTATCAATCTGACTCGTCACTTCACAACGACTTGTACCTCTTGCTAATGAACAAGTAATTACGACTTCTAGAATTTGTGCCCACGACGTACTTGAAACAACTGCTACAGGGAGCGCCTTGGCAGCTAGAGAGGATTCCAATGGTGATGGTCAGAATCAATATTCACGCCTCCAAGGGAAATCAACAATTTCACAACCTCTTTATCCATTATCCCCACATTTCCTACCCTCGTACGCATTACTTAGCACATTGAATTGTATTCCACGATATTATTATCTGCCTGAAGCAGCTTTGTTTATCATTTCTTTCGCTGATGCGGCCTGCATGGCCCCCCACACAACCCACTGAGGCCCAACCTAACATAAGATGGTACGTTGTAGCAATTACATGTTCAAATTGGTCCTCTTACAACAGCTTCAGTTTTGGAGATAGAAACCCTCAGCCCTTGGTTTCGAACTGGCAAGACAAGCCCTATACTTAGAATAATGAACAAGTCAAATTACCGAATTTCGTGCTCCTTCACATAATCTTGAACACCTGGTTAACAATAATTATTGGATGGCCCTTTGAAAATTTAAACATTTATAGACTTTGGACCTTTGAAAAAGGTTTGACATATGAGCCCCTTTTAATAATCTGGACTTTTAATGAAAATTATTCACGGCCTCATTGAATGATTCAGGCAACTCGTTTAGATTTGTCGCACAAATATCCCTAATGAAATATTTTGCGGAAATCCAACTCAACCAAATTTACACCATAAAAATTTCCATTTGTTTAACAGAACATTGCCATGTAAAAATATAACCAATAGAATACAACAAATTAACAAGATGAAAAGGAACAATCTCAACTTTTATTATAATAGAAAACTAGGGTTTACATGTTGATACCTAAGTTGCACTGAAATGGATACGGGAATGGATACAGATACGGGGTATGAAACAGATACGACAAAATTTCAAAAAATTTAGATATGATACAACAAGGATATGACATATATATATATAGAAGAATTTCATATTACCATTCATCTTTTAGAATCTATATCTAAAAATACATAATCATCATCTTGAATTCAACATAAACAAATCATCATCATCAATTCAACATAAGCATTGTCATCATCATTAGTGATTATTATAATATTCAACATATTATCATCATCATTAGTAATGTAAACAGAAATGCTACAACCTTTGTGCTTTCGGGTACAACTCCTTCCAAGAACGTGTCATGCATGGCAGATGGTATCTATCTTCCTTGTATGGAAATTAAAAGGCCCGTGGGATCTTTGGGATATTCTTTCAGTACCTATTTGAGCTTTTCAATCTTCTAAACATCAACGTGGTCTCTTGACTATATGCAGGCAAAATATTGGCTAGGCAATATTTGTTATATTGGAGGGTGTTAGGTCCCTATATTACTAGTATAGTCCCTTATTGTTGTTAGTGTAGCCCCCTTATTGTTATTGTTGTACACATGTAACCCCCATATTGTTATTATTGTGCCCTTACATTATTATTGTTAGGTTGGCTAGGATTATATTGTGACCCCATAGACTCATATATATAGAGAGGAGGTTTTGTCATTTGTATCATCCAAGAATTGTTCATTTATGTAATGTAAAGGAGGTTTCCCCCTCGGACTGGCTTATTTCTAAGGCGTTTTTCTCTCTTTTCTTCTATTTTTGAGTTAGTTTCATAACATTTGGTATTAAAGCTTTGGATTCTAGGGTTTCGCTGCTCCAAACATGTCATCGTGGCATTTTCGCTATAATGTTTTTTATACGAAGGTTCAGAAGCTAAAAATTTTACCATGAAAAGCCAAAATCCTACGGAACTTTGTGTAAAAATTTCAGATATTGGTTCACAATATTTTCGGAGATATGATTTGTGGAAGTTATGATTTTTGCAGGATCCCGAATTTCATCTAAAAGAGGTCACCTTGGGAAAATCATCATAACTCTCTGTCTGAGCATCGGATTGGAATTATGTAAAACGTGGCTGAAATTGCACAGACTGTAGTTTCCTGTGTATCAATTTCAGAGCTGAAGGAAGAAATAGTGACACGTGGCACACCGTACAAGTTCACTCTACTAAACCAATCCATAATTAGGTCATTGTGGGAGATTGAGCATAATTTTGTCTTTAAGCATCCAAATCAGGTGAGACATGTGGCATTCGAAAGAAGATTCAGAGGGTTACTATAGGACCGAATTTCATATATTGAGGTTCTGAAATCACAGAGATAATTCAGTTTTAATATTGAGTACCTGAAAAGAAAGAAAAAGGTGTGTATTTTTTTTTCAAATTGCATAAGTCTTGTTTGAAAAAACAGTTTGAAGTGATTCCAAGGGCATATTGAAGCATAGATATCAGTATTGGGTTCTAAAATGCCCCCATAAAGAATTCAAAGCTCATTAAGCCCTAAGAATACTCTACTATGACTCATGAAGAGGAAGAAGTGCAACATGATATATCAAAATTACAAGAGCAAGCGCACCAAATTTCGCTCTCGCAAAGAGCATCAAAAAATGAAATAGAAGTTTTGAAGAAAGGCATTGAAGCCAAGATGGATGGTTTGAAGAAAGGCATAGATGAATGGCATGGAAGCTAAGATGGATGACATCGACGAAAAAATGAAAGACAACATGGAAGACATGAAGAATGATCTAAAAGCAAACATGGAAGGTTTGAAGGTTTGACAAAGTTGAGACAAACAATGATTCCTAATGGAGAAAAGATAATAGAGGAAACTCATGATGAGAACAAAATAAATGTTAATTGTGATTTCATAAACTCTAATGTTGGATGGAAGACCCACCATATTCCAAAGATGGATATGAGGAAGTTTGATGGCAAGGATCCTGTAACATGGATACTACAGATGGAGCAATATTTTGATCTCTATAATTTGTAAAACACAAAAGGTATACATTGCAACTTTACGTTTAGAAGAAAATACATTTTTATGGTATCGATGGCTTTGCTCTCATAAAAAAATTTGTCACTTGGTCAATTTTTACGGAGGAAATGATAGCACATTATGAGGATACAAAGAGCAACAACTTCTTTAGCTAATTGATAAATCTCAAACAAAATGGTTCAATGGTGGAGCACATTGAGGACTTCCAAAAATTGAATATAAGGGTAGCTAATATTCCAAAGTAACACAGGATTTATGTCTTCATAGGGACTTTAAAAGATAACATCCAACTTGAGGTTTGCCTTTGGGAACATGATTCATTGGAAAAGGCATTCAGGTTGGCAAGAAAAATTGAATGTAAAATTATGGCGACAAGGAAGCCTACCACTCACATCTATAAAGATGGAATTGTTGCTACTCCTAGACTTCCAGAACCTATAAAGTTGACACCACAACAATTGGAAGAAAAAAGAACAAAAGGGATTTGCTACAGTTGTGATAGAAAATACACTAAAGGTCATAAGTGTGTTGAGAAGAAATTATTTTACATCGATTGTGAAGAGGAGGAAGAAAATTAACAGGAAAATTCAAAAGAAGAGGATATACACCAAGAACCAACCCTAGAGAAAGAAGAAATGAGTCTGACCATATCCTGTAATGCATTGGCAGGAATTACCACTCCTCAAACTCTCAAGATAGAAGGACATATCAAGAAGAAAAGGGTAATAGTGTTGATTGACTCGGGTAGTACCCATAATTTTATTCATTGTAAGGTAGCCAAGGAATTGAATTGCTTCCTATACCCAACACCAAAATGTCAAGTGATGGTTGCAAATGGAGAAACTTTAAATTTCTCTGGAAAATGCCATAATATCAAACTAACAGTGGGGGAATATGTATTGAATAGTCCAATGCTTTCCATTCCAATGGGAAGTGTTGATGTTGTACTAGGAGTACAATGGTTAGAATCTTTGGGGATTGTAGCTTTTAATTTTCAAAAACTTTATTTGAATTTTTTTTCAGAAGGAAAGGAAGTTGAATTACGGGGTATTGCAGGGATGCCAAGAAAGATAATAAGCTCTAATGTCATGACAAAGCTTATGAAAAAATAACAACGAGGCGTAATTCAACAATTATGCTCACTACAAGTTTTAACATAAAAATCATCTATTTCTCCAAATCTCCAAAAAGTCTTGGACAATCATTCCAAGGTGTTTGAAACTTCCAAAGGATTCCCACCTATTCGTGATCATGATCATGCTATTCATTTGATTCCAGGAAGTGTTCCTCCAAACATCAGGCCTTACAGATATCCTTATGATCAAAAGAGAGAAATTGAACGTATGATTGCAGAAATGTTAGAGGCTGGTGTAAGTCAACCAATTCAAAGTTCTTTCTCTGCTCCAATAGTATTGGTGCACAAGAATGAGGGATCATGGTGCATGTGTCCAGATTATATGTTGAAATTTGTTTCCTAGAGGACAGGTGGTTCCCTAAGGCTTTGATCTTTGGCCTAGGGAAAAGTGTCTAAAAGAATTTAATTTTTCTCCTAAAGTGACTTTATAAAGTCAAATCTAATTTAAAAATGACTTTAAGTGATAAAGTTGCTAAGTCTAATTTTAAAGTGACTTTAATAAAGTCCATGTGAAATTAGAAAGTGAAAAGTGACTTTGGAAATAAATGACTAAGTAGGTCTTTATTAAAGTGGGGTGAATTAAAAAATAGAAAGTGAGATTTAAATGAGCATTTAATCTCAGCCCTAGATGTAAAGCTATCTCAGCCATTGGATTTAGGGATTCCCCAAAAGTCACTTAGGGTTAGGTTAAAGGAGGAAAATGAGAGAAAAGATCATTCATTCTTTCATGAGCAGATTGAGAGAAGGAGAAGAAGAGAGCAAAGGATATTTTTGAGCAGTGAGGAGGAGAACAGAACCTTGGCATGCTTATTGAGGCAGCACTTCAGCAAATCCGTACAGCAAGGAGAGGCACACAGTTCAAGGCAGTTTGGGCACGAGTTTCAAGGCAAAACCATATAGTAGCTTGGGCAAGTATTCTTAGGAGTTCGTATAGCAGTTTTGGCACAGATTTCAAGGCAGCAGTCTGTACAATAGCGTGAGGCACGGTTTTCGAGGGGAGGGACAACACAGAAATCGAAGTGAAGGTACAACAACCTAAAGCCACGGATTTCGAGGTTGTTGGGCATAGTTTTCAAGGCAGCAAGCATGGATTTCACAGAGGCAGTTCTGTTGTACTTTTTCGTACAGTCCGTATGGACGTAAAACCAAGTATCAGGCACGATTTTCAAGGCTACTAAATGCTGTAATAAATTTCTAGTTTGAACATTTCGCTGTTTTGGCACGTTTTCCAAGGCGTAGGCAAGCACGGAAAACAAGGTAAGTCTATACATTGTTTGCTGGAATTTTTCCTATACATTTACGTCTATATAAAAGCATTTTTCAGAAGCTTTCGAACTGGTTTTCTCCAAGAGTTGTAGGGATTTTTCCAGGGTCAAGTTGATCAAAAATCAGCATGTCTATTTTTTGCGTGTCGCTGATTAATTTTTCTGAGTTTTTATTTCTGCGTTTTAGCACTGTGAAATTTCCATAATTTTTGTTTTCAGAAAATATTTATTTTTCCAGCTTGTTGAATGTATGGCTATGGGAATGGGCATTTAACTTTATGGGAGAAATAAAGAGAAACTGAAACCGGGGTTGGGAACAAAAATTTCTACATGGTATCAGAGGTATTTCGCTGAAAAGTGCAGTTTGGGACAGCAAGAAGAAAAATTACAGCAAGCTCATTTTTCACACAGAAAACAGTACCTTTACTACAACAATGTCATTTTCATTTTATTAGAACAAAAAGCATGTCTTTGGGCTTTAGGGTGGAGGATAGGTTGGATGGGCATAGTAACTACAGTGTATGGAAGAAAAAATGCAGAGCATCTTTGAGGAGGCAGAAGTCTGAGGTATAATGGTGAATACCCAACAACACCTTGTGAATGTGTCTACTGATGCTGTTCAGTTGTCAGACTTTAACAAGAAGAATAACAAGGGTAAGAGACTGATTCTGGATGGTATTAAAGACCATGTCATTCCTCATGTGAGAGGAAAGAGATTTTCTCATGAGTTGTGGACAGCCTTAACCAATCTCTACCAGAGTACCAATGAGAACAGAAAAATGGTCCTAAGGGAGAAGCTGAAGACCATTAAGATGGCTAAGACTAATAGCGCTACTGGATATCTCACAAAGACCACTAATGTGAGAGATGCGTTGGCAGCAGTTGGAGAGGTCATTCACCCACTGGGGTGGTGCGGATTGCAGTGAATGCCCTTTCCAGTTCATGGCTGAACTTTGCTGATGGGATTTGTGCACGTGAGACCCTTCCCACTTGGGAGAGGTTCTGTGATGATTGCATACAGACTGAAATCAGAAAGAGCCAGCTTGGTGCAGCCAAACCTGTTGAGCAGGATGAGGATGTAACACTGTTAGCAGGAGGCAAGAAAGACAAGGAAAAAAAGCAAGCTTCCACAAGCTTCGATAGGAGGGAGTGTTGAAATTTGGTTACCGAAGGATAGGTGGTTCCCTAAGGCTTTGATCTTTGGCCTAGGGAAAAGTGTCCAAAATAATTTAATTTTTTCCTAAAGTGACTTTATAAAGTTATAAAGTAAAATCTAATTTAAAAGTGACTTTAAATAAAGTTACCAAGTCTAATTTTAAAGTGACTTTAATAATGTCAATGTGAAATTAAAAATAAAAAGTGACTTTGGAAATAAATGACTAAGTGGCTCTTTATTAAAGTGGAGTGAATTAAAAAACAGAAAGTGAGATTTAAATGGGCATTTTATCTTAGCCATAGATTTAAAGCTATCTCAGCCATTGGATGTAGGGATTCTCCAAAAGTCACTTAGGGTTAGGTTAAAGGAGGAAAAAGCGAGAAAAGATCATTCATTCTTTCATGAGCAAATTGAGAGAAGGAGAAGAAGAGAGCAAAGGAGATTTTTGAGCAGTGAAGAGAAGGAGAGCAGAACCTTGGCATGCTTATTGAGGCAACACTTCAGCAAATTTGTACAGCAAGGAGAGGCACACAGTTGAAGGCAGTTTGGGCACGAGTTTCAAGGCAAAACTGTACAATAGCTTGGGCACCTATTCCTAGGAGGTCTTACAATAGTTTTGACACAAATTTTGAGGCAGCAGTCCGTACACCAGTTTGAGGCATGGTTTTCTAGGAGAGGGACAACACAGATCACTAATGTGAGATATGCGTTGGCAGCAGTTGGAGAGGTCATTCCACCCACTGAGTTGGTGCGGATTGTAGTGAATGGCCTTCCCAGTTCATGGCTGAACTTTGCTGATGGGGTTTGTGCACGTGAGACCCTTACCACTTGGGAGAGGTTTTGGGATGATTGCATACAGATTGAAATAAAAAAGAGCCAACGTGGGGCAGCCAAACCTGTTGAGCAGGATGAGGATGTAGCATTGTTAGCAGGAGGCAATAAAGACAGGGGAAAGAAGCAAGCTTCCACAAGAAGTGGTGGGAGAAAAGACAAAGGTACAGGTAATCAAGTGAACACGCAAAAGGACTATTTCAAAGTGAAGTGTTGGAATTGTCAGAGGATGGGACACTATGCAGTTGTGTGTCCAGAGAAGAAGAAGAAGGGGAAGAACAAGACCATGGCAGCATCAATAGAAATAGAGGGCTTTACGGATAACTTTGATCGGGAGTTTGGGTTCATTGCTTGTGAGTCCACTAGTGCAGGATCACCTGCCACAGAGGTTGGAAGGGAGTGTGCATTTCCCTCCACTAGCGGAGCATCTTCAAGTATCTGGTATGTTGCCAGTGGGGATTCACGTCATATGACAGGAATCCGTGAGTACTTCTCAGAGCTTTCAGAGAGTGGCGTTGATATAGAGGTAGTACTCGAAGATGACAACACTATTAGAGGATTCGGTGTGGGGACATCGACATTTGATAGGGAACCCAAACCTCTCTTGAAGGTGTCAGATGTTCTATATGTGTTAGGGATGAGGAAGAACCTGATATCCATCTCAACATTGGAGGACAGAGGGTATGAGATATTGTTCAGTAAAGGACAGGTGCTTATATATCCCAGAGGCGCTCTAGCTGATTTAGCTAGAGTGATTGGTGTACGCCATGCAAAGGTGTAAAAGTTTGCATTTCAGCCCCTTTTGGCATTGAGCAGTAGTAGCGGCAGTAAAGCTAGCAGTTCAGAGCTGTGCGAGATTTGGCACTACGGGATGGGGCACATGTATCATGGGGCCTTGAGGACGTTGCAGGAGATCACTACAGGTGTGCCAGTTTTCAGTACTGATCACCTAGATACATGCAGAGGATGTGCGATGGGAAAGTTTGCCAAATCCCCTTTCTCAGCACTGACAGCAAATCGACTGGGATACTTGATTTGATTCATTCTGATGTGAGCGGTCGAATGTTTCATGTTTCCTTGAGCGGATATGAGTATTATGTTTTATTCATTGATGATCACTCCAGGAGGACCTGGATTTATTTCTTGAAGACCAAGAGTGAGGTCTTCAAGCGGTTTTAGGAGTTCAAAGCTCTTGTGGAGACTCAGATAGGTCGGAAGATCAAGTCCCTGAGGTCAGACAATGGAGGGGAGTACACCCTTGGTGAGTTTGTTGATTATTGTGCAGAGGTAGGCATTAGGAGGGAGTTCACAGTTCCTTACAACCCCCAGCAGAACGGGGTTGCAGAGAGGAAGAACAGATCCATCGGAGGGGCTGCCAAAGCCATGTTGCATGATCTGGGGTTACCATTGTTTTTGTCGGCAGAGACCTGCAACACTGCTGTATATTTGCAGAACAGGAGTTCGCATCGTTCTTTGGGGCATGTGACTCCGGAGGAGGCTTTTCCTGGGAAGAAGCCTGATGTTGGTCATCTTCGTATCTTTGGGTGTATTGCATACTCCTACATACCCAATGAGAAGAGGACCAAGCTAGAGCCCACCACAAAGAAGGGTATCTTTGTGGGCTACAGTGAGACCTTGAAGGCCTTTCGTATTTATGTTTCGGCACAGAGGAAAGTTGTTGTCAGGCGGGATGTGAAGTTTGAGGAGGACAGGGCTTTCAGGAGGTCACGGGAGTTAGAGTATCTGGATCAGCCAGACCCTCAGGAGCAGCTGAGTCAGTCGCAGGGATCCAGTGGCTAGGTATCAGGAGGATCCAGAGGTACATCGATTACGATGTCAGGTCCATCAATGAGCAGTAGCTCACAGAGTCAGAGGGGTGGTGCTTCGGGCAACATTCAGAGCAGTCCGCAAAGCAGTTCACTAGGGAGTCCACTGATGGACAGTTCACACGGTACTTCAGCATTTACAGGCTCAGGTTCAAGTAGGAGGACAGCAGACAGACATTCAGGAGTTCAGGCTCCTGATGAGGAGGAGTTTCATTCTCTAGTAGGAGAAGTGTGCTCAGGGAAGAGGAAGCCCAAGTGGCTTCAGGATACCTTGAGAGAGGCCACATCTGTTGCTGGGCCAAAGAGGCCGGTCAGAGAGAGCAGACCACTTGATAGGTTCTATAGCTATATGGCAATGGTTGCTAACATCATTGACTATGAACCTTCTAGCTATGAGGAGGTAGCTAGCCAGCAGGTCTGAAGACAGGCCATGCAGGAGGAGTATTCTTCTATCATGAAGAATGATGTTTGGGAGGTGGTGTCGAGGCTTGAGGGCAAATTTGTGGTTACTTCTAGATGGATTTACAAGGTAAAGCATGTTACAAATGGCAGCATTGAGAAATTCAAAGCAAGGTTTGTGGCTAGAGGGTTCTCCTAGGTAGAGGGGGTTGATTATGAGGAGACCTTCGCTCCCGTGGCATGATATACCTCGTTCGCTCCATCATATCAATAGCAGCAGAGAAGGGTTTGAAGATCCACCAGATGGATGTGAAGTCCACATTTCTCAATGTCTTCATACAGGAGGAGGGGTGCATTGAGCAGCCAGAGGGGTTTGAGGTGCATGGGAAGGAGTCCGATGTTGTGCAAACTGAAGAAGGCCCTTCATGGCCTGAAGCAAGCTCCCAGAGCTTGGTACTCCAGAATATATACATACTTGCAGGAGATGGGTTTCACAAAGAGTGATGCAGATCCGAACCATTACTTTATTGTGATAGGTGAGGAGCCTCTCATTCTGGCGTTGTATGTGGATGACTTCGTCATTACGGGTGCAAAGAGACTCATAGAGAGCTGCAACAGAGATCTTGCGTCAAAGTTTGAGATGAAGGACATTGGCTTGATACATTACTTTTTGGGTTTGGAGGTGTTGCAGGAGGAAGGGCATTTCTTCTTGGGATAGGGGAAGTATATTGTGGACATCCTTGACATATTCCACATGGAGGATTGTAGACCCATGTCGACACCTATGGTCACCAACTGAAAGAAGCTTCACGCTTCAGATTCCAAATTGGTGGATCCCACATTGTATAGACAGCTGATTGGTTCCTTGATGTATTTGGTCAACACTAGACCAGATATATGTTTTTTAGTCAACACGATGAGTCAGTTCATGTATGAGCCCAGGAGGGTACACTGGGTTGCTGCAAAACACATTTTACGATACTTGCAGGGGACAGTGGATTATGGTCTGGATTATAGGCAGGGGGATGTAGTGAGATTGGCAGGTTACATTGATTCTGATTGGGCAGGTTGTCCTTCTGATAGGAAGAGCACTTCAGGGTGTTGTTTTGGGTTGGGTTCGACAGTGGTGTCGTGGTTCAGCCGAAAGCAGCAATCAGTAGCATTGAGTTCAGTGGAAGCAAAGTACATGGCAACCAGTCTAGCTAGTTGTGAGGCCATATGGCTTCGCAAGATGTTGTTTGGCTTATTTGGTCAGTCGTTGAGACCTTCAGTGATTTACTGTGATAATTAGAGTTGCATTAAACTCATGAAGAATCCAGTATTTCATGACAGGTCAAAGCATATCGGGATCAAATATCATTTCATCAGAGACTATGTTCAGAAGGGAGTTGTGAAGCTTGAGTATATTCCCATTGATGAGCAGGTTGCAGATATTCTTACCAAAGCCTTACCACGATGCAAGCATGTCTACTTTAGAGACAAGATAGGTGTGGTGAGAAACACATTCCTCGGTAAGAGGGAGTGTTGAAATTTGGTTACCAGAGGACAGGTGGTTCCCTAAGGCTTTGATCTTTGGACTAGGGAAAAGTGTCCAAAAGAATTTAATTTTTCTCCTAAAGTGACTTTATAAAGTTATAAAGTCAAATCTAATTTAAAAGTGACTTTAATAAAGTCAAAGTGAAATTAGAAAGTGAAAAGTGACTTTGGAAATAAATGACTAAGTGGGTCTTTATTAAAGTGGGGTGAATTAAAAAATAGAAAGTGAGATTTAAATGAGCATTTAATCTCAACCATTGGATTTAGGGATTCCCCAAAAGTCACTTAGGGTTAGGTTAAAGGAGGAAAATGAGAGAAAAGATCATTCATTCTTTCATGAGCAGATTGAGAGAAGGAGAAGAAGAGAGCAAAGCAGATTTCTGAGCAGTGAGGAGAAGGAGAACAGAACCTTGGCACGCTTATCAAGGCAACACTTCAGCAAATCCGTACAGCAACGAGAGGCACACAGTTCAAGGCAGTTTATGCACGAGTTTCAAGGCAAAATCGTACAGCAGCTTGGGCACGTATTCCTAGGAGGTCGTACAACAATTTTGGCATAGATTTCGAGGCAGCAGTCTGTACAGCAGCTTGAGGCACAATTTTCTAGGAGAGGGACAACACAGAAATCAAGGTGAAGGTATAAAAAGCTAAAGGCACGAATTTCAAGGTTGTTGGGCACAGTTTTCGAGGCAACAAGCACAGATTTCGAAGAGGCAGTTCTATTGTACTTTTCCATACAGTCTGTATGGCCGTACAGTTAAGGATCGAGCACGATTTTCAAGGCTGTTAAATGTTGTAATAAATCACTGTTTTGAACATTTTTCTATTTTGGCATGTTTTCCAAGGTGGAGGCAAGCACGGAAAACAAGATAAGTCTGTACATTGTTTCCTGGAATTTTTCCTGTACATTTCACGTCTTTGTAAAAGCATTTTCCATAAATAAAGATAAGCTTTCGAACTGGTTTTCCCCAATATTTGTAGGGGTTTTTCCAGGGTCAAGTTGACCAAAAATTAGCGTGTCTATTTTCTGTGTGGTTGATTTATTTTTCTGAGTTTTTATTTCTGCATTTCAGTACTTTGAAATTTCTTGAATTTGTGTTTTCAGAAAATATTTATTTTTCCAGCTTGTTGAATGTATAGCTATGGGAATGGGCATTTAACTTTATGGGAGAAATAAGGAGAAACTGAAAACCGGGGTTGTGAACAAAAATTTCTACATGGTATCAGAGATATGTTGCTGAAAAGTGCAATTTGGGACAACAAGAAGAAAAATTACAGCAGGCTGATCTTTCACACAAAAAACAGTATCTTTACTATAGCATCGTCATTTTCAGTTTATTAGGATAGCAAGCATGTCTTTGGGTTTGAGGGTGGAGGATAGGTTGGATGGGCATAGTAACTACAGTGTATGGAAGGAAAGAATGCAAAGCATCTTTGAGGAAGCAGAAGTCCGGGGTATAATGGTGAATACCCAATATCACCTTGTGAATGTGCCTACTGATGTTGTTCAGTTGGCAGACTTTAACAAGAAGAATAACAAGGGTAAGAGACTGATTCTAGATGGTATTAAAGACCATGTCATTCCTCATGTGAGAGGAAAGAGATTTGCTCATGAGATGGGAACAACCTTGACCAATCACTACCAGAGTACCAATGAGAACAGAAAAATGGTCCTAAGGGAGAAGCTGAAGACCATTAAGATGGTTAAGACTGATAGTGCTACTAGATATTTCATAAAGACCACTAATGTGAGAGATGCGCTGGCAGCAGTTGGAGAGGTCATTCCACCCACTGAGTTGGTGCGGATTGCAGTGAATAGCCTTCCCAGTTCATGGTTGAACTTTGCTGATGGGGTTTGTGCATGTGAGACCCTTCCCATTTGGGAGAATTTATGGGATGATTGCATACAGACAGAAATCAGAAAGAGCCAGCTTGGGGCAGCCAAACCTGTTGAGCAAGATGAGGATGTTGCACTGTTAGCGGGAGGCGAGAAAGGCAAGGGAAAGAAGCAAGCTCCCACAAGCTTCGATAGGAGGGAGTGTTGAAATTTGGTTACCGGAGGACAAGTGGTTCCCTAAGCCTTTGATCTTTGGCCTAGGGAAAAGTGTCCTAAAGAATTTAATTTTTCTCCTAAAGTGACTTTGTAAAGTTATAAAGTCAAATCTAATTTAAAAGTGACTTTAAGTGATAAAGTTACTAAGTCTAATTTTAAAGTGACTTTAATAATGCCAATGTGAACTTAGAAAATGAAAAGTGACTTTGGAAATAAATGACTAAGTGGGTCTTTATTAAAGTGGGGTGAATTAAAAAATAGAAAGTGAGATTTAAATGAGCATTTAATCTCAGCCCTAGATCTAAAGCTATCTTAGCCATTAGATTTAGGGATTCCCCAAAAGTCACTTAGGGTTAGGTTAGAGGAGGAAAAGGAGAGAAAAGATCATTCATTCTTTCATGAGTAGATTGAGAGAAGGAAAAGAAGAGAGCAAAGGAGATTTTTGAGCAGTGAGGAGGAGAAAAAAACCTTGGCATGCTTACCGAGGCAACACTTCATCAAATCCGTACAGCAAGGAGAGGCATATAGTTCAAGGCAGTTTGGGCACGAGTTTCAAGGCAAAATTGTACAGCGGCTTGGGCACATATTCCAAGGAGGCCGTACAACAAATTTTGGCACATATTTCGAGGAGCAGTTTTTTGGTTTTCGAGGCATGGTTTTCAAGATAGGGACAACACAAGAAATCGAGGTAGAAGGGTACAACAGGACAAAAAGGCACAATTTCGGGTTGTTGGGCACAATTTTCGAGGTAAACGAAGCAGAGATTTTGGGGGAGCGATTTGTTGTACTTTTTATTTTAATCACAATCTTGGTAAAATCACAAATAAATATACGCACAATTTTCAAAGTTGTTAAATGTTGTAATAAATTTATATTTTGAACATTTTGTTGTTTGCCTGATTTCAAAGGCGGAGAGGAAAGCACGGAAAACAAGATAAGTCTATACATTGTTTGCTGGAATTTTTACTAGACATTCACTTCTCTGTAAAATCATTTTCTAGAAATAAAGAGAAGCTTTCGAACTGGTTTTCCCCAAGAGTTGTATGGGGTTTTTCCAAGGTCATCTTGACCAAAAATCAGTGTGTCAAATTTCTGTGTGGCTGATTTATTTTCTAAGTTTTTATTCCTATATTTTTAGCACTGTGAAATTTCCATAATTTGTGTTTTCAGAAAATATTTATTTTTCTAGCTTGTTGAATGTATGGTTATGGGAATGGGCATTTAACTTAATGGGAGAAATAAGCAGAAACTGAAAACGAGGGATTGGGGCGGTACACATTATAGGGAGCTCAATAAGCTCACAATTAAAGATAAATTTCACATTCATGTGATTGATGAATTACATGGAGCAATTTATTTTACCAAGTTGGATCTTCGATCAGGATATCATCAAATTAGAATGAAGACTGAAGATATTCCAAAAACAGCATTTCGAACTCATGAGGGTCATTATGAATTTTTGGTCATGCCTTTTGGCCTTACCAATGCACCTTCTACATTTCAAGGGTTGATGAATTCCATTTCAAACCCTTCCTTAGAAAATTTGTGCTAGTATTTTTTGATGATATACTAATCTACAACAGGTCTTGGAAGGATCATGTTCAACATGTTGACAGGGTGCTCAAACTATTGGAGGAGAAGCAATTATATGCAAAAACATCCAAATGTTTCTTTGGAGTACAAGAGGTGGAATATCTGGGTCATATTGTATCTCACGAGGGTGTTAAGGTAGACCCTAACAAAATTAAAGCCATTAAGGAATGTAAATTCCCCACAACCATAAAGCAGTTGCGAGGATTTTTCGAGTTAACGGGGTATTATCGCAAGTTTGTTAAGAATCATGAGAAAATTGCAGAACCTCTAACAACATTATTGAAGTAAGATGTTAGGTCCCTATATTACTAGTATAGTCCCTTATTGTTATTAGTGTAACCCCTTTATTATTATTATTGTACCCTTGTAACCCCCATTTTGTTATTATTGTGCCCTTAAATTATTATTGTTAGGTCGGCTAGGATTACATTGTGGCCCACTAGGATACATTATGGCCACATGGACTCCTATATATAGAAAGGAGGTTTTGTAAATTGTATCATCCAAGAATTGTTCATTTATGTAATGCATTGGAGGTTTCCCCCTCGAAGTGGCTTATTTCTAAGGCGTTGATATCTATTTTCTTCTATTTTTGGAGTTGGTTACACAACATTTGGTATCAGAGCTTTGGATTCTAGGGTTTCGCTGCTCCAAACAGGTCTTCGTGGAATTTTCGCTATAAATTTTTTTCTACGACATTTCAGAAGCTGAAATTTTTAGGGTGCGAAGAAGAAATCCTAAGGAAGATTGTCTAAAAATTTCAGAGCTTGGTTCACAATATTTTCGGAGATATGGTCTATGGAAGTTAGGTCTTTTTTCAGGCTCCTAAACAGGTCATCGTGGAGTTTGCGCTATAACTTTTTTTCTACGAAGGTTCAGAATGTGAAATTTTTAGGGTGCGAAGAAGAAATCCGGAGGAAACTCATAAAAAAATTTCAAAGCTTGTTTCGCAATATTTTTGGAGATATGATCTGTGGAAGGTAGTTCTTTTTCAAGCTCCTGAATTTCATCACAAAGAGGTGATCGTGGGAAACGTGCAATAACTCTCTCTCTGAGCATCGGATTGGAGCGCCGTAAAAAGTGGTTGCAAGTACATGGACTGTAGTTTCTTGGCTATCAATTTCAGAGGCGAAGGACGAAACAATAATACGTGGCAAGTCGTACAAGTTCGCTCTACTGAACCAGTCCATAATTAGGTCATTGTGGGAGATTGGACATAACTTTGTCTTAGAGAATCCAAATCAGGTCAGACTTGTGGCATTCAAAAGAGAATTCAGAGGGCTACTTCAGTGCTAAATTTCAAATATTTAAGAGCTGCAATCACAAAGATAATCCAATTTCAATATTGAGCTCCTCAAAAGCAAGAAAAAGGTGTGTTTTTTTCCAAATTGCATAAGACTTGTTTGAAGAATCAATTTGAATTGATTCCAAGGGCATTTTGTAGAATAGATATCAGTATTGGGTTCTAAAATATGCTCCGTAAAAATAATTCAACTCCCATTAAGCCTTCAGAAGGCTCTACTATGACTCATGAAGATGAAGAATTGCAACATGATCTATCAAAATTACAAGAGCAAGTGCAACAAATTTCACTCTCGCAAAGAGCAACAAAAAATGAAATGGAAGTTTTGAAGAAAGGCGTGGAAGCGAAGATGGATGGTTTGAAGAAAGGCATGGAAGCTAAGATGGATGGCATGGAAACTGGCATGGAAGCTAAGATGGATGACATGAAAGACAACATGGAAAACATGAAGAATGATCTAAAAGCAGACATGGAAGGTTTGACAAAGTTGATACAAGAAATGTTTCATAATGGTGAAAAGATAGTAGAAGAAACTCATGATGAGAACAAAATAAATGTTAATCGTGATTTCATAAACTCTAATATTGGCAGGAAGAACCACCATATTCCAAAAATGGATATGAGGAAGTTTGATGGAAAGGATCCTGTAACATGGATACTACAGATGGAGCAATATTTTGATCTCCATAATGTGCAAAACACACAAAAGGTACACATTGCAACTTTACATTTAGAACAAAATACATTTGTATGGTATCGATGGCTTTGCTCCCATTTGGTCAATTTTTATGGAGGAAATGATAGCGCATTATGAGGATACAAAGAGCAACACCTTCTTTAGCCAATTAATAAATCTCAAACAAAAGGGTTTAGTGGGCCAGCACATTGAGGACTTCCAAAAATTGAATATAAGGCTAACTTATATTCAAGAGGAACACAGGATCGATCTCTTCATAGGCACTTTAAAAGATAACATCCAACATGAAGTTCAAGTTTTGGAACCGGATTCATTGGAGAAGGCATTCAGGTTGGCAAGAAAATTTGAATGTAAAACAATGGCGACAAGGAAGCCTACCACTCAATTCTATAAAGAAGGAAGTGTTGCTACGCTTAGATCTCCACAACCTACAAGGTTGACACCACAACAATTGGAAGAAAAAAGAGCAAAAAGGCTTTGCTACAGTTGTGATAGCAAATACACTAAAGGTCATAAGTGTGCCGAGAAGAAATTATTTTACATAGATTGTGAAGAGGAAGAAGAAAATGAACAAGAAGAGGATATTCACCAGGAACCAGCTCTAGAAGAGGAAGAAATGAATTCGACCATATCGTGTAATGCACTGGCAGGAATTACCACTCCTCAAACTCTCAAGATAGAAGGACATATCAAGAAGAAAAAGGTAATAGTGTTGATTGATTCAGGTAGCACCCATAATTTTATTCATTATAAAGTAGCCAAGGAATTAAATTGTTTCCTATACCCAGCACCAGAATGTCAAGTGATGGTTGCAAATGGAGGAACTATAAATTGCTCTGGAAAATGCCATAATATCAAGCTAACCATGGGGGAATATGTACTGACTAGTCCAATGCTTTCCATTCTTATGGGAGGTGCTGATGTTGTACTAGGAGTACAATGGTTACAATCTTTGGGGACGGTAGCTTTTAATTTTCAAGAGCTTTTCTTGAAATTTTTTTCAGAAGGAAAGGAAGTCGAATTACGAGGTATTGCGGGGAAGCCAGGAAGGATAATAAGCTCTAATGTCATGACAAAGCTTCTAAAAAAAGAACAACGAGGCGTAATTGCACAATTATGCTCACTAGAAGTTCCAACATCAAAATCATCTATTTCTGCAGATCTCCAACAAGTCTTGGACAATCATTCCAAGGTATTTGAAACTCCCAAAGGACTCCCACCTATTCGTGATCATGATCATGCTATTCATTTGATTCCAGGAAGTGTTCCTCCAAACATCAGGGCTTATAGATATCCTTACGTCCAAAAGAGCGAAATTGAACGTATGATTGCAGAAATGTTAGAGGCGGGTATAATTCAACCTAGTCAAAGTTCTTTCTCTGCTCCTGTAGTATTGGTACACAAGAAAGATGGATCATGGCGAATGTGTCTGCATTATAGGGAGCTCAATAAGCTCACCATTAAAGATAAATACCCCATTCCTGTGATTGATGAATTATTGGATGAATTACATGGAGCAATTTATTTTACCAAGTTGGATCTTCGTTCAGGATATCATCAAATTAGAATGAAGACTGAAGATATTCCAAAAACAACATTTCTAACTCACGAGGGTCATTATGAATTTTTGGTCATGTCTTTTGGCCTTACCAATGCACCTTCTACATTTCAAGGGTTGATGAATTCCATTTTCAAACCCTTCCTTAGAAAATTTGTGCTAGTATTTTTTGATGATATACTAATCTATAGGAGGTCTTGGAAGGATCATGTTCAACATGTTGACAGGGTGCTCAAACTATTGCAGGAGAAACAATTATATGCAAAAACATCCAAATGTTTCTTTGGAGTACAAGAGGTGGAATATTTGGGTCATATTGTATCTCACGAGGGTGTTAAAGTAGACCCTAACAAAATTAAAGCCATTAAGGAATGGAATGTCCCCACAACCATAAAGCAATTGCAAGGATTTCTCGGGTTAACAGGGTATTATCGCAAGTTTGTTAAGAATTATGGGAGAATAGCAGCACCTCTAACAACATTATTGAAGAAAGATGCATTTTCATGGACTCCTGAAGCAACTAAGGCGTTTGAACATCTTAAAGAGGCAATGTGCCTAGCACCAGTCTTAGCTACACCAGACTTCACAAAAACCTTTATTGTGGAATGTGATGCCTCAGGAAATGGAATTGGTGTTGTTTTAATGCAAGAAGGAAGACCCATTGCTTTTGAAAGTCGTCCAATCAAAGGAAAGTGTTTACAGAAACCTATTTATGAGAAGGAAATGTTAGCAATACTACATGCATTAAAGAAATGGTGAACTTACCTAATGGGAAGACACTTCAAGGTAAAAACTGATCATGATAGTCTTAAACACTTTTTGAACAAAGACTATCTTCAGAAGAGAAGCAAAAATGGGTCACAAATATGTTGGGTTATGACTTTGAAATAATCTATAAAAAAAGGAAAGCTTAATGTTGTTGCAGATGCACTCTCAAGAAAGAATGAAGAGGTGGAAGCATTGCTTTGTGCCATTTCTATTATCCAACTAGATTGGATAACCGAAGCAAGAGAGGAATGGAAGAAGGACAAAGATGTATGGACACTCATTCAAAAGTTGCAGCAAGATCCTAGTACATCTGATACATTTAGTTGGAAAAATGATTCCTTGTGGTACAAAGATCGCTTATATCTTTGTAAGAATTCCCAACTAAAACAAAATATTCTTCTGGAATTGCACACTTCTCCTTTAGGAGGACACTCGGGATTTTAAAAAACTTACCACAGGGTGAAGAAAGAATTTTTTTGGGATGGCCTTAAATCTGATATTCAAAAGTTTGTGGCGGAATGTTTGGTTTGCCAGCAGAATAAAGTGGAGACAATTAAGACCCCGGGACTTCTAAAACCTTTATCCATTCCAGGTCAGCGTTGGGAGGAGATTTCAATGGATTTTATCACAGGTTTACCTAAGTCTGAAGGAAAGAATGTCATCATGGTGGTAGTGGATAGACTTACCAAGTATGCACACTTTTGTGCATTATCTCATCCATTTAAAGCAAGTACAGTTGCTACTACATTTGTGGACAGAATTCAAAAGCTACATGGAAGCCCAAGGGTTATTGTGAGCGACAGAGATCCCATTTTTACTTGAAATTTTTGGACGGAGTTATTTTCTTGTTTGGGTACTCAATTAGCTCATAGCTCATCTTATCATCCTCAATCTGATGGTCAAACTGAGATAGTAAATAAATGTTTGGAAGGATATCTTCGTTGTTTTGTATCTGATAAACAAACACTATGGGTCAAGTGGTTACCTCTTGCTGAATGGTGGTATAACACTTCCTTCCATACTGCAGCAAAAATGACCCCATTTATGGCACTTTATGGATATCATCCACTATCCATCACATCATCTTTAAGAGAAAATTCGAAGGTTCAAGAAGTGGAAGATCACATCGAGCATCAGCAAGAAGTTCTCCAACTCTTAAAGGAGAACCTGAATTTGGCACAAAATCGAATGAAAAAACAAGCAGATCAACATCGCAGTGAGAGAAGTTTTGATGTAGGAGATTGGGTATTTTTACGGCTACAACCATACAAACAAATGTCCCTCAAGCAAGATAACAAGGACAATAAAGTATCACCAAAGTACTATGGTCCTTACAAGGTGTTGCAATATATTGGTACTATGGCATACAAATTGGAGCTTCCTGCTTCTTCGCGAGTACATCCAGTTTTCCATGTTTCATGCTTAAAGAAGGTTATAGGTGAAAATATTCCGGTTCAAACAATATTGCCAGAACTTGATGAGGAAGGAAAAATCATATTGGAACCTGAAGCAGTCATGGAAACAAGAACTCGACAACTACGGAATCGATCAATTTCAGAGTATCTCATCAAGTGGAAGAACTTACCCACTGAAGATTCTACATGGGAGGATGAGAATTTTATACAGAAGCACCCAGAGCTACTCAAGTGTTAAGGACAACACTTTTTTGAAGGAGAGGGGCATGTTAGGTCCCTATATTACTAGTATAGTCCCTTATTGTTGTTAGTGTAACCCCCTTATTGTTATTATTGTACCCCTGTAACCCCCATTTTGTTATTATTGTGCCCTTAAATTATTATTGTTAGGTCAGCTAGGATTACATTGTGGCCCACTAGGATTACATTATGGCCCCATGGACTCCTATATATAGAAAGAAGGTTTTGTAAATTGTATCATCCAAGAATTGTTCATTTATGTAATGTATTGGAGGTTGCCCCCTCGAAGTGGCTTATTTATAAGGCGTTGATATCTCTTTTCTTCTATTTTTGGAGCTGGTTACACAACATAAGATGCATTTTCTTGGACTCCTGAAGCAACCAAGGCCTTTGAACATCTTAAAGATTCAATGTGCCTAGCATCGGTCTTAGCTACACCAGACTTCTCAAAAACCTTTATTGTGGAATGTGATTCCTCAGGAAATGGAATTGGTGTTGTTTTAATGCAAGAAGGAAAACCCATTGCTTTTGAAAGTCGCCCAATCAAAGGAAAGTATATATAGAAAGCTATTTATGAGAAGGAAATGTTGACAATACCACATGCACTAAAGAAATGGCGACCTTACTTAATGGGAAGACACTTGAAGGAACAAAGACTATCTTCAGAAGAGCAACAAAAATGGGTCACAAAGATGTTGGGATATGACTTTGAAATCATCTACAAAAAAGGGAAGCTAAATGATGTTGCAGATGCACTCTCAAGAAAGGATGAAGAGGTGGAAGCATTGCTTTGTGCCATTTCTATTATCCAATCAGATTGGATAATCAAGGCAAGGGATGAATGGAGAAAGGACGAAGAAGTGTGGACACTCATTCAAAAGTTGCAGCAAGATCCTACTACATCTGATACATTTAGTTGGAAAAATCATTCCTTATGGTACAAAGATCACTTATATGTTTGTAAGAATTCCCAAATAAAACAAAGATTCTTTTGGAATTGCACACTTCTCCCTTAGGAGGACACTGAGGATTTTTAAAAACTTACCACAGGGTGAAGAAAGAATTTTTTTGAGATGGCCTTAAATATGATATTCAAAAGTTTGTGGCAGAATGTTTAGTTTGCCAGCAAAATAAAGTTGAGACAATTAAGACCCCGGATCTTCTACAACCTTTATCCATTCCAAGTCAACGTTGGGAGGAGATTTCAATGGATTTTATCACAGGTTTACCTAAGTCCGAAGGAAAGAGTATCATCATGGTGGTAGTTGATAGACTTACCAATAATGCACACTTTTGTACATTATCTCATCCATTTAAAGCAAGTACAATTACTGCATTTATGGAAACAATTCAAACGCTACATGAAAACCCAAAGATTATTGTAAGAGACAAAGATCCCATTTTTACTGGAAATTTTTGGATTGAATTATTTTCTTGTTTGGGTACTCAACTAACTCATAACTCATCTTATCATGCTTAATCCGATGGGCAAACTGAGATAGTGAACAAATGGTTGGAAGGATATCTTTTTTATTTTTATCTGATAAACAAACATAATGGGTCAAGTGATTACCTCTGGCTGAATGGTGGTATAACACTTCCTTCCTTATTGCAGCAAAAATGACCCCATTTATGGCACTTTATGGATATCATCCATCGTCCATCACATCATCTTTAAGAGAAAATTCTAAGGTCAAGCAGTAGAAGATCACATTGAGCATCAACAACAAGTTCTCCAACTCTTAAAGGATAACCTAAATTTGGCACAAAATCGAATGAAACAACAGGCAGATCAACATCACAGCAAGGGAATTTTTGATGTAGGAGACTGGGTATTTTTACGGCTACAACCATACAAACAAATGTCCCTCAAGTAAGCTAAGAAGGATAATAATTATCGCCAAAGTACTATGGTCCTTGCAAGTTGTTGCAAAAGATTGGTACTATGGCATACAAATTGGAGCTTCCTACTTCTTCTCGAGTGCCATCCAGTTTTCCATGTTTCATGCTTAAAGAAGGTTATAGTTGACACACTTCCAGCTCATACAATCTTGCCAGAACTTGATGAGGAAGGACAAATCATATTGGAACCTGAAGCAATCAAGGAAACAAGAACTCGAAAACTACGAAATTGATCAATTTCCGAGTATCTCATCAAGTGGAAGAACTTACCCACTGAAGATTCTACATGGGAGGATGAGAATTTTATACAGAAGCATCCATACCTACTCAAGTGTTGAGGACAACATTTTTTTGAAGGAGAGTGGCATGTTAGGGCCCTATATTACTAGTGTAGTCCCTTATTTTTGTTAGTGTAGCCCCCTTATTGTTATTGTTGTACCCCTGTAACCCCCATATTGTTATTATTGTGCCCTTACATTATTATTGTTAGGCCGGCTAGGATTATATTGTGACTCCATGGACTCTTATATATAGAGAGGAGGTTTTGTCATTTGTATCATCCAAGAATTGTTCATTTATGTAATGTAAACAAGGTTGCCCCCTTGAAGTGGCTTATTTCTAAGGTGTTGATCTCTCTGTTCTTCTATTTTTGGAGTGGTTTCATAAAAGAGAGATTTATGATATCAAGAGAAAAATCAATGACAATTAACAAAACCTGAACCAAATTGAAAATTAATCGCTCAAATAAATATCTTTACGGATAAATTCATCAAACCCTTCAGTTTGTTTTTTTGAACATGTATCTTTTTATGAGTATTAAGAATCCTTGATAAATATATGGAGTGTTGTTTCTAAAAATTTAGAAGAGACGTTATGAGACTGTGTTTATAGTGAGTTTATTTGCAAATCTGATTTCTTCATTTTATTATTTATTTATGGCTATACAAATTTTCATGCTTTTTAACATTTTAAGGGTGGATTCCGATCACGATTTTCTTGGATCCATTTTCAAATTTCCAGAAACAGATCCAAAAAAAATAAAAACACTTGGAAATGTATCTAATTCCAAATCTGAGGTTTCCAATTTTTTAAAACGGCACAAAAACATTCTTACATCGTTTCGAACCAGGATCATATCCATTTCCGTTTCGGAAATGGGGATATGTGTTTCCAACAAATTCTTCCGCCGTTTCCGGTAACTTAGGTTGATACATCAAAATAGATGAGATGGAAAATTGGCCTCAAGAATCTGCTCCAATGTTGTGTTGGCCCTCCAAACTGAAATGAAATGCCACTACTAAGCTCTCCCGTGAATTATGGATGAATTTACCAAAGGGAGATGGGTACTCACCCATTATAACTAAATCACCTGAGGGTTTCTGTCCTGGGGCTATTGAAGTAGAGAACCAGGTTCTCAAACCTCTCACACAAGACAATGCTCAAATCCAAGATTTCCCCTAATGGTCTCCTCCCCCTCTTTTTATAGATCTAATGGACCCCTCTCGAAGGTCCTATTTTATTATTATTTTAATCATTCAGCACATTTTCCTTAATTAGAATATCTTTTTAATGTGGGAAAATGGTAAATTAGTCGTCGTGCCAACTCAGGGCACTTAAAATCCCCACTAACCATCTCATCCTATAGATCTTCTTGTTCTGGTTCCAACGAGCTATTACACTAAGGTGTTCCGTCAAATATCCCTCTCATAATGCTATCTTAAGCGTAATTAATCGAGTTAGGCACAATAATAACCTTTTTTTAAGGGAATTATCAGAATGTAATGGAACAAGAAGCAAGTTGTGCAGAATCAATCTTAATGATGGAATATGGCAAGTGAACTCCTCTAGACCCCATAAATCATCTCCAGAAGCCCCTGGGCCTACTGAAGAAGTAAACCTACACCCATGACTTGTTTGCCTCCAACCCTGAAAGTCCATCCTAACCATGCGATAAGGAACACTAGAAAAAGGAACATCACTGTCTAAGCTCCAGACCCACTAAGGACAATTTGAGCAGTTGAAAATGAATAAAGAGGAAAACATTGCAACCTACTTCCTCCATGTTAATGAAATAGTGAATGCTATAGAAGCATTGGTAGAACCAATGGAAAGCAAGGTACTTGTCTAAAAGGTTCTGAGATCTCTTTCAGTCAGATTCGATTCTAAAGGCTTTGTGCTAGAAGAAAGAGATGATTTGGAAAGGCTCATCATGGACGAGTTGCATGGAATACTTACGACATATGAAATGAGGAAAGAAAAATATCCATCTAACTAAGAAGCAACATCCAAGAAGACTAGGAAAGACAAACGGAATCAAGACCAAGTTGTAGTTGTTGCAAAGAAGACAAATACTCAGATGAAGAAATTGCTAACTTTGTGAGAAAGTTGAAAAGAGGAATAGGTAAGTTCAAAGGTAAACTTCCATTAATATGTTTCAATTGTGGTGAGATTTGTCACTTTGCAACTAAATGTCCTCATAAAAACTCTAGCAACGATGATGAAGCACCCAGGAAAGGGAAGAAGGGTCAAAGAAGATTCAACAAACAAGGTAAGAAGAAAGGCTTTAAGAAAACAGTGACAATGACGAAGAAAATGACACAGGAAGAGTATTATTCATGGCTAGGGACAACAGGAAGGAAGCACCCAAAGAAGAAGAAGAAGATGAAGAAGAGATGGACAAGTTCAAATTTCGAAACGAGATGGTCAGAATTATAAAGAATATCAAGTTTGAACGAGGAAAATTCAAATCTCTAGAAGTTGAATTAAAATAAGTAAAAGAACATGCTATAAGCCTCAACAGGAAGAAGGAATTATCAAATGAAACCATCATCAACCTTAAAGTACAGTTGGAAGAAGCTAGAAAAGTTGAAGAATCGCTCAAGAAAGAATTGGAAAAAAGCATAAAGGCAAGGGAAGATGTAGAAGCAAAGATAGTCTTTCTACTAAAGGAAAGAAGAAATTTTTAGCGGAATTTTGTAAATAGCTCCAGCGCATTGGATGAAATCATGAATAGTCAAAGGTCGCACAATCAGAAGATATGATTGTGCTATAGGGAAATATTCGTAAAATGCTCTACCTTCTCTATGATAAAAAAAGGAGATGGATTGAAATCTTATGAAGAAATTGTTGAGATTTCTGATGTGTTGGGGTAGCATCGGATGTGCTCTAGCTCCCAAACTTTGTGGAGGGACTAGAGTACATGAGATCTCCAAGACCTAGAAAGCGATTTAAGAAATTCCATCATGTTTAAGAGATATTTAATTAATTAATCTTTTTAATTAAGGACCCTAAGTCTAACTTAGGAAAATTAAAAGATTAAAGTTAATTAAATTGAACATGTGATGAAAATGACTTAAGTCACACAGATCAAGCTTTATTTTAATCTTAGCCGTCGACTCAAGATTATATCACGACCGTTGGGTTCCCAACGAGAAAAGTATAAAGGAAATGCTTGGGGTCAGTTGGGGAACACACACAGCGGCAGAGTACTGAGACTAAGCTGGAATTTTAGGGCGTGGTTTGCTAAGAATTTCTAGAAGTGTTTCAGCTGCAAAGAGGGGTAGTATTGGCGAGAGGGATGGTTTGATCCCAGGCCAAGAGAGCAACAAGAGGAAAAGAAGCAACAGACTGAGCAGCGCAAAGAGGGCAGCAACTATGCAGTGCAGCCACAACCCAAAAAAGGCAGCGCAAAGGCTTCAGGGGCTACGTAGGGCTTATGCAGGCCCAAAAAGGGTAGCGCAGGGGCAGCAGGATGCCAGCAGGGCTGACGCAGGCCCAACCAAGGCAGCGCAGGGGAAACGTAACCCAGTTTGGGGTGACGCAGGCCCTTCCTGAGCAGCGCAGGGGTTGACACAGGCTAGCAGAGCTAATGTAGAGGGCTTCAGAGCAGTATTGGGGTTTCTAAAGATTGAAAAGGACTGAGTTCTTTAAATCCCGTTTGAGGGTGTGAATCAGTCAGTTTTTTTGTCTCCAAAATAGAGGTATAACTGCAGTTTGTTTCTCTGTCAGGTTAACAAGTTGGTGCCCAAATTCTACTTAATAATAAAACCCTCCAACAGCCAGAAGATCAGTTTTCCCGCATTAGGTTTTTCCAGGGACAATTGTCCAAAAAATCCTTGTGTGTCACCTTGACATTGTGCATGTATTCAGTTTAGATCTATATGTGTAGGTTGTTGATGTATTTTCTTCGATATTAATGCTGAATATTTCACATTAATAACTTAATGTAAGTAGGAGAAGTAAATCTGAAAATTAATAGTAGGGTTTCTGTTTGAGATATATAGAAATTTTCAAAGAAATTACTAGAGGATTTATCGAGAAGGAAAGAGATCTCCCAACAAAACGGAAGGTTCAAGATCAGCAAGAAGTTTGTTGGAGAATAGTTTCACGAAGGTGGTCTCCCCCTCAGGTATCAAACCATATTTCTTGGTGTCTTTTATTTTTGTAGAATTTTTGGACATAAAGCTATAAAATTCCAGGCCTATAATAGGAATAGAAGCAATTTTTGGAAGATCATTACAGGTAAAACTATAACAGTTTTGGATATTTAAGCAATGAAGTAGTTTTCCATAATTGAAACAACTTTGGACATTTGGGTAGAGATTGTAGGCTAACTGCTCCCCCAAGGGAATCACAATAGAATCAAAATTCTCAAGCATGGAGGAAGAAAACTGAGAGATGTGCACTTGCCCTAAAAGCTCAAAGAAAGAAGAATGCATGGTATGTTAACATTGGTTTTTCAACACATATGACCAGAGACAAAAATAAATTCATTACTCTGAAAGAAGGAAAGGAAGGAACAATATCGTTTGGAAATGATGGATCTGCAAATGTTATTGGAATGTGCCAGTCAAGCTTGGAGGCAAAGATGCTACTGTGAAAATTCCGCTACTCAGAATCCTACTACAACATCTGATAAATTTCTTCTATTTGTCTAACTAACCAAATTATTTAACATATGTTGTGGTAAATATTGAAATGAAATACACTATGGTCTTCACAATAAACAAATACAAGAAACAATACTAGCACAAGTATACACCCATGGACACTGTTATTTTTGGGCAATTGTCCCCGAAAAAACCCAATGTGGGAAAACTGGTGCAGCAGCTCAAGGTTTGTATATTATGAAGTAATTTTCTGAGTACAAATCTATGATTGTCGACTCTGACAAATCATATAGATAAATATGACAAAAAAAGTCTTGTGATACAAACCTCACTCTGACACGGGATTTCGGCACTGACCTGCACCTGAGACAAGTTGCTTTGCGCTACCTCTGTGTAGTATCTACGTCACCCACACAGTCTCTGCGTCACAACTGTAGTTGCTCTCTGTATTTGCTCTGGTACTCACTGCTGGCTGGAAACTGGAATCTTCTACCCTCCGAAAATACTCTCCGGGAACTGGCAATGACCCTTTTTTGTCTCCTCAACAGAAAACGAAACTCCCTCTGCAGCTCTGCGCAGTCCCAGCGTAATCTCTGTCACTGGCTCTACACAACTGCCTGTGGATTCTATTGCCTTCTCTCTATGCACTCTCCAGATCTGAAATTATTCCTTTTGGAAATTATCTTTGCTCCTCTCTGTGAGAATCCTCTCAATCGATCTTCTCCCTGAGCATTGCTCACTAAAGAATTTCAATCTATGGATTCTTTTTCCGTCTCGATGTGTTTTCCAAATGACCCTTCAAACCATTCTTATAGTCTTCTCGTTGAAACGTCAACGGCCCAGATTAGATCTCTATGCAATGGCTAGGATTAACTTTTGACTTGATCCGCCTTTTCTAGAACATTCACACCCATATTCTATTAATTCCCTTTAATTATTTTATTTTCCTAAGTTTAGGCTTAGGGTCCCTTTAAAAATAATTAATTATTTTAATAGAATAAAATTCGGGTTGAATTTCACCAAATGACTTATGGGTTATCTAGAATACATGTGTCTAAGCCTCTCCACAAAATTTGAGACTTAGAGCACATCTGATGCTACTGCAAATCAACAGATACAAGAAAAGATGTCCTTCACATTGAAAATATGAATCAATTCTGCTCAGCATAAGAAAAATGCATGATCAGTGACATATGTTGCTCTTTGACTCAAAGAAATGTGAAATAAGAAGAGAGAAATTTGGCTAGCTGCTACAACTAGGAATCCAAATGACATATACACTTTGGACAAGACTATTGACTAAGTTTGTTTCTTGACAAAAGAAGATGAAAGTTGCCTCTGGCACAAATGGATGGGTCACATAAACTTTGACAACCATGTCAAAATTAGAAAAAAGGAGGCTATGAGATAAATGTCGTTGATTTTGAAACCAACCAGCACTACATGCACACACTGCAGGCATGGAAAACAAGCAAGAGTTGAATTCGATACCAAGAAACATTCCACGTCAAAATCGTTGGAACTGGTACACACTGATCTATGTGGACAGATGAAGACTAAAGTACTGGATGGTGAATAGTAGTTCATGCTAATGATTGACGATTATACCAGGATGACAACAATCATCGTTTTGAAGAAAATGTTTAAAGCATTTGAATGTTTCAGAATCTATCAGGAAATGGTTGAAAATGAAACTGATTTGAAGATCAAATGTTTGAGATTGGACAACGGTGGAGAATTCACATCCAAAGCATTTCAGCACTTTTGTGAGGAACATGGAATAAAAAGGCAGTTCTCAGCTGCCAAGACACCACAACAAAATTGAGTCGTCGGAAGGAAAAATTGGGCAGGAAGCATTGATGATCATAAAAGCACCAATGGAACAACTTTCTATCTAGGGGTTGCCTGGTTTCATGGTTGAGAAAGAAGCAGTCTTTAGTCTCCTTATCCACAGTGGAAGCAGAGTAAATAACAGTAACATCTTGTTGTGCTTGAATTCTTTGGATGAAACAAGCATTGCAAGATTTTCAAGTGAAGTGAGCCCATTCCGATGTTCTGCAATAACACCAATGCTATTAGCATCTCCAAGAATCTTGTCATGCATTAAAAAAAAACACATTCCTATCAAATATAATTTTTTTGGTGAGAAGGTTGTAGAGAGGAACATGAAGGTAGAATATATTGGGCCAAAGGAGGAAATCGCTAACATCTTCACCAATACCTCATCGCGTGAGACATTTGAGTATCTTCGACAAAAACTTGGGATTCTCCCAAGTTCACATTAAAACGCTTTTATCCATCCAAGCAGACAAGGGGAGTAGAGGAAAGTACACAGTAATAGGCTAACTATCAGGGGGAGTCACTCTTTTCCATTGATGTTAAAGGGGGATAGAAGGTAATTCAGGAACATATGATGCATGAAGTCAGTGGGAGAAGTGATTGCAAGGGCAGTGTGTGTGTTGCGATTAATGCCAAAAGGGGAGATTGACGATATATGGATGTCATTGATGTCAACCCAAG
Organism: Pinus albicaulis; assembly: GCA_034641835.2. Classification (NCBI taxonomy): domain Eukaryota; kingdom Viridiplantae; phylum Streptophyta; class Pinopsida; order Pinales; family Pinaceae; genus Pinus; species Pinus albicaulis. The sequence goes on along the minus strand of CM076576.1, from coordinate 795,194,323 downwards.
CAATTTGTTAGCCAAAATAACATGGAAATTCATGATTTCTCGAGACCGTATCATCCTTGTTCAATTATCCTCATTGAGTTGAATCTGATGATATGTGGCAAGCCATGTGGTTCTTCACGGTTTGTGATTTATGCATATTAGAAGAAGAAAAGCCAATTTTTGGGGCAAAATACCCAAAGGGTGTTGAGGTGGCAGCGTCATTTTGGTCGAGGTACATGCAAAAGCAACAAGGCTCTTCTCCAAAAGAGTAAAATAATCTTATTTATGGAAAAAGACTAATTCGAAGAGTTTTCAAATCTATTGTGAAAGTCCAAAAATCAATAAAAGGGTTTAAAGGAAATTAAATTTCAAATTTTAAAAACCCCAAAGGAGTTTCTCTCTTCAATTGAATTTAAAATTCAAATTCCTCCCTCCATAATAGGAATTGTTTCATTCCTTGAAGCCCCTCCGAAGTCAATAAAAGGACGTTTAATCTATCACCTAAGGTACACACTCAAATGATTATCTTTTGAGTAATTGATCTCTAAAATAGAACTTTGACCCTGTGGAAGATTGACACATCGGATGAGAGACTTTAAGGGTTTTGGCACTTGAATTTGTTGTTGGTTGGGATTCGTTGTGGTCACTTGTGCAAGAAAAGGCTTGTGACCCTCATTAGGGCATTAAAGTTTGGGCTTAATTATTTGATACAGGTCTACTTCTTTGGGAATTCTTGCAGACTCAATCGCAACTCTGTTTCTTGCTCTACTACAACTCTCAACACTATTTAGGGCATCATCTTTGTGCACAAAATGTTCAAGCATTAATCCTTGTGGCTCATCAAGAAGACAAAGGAAGATTGCTTGGCATACTATGGAGGACACTTACTGAAACTAATTGCAGATTGAATTGAAGGACTCTCAAGGTTATTTGGCCCTCATTAGGGCTTCAAGTCTGGCTTAAAATCTCGATACAGATCCATTGGTTTTGAGAATTCCTTGCAGACCTGGCCATTGTCCTAAATAACAGTCAACACACAAATCTTGCAGCCCTATGTTCATAACCAGTGTTGCACAATCCTTCCCCCCACCCCCAAGAACCCAAGGCCGGAATCGCGGATCCGAAAATCTGATCCACGGTTCCGTCGTTTTGAGGCGATTCTTGGAAATCTGGAACCATGCAAGCCTAATTCGCGATTTTGGATTCCCGTTTCGCAAATCCAGAAAAGGATCCGTTTTCGGATCTATGGAGGTTCAGGCACAGATCTCCGCGAATCGCTAGTATATCCAGAGGGAGATGAGCAATTCCACAGGGTTCTAAATTTTGTTTTAATTTTTTCTTTGACTTAACTTGGGTTGGGGCTTCCCGGACACTCCCAAGGTGCTCCCTTGATGCTCCTTAGATGCTTCCTAGATGCTCCCTCATGGTAATCTTAAATTCTTAAAGTAGAAGTGACATTCTCCTTTATCTTTCATTTTCATCCTTTTACTTAAAATTTTAACATTACCATGCAATCATTTAGGATGTTTGAGAGTGGTTCCAACCCAGTGTTATCGAAACCGAACCGGTTTCGGAAAACCAGTCGGTCCAATCGGTTTGGAGGCAAAATCGGTCTAAACCGACCCTCTGAATTGGAAATGACCAGTTTGGTATCAAACCGACCGATTTCGGCACCAAATCGGTCGGTTTATTATCGAACCGATTCGGACTAGTTTGGAGACCAGTTCCACCGATTCACAAGCCTGGGCATTAGAAAAAGAAAAAAAAATCAAAATTGTTTTTTATTTTTTATTTTTCCTAGTTACTAATGCTACTCTAGCCCCCCCCTCTAAATCTACTTAAACACCCCCACCCCCTCTATTTCACTCACACTATTCATTTGAGTCTCTTGCAATTCTTGAGTTGAGTTCGGTGAGGAGAATTCAGATAGTTGGTTGCAAGGTTGTTCTGAAGGAGATTTTTTGCAGATTTGAAGAGTTGATTGGAGTCTTGGAGAGTTGTTGGGTTGGGAGATTTTCGAGCTACTTCAAAGATTTTTTTTCCCCAGAGATCTTTGGGTTTTCTTTAGTGGTTTTTGCAATTGATGGAAGATTTTTATTTTTATTTTGTTAGGGTTTCTATATAGTTAATTTCAAAGGATTTTGGAGTTGATTTTCACCAAAAAATTAGAGGGTAAATCAAGGGTCAGGGGAATCAAGCCATAATCCCATTACAGACTTGGATGCTATTCATTCTTCAGATGAAGATGAGGAGGATGATCAGGATGACGATTTTGATGATGATTGATGATTGATGATTTTATCATTGATTTGTTGTAGTTGTATCTTGTAGTATTATAGGTTGTAGTATAATACTATGATTTATGATGTTATTTTGGACTATAAAGGCCTTTTAGAGCCTGCTTCTTGATGTTGGTAACATTTTTGGTTCAACGATGTTTTGCACAAGTGTTGTTTTGGTTATATGCACTATTACTTGCTATATAAATGAGAAATTTTGCATATTTGTGTATAAATGATTCGGATTCATATGGATGCACATGAATATATCCGTTTTTTCTTTAAAATATGAATATTTTGTGTTTTTGGTACACCGGTTTTTTTTCGGTTCCGACAGGTCCCCGATCCACAAGGTTTTTTGGTTCGATGACTGGTTCGATTCTGATAACATTGTTCCAACCTCATCGGGCTTCATATGGAGAAAATAAAATTTCATATCCTATTCAAAATTCAATAGACTTACCAGTTTTCAGGAATTCAGGATCAATGAGATTGTGGCTTTTCATTAGATTATATTATGCATGAGGGTATGTGATTGCCATTTAATCAAGAGCACCAAACCCTCTATGTGCTTATGTACACTAGCGTTGGTTGTGTTAATTGTTGAACTCCTTTTTCATGGTATTAGCAAAAAATTACCTTTCAATCAAGTCAAAATCATTGATCAAGCATGTTAAACTTTTTCCACCATATTTTAAGGCTTGGATTAGGTAGTTTGATCAAAATTGGGCAATATTGACTAACATCCCTAGACAATCGAGGTAGAGGTAAAGGAGAGACAAGAGGAGAAGAATCTAGATTCTAGATGGTTGATACTAGAATAATTAACCATTGATGTACAATGGATGCCATATCTATCTTGAATTTTATACAAATATGCATGTTTTCATATCTTACACAACTAATTTGGTATTTTGGATATTTTTTTATATAAATGCAAAAAAATATATAAAATATATATATATATAGTAGACACTTATGAGACGCTTCGCTACCTAGACTTTTGGGATATGATGCTTCCACATATCTCCTTCCAAAAAGCGTCCCCTCTTTGTGCAACACTGGTCATAACTGTTAGCAAAAAAGAATGTGAAGAGTTCAAATCCATTTCAGATTTGTGAATAAGACTATCACTCTTGGTCACCAAACCCTAAAGCAATTTCCTGTGGCCTAATTCATGTATGGGCTCAAACAATGAGGTCTATTCTAAAGTCATATTACATCATCAAGGTCCTTATTTTATACGGACTGTCTAAGCATAAATAGTAGGCTACCTGAAGCAGTTTACATACTACATCTTTGTGTCACTGAGTGTATATATATTTCATGAATCTTCTAGCCAATATAAAGTCGAGCCGACCACACTAAGGATTACTACAATGCCAAATCAATTCAGTTATAGCATTCAAATATGCTACAACAATCAAAGTTATCGTTTACTTTGGAAATTGTTGTTTTTGTAATCACAGTTCAATGCTCTTGTTCTGAAGTCATAATTTGAAGTTTAAATAAGATAGAAGACCAAATTTATTTAGTGAAAGTGATCAGTATCTAGTGAACACTCATTGTTTCATAAATGAGCAAGTGAAAGCATAGTATATGAATTTGTGATACTTTTCAAAATCATCAATTTGAAATACACAGTTGCAAGATCTCAAGTCAAAAGTCAAAGGTATTGTTGTACTCCTTCAATAGAAAGAAGATTTCTATTATTGAACATCATCAGCGTGCGTTGTAGTAAACAATAAGGCTTCATTAAAGAGACCAAGGCAACATTAAACGTATCATCACAATCAATTTGCAGTGTGTTTGTAGACAGAGCAGTTTTGGCATCAACACAGTTGTCAAGCATCTAATCTTCTAGCAAGCATTCATTCAGTGAGGGTTGAAGCTATTGATTTGTGGTAGCATCGAATGTGCTCTAAGTCTCAAAATTTGCAGGGAGGCTTCGGCACATGTATTCCAAAGAACCCAAAAAGCGTTTTGCGAAATTCCACTCAGATCATGTTGTATGAAAATAATTAATTTTTTTGTGACCCTAAGTCTAAACTTATGGAATTTAAAATTTAAAGGATATTAATTAAAATAAAGTGTGAATCTTCTAGAGAAGACAAAGATAAAGTCAAGTTAATCTTATTCATTCAGTAATGATTTAATCTCGGTTGTTGAAATCTCAACGAGAAGATCATAAGGACACAATGGGGCATTTGGAAAGAACACTAAGACGGAGAAAGAATCCAAAGATCGAAATTCTTTAGTGAGTAGTGTTCAGGGAGAATATTGATCGAGAAGATTCTCGTAGAGAGGGGCAAAGATAATTGTGGGTTGGAGATTTTAGTAAGCTGGGAATACACAGTAGAGAAGACAAATAGCAGTACTTAGAGAGGCAGTATAGCAGTTGCGCAGAGCCAGCAGAGGTAGTGTTGCCGGCTTGAGGAGATCCGTGATTCAACTGAGGATGAGTCAGATCTAGTGCCGAAGAGCCGGGGTGTGAGACTAGAAGGGGCTAAAAGGTCAGATCCAGCCAACAGAAGAGACATATAGCAGAAGTGATGCAGTTTTCACAGAGAGTGAGACAGAGACTGCACAGAGGAAACGTAGGGCTCATCAGCTCAAAGTTTGGCCAGTTCAGATTTCCAGTGTCAGTGTGAGGTAACCTCACTAGATATTTGTCAATCAAATTCTCTATGTGGATGGCCAACAAGGAATCCCAGATTATATTGAGAATCACTGCATAATAAATAAATCCTCAGCTGCTGCACCGGTTTTCCCGCATGGGTTTTTCCGGGGACATTGGTCCAAAAATAACGATGTCGTGTGTCTATGATTTATTCTTGCTCAGATCTTGTTTCCGCACTTATATTTTTTCCACTGTTAATTTGTAAAGGCTATAGTGTATGAGTTTTTGATGTTCACCGTAGAACACAATGAATAATTTGTTCAAGTAAATAAAAAATAGAAGAATTCTCATCAGTTGTTGCAGTAGGATTCCAGATGTAGGAATTTTCACATGGTATCGGAGCTTGTTTAGCAGTGCAAGAGGAGCAAGAGAGCAGATCCAGTAGATCCATTGTTGAAGAAGAAGTCGAAGATCAAAGAGTTGCATAAGCAGCAGATCGATCTCCTTGGTAATTGCACAGTCCAAGCCAGGAAGGCTAGATCTACAAGGAAATATCTCTCTGAGTGAGCCAACAAAGAGGTAGGGTTTTCATTTTGTCAAAGGCAAAGGGAGCAACGCAACATATTCAGCACAGATCAACAGCTAGTGGGACGTAGTTTCTGTGTAGCAGTGATTGCTCGTGTAGAAAGCATCAAAAGATAGTAACTGAAGACACGTCTGGGGAATTTTATTTCTCAGGGAATTCCTAGCCGAGGAATTCTAATTCTCAATAGTTGAGAAGAAATATTGAGTGGCAAATCTACTATCTCCAGTAGGGAGTGCTTTGGCCAGGCTAGTCGCTGCACTAAGGAGAGAGAGGGAGCTAGTTTGACATTCTTTTTCAGTGAACAGAAATGGCAGTAAGCGGGCTAAGAGATCAAGATCGGTTGGAGGGAGCCTCTAACTATGTGAACTGTCTGGCAAGGATCAGATGCCTGTTATATGAACATGATCTCAAAGCTTTCATCGACGATGTGGTAGTGGTACCTGTAGACGTAGATCCGTTGAAAGCGTACAATAAAGATATGGAAAAGGAGAAACATTTGATCCTCGACAGAGGGAGGGATCATGTTGTATGTCACATCGCCAGCAAAGCGACGACTAGAGAGATGTGGCAGGGCTTGGAGACACTATATCAGGGATATTATGAGTAGTGGAAGATGTTATTTGACGAAAAACTGCATTCTACAAGGATGCAGAAGGGCGAGCGCATTTATTTGTTCCTGTCTAGACTTTAGGAGAACCGAGATCAGCTGGCAGTTGTAGGAGTTGTGCCCCAAGCCAGCAAGATGGTTAGATTTTCCTTGAACTTAGTTTCAGATGAGTGGCAAGTCTTCGTCCAGAGCATCCTGGGCAAAGAAAGACTGTCAGATTGGTAAACGATGTGGGATTCTCTTCAGCAAGAAGAGATGAGGCGAGACATGCTCAAGTGTAAACTTGAGAGCAACAACATCAGTGGGTCGAAGTCCAAGGAGGAGGAGGAGAATGCGGCCTTTACATCAAAGGGGAGGCAAGAGAAGAGAAGATGTAAGAATGACGTCTCAAGTATATTAATATAAATGGGTGTGAAACTTCTAGAAAAAGACGGAGATCGAGTCAATATGATCTAAGTCGTTGATTATGTTTTAATCTGGACCATTGGCTATCCAATGAGAAGATTATAAGGACTTCGATGGGCATTTGGAAAATACACCGAGTGAGTCTAGAGATCGATTTTCTCAAGTGAGCAGTGCAAAGTAATCGGATAAGATCATCGAGTTGATTCGATTTCAGTGTGTAATATTCTGAATAGGAAATAAACAGAAATATAAAGCAACATAAACAATAACTACAACAAATGGAGAGACATCATGAAAAACACTACAAACATGGAGAAAAGTTGAGCCATTTTATTCAGAATGATGGCACCTTGGCTTGCTCAAGGCAGGCTGAAAATACTATCAGAATCCTATTGTGAATGGGTGCTCTCTCTCTGACTGCGTAACTCCCAGAGTTGCTGTCGCTGATGCTAGAACTGTTGCCTTTTTCTGGAATGGATCTGCTCTTTGGGGTTGTTCCCCTGCTCAGAAAATTATGAAACTTCGGGTATGGACTCTCTCCCCAAAACCCAGGAAGAAATTCTGGAAAGGATGACCCCAGAATTTGACCCCCTTGGGAAAATCACGCACTCTAGGTGAGTACGTTGGCCCTGAACTACAAAATTGGAAATGGTAGCCTCCTCCTCGACTGAAAGATGACTTGTGAAGGGTTGATCCCTTCACACTTTTTCCGGACTGAAATCCCTGATCTCCCTTCACTCTCGGTGTTGCCTCACTCCAAGATTGTGTAATTTCTGAGTGTGACTGCGCTACCCTAGTGACTGCGTGGCTCCTGGTTGAAAGATACTATGTGCTCTGCTATGAAAAACGATGGTGAATCTCTTCACCTGAGCAGGCACTCAAAGTCCCCCAAGGCTGAGGTTGGGATCTCCACTTGGAGGCACCCGTGTGCTGAACAACACTTGCAGACTTCGCTAAACCATGTAAGCATGCTCAATGTCGGATAGATAGAAAATCAGAAGATGCATAATAGAATACCTGAATGGATAACTTCTCCCTCCTTTTATGCTTGAGAGCCTAGTTCTCCCTTGGGCCCCACTCAACTGCTTTGTCCCCTCATGGCCACATTGTCCCCACTAGACTGCAATGTCCTAGCCCACGCTGCCACTGCGCTGCCTAGCCCACGCTGCCTCCACGATGTTTGTCTGCCTGCGTTGTCACTTGGCTCCCCTGGACCCCATGCTGAAATCCAAATTTGTTTAAGTGACTTTAGGGAGTTATTTTATCCTATGTTTGGGTTATGGGTCCCATCGCCCCCTTTATTTTATGACTGAACATTAGAAAGGCAAAATCTGAGAAAAATTAATATTACTAATTAGCTGTTGCTAATTGGGAATATTACAGTCCTCCTCGCCTAAATGTTGCTTGTCCTCAAGCAACTGCAAAGATGGATGCTACAAAATCTTCTGACTCTCCCAAGTGGCATCCTCATCTGGAAAATTCCTCCATCTCACCAAGTACTCCCTAACTGTCCTGCTCCGTAGCTGTCTCTCCATGGTGTCTAAGATGGATTCTGGCTGTAACACCAAATTCCCCTCATCATCTGTAGGTGGGATCTGTTTTGTTGCAGTCACCTGCTGCCCCAATGCCTTTTCAGGAATGATACATGGAATATGTTGTGTATCCTACTACCTGTTGGTAGGTCCGACTCATAAGCAACCTCCCCTATCCGGCGGATCACCCTGTAAGGTCCATAGAAGCGTGGCTTGAGCTTCTCGGCCCCTTTCTGCTTCAGTGTGGATTACAGATACAGCTGAAGTCATAGGTAGACCAAGTCACCTACCTCAAACTGCCTCTCTACCCGCCCTCTATCGGCATATAACTTCTGTTGATTTTGCATTGTGGCTAAGTTGTCCTTAAGAGCTCGGAGTATATCATGGCTCTCTTGGATCCAGTCCTTAGCCCTGGGAGCCTTGCTAGCTCCAAACATAACATCAAAAAAATTCAGAGCATGATATCCATATAAAGCATAAAACAGAGACATGCCGATAGACATGTGGAAAGTGGTGTTGTAGCAGTATTCTCCCAAATGCAGCCAACGCAGCCATGCCTTCTGCTGCCCAGTGATATAGATTTGCAAGTAGCCCTCCAGCCATTTTTTCAATATCTTTGTCTACCCATCCGTCTGAGGGTGATGGCTGGTACTAGGAGTCAACTTTGTACCCTCCAAACGAAAGAGCTCTTGCGAAAAACCACTCATGAAACGACTATCCCTGTCACTTATGATGGTCTTCGGAAGACCATGCAATTTGAAAATATCACAGAAGAACAGCTCCGCCACCTGGGCAGTTGTGTACCGCGCTGATATGGCGAAGAAGTGAGCATACTTTTTTAGTCGATCAACAACCACAAAGATGCAATCCTTGCCCTGCACCATGGGCAACCCAGTAATAAAATCCATCGAGATGCTTTCCCACTTTCCTTCCGGAATGGGAAGCAACTATAGTAATCCGACTGGGTGGCTCATCTCCCCTTTGTTCCTCTGAAATACCTCGCACTCCCTGACATGCTGGAGTATGTCCTCCTAGAGGCCTCTCCAAGAGAAACTCTCCCTAATAGTCTTATAGGTCTTCATGAATCCCTGATGGCCCGATAATGGTGAATCATGGGAGGCACGCAGTATCCTCTCCTTGAGCTGAGAATCCCCAGTCAAGAAGATCCTATCCCTGAAGTAAATGACCTCGTTCATCGCCCTGTACCTGTCATCTGTGATCTAACCATCCCGCACCTCACAAGCAAAGTAGTCCTTGGAGTACTCCACCAGTAATTGAGCCCTTCAGTCTGTATCTATGCTCATCAAGGACAATGCTGCTGGTCTGCGTGATAAAGCATCGACCACCACGTTGTTCTTCCCTTTGACATACTCAATGTCAAATTCATAAGCCTGGATCTTACTGACCCACTTCTGCTGCCTCTCTTGCAACTGCTTCTGCTCAAGGAAAAACCGAAGGTTGTTGTGATCAGTCCTCACCCAAAACCTGTTGCCTACTAGATACTGCCAGAATTTGGCTAGTGCATGCATAATGGCTAGCATCTCCTTGTCGTATATAGGATACAACCTCTCATGCGGCAATAGCTTCCTGCTCTCGAAAGCTATGGGGTGACCACCCTGCATCAAAATTGCGTCTACTCCCTCTCCTGAAGCATCACACTCCGAAATGAAGGGTTGCGTGAAATCTGGCAAGGCTAACACTAGGGAGCTACTCATCACCTCCTTGAGCCTGTCAAAGGCTCTCTGCGTTGTATCAGTCCAACTAAATGCCCCCTTCTTGGTGAGATCTGTGAGGGGTGCAACAAGCTGGGAAAATCCCTTGACAAACTTCCAGTAGCAGGTGCAGATGCCTACAAATCCCCGGAGTTCTGTCACATTCTTTGGCTCTGGACATTCTCGGATGGCTCGTATCTTCTCCTCATGGACTCTCACTCCATCCACACCAATGATATGCCCCAAATAGAGCATCTCTGCCAACCCAAACTCGCACTTGTAGAGCTTAGCATAGAAATGTTGCTCCTCCAAAATACGCAGTACAACCTCAATGTGTGCAAGTGCTCCTCCCAAGTACAGCTATATATAAGAATATCATCGAAGAACACCAACACGGACTTTCTCAACTAACCACGAAAGATGTGGTTCATACAAGACTGAAAAGTGGTCGGTGCATTGGTTAGCCCGAAGGGCATCACCAAAAAATCGAAATGGTCATAATGGCATCTGAAAGCAGTCTTGGGGACATCCTGGTCCCTCACTCGGATCTGATGGTATCCCGACCTCAGATTAATCTTGGAAAAGAATTTCGATACCCTCAGCTTATCCATCAACTCGTCAATCCGCGGGATGGGGTATCAGTTCTTCATCGTCTTCTTGTTGAGAGCCCTGTATTTGATGCACATCCTCGATGTGCCATCCTTCTTCTTCACCAATACAACAGAAGAAGCAAATGGGCTAGTACTGGGCCGGATGTGTCCCAGTGCTAAGAGCTCATGAATGGCTCTCTCAATCTCATCCATGTAGGCTTTGGGATGCCTATAGGGTGTGGTGATTGTTAGAAAATTATATATTACAGAGCAATGCAACACATAAAATATGCAGAAAACACAAGCTTACAAAACACATAAAACCAGAGAGACATAGATATACGTGGTTCACCCAATTTGGGCTACGTCCACTCCGAACAGCGAGTCCTTCCTTTCTATTATCCAGCAAAATGAAGAAACACAACCTACAGCAAATCCGCTGTAATATCCTTTGTTCTCTTTCACAGTCTCCCTATCTGTTTCTCGCTCTGAGAATACACAGCCGCAATACAATACCCTCATAAAAGCGAGGGGTTGCCTTCTAGGGCAAAAAACCCTAAACTAAACATAACTTCTACCGTCAGATCATCCGCCTAATGAACAACCCAGATTGACTAGAAATTACTATACTTTTACAAGGAAATTTTACATTTGTTTTTAGCTTTCGAGGCGCTGCCCCCGAAACACCCCACCAAGGGGGGGCTCCATAAAGTTGCAACCACCCCCCCGAGCCCCCAAGTAGAGTTTAAATTACGGGCGGCGTTGCCGCCCCATTAAGGTACAGGGGTCCAACACTGTGATACAAAATAAACAAGATAATCAGGCTCCACACCCAACAATGATCACAACCTGAATTCCCTGCTCTAGCACAATGGTATGCTCAAACCCCCAGTCTGGTGGTTGTCCTGGTGGTATCTCCCCAAAAACCATGGAGTACCTGTCCAAAATTGACTGCACATCTAGGTGAACTGCCTGCCCTGTGGCCCCTGCCTCTGAAATACACAATTCTACTTCCCACTCTATGTCTCCCTTCTGGAAGTCTGCCTCCATCTAGTGTGTTGAAACTGTCTGCGGAGGATATGTGTGCATGTCTTGGATGCAAGGACTCCTCCTGCGGGTGCAAACGCTACTCCTCTTGCTCCTGGGGGAGGAAGTGGTGGATGATGCCCTCTTTGCACTACAGCACTGGCCTCTCCCTCTATCTCCTCATAGGCCTATTCTTCTCTGTCACTATCGGAGAAGACCTCTATGTAATGTACCTTCCCTACAACACATTGATGACCCGGCGCCCATGGCTCCTGACATGTGAAGCATAGCTTCATCAGTCTCAATTCTCTCTGGGTATCATCGTCCAAAGGCCCTCGGCCTTGGTTCCCCTTCTGCGGTGGAACTCTCGTGTCCTTCCCCTTTGGCTGAAATGTCGGTCTCTGGGGGAAAGGAGCTCTGGTCCTAGGCAAAGCATCCTATAGGTCTTTATTGTTATATCAACCCTCATCACTCAAGAAGGATTAAAGAACATCATCTTAAAAGAAAAACGCGAGAAATACTTAAGAGAAGGAGCGGGTTGGTGTGGATAGATATAATACGAAAAGGGGACATGACATATTTTGTAGCCTTGCGGTAAACTCTACATGAAGCAAAGGAAGATAAATGTGCAAGACAGCTGGACAGAGCGGGACCCGCCCATGCTCCGAGCAGTCGAAAGAAGAGGGTTGCGTGTAGAGTTTTCGAGGGTACCAAGGATGGCTGGGGGAAGGCAGAAGCTCAATCCCCGGAATGATGTGGTGATGTAGCAATGGTGGGACCCCAGATATATATATATATATATATATATATATATATATATATATATATATATATATATATATATATATATATATATATATATATTCTGCAGGGTGTTGGCCACGAGCTTAAAGTCGCTCCAAGGCTCTGCCGGAACGCTTGGCGAGCCCGACCATGGAGACACCTGGCGCTATGAATGCAACGGTAAGGTTAGTCCTAGGACACTCGGTACACGACCAATACTAGTATTTAACCCGACGCGTGGTATACACCTAACCAAACTTCGATAACCAATAGCCAAATGCCACGCGTCCCAATGTCGACATCCCTATGAAGTCAGCCCTACAAGTGTCGTCCTAGCCTCGTTTTTCGAGTAATCTAAAGTCGTTTAACCCTGTTTCTATGTTCACTTTGGTAAAATACTTTCCTTTACAAGATATCGTATAGCGAAAGCACGAGCTCCCAGTACCAGGTCTACCAAGTCGCTTTCAACTTCCCTGCGTCGTTTTTCTCCCGAGCATTTTCCTTACTGCGCAGGTATTTTGTCCCTCTTCCACTGTCTAGTTTCCTTTCGCTTGTCATTTTTCATAATGGTCATGGGTAGAATCAAGATTAAGAATTCGGAGCCCGAAACCCCCCAAGTTTGCGAGTCCAGGGCTGCCCCTGGACCTGAGCCATTCACCGACATGCAAGCCCACATTCAAGACCCACAATACCCTTTCCTCATCAGTAGCGTCAAACCTGACATATTTAGAGAACATTTGGGAAATAGGGATAGGTTCAGAGTTGTTTTGTCGGGACTATACCACCAAATTGCTCCGCCTGTCTACCTAGTTGTGGAATTAATATGTTGGCTCAAAGGAGCTTATGATGAGTGGCGAGATATGTTCCTATCAACTCAAGGGAACAAGATATTTAGTATATCTCTTGAGATCATCAGGAAAGCCCTCTGCTATCCCCCAGTTCAAATTATGTCAGTTTCACTGAAATGTCTTTATCCCGTCAGTTCTCCAAGTTACCCTGGAGGCAGCAGAGCGATTTCATCACCGCTATTTACGACTCTCGCCTTATAGCTTTCCTGTCTTCGGACTCGGTGCCTCTGAATACATTCAAAGAAAACCTTCAGCAAACATTTGCTCTCATTGCGGGGTTACTAGGTATAGAGGGGGTCGAGCAAGTCTCGAAGGACTGTGTAGCCCTTTTATGGTTGATGTCACAACCAGGAGTTATATTGGATATCCCTGGTTTCTTAGCCTCCGCCATCCAATCCCAGTTTCAAGACCTCCCGGCCACAGGCCATTTTCATTTATGCTCCATGGTGTTCTACCTCTTCCTCTTGCAACAGGCTGATAAGTTCGAGGGTTTGGGTCTGGAAAAGGTTTCTAGGATAAATTCTCAACCAAGAACTTTCTTTGAGTGGAACCCCGCAGTGCATCAGTTGGCTAATGGGGTGGGTTATTCAAACTTCCTGAACGAATTCATGACAATAGCCTATACTATCATTCATGACAACCCTCCGCCCAGGATTTTTCCTGAGCAGAGGAACTGGCTACAGTTCAATGAAGAAGAAAGCACAGGAGATTGGTACCTATTTGACGACTACACTGAGATCAGGGTCTACGGTGTAGAGGTTTCCCCTTACAGACTGCTAGTTTTTCCCACCATGCGGATTTTCGCCTTGGAGTTCCTCCGGCAAACCTTGAAGGCTGACCAACTCCACTTCCTCCCTGCGAAAAAGGGGTTCATTCTTAAACTTCCTACCACCATCGGCCCCTTTATTGTTAACTCAAGGCATGCCCTCCCCATGGTGGAAACCCTGCTCAAGGGTATGGATTTAAGGCAAGGGAAAGCTTGGCCTTATGACCCAAAAGCATCATCTCTAACAAGAGGAGGAAGATTACGTCAATTGCATATGCTCACGAAACTAGGCCCTTCATCGAGTGGAGAGCTAATCTTGATACCTAGCCTTTGCTTTCACAGATGGAGACTGAGTCATCAGCGACGGGGGAAAAAGGGGACACTGCTTCAACACGAGAAGCAAGAAACAAACAGGTGGAAGAAGCCAGGGTCATAGGAGAACAAGTAGAGGTGGACATAGGAGAAGGTTCTCGGCCCCCTAAAATGCAGAGAACAAATGATGAGGAAGATGTCGTGGAAAAGCCGCCGCTCGAAAAAATGGCACTGCATGGAGAGTCAGAGAAAGGAAAAGCAGGTTTTACGGTGAGATGAGATGGTCCATCTTCATCTGATTTCTCAGAGGTGTCACAACCCGTCTCCATTAACAGGGCCGAGGTGAGAGACGAAATAAAGGGCAAAAACAGATCTATCAGAGAGAAGCTTTGGTCTGAATTATCTGGGTATGTAGACAAATATAATACTCGGCTTACTGCAGAGCTGGATATGGATAAGGAGCAGTTGTTGATGGCCATGACAGAAGCAGTTCTAGATCCAGAGGTCGGGACCACCAGCTACAGAGCTCTGGAGGTTGCAGTGAACATGTCACAAGTCCCCCCAATCGAAAAATGCAATTTGTTTCAGTGTTTCGGCGACATGCTGAAAGACGAGGTCGTGAAGCTCTCCCTCACCCTAAGGAAGCTACAAACTAAGTATAACCAAGTGGTCGAGAACCTCAAGATAGAGAAGACTAATGCCCATGCACTTTGAAATGATTTGCGGAGTCTCCAAGCAGCTGTGAAGGGCAAAGGGAATGGTAAAGTTGATCCACAAGGTCATGTTATTTCGGAGTTTCAAAAACAGGTCGCAGCTTTGAAACATAAATTGAATATGCCCGGTTTCAACATGTGCAAACTGCTGAATTAGCTCAAATAGAGAAAGATAAATCCAACCTTGCTGACTCCCTGGCTAAAGAAAAACAGGAGAGAGCTAAGATCGAGAATGAGATGGCTACCCTCAAGCAAGAGAGAGATGAATTGCAAACAAGACGGGATACGCATGTATGTGATGCTCTCGTTCCAGAGGTTTCTGATACCACTCTTGCACAGTTAACCAAAACACAGGCCGACCTTCAAGTGGCAGAGAGACAGGTTCATACTGTCCAATAGAAGATTCAGGAGCTCGAGGCTCGACTTAAGGAGAATGGAGAAATGGTAGCAGCCTTGCAAAAAGAAGTGGAAGAGGCAAAACAAGAAAAGCTTCAACAAGAAAAACGTATCAAGGACCTGATGAACCGAATGAAGGGAAATGTCACCCTCTTAGAATACTACATGAAGGACACACAGAAGCTGCAACTAAGGTTGAAGTGCCAGAAGGTATATTACCTTCCTGAATAATTTGAGCTCAGAAGAATTGGCCAACCAGGGAATTAAAGACAGGTTTAAGGAAGTAGCAGAATGCAGAAGGGTAATGGAAAAGGAAGACGTGCACAATCATGCACTAGGCAGTTTGGAATGGATGGTGACGAGTTTGGGACAGTTTGAAAAGGAGTGGATCGAACTGACTAAGGCAGGCCTCCCATCATGTTGGGAGCCCGGAACAGCTGTGTTTCAGTCATTACAAGTATATGAGCTCAACATGACAGAAGTGATGAATCAGACAGATGTCTCGTTTGAAAAGACCACTCGGCTTAAGGCCGAAACAATAATTGCCACACTCGGTAAGGAGTTCTCCCTTCTTCATCAAGTTAAGCAGTGGTTGCCTACTCAAACGAACTATGCCGAATTGACAGAAGTACATGCCCTGGTCGATGCTTTCGTTTCATGTAATATCCCCAAAGGGGAATAACCAGTAATAAACAGAAATACACCAATACAGATATAGAAAATATAATACTGAACCAGATCACTGAATCATAGCACATGGAATACCAGAAACTGAGCCATTTTATTAATCAGAAAGTACATAGAGAGGAGTACAATATATCAGAGTAAGTGCACCTATCCTTGCCCTAGGCAAGTGGAGACCCTCTCAACAGAAAATGGCTGCAACAAGGACAGCGTCCTAGCTGCTCTGCAAGCTGAAGATGAACTGCGCTGGTACTGGGGCTGAAGACTGATAAATTTGCTGATCTCCAACCGCAAACCCTCCACAATGAAAAACGCTGTCTCTGCTAGTGACAGCGCAGAAACAGATAGAGCACCAGTCACCAAATCCTCCAGACAAATAGATCAGCCTCGGAAGGCTAGAAAACGCTGTTGAGCCTGCCTCTCCCAAGTCTGCTCATCAGATCAGCGTCCTACCAAGTGGATCTGCTCCTGAACACTCAGATCTGACAGATCCGAAGCCTCCAAACCAGATCTGCGTCCTTCCCTTCCTGATCTGCGTCCTCCCCTATCAGATCTGCCACCAAACCTTCGATCTATGCTAGATCTCGACAATATCTTCTTTCGTACTCCATGCACTCTAGGGTCAGATCTCGATGTTAACCCTTCGATCTCGACCAGATCTGCCACCAAACCTTCAGATCTATGCTAGATCTGACAATATCTCTCCAGATCTACAGCCTCTAGGGCAGGATCTGATGTTAACCCTTCAGATTTGGACTAGATCTGCCAATATTTCCTCAGATCTGCAACTCCCCAAGATGGATCTAGGGTTAAACCTCCAGATCTGCAAGATACAAGACTGGATCTGCAAGTGGCTGCTCAGATCTACCCTTTCCAAGATTGGATCTAACAATAGGCCTTCAGATCTGCAACCCTTCCCTTCAGAAATGGACAGCGTCCTCCCTTCCGCATTTGATAAAATGCCCTCCCTCCTCAATGGGATGCCGCTCTCCCTGCTTTCGTAATCGATCGCTACCCTTCCTAGACGGGGCTCCCCACCTCATGTATAAAAACCGCGTCCTCACCCCCGATGAGACAAACGGTCTTCTCCTCACCTAACGCACCACTAGAGGGGGCTTTTCTCTCTCAGATTTGCTTCGTAAAATTGCCGTCGGCTCACATCGAACCGACAGATAGAACTCGTGGACAAACCTTACTAGGCGGGCACTCGAAGTCCCCCGAAGCTAAGGGTGAAACCAAAAAAACCTTACCAGGGCAGGCACTCGAAGTCCCCCGAGGCTAAGGGTGAGATCTCCGACCGGAGACACTCGTGCACTAAACAGTGCTGCAGACCGACTAAACAACCGGCGTGCTGAAGCAGACAAAGTCTAGCTATCAATAAGAATATCAAATCATGAATGTCCAAATGAGGTGAGAACCCCTCCTTTTATAATGCTAAATTCCCTCCAAAATCTTAACTGCGTCCTTCACCTTGCAGTTACCCTTGGGTCAGCGTGAGGACTCCCATCATATACGTGTGGACCCCCAAGGCCCCCTATTTAAGTTATAACGTTAATCAACTAGGAAAACACTTTATTTTATAAAGTGAGGTGACTAAAGTGAGGTGACCCCTCTTATTTCTCACTTTATTTATTATTTCCAACTAAAGCGGCACAATTAAACAAAAATGAGATATTCCAATTAGCAAGGCTAATTGGGAATATTACAGTCTCCCCCGGCAAAACGTTGCTTGTCCTCAAGCAACTGAAGTGATGGATGCTGTAAAGTCTACTCACTCTCCCCCGTGGCATCCTCATCCGGCAAAAATGTCTCGTTCTCAAGCAACGTTGGAACAAGCCTACTCTCTAGCTGATGCTCCCTGCCGATACTGCAAAATGTGCCTGGGTCCCACTGAAACCTCTCTGTCTCCTGCATCACCCTGATATGAAGGGATATCTCAATGCCAGGATCCCAAACTGGCCTCTCATGGTACCAGCCAATCAATAGTCCTCCCGGATCCCATCGCCACTGTGGCCAATAATAGCCCAAGTCCCCTGGCTCGGACTGCTCACTGCCTCTGGCTATGACTAAAGACCATGACTGCTGCTACTCTGCACCTATGAATGTGTAAGTTGGCCCATCAACTGTAAACCAACTCATCACCCCTCTCCAATCAAGGCGTGGAGTCGGAAATATAATGAAGAATATCTCCCTCCTGTAGATCCTCCATCTCCAAGCAATCATCCAGAAAAAATGAGCCACCTCCCAACAAGGCAACTCCCAGAAATCTCCTTCCACCTCAAGCTCTGGTAATGAAGGTGGGCTGAAAATATGAACTTGGCAAGCATCATAGCTTACCCCATGCTGTCCTTCTCTCCACTCATGACAAGCGTAGAGTCTATGCTGATCCTGGGCGGCAAAATCATTGCCCTCCAATGGCAAGGTGAAAAACAATCCACCATAGAAGGTTCCTCCATCAATGAAGAACAAGCTGGCCCAAAACAAACCATAGTGCAGCCTCATCCACTGCAACCTCAGAAAATCACATGGCAAGCAATGTACAAGATCCAACACATCTACTAATGGATAGCAAATGGCTGAATATGACAACAACATAGGCCCAAACACTTGCCCGTGGCTGTACACTGGATGAATATCGATCTCATGGCCCACATCAAAAGAGAACGCATATAAAGTAGTAGTGGCCATGCCTCCCCCCATGCTCCCATTAGAACATGTAGTGCAGAAATTGTGAGAATTTTTCCCACTCATGGACACATCCAGCTCATGTGTCTCCCTCGTAATCAAGCCTCCCATACAAATCTGATATATATCAGCAAATGAAGACATGATCAAGAGCAAAATGAAGGAAATGTTGAAGGTCTCATGTGGTGCAAGAAGGTAATCCTCCTCATGCTTGGAAACCCAAGTCAAGAAGAACATGCCATAGATGTCTCTATCATCATTCCCTCCTCTTTGTGCGACAAATATGAAGTGATCCTGGGACCTATGGGTTATAGATCCACCATATCTTTGCTGGGCACACTTCATCCATAATGTTCTGCTCCAAGGTGACAGCGCTGTGAGCTTATGCAAATAAGCTCCTGTCAATACAAGACTCTGTTCTTTGACATGCTCCTTGTCAAAGACTCCTCTAATAATGCTGTAATAAATATGGAATACCTCCCAAGATGGAAGTGCTCCCCCATCAAAGACCATGGAGATAGTGCCATCTCCACCTCCTGCAACATCATGCAAAGTGTGGGAGCAAATCTGCCCTTGCTCTCCCAAGCAAAGCAACAAGAAATTGTGTTGCCTCCCCATACCTCCATCATGCAACTCATGTGATGAAGACACAATGAATGATATGAGTAACACATCAACACCATGCATCCATACTCTATGTTGCTCAATGATGCAAGTATCCATCCTTCTCTTCCCCAACCTCCTACTCTTAGGAAGAGTGTTTGCCAAGTGATGGCCAAACTCTTTCAAGAGTAACCAGCGCAGCCAAGCCTCCTGCTGCCTGGTAGCACAGATCTGCAAGTAGCCTCCTAGCTCCTTGCTCATCATCCCCATCCACTCAATCACCTGTGGATGCCTCTTTCTCCTCATCCTGGTACTCCTCCCATGACGGCTACCATCCTCCCAAATCAAATTTCTGATTTTGCACTTCATGGGATTTTGAAGTATAAACTTCTCAAGGACCAATGAGACCCTGTCAAGAATCAAATAGGTGGTAGGCAAAAACCTCCCATCATGATGTGTGTGGCTCAAGGAATGTCCAACACAAGCATGAGAGATGTTATCCATCCGAAGATGTCCCCCATCTTCTATCTGCTCTTGTGAGAAGGAAAGAAAGTCATTGCACCCCATGGTGTGTCGAAGTGCATCTCTAGTGAGATCTCTCCTTGAGACCTCCCCTTCATCCATAGTCTGCTCCACCGAGTACCAACTCAAAATCTCTCGCCATCCAATCTCAACACGTGGCTGCTGTATCCTGTGCAACTCTGATCCCCCATCCAAGTCAACATATGAGACCTGACTAGGTGGCTTTGCCTCTCTCTCTCCAACGGAAGGAGATGACCCAACAACACTACTAGTCCCATCCATGCATACCTGAAGGGGAATGATCTGATGCTGCAATGTGCCCTCAGGTTGTACCATCAGGGAATCCAGATGTTCCCCAATGCGGACCAACTTGGCCGCCGACTTGGCACAAGTCCCTCTCATACCCTCCAGCTCCTGGTCCTGCAACAGAATGGTCTCCCGTACTGACGCGGCCTTCTCCCTCAAATCTCGAAGGTCCGTCCGAAGCCGATGATACCGCTGTCTGCGATCATCGCCCAATACCTCTGTATCTCCTAGTGCCTCATCGATAGTGGGTACATCTCCTGATACCTCGCCCATCTGTCGTGTGCTGCTACCACCCGAAGACTCGGACATGGCTCCAGTCATCACCTCAGTGGATGGCTCTATCGGGGTAGGCTCTACCTCCTCCACTACGATATCAACCGGCACGGTCAAGGTAGTCTCTAATGATGGTGAGTCCTGTGTCTCACTAGGTGTAACCTCGGACTCTCTGCAACCCTGTGTTCCCTCATCCTCTTCTCCACTGCTCTCGGAGAAGACCTCAATGAAGTGGGCCTTCCCTGCCGTACACCTGTGTCCTCGTGCCCATGGCTCCCGGCAAGTGAAGCACACCCGCTTCCTCCTCAGCTCTCTCCTGGCCTCATCACCAAACTGCCCTTGTCCAGGATTCGCCTTGGGAGGCGGAGTCCTCGTGTCCTTACCCTTAGGCTGAAAGCCCTGTCTCTGGGGATAAGGTGCCTGAGTCCTGGGTAAGACATCCTGTAAGTTCTGAATCCTGCTGATGGCATCCTGAAGGGTAGCCGGTCTGTTCGACAAGACTAGGCTACGAAGTGGCTCTGACAGCCCTTCCACAAACAAGCCAACCATCCGAGCTGCAGATAAATCAGGTACCATCACTGAAATCCTCAAGAAGTCTGAAATGTATGTCTCTGCACTCCCAGTCTATTTGAGCTTGATCAGCTCACCAAAATACTGATCCGGATCCCTCCTGTCAAAGTGCTCTACCACCCTGGACTTTGCCGAACTGTTTGATGAGCCATCAAACCTCGGCAAATGAAATCCACTAGCTGCACGGTGGTCATCACGGTGGTATCCGTGCCCCTTGTGCTGGTGCTGCTCAGGGGGTTTGACACCACATCGGAACTGGAAATAGTGCTCCCAGGGAAAAGCATCCATGAATGCCTGACCCATGCTCTGCCAATCTGCAAAAACGGCTGCATATCGAGCTGGACTCACATCTCCTGCCATACTGCCGCTTAACTTCGACCTTCGATTTACCCACTGAAAACTACTCGGAAAATTCTAGGAATTTGGGAAAGTGATCCTCGCCCAAAACCCAGAAAAACCCAGAAAACGTTTTTCTTAATTCCAAATTCCAAAATTTGACCTTTTTTATTTTAGCCCTTTTTCAAAATTTACGTTTAAATTCTTTACTATTACTTCCTTGTAATCTCTTCACGATGTCACAGACCTATAATTTGAGCGAATTATGCTTGTCTGTAATATCCCCCGAGGGAAATTACCTGATGTCGCAATATGCGAGGCGGATATAGAAAATACAATGCTGAACCAGATCATGGAACAATTACACATAGAATGCCAGAAAACTGAGCCATTTTATTAATCTGAAAGTACATAGAGATGAGTACAAGAAAATCAGAATGAGGGCACCTATCCTTGCTCAAGGCAAGTGAAGAATCCTCTCAGAAAATAGGAAATGGCTACTACAGAAACTGCATCCCAGCTGCTGGAAGAAACTGCCGTAAACTGTTGCTGCTGGAGTGAACTGAAGCTAGGGGTTGATCCCCTTGCCGGAATGAGCTAAAAATCTACAGATCACCTATACTCGCTGCTCCGGACAAAACCCAGAAACCGTGAAGCAAATGGACCACCTCCGAAAATCGCCCCCAGAAACCCTCCTCCTACAAAAACGCTGTGCCTTCAGAAGCTCAAGAAATATGCTGGCAAAAGGGCTGGATCTACCCACAAATCCTCCAGATGAGATGACCAACTCCTCAAGGCTGAAAACACTGAAAAATGCTGCCAGAACCCCACATAAAGACCCTCCTCATCAGATCTGCGTCCTCCCTGACTGGATCTGCGTCCTCTCTGCCCAGATCTGCTGGATCTAAGTCATACAAGGCTGGATCTGCTACTATCTCTCCAGGTCTGCGTCCTACAAGGCTAGATCTGCTGCTAGCTCTACAGATCTATGCTAGATCTGCCAATATCTCCTCAGATCTGCAACCTCAAAGGCTGGATCTGATGTTCTCTCTTCAGATCTAGGCTGGATCTGCCAATATCTCCTCAGATCTGTAATCTCCCAAGCTGGATCTAGTGCTACTCCTCCAGATCTGCAACCTACAGAACCAGATCTGCAAATATCTGCTCAGATCTACAATCTCCAAGGCTGGATCTATCACTGTGCCTTCCGATCTGCGTCCCTCCTCTACCTGCTGAAACAGCGTTTTTCCTGCTAGATCTGCGCAGCCACTAGAGGGCTTCTTCCTCTCCGACTCTCCACCTGAAACTGCTACTGAAACTGAAAGATAGAACTCAGAAATTAACCTTACTAGGGCGGGCACTCGAAGTCCCCCGAAGCTAAGGGTGAAACCAAAAATAACCTTACCAGGGCAGGCACTCGAAGTCCCCCGAGGCTAAGGGTGAGATCTCCGACCGGAGACACTCGTGCACTAAACAGTGTTGCAGACCGACTAAACAACCGGCGTGCTGAAGCAGACAAAAGTCTAGCTCTCAATATCAATATCAAAATATGCATGTCCAAATGAGGTGAGAACCCCTCCTTTTATAATGCTAAATTCCCTCCAAAATCTTAACTGCGTCCTTCACCTTGCAGTTACCCTTGGGTCAGCGTGAGGCCTCCCATCATATACGTGTGGACCCCCAAGGTCCCTCTTTAAGTTATAACGTTAATCAACTAGGAAAACACTTTATTTTATAAAGTGAGGTGACTAAAGTGAGGTGACCCCTCTTATTTCTCACTTTATTTATTATTTCTAACTAAAGCGGCAAAATTAAACAAAAATGAAATATTCCAATTAGCATGGCTAATTGGGAATATTAAGGCAAGTGCGGAACCCTCTACCCTTACCTTGGTGGATTCTCTTCGATTGATTGGGGGCATCGCCTAATTGGGGGCATCGCCGGCTCTTACGGGACGTTGTGCAACACTTACAGAAATATTCTCAAGGTCCAGTTACTTTTGAGTGTGTGAGGATGTAATAGGTTTTCTAGGATTTTGAGTATCACACAAAAACAAACAAAACCATCTTTTTTTCTTGATTGATCACATAGATTAAGTTAAAGGGAAAATTCATTTCATTTTCGCTTTGTTTTATGTATGTGGCCATAAATTTGTTGTGATCATAGACTTGATCCCCTAAAATTTTTCAAAAACCTAACCTGGTCGACACCCAAATGGTCCCAACGAAACCTCGTCGATCCAGGTGTCTTTTGGACCTTCCCCCATTACCAGGAGGGGTTTTA